>JAAALK010000086.1:13216828-13816828 GCA_019279435.1 Zizania palustris | reverse complement strand
GATCACCGCTAGATCGTCGCGCCGCCATCAGACCCGAGGCCCTCTCCGCCCCTTCTCGCCGCTGATCGCCGTCGGTCACCTTTCTCCACCAAACCTGGTACGGTCGTGACCCCCTCCCCCTCCTCTATCCATTTTCGCCAACACTGAGGGCATTGGGCCGCCGCACGACATCGCCGGAGCTCGCCGCCGCTCGGCCGGAGCCGGGGACGAAGGCCTTAGCTTTCCCCGTGCCGCGAGCGTGCCGGATGGCACCATGGCCCTACGATCCAGATCGGACGGCCCAGATTAGATCCCATCGGGACTTAATCCGAACCGTCGATTGATGCCCAAGGGGTATCGTGGAGTCTGGGCCATCAGATCTCACTTAACCGCCCCGCATGCGCTCTGGCCATTGGATCCTGATCCAACCGCTGTCACGTGCCCAGCTCACGCGCGCAGTCAATGGTTCACGGTGAACCCAGTTCACCGTGGACCAGAGACTGTTTTCTGGTTTTAAATAAAATTCAGAAAATATTTTAAACTTCAAAAATTCATATCTTGCTCAAATTAACTCCAAATTTGACCATTTCAATTCTGGAAAATTTTTCTTTTTATCCTCTACACTTTTATGCAATAAAAACAATATGTTTATTTGGCACATAATAATCTTATTAAATAATAAAGAAAAGTCCCCTTTAGGATTAAAATCATATTTCATTTAAATAATCCAGAAAAACCCTTAAAAATATATATATTAATCTCTGGGGACATAATGACTCCATTACACTGTTTATAAACCAATAAAAATATAATGATTCATTTTGCCCATTTCATTTTATTAAATAAACATTTCCAAGGCCCTTTAAGATAAATGATTAACTCATATAATGAAAATGCAACACTTTACAAAAATATCATGAAAACTTATATAATAAATTTAGAGGACTTAATGACTTTATTCCACTGTTTTAATGAAACAAAAATAGCATGTTCACTTTGCCCACTTTAATCTATTAATTAATATTGCAAAAGCCCTTGTAGGATAATTAAGTAATTCATATAATAAAAGTTAAAAACTTTATAAAAATGTCATGACAACTTATATAATAACTTCAGAAAACCTAACAACTTGAGTTCACTACTTTTACTACAATAATAATGTTATTATATACCTTTTTAGTTCATCTCTAAAAAGGGAAAATGAAAACCCCTAGGAAAAATAATTACATCAAGTCATAAAATTCAGAAATCTCATTAGAAATCAATCCTAAATATTTAAGTAACAATTCCCTAAACTTTAAGACTCTATCTCCTTTACTTAATCTAACAAAAACATGTAAGCTTGTATGGTTGATTTGTTTTGGATTGTTTATTGAATGTTTTATTTACTTTTCCGTATCGAGAAGACTACTACGTCGTCGAAGATCCGGAGTTTTATCCCAAGGTTCCACTTTCACCCTTTGCTGATCAAGGCAAGTCATCGACCCTTCTCGTGGAAATAGTTGATCATCATTGAGCCCAGTTTTTTTATAACTATCGCTATAACTCATAGGATAATATTGCATTAGTCAAACATCAAGCCCTACACTTATATTTATTTGATCCCTGTCCTTGTGTGCAAATCCAAGCCATGCTTATTGAGCCTTAACTCCTTGTCACTCTACTATATAAATATTAGGTAGTGCCCAATGTACCGGCACAACTGCTATAGGATAAAAAGAACGAGTTGTAGATAGCTGGATTCTGTTATATGAATTTCCCCGTTATTCTTGTCTCTGGACTCTGTTGGAGTTGGCTATGTTATAAGTATGGTGGGTTCCGGGTGCAAGCTCGGAAATTGGTTGGTCGCACCCGAGGCACTATAAGGACCAGTCTGCGGGATCTGTTGCAAAGCACTTCCGTACCAATCACAAGTCTAATGGGTAAGTCCTAACTGGAAGTGTGGAACACTCCGACTCTCTGCACCATAGTGGAGGGGGCAAGGGGCTAGCCCTCAGGGCGCCTTGTACCGACGATGGCTCAAGGGGGGGTATGGTGAGAACTCAACGCGTCGAGACACGATACGAAACCCATAAGAGGGTGCTGTTGAGTTGGAGGGAACTCTACGGAAGGTTTTGGCACGAGTTCCCGTCGAATGGGTCATCTCGTTACACTTTGGTGTAAGTGATGAGTGCGTGCCTTGTGGGTACAGTGGTACATCTCTGATCAGAGTAATTTAATCTTTTCGAAAAGCCGAGCCCACGGTCAAGGGCGGGTTGTGTGACTACTCGCAGTTAGTTTACAATTGTTTGAATGATTGAGTTATTCATGGCATGTAAGTATTGTTGTGCGAGGAGGTAAAACGTACTCCTCGAGTTAGAAGATGATGATGCATACACATGTTTACATTTCAGTACTAATAAATTGATCACATTTAATGCTTTACAATTATGCTTCTTCCGCAAAATTAGCCACTATCCCCCTTGTTACTACCTTGCATTATATTTGCATTCGGTGGCTTGCTGAGTACATCTGTACTCACCCCGTTGACTTACACCATCAGAGCCCGTCTACTACGAGGAGGATGAAGGTCTGGAGTAGCGACCCAGTCAAGGCGAGACTGGAAGGAGGCGTTCATCTAGGA
The DNA here is from genome assembly GCA_019279435.1 of Zizania palustris. Lineage (NCBI taxonomy): Eukaryota > Viridiplantae > Streptophyta > Magnoliopsida > Poales > Poaceae > Zizania > Zizania palustris. Next base: position 13,814,226 of record JAAALK010000086.1, on the reverse strand, counting down.
CCCTTTGTTTTATTAGTTTCTCTTCATCTTTATACACTTTTGTACTAATGCGGTCTACGAACCGTGAATGATTGCTCGTATTGTACGTGGTCGCATGATGAACGTCTTGTTTTATTGATTTTCTATGGAATTTCAATAAAAGTCCTGATTTATTAAATCGGGGCGTGACACCGTGTTCCGACTACCCTTAATAGTGATAAGGAGGGTGGAGTCGCCAGACAACCAGATTACAAGAAATAATCCAATTAGCCGAAAGAAATAAATTAAATGGGTTAAAATCAACAAACCGGTCGGAGTCCTCCTGGTTTGAAGTCTGATGCGAAGGGTGCGCCGAAGGGTACCTTCGGCATCTAGTGCGAAGTGCTCCGCCGAAGGGTACTTCGGCGCTCGGTGCGAAGTGCTCCGTCGAAGGGTGCAACTTCGTCTGGTGCGGAGTGTAGTGGTGGCGAAGCCTGTCACGACGAAGTATGCTGACGAAGCCTGTTGTTGAAGCCTGTGATCCTGTCGAAGGGTGTCCTGGGGACCTCCGGAACCTATCTCTCAGCTCCGAACACCTCCGGAGAAGGGGCTCCGAACGTGCGAACCTACAATAGGGATGATGCAAAGTACCAATTCGGCCTTAGGACCGAATTTGCGAGGTGTTGCACGGGTGGCGAAGGTAGCAATCTATTATGGAGATTAGTGGATACGTCACAGGCGAAGTAACAAGCCGATAACAATCTGCTACGTAGATTAACGGGGACTTCATAGGCGAAGTACCAAGGCTTACCACTGTTCCGTAGTGGCGGACGGAGGGCTTCCAGGCAAACCCACGAAGAGGTACAGAAAAGTAAAGGTACGATCAAAGCATGGCTTTGGTTTGGTTTGTGTTGGGGGGTCTCCACGCTGGCCAGGCCTCTCTATTTATAGGGGGTTAACCCCTAATCTAATCTACTATTAATCCGGCCGGGTAGAGATAGAGATTGAGCTGGCGTTGCAACCAACTTTATCTTTGTCGAGGTGGGCTTCAGCCAGGCCCGTTGAGGCTTGCTCCTCGGGCCGAAGCTTCGGTAGCATGGGCTTCGGCCAGGCCCGTTGAGGCTTGCTCCTCGGGTCGAAGCTTCGACAGCGTGGGCTTCAGCCAGGCCCGTCGAGGCCTGCTCCTCGGGCCGAAGCTTCGGTAGCGTGGGCCTCGGCCAGGCCCGTTGAGGCTTGCTCTTCGGGCCGAAGCTTCGGTAGCGTGGGCTTCGGCCAGGCCCGTCGAGGCCTGTCCTCGGGCTGAAGCTTCGACAGCGTGGGCTTCGGGAAGGCCCGCCAAGGCTTGCTCTCAGGTCGAAGCTTCGACAGCGTGGGCTTCCGAAGCTTCGACAGCGTGGGCCTCCGAAGGCTTCCTGACCGAAGCCCGTGGGCTGGCTAGAGGCTTTCGGAGCCCACAAATCAAGTGTCGTAACATAGATTTTCCAAAATTTCTTTAAATTTAGTGGATAATAACTAAAAATGGAGTCAAAACATGAATATGATTTTTTAATAAATTTTTGTGCATTATTTTAGCTAATTGCAGTTCAAATTTCACATATTTCTATTTAATTCTTAGAAAAACAATTAATGAGTTAAAAATTGCAATTGGATCTATAAAAATACAAATATTTTACATTGAATGGTATATATTTTTTTATTATAAAAATGTTTCTAGCTCAAACAAAATTTAACCATCGATTTACTCTCAATCATAACCTATTTCTTCTCAAAACCCTAAATCCTTTCAAGAGAATCTCGAGTTTGTTAACATCCTATGTGACAACCTTTTTAAAAACATTTAAATTTTTTATCATAGTACCTACATATAATATCATAACACCATGACAAGTCTCATGTTTTTCACAATTTATTTGATTTTTTAGAATTAAAAAACCCTTAAGCTCCACAATATCGATCGAGTATCGTAACATAGATTTTTAAAAATTTATTTAAATATATTGGATAATAACTAAAAATAGACTAAAACATGAATATTATTTTTCTATAAAAGTTTGGTGCATTATTTTAGTTACTTGCAATTCAAATTTCACATATTTCAATTTAAATCCTAGAAACACAATTAATGAGTTAAAAATAGAAAATGGATGTAGAAAAATATAAACATTTTACATAGAATAAGTTATGTTATATATTGATTTTTGAAAAAATTTCAAGCTCAAGCAAAGTTGTAAATATCTTAATGTATTTTTTTTTGCTAGAAAACCCTCACTAACTTAAGTATTTCATAATTATATAAAAGATAAATAAACCATACATATTAATATTCAATAACTTAAGTATTCCATAATTACATAAATAATAAATAAATCATACATATTAATATAGTGATGCCATGTTATCTTGAATACCTAAAGGTTTAATCAATGTGAAATCCTAAAACAAAAACGGATGTATCCATTTTCATATCCACATTTAGTAGAAATCACTACCTAAAAAGGGTCATTAGTGACGGGTCATAATAGGCATTAGTAACGGGCATCGTACCCGACACCCTTATCACGTCACTAATGACCTACCATTAGTGACAGGCATACATCTTTACCCGTCACTAATGGTCACCTTTAGTGACGGGTATAGATGTTCACGTGTCACTAAAGGTGACATTTAGTGACACACATACATTTATACCCGTCACTAAAGGTGGACCATTAGTTTCTTTCAGTTCAAATGAGTTAACGATTAGATCCTATATTGTCATAGAGGGGCTCTTTTCATCATTTTTGTCATCGTTCCGATGTGATTTTTATGTAGTCATCATCGGTGAGGCCTCTACCTCGAGCAATAATAGAGGAGGAGCGATGAAGAAGAAGAAAAAGAATAGATCTGAGGTGGTCATGGATAGATGCTCTTTCCATTATTTATGTCGTTGTCCCGAAAAGCTTCCCATGTGGTCATCATCGGTGAGGCCTCTACCATAAGACAAAATAGAGGAGAGATGATGATAAAGAAGAAGAAGATAAAGAGGTGATAATAATGGAGGAGAGAAAGCAATAGGATTTGGAGAAGCAATGATAATAACTCTGTACCCTTTGTTGATGCAGTTCAATACCGATGAGATCATGATCGGGTGGAGCATGAAGTAACGTTGATCGTTGTTGAGTAGATCTTGTAGTGACGCCGACCACCATCGATAGAGCACGATCTAGATGAGAGTGGTAAAGATCAAGTAGAGAGAGCAAGGGAGTGAAGTTATAGAAAGGTTGAGAGTACAGACTGAAGAGAGGAGATGAGACTTTATAACAGTGTTCTTCTGTCCGCCTAAATTTTCGGGCTAGTGTTCTTCTGCCTGCCTAAATTTTCAAAAATTTTCATGTGTGTCGGTCTTTAGTGACGGTATAGATATTCACGCATCACTAAAGGTAGGTCTTTAGTGATGGGTATAGATATTCATGCGCCACTAAAGGTAAGTCTTCAGTGATGAGTCTTTCACGCGTCACTAAAGGTGGGTCTTTAGTGACGGATCTCAACGTTACCCATCACTAATGATCAGTTTAGAATTTTGACAATTCATTAGTAATGTACATAATTGAGACTCGTCACTAAAGGTATATTAGTAACACGTGTCTTTTATCTGTCACTAAAGCTATATCACTAAAGACCGTTTGTGTGGTAGTGAATTCGGATATCCGTTTCGATATCCATATTTGTAAAACGAATTTATATATTTTTAAATATCATCTATATTTAATTCAGATACGAATATGTAAATATCCATATTTATAATTATTCAAATACGAATACGAATAATTTGAATATTTCGAGATCCATATCCATCCTACAAGCACGCCGGCCGTAGGCGCCCCTATCGAGCTTTTAGCCGGCACGTCGTCGATGTGTCGTGCATGACAACGATCGACTGACCGAGAGTGACGGCCTGACGGGTGACTTCAATAGTTCAATAGTCATGTCGAGATTAATTAACCGCCTCTCTGCGTGATCGATCATCATCTAGCTAGGTACTCGTAACTATCTAGCGTGAGCCACCTGCTGGCTCAGCTCGCTCAATCGAGATAAGAGGATAATCCATGAAGCATGTCGTGGCTTGTTAGGTAATACATATATACTGTCTAATTCAAATTATTGGGCAAAACAACCAGTTCATATGTTGTGCTTTGGTGAAGCCACGCCATCATTTTTTGTCTTGACCGTTGGTTAATCTTTGATGGTACAAATTACCCATCTAATCTATCTTGTGCAACCTAAATCATTGCAAGCATCAACTGTCTTGATTTTATTCTCTCAATAAACCATCCTATAAGCTCGTAGAAACGAGCAGTTATCATCTAGTATATGTTATCCCTTCAGTTTTATATTTCTAGTTTTTAGGTGTTAATTGTTGACGTTTTTCGATGACTGAGAGATCACTTTGTACTCAATTAAATACCCCTAGCTACATGCAAGCAAACTTATTAACTACAAATACAATATAATCATATTTAATATGGATAAAATAGAAAATATGTACACTAGCTAATTAATTATTTCTTCATGGGTGATAATATATCAATAATATTAATAATTAAGGAACCGAACGGATTAAGAGCCATTCGACATTGATTACGTGCAATTAAACTACATAATTTGAGCAAATTAGGATATTAACTAATTAAAAGTTTTGATACACCGAAATGGCATTAGCAAATTTGATGTGTAAAGAAAATGTTTGGAAATATAATATGTTTTTTATCGCTTTTTGCAGTTTTATATTTGGCATTACCAGTAGAGATATAAAAGCTTTAACCTAAAAGTATTTTTCCGTGCAAAGAAATCAGTCTGTTTTATTTTAGAAAAAAGAGAAACAAGCACCCCTCAGTATTCCCTTCCCTTGTAATTAATTAGTAGATTCATTTCAGAATGCCAACAGACTAGGTCACTACTTTAAAAAGAGTCTGTTGGACCGGGAACGGCGACCAGAGGGGGGGTGAATGGGAGCTTTTAAAATTTCGGGCTAAAACTTAGCCTTCGGTTCAGTTCTGTCTTCTGCGGAACAGGCTTCGAACACAACCTTCGAAGGTCTGGTTCGGAGGTACTTCGACAGCTCCGAAAACAGGCTTCGCAGGAGCAAAAGTTTGAAGCCAAGAAGACTTCGCTCCACTTACAACCCTCGAAAATCTACTCTGCTAAGTCAGTGCAGGCTCCGCACACAGGGTGCTTCGAGCAGGCTTTGCACTTCACCCTTCGCAAGAGTGGACACCCCTCTGAGGACTTCGACCAGGAACTTGGCAGCAGCAACTGGTGCTGTGCTTCGTACACGAAGGTCTACACGCACACAAATGGACTATGCTAAGGGCTTCGACACAAGAAGCTAAACGGGCTTTGAATCAGGGCTTCGCTAGTAAGTTGTGAGGTCTGGCCTCAAGTTACACAGAGCGACAGCACACTGAAAAACACACTTCGCACGAAACACCCTTCGCCTAGACAGGCTTCGGTGCACTAAAACTAGCGAGGTATGTAAAGCAAGCTCAAGCAAAAAGCACAAAGAAGCAGGGCTTCGCTGCTTGAACAGGGAACACAATAAATTGAACTCTGGATGAAATACAGCGAGGTATGTGGGTACAGGAGCTCAACAGTAAATGCTCAAAGTGTTAAATGTTACCTACCGAGCCCCCATATTTATAGCCCACAGTTCACCCAAAGGAAATGACTACACTACCCCTAGGGTTTACATTGATTTTGTCTCTACAGAACTAAGGGGTACAAAAGGTAGTCCACCTTTATTCTGGAGGCTTCTCTGTCAGCTTTGCAGAGGGGACAGTGTCAGCCTTTTACAGAACAGACAGTGTCAGCCTTTGCAGTCTTTTACCTTCTGGAGTCCTCCCTTCGCACGCGAGGGTGCGGTAGTTTCGGTGAGAAGCCTGAAGCCAGATGGCCTTCGCTCCACCGAAGTCAGTCTCCGATACACTGACGGTTTTGAGCCGAAGCCGTCAAAGCCCTTGGGCCTTCGCACCAACACCTCCGGAGTGGACCACCACGGCTTCGCAGCTTCACCCAGCTCGAACTCCGTCAGTCCGTGTACCGAAGCCATGCAGGCCGAAGTACCTCAAGTCAACCTCGCTCCGGAGCTAGCCCCGCTCCGAAGCCTTCCTCACTCCGAAGCCCCACCTTCGGAGTACCACCCTTCGAAGTCCCTCCTTCGTCCAAGGCCTCCGCATGAAGCATTCCATGAGCACTTCGTCGCGGTGCCTCTCCCCGAGCACACTCCTCGACGAGCCTCACCCGGACCATGCCTTCGATGCGCCTCGACTTCTGAGACCTTCGTCGGGTACCTTCGAGTGTCTCCCTCCGGAGCACACTTCGAATACCTTGCCTCCGCAGAGGACTTGTTTCAACCAACTCCGAAGTCACTCCATTCAGAGTACCTTCGAAGTGCCTCACCTCCGAGGACTTTGTCTCGGAGTACCTTCGCCAGGAGCCACGCTCCGCACTCTCTGCCTTCACCTGGCACGCCTCGACCCGAGGACCGACCCGGACCACCTTGCAGCCACCGTGACGGAGCTCCCCACTCCCCTGGCATCAAGACTCCCGCTTGACCCAGGTTCACCTGCTGCGAACCTTGTCCGTCGCCTCCGAAGTCCCTGCGCACCACAGACAAACAGACAAGTGTTTCCAGTACTCCGGAGACCTCTCCGGGTTAGCAACCTCCGGCACACACTCCGGTGTACCGCCCAAAGTACCGAACCCTTCGGTACAAACCCAATCATTGCGTACTGTCGGACCCCTCCGACGAGCACACTCCGCTGCACAGCTGCAGCAAGCAAACACCGAACACCCTTCGGTGAAACCACCTCCGAAACCCTTCCGGAGGTACCCTCCTCCGATCACCTTCGGAGGTCCAACCTCCGAACCCCCTTCGGAGGTACCCTTCGAACAGAGGGTAAAAAACCTGTCAATCACTCAACACAAAACACCGAAACTAACCCTTGGTTTCTCAATCTCCCCCTTGATGAGTGCATTGACAACCAAATCCAAGATAAAGAAAATTTAAAATTTTCAGCACACAAGTGACCATAAAAACTCATAAAAGAGCCAAAACATGTCACTTGACAACAGAATTTTCCTCCCCCTTTCTCAAAAGAGTGAAAAGCCCCTTCGGCAATAAAAACTCCCCCTGAGTTAAATTATCCCCCTTTGGCAAACAAAAAGCCTTTATGACATGATTTCTCCCCCTTTGGAAATTATACCCCTTGCGACGGAGAACAAAGCAAGTGACTCCCCCTTGAGGAATTTCTCCACCTTTGGCAATGCAAGCATCAAGGAGCAAGTAAAAGATGCAAAGCTCCGAAATGAGCAGAATTGCAAAGACAGATGAAGCAAAAATATGCCAACAATAACACCAATGATCATGGGCTCAGCTCAAATTAACATTCTCTAAAAGCATGATGAAGCATGTGATTTGATCAGGTTTGAAATAAAAGCATCACCACTTAGTCAAGGAAACTAGACAAGTAGGAGCAAGGACTGCGCAAAACTAGTCAATTTCTACTCTAGACAGATAAGTCCAGTTCAAATGGAGCTTGAAAGGCAAACTTGATAATCAATGAATTTTGTTGTTCTTTTCTTAGTGCCAGGGGTTATTTGTTTGTCCACCTTATACTTTCCAATCCGGCCAAGCCTAGGCATAAAAGCCATATGAAGCTTAAGGCATAGATTTTGGCATACACTATGCTATTCCAGTTCAGACCAATGTGCAATGGTAAGCAGTCTAGAATAGGGTAGTGCGACAAACAAACCCACCTGGATCTTTTCACTTAAAGCATGCAAATCATGTAATTTTTGATTGTAATTAAGTGTACCAATTGTTTGGCATTTTATGAATATCCATGAAGATGTAGAACAATTTTTCAAGTTGCAATTTTTAGCATCCAATGAACAGTGTCTCGCTGTCAAGCAGATAAAAGATAGCTAAAGCAGTCCTGCCTAAACATGCTAGATTCAAGACTAAGCAGTGAGCACGAGTTGATTTTGAAAATAAAACACCATGCACATGAATGTTCCAGATGAATTAAAAAGAGCTGAGCTGACATGATTTCATGAATTAAAAGCAGGCATATAAGTGCAACAGATGTAACTGTAATTTCAACACAATTAGCAGAGGCATATCCATCTAAAACAGCTCCCCCTCACAAAATGCCGTAAGGGTGACAAATGCCGAGTTCCCCACGCAAGTAAGCAAATCGAGAAGCATCGAGGGGTTTTGTAAAAATGTCGGCAAGCTGGTGTTGGGTATCAACATATTGAAGTTCAATATCACCCTTCTCATTGTGATCTCTGAGAAAATGATACCGCACATCAATGTGTTTGGTTCTGGAATGCTGAACCGGGTTGTTTGCAATACAAATAGCACTAGTGTTATCACAGAAAAGTGGAACACTCTTATAATCTAACCCGAAGTCCCGCAAAGTGGAGATCATCCACAAAATCTGAGAGCAACAGCTAGCTGCAGCAACATATTCGGCCTGAGCCGTCGATTGTGCAACACTAGACTGTTTGCGGGAAGACCAACAAACCAGAGAAGTACCCAGAAAATGACAAGTACCAGAGGTACTCTTCCTATCAATTCTACACCCAGCAAAATCCGCATCGGAATAACCTCGAAGACATAAAGATAAAGACGCTGAATACCATATGCCAAATTCAAGGGTATGTTTGAGATACCTTAAGATGCGCTTAACCGCTTGGCGGTGCGAAGCTCGTGGTGAAGCCTGAAAACGAGCGCACAGACACACAGCGAAGTGTATGTCCGGCCTCGTGGCAGTCAAGTAGAGGAGGGAGCCGATCATGCTCCGGAACTCCTTCTGATCTACGACTTCTCCATTTTCGTCAGGGTCCAATGCTACAGATGTAGCCATTGGAGTGGCGAGGGGCTTCGCATTGGACATGTCGAACTTCTTGAGCAGGTCCTTGGTGTACTTCGTCTGGTGGACGAAAGTGCCTTGCTTGCTTTGCTTGATTTGCAAACCAAGGAAAAAGGTGAGTTCACCCATCATTGACATTTCAAATTCCCTGCTCATGGTATCTGCAAACTCGGCAACCAAAGCATGAGAAGAGCCACCAAAGATGATATCATCCACATAAATCTGCACTAGGAGGAAATCTTTGCCATGCTTGAGAGTAAACAAAGTTTTATCAACAGAGCCCATCAAATACCCTCGCTCAAGCAGAAAAGACTTAAGTCTATCATACCAAGCCCGAGGGGCCTGCTTGAGTCCATAAAGAGCCTTATGAAGTTTAAGGACTTTATGTGGGTACTTGGGGTTTTCAAAACCAGGGGGTTGTTTTACATAAACATCTTCACCTATGAAGCCATTAAGAAAAGCACTTTTGACATCCATTTGATAGAGTTTGAATCCCCGGGATGTCGCAAAGGCAAGCAAAATCCTAATGGCCTCAAGGCGAGCAACAGGTGCAAAAGTTTCAGTAAAATCAATCCCTTCTAGTTGAGAAAAGCCCTGAGCTACAAGTCTAGCCTTGTTTCTAACTATAGTCCCATCCTCTCCTTGTTTATTTTTGAAAATCCATTTTGTTCCAATGAAATGAACATTTGGTGGAGGATCAACTAAAGTCCAGACTTGGTTTCTCTCAAAATTTTCAAGTTCCTCATGCATGGCATTGATCCAACTAGAATCAGAAAGTGCATGACTAACATCTAAGGGCTCGAAAGAAGCAACAAAAGCAGCATTAGTGAAATGTGCATGAGAACGAGTTACCCTTTGATCAAGCTCACCAATGATCTGCTCGGGAGGGTGCATCCTTTGAACATGATGTGGAGCCTCGCGGCGAGATGCAGTCTCCCCCTCAACTTGTGCGTTGGAGTGGTCCAAGAAGACCGATGTTGAGGTAGTCGCTTCGGGACCTCGGGCCGAAGTAGTTGAAGCGGGGTCAGCTTCGGGGGTTGATGTCAAGGGTAGTAGGGGTTCATCCTCGAATTCTCCGGGATCTTCTTCAAATAAGGTCTGTTCCATGTCGTGTTCATTTGCCTGTTCAAAAGCAGAACTAACAGAGGGGGTTGACTCATCAAAAGTCACATCACATGACTCGATGACAGTGTTAGTTTCCAAGTTATAAACACGATACGAATGACCATGTGTAGTGTAACCCAAAAAGATCCCGTCAAAAGATCGCGGCTCAAATTTATCCAAGTTCCCACGTTTTAGGATAAAGCAGCGACAGCCAAAACTCGAAGATGAGTAACCTTGGGCTGTCTCCCAAAAAGCAGCTCATAAGATGTCAAATTTAAAATTGAGCGCAAGAAAATTCGGTTTGAGATGTAGCAAGCAGTGTTCATGGCCTCAGACCAGAATTTTCTAGGAGTCCTATGCTCATCAAGCATCGTCCTAGCCATCTCAACCAAAGTGCGGTTCTTCCTCTCAACGACACCGTTCTGTTGAGGAACCCGCGGAGCAGAGAATTGATGTTTTATGCCATGCTCCATGCAAAAGTCAACAAAGAGACTATTTTTGAACTCAGTGCCATTATCGCTTCGAATGAATTTTAATGCACCTGGGAGTTCAGTAAAAAGTCTCAAAGCCAAGCTCCGAAAGTGTGAAAACACTTCATCCTTGCTGGCAAGAAAGAAGACCCAAGAGTAGCGAGAGAAATCATCGACAATTACTAGAACATACCACTTGCCACCTAAAGAACTAACCCGAGAAGGACCTACAGTGTCCATATGAAGAAGTTCTCCGGGTTGTTCAGTCATCACAGTGGTGACTGGCGAATGCGAAGCAGCAATCATTTTTCCATGTCGACAAGGAGCGCAAACTAAATTCTTCTCAAACTTGAGCTTGGGCAATCCTCGGATCAGACCTAGGGCGCTCAGACGAGCAAGCAACTCAAAGCTCATATGCCCTAGTCTCCTATGCCACTTCCAAAGCTCAGAGGTCGAATGAGCAACAAGACAATGAGAAGAACCAGAAGACTCTGAAAAATCAGCTCCAAAAACTCTCCCAACTCTAAAGATCTTACAAACCACAACGCCATCAGAATTGAGCACTTGCGAAGTATCGCGATGAAATCGCACTTCGAAGCCCTCATCAAGCAACTGAGATACAGACAGCAAATTGTATCCCAGGTTTTCAACCAAAGCAACATCTTTGAGAGTGAAATTCGAGTTGATTCTTACCACACCTTTACCTTTCACTCTGCTCCTTCGATTGTTTCCGAAGGTGATATGTTCCCTTTGCTTGGTTGTGGTGAGGCTGGAGAACCATGCTGCATCTCCAGTCATGTGGCGCGAACAACCGGAGTCCATGATCCACGTGCCCTCCAAGCCTCGATCTGTCGCCTACACACGATAAGAATATCTCGATCGCTCAGTGCTGGGGTGAGTAAAATAATGACGAGGCATCCAGCACTGAGTGACACGAGTAGTAGGCACAGTAAAAGCAGACGGTCTACGCACATAATAATCAGAATGATGCAAAGTGCGAGGTCTACCTACATGCTGTGAATGAACAACATGTCGAGGTCTCCTACTCTGACGAGGTACAAATCTGCTAGCCCGAGGTCTACCACCATATGGAACATGGTGAACACCTCGAGGAGCAAAACCTCTCCGAGAAGCACGAGGAGCCTCAAAAGCAGGACGATAGTACATCTCAGACTCATGCATACCTAAAGATGGGTAATGCATGTCCTGGTAACTCATCGCCTGAGAGCGTCGCTCATCCTTGATGCGACGAAAACAAAACCCAACCAAATGACCCGCCCGCTGACAGTAGGAACAGTGAAAAACTCTCCTGGGGGCACTCTCATGGGTCATAGGAGCAACTCTCACAGGCTCCTTGGGTTTCTTCTGTGTGGTTTTCTTGGGAGGATTTTTCTTGGCAGGAGGTGTGGTTTTCTTTGGTGGATGGGTAGGCTTTTTGGCTAATGGGGTGTCTAACAAAGCTCTCTCTTTCTCTAGGGTGGTGGGAGAGGTAAAAACAGTTTTGTTTTCACTAACTGAAGGTATCCTCTCAAAACCCAAACCTAGAGCTACCCCTGCTCTGTCAGCACACATCTTGGTCTTGGCCAAGAGCAAATCCATCCTACCCTTTCCCTCAGTGCATTTATTAACCACAGAAAGGAGGTATTCATTTTCTGACATGAGGTTCTCAGCTCGCTCTCTAGCAATGCCTAGCTGGTCCTTAAGGGTGATGCAAGTGTCACACACAAGCTGCACATCCTTAGAACTACCGGCCCTCTCCAATCTAGCCTCTAAATCATGAACATGCTTATCACGTAAATTAATGCTATCGCGTAATAAAGAGCAGTTCATGCAATCAATAATATCATGAGGTCTAGAATCCACCTCCAAAAGCTGCTTCTGTGCAGTCTCAAGCTCAGAAAGAGTTTGAGCATGAACAGAACGCAACTGAGCAAGCTCACTCATGACAACAGAACAGGACTCACATTCAGCATCATTAAACTTAGACTTAAGCATGACATATTCAGTAGAAATAGTTTCTAGCCTAAGTCTAAGGTCTTTTCTTTCTCTAGCGGCTTGCACAAGTAATCTATCCTGACCAAGCACTACTTCATTCAGCTCATCTAATTTAATTAGTAGCTGGTCAGATGATAGGTTTACCTCAGATGAGTCAAGCTCATCGCCGCTGTGATCGCTGTCGGCCATGAAGCAAAGGCCGGTGAAGTCTCGTCCCTTCTTGTCCTTCTTGTCCTCCTTCCTTGGGGACTTCTCCTCCTCAGAGCTCGACTCCTCAGTTGAGGATGTGTCGATGTCGCTGAGAGCAGCAACAAAAGCTCTGGAAGCGGCCTTGGCTACTTTCTTAGCCATCTTGCCGTGCTTGCCCTTCACAAAGGGTTTCCTCTCCTTGTGGTATTTGGGGCGCTCACTCTCATCTCTCTTTTTGAGCTTGGGGCAATTGGCCTTAATATGAGAGGTGTCGCCACATTCATAGCAACCACTAAAACCACTTATCCTCTGATCCCGTCTCTCATGATGAAAACGGGTGAACCTCCGGGCAATGAGAGCAAGCTCATCATCAGCTAGAGTGTCCACCTGCTCCTTTGTGACAGAGACCAGGGAGGACAAAGCAAAACCATCTGCAAAAACACAAGTACCAGATGTGCTTGGTTCTGCAGTGGTGCCACGGCTAGTGCTAGAAACCAATGCCAATGGCTGTGGCAAAGAGCTTCTGTGCACTGCAAGAGATGCCTTGGCAATCTCTGTGGACTTCAGCTTGCTAAAGAGTTCATCACAGGTCAAGGTGTCATAGCCTGTGGACTCCTCAATGCTGGATATCTTTACTTCCCATATGCTACGGTCAAGAGCATAGAGAAGCTTGATAGCCCTATCATGATCACTGTAAGCAAGCGTCCCGTTGGATCGCAAGTTACTCACTATCGCGTCAAAACGTGAAAACATGGCATCTATAGATTCACCAGGTGCCTGCACAAACAGCTGATACTGTTGATTGTAGGTGCTTTGGCGCCTGGCCTTAATCTGAGTAGAGCCCTCATGAAAGACAGTGAGCGTTGTCCAAATCTCCCTAGAAATCCTAAGGTGCTGCACCCTATCGAACTCACTTCTACTCAAACCGATGAACAGTATGTTTCTTGCCTTGGAATTGGCATTATACTGATCCTTCTCAGTCTGAGAGGTGCGAGTCTCAGGGATGGAGTATTGTGAGTCCACAATCTCCCAAATTGCATTTCCTTGGCTTAACAAGTAAGCCTCCATGCGCACCTTCCAGTATGCAAAATCTGTCCCATCGAACAGAGGAATTTTACTGCCTCTATCCATGTCGCCAAAAGATCACAAAACCGGTTAGGGTCAACTGGTGATCTTAACCCGCTCTGATACCAATTGTTGGACCGGGAACGGCGACCAGAGGGGGGGTGAATGGGAGCTTTTAAAATTTCGGGCTAAAACTTAGCCTTCGGTTCAGTTCTGTCTTCTGCGGAACAGGCTTCGAACACAACCTTCGAAGGTCTGGTTCGGAGGTACTTCGACAACTCCGAAAACAGGCTTCGCAGGAGCAAAAGTTTGAAGCCAAGAAGACTTCGCTCCACTTACAACCCTCGAAAATCTACTCTGCTAAGTCAGTGCAGGCTCCGCACACAGGGTGCTTCGAGCAGGCTTTGCACTTCACCCTTCGCAAGAGTGGACACCCCTCTGAGGACTTCGACCAGGAACTTGGCAGCAGCAAGTGGTGCTGTGCTTCGTACACGAAGGTCTACACGCACACAAATGGACTATGCTAAGGGCTTCGACACAAGAAGCTAAACGGGCTTTGAATCAGGGCTTCGCTAGTAAGTTGTGAGGTCTGGCCTCAAGTTACACAGAGCGACAGCACACTGAAAAACACACTTCGCACGAAACACCCTTCGCCTAGACAGGCTTCGGTGCACTAAAACTAGCGAGGTATGTAAAGCAAGCTCAAGCAAAAAGCACAAAAAAGCAGGGCTTCGCTGCTTGAACAGGGAACACAATAAATTGAACTCTGGATGAAATACAGCAAGGTATGTGGGTACAGGAGCTCAACAGTAAATGCTCAAAGTGTTAAATGTTACCTACCGAGCCCCCATATTTATAGCCCACAGTTCACCCAAAGGAAATGACTACACTACCCCTAGGGTTTACATTGATTTTGTCTCTACAGAACTAAGGGGTACAAAAGGTAGTCCGCCTTTATTCTGGAGGCTTATCTGTCAGCTTTGCAGAAGGGACAGTGTCAGCCTTTTACAGAACAGACAGTGTCAGCCTTTGCAGTCTTTGACCTTCTGGAGTCCTCCCTTCGCACGCGAGGGCGCGGTAGTTTCGGTGAGAAGCCTGAAGCCAGATGGCCTTCGCTCCACCGAAGTCAGTCTCCGATACACTGACGGTTTTGAGCCGAAGCCGTCAAAGCCCTTGGGCCTTCGCACCAACACCTCCGGAGTGGACCACCACGGCTTCGCAGCTTCACCCAGCTCGAACTCCGTCAGTCCGTGTACCGAAGCCATGCAGGCCGAAGTACCTCAAGTCAACCTCGCTCCGGAGCTAGCCCCGCTCCGAAGCCTTCCTCACTCCGAAGCCCACCTTCGGAGTACCACCCTTCGAAGTCCCTCCTTCGTCCAAGGCCTCCGCATGAAGCATTCCATGAGCACTTCGTCGCAGTGCCTCTCCTCGAGCACACTCCTCGACGAGCCTCACCCGGACCATGCCTTCGATGCGCCTCGACTTCTGAGACCTTCGTCGGGTACCTTCGAGTGTCTCCCTCCGGAGCACACTTCGAATACCTTGCCTCCATAGAGGACTTGTTTCAACCAACTCCGAAGTCACTCCATTCGGAGTACCTTCGAAGTGCCTCACCTCCGAGGACTTTGTCTCGGAGTACCTTCGCCAGAAGCCACGCTCCGCACTCTCTGCCTTCACCTGGCACGCCTTGACCCGAGGACCGACCCGGACCACCTTGCAGCCACCGTGACGGAGCTCCCCACTCCCCTGGCATCAAGCCTCCCGCTTGACCCAGGTTCACCTGCTGCGAACCTTGTCCGTCGCCTCCGAAGTCCCTGCGCACCACAGACAAACAGACAAGTGTTTCCAGTACTCCGGAGACCTCTCCGGGTTAGCAACCTCCGGCACACACTCCGGTGTACCGCCCAAAGTACCGAACCCTTCGGTACAAACCCAATCATTGCGTACTGTCGGACCCCTCCGACGAGCACACTCCGCTGCACAGCTGCAGCAAGCAAACACCGAACACCCTTCGGTGAAACCACCTCCGAAATCCTTTCGGAGGTACCCTCCTCCGATCACCTTCGGAGGTCCAACCTCCGAACCCCCTTCGGAGGTACCCTTCGAACAGAGGGTAAAAAACCTGTCAATCACTCAACACAAAACACCGAAACCAACCCTTGGTTTCTCAGAGTCATTAGTGACAAGTCATAATAGTCATTAGTGACAGACATCGTACCTATCAGTCTTATCGCGACAGTAATGACCTATCATTAGTGACGGATATACACCATCACTAAATGTAACTTTTAATGATGGACATACATCTTTACCCGTCACTAATGATCACTTGTAGTGACGAGTATAGATGTTCACGTATTACCAAAGGTACCTTTAGTGACGGGTATAGATATTCACGCGTCAGTAAAGGTGACTTTTAGTGACACACATACATCTATACCCGTCACTAAAGGTGGACTATTAGTGACATGTATAGATGTCCACGTGTCACTAAAGGTAGATTTTTTTCATTTCAGATCTGTTCTATACAGTTTCGTTTAGTTTCTTTAAGTTCAAATGAGTTAACGATTATATGTGAGATGGTTATAGAGCGGCTCTTTTCGTCATTTTTGTCATTTTTCCAATGTGATTTCTATGTGGTCATTATCGGCACACGGGGATGGAATTCCTGATTACCTGAAGCGTAAAACATACTAGTCCCATAATCAGTGGCTAGTACACGCATCCATAACCTTGTCATCACATCCACATAATATACATATACATAAATAGATAATAAGGTTTTTAACTAAACAGTGCATAGGTCATACATTAGAGTTAGGGCCGACTGGCCAAATAAAAGAGTTCAAATGTAACAGAAAGAGTAGAAAAGGCACAAAAGTTCATCAATATGCTCATCTACCAAGACCATACAGGCAACCGGCTAGGAACCACACTAGAAAGAGCCATCATCGAAATCCTCAGAAATAGACGCAAAGTACTCGTCGCTAGGCATAAACGTATTTGCAAACACCTACCCACACCTTGGGAATACATATTTCTAAATGCAAGCTGAGATCAAAGAGGGTTATATTTGTGGTTTATTTTCAACATAAAGCAAAGTTTGATTCAGAATATTAAATAATAGTAAGTTGCAATAGAATTTATAAATCAACATGTAAACGATAGTAATAACACATATGTGATATTATGACACCATACTTGTGCCCTCCATGGCAACAAGTAAAATTTGATTCTCGACCATTCTGGCAAAAGAAAGTTAAACAACATTTGTCACCATACCCGGTTTTACTATTTCCCTTGCAATTCTCTAACACTATACTACACTACCGGAAACAACAAGTTTACCGAGTGCCTGAAGGGTTGCCGAGTGCATTCCATCGGGTACTCAGCAAACTAAAGTTTGTCGAGTTTACACTCAAATGTACACTCAAATACACTCAGCAAACATCATACAGTTGGTGTATGTTAATCTTTGTCGAGTGCCACGTAAAAGACACTCGCCAAACATTTTGAAAAAAAAAACTGCTCCCCGGGTGGTCCTGACGGCGTCATAATGGATCGGGAAAAAGTTTTTTGCTGAGTGTCACAAACATACACTCGGTAAACTATAGGATTTACCGAGTGCCAACCCTAGCACTCAGCAAAGGTGTGCACCATGTGTCCAAGTGACTTGGTTTGCCGAGTGTTATTTAAAAAACACGTGGCAATGGTGAAATACCCATTATTTCATGTGAGACCATAATTTAATCCCATATCACATTGTAAACATGTTTTTAACTTGAAATTTTTTTAGCAGTCATAATTCAACATTTGTTAATCTATGGAAAATTTTCATATTTTTTGAGTGAGTTTGCTATTTTTAATTAATTAATCATGTTTCTAGGATTTAATTTGAATTAGGTCAAATTTGAACTGCATGTACTTGAAATATTCACTAAAAAATTGTAGAAAAATCATATTTATGTTCATGAGTCCATTTTTAATCTTTTACCACTAAATATAACTAAATATTAAAAAATCTAAGTTGTGACGCTCGAGCGGCAACATGGAGCTTAATGCTTTTTTAATTATAGCAAATTAAATTGAAGCCTAAAAAATATGATACTTGACATGGTGTTATTATATCATCGGTATCAGGATCGAACACACAATCATCTCCGCACACTACATAGAGCGGTAATGTGAATTCTAAGCGTTGAAGTTGTGCACTTGTGAACTTGTGATGAAATGTGAACTTGTAAGAACTTGCCAATTTATGAAGTTGTGAGAACTGTGATGAAATGTGAAGTTGTGATTTGAATTGTGAGTTGTGAATGAGATTTGTGATGAAATGTGATTTTGTGATGAGATGAGAATTTGTGATGAAATGTGAACGCACAGAAATGTGCCACGTGGCACGTTTTTGTGTGTTCTGGGGTTCTTTGCCGACTGCCCTATTGCTTTGCCAAGTGCCATGGAGGGCACTCGGCGAAGCCACAAAGACACGTGTGCCCCCCCCGCGTGGCTTCACTGAGTGCCACGTGGGGTACTCGGCAAAGGGCCATCATCACCACCGACCGTTAGACGACTAATGTTTCCGAGTGCCGTGTCGGGCACTCGGTGAAGCCTCTTTTCCACTCGGCGAAGGCTTCGCCAAGTGCTCGATAAAAAACACTCGGTGAAGCACCTCTCTATCAAGAGTGATTTCACCGTATGGGGTTCGCTGAGTGTGGCACTCGGCGAAGCCTTCGCCGAGTGGAAAAGAGGGTTCGCTGAGTGCCACAAGCACTTGGCAAATGACTGCATTCCCATAGTGCTAGTATCATTTCACCAAGCTGCTCATGACCGTGAGCACGGCTAATCAATTAGTTTTAACACTTACAGAGATTGTGCACTTTACCCACATGACACAAGCTAGTAACCATGTCGACCATGTCACGCGATACCATTCGGTACCCGTTTGTACTAGCTCATGACGAAGTTATTTCATTGCCCAAAGCCTAACCTTGTATGAGCCCGGCAAGTGTTTATCCACACTAGGAGCAACCCAGTGTCGCTAGTCCAAGGGGCCCTTGTTAGTCCTAGCGTCGTGAGATGAACAAACTCGTTCACTCAATGAGGCACTTAAATCGTTGTATTGGATATGCTTAGACGCCCATACATGGGTAGCTCCTACAAGCAGTCCCGTTGGACCCGCTCCTACTATTGTAACCTCCCAATGCAAGGAATAACAATGAACAACTTCATAACTAAGGTCACCCCATAAATAACACATGTGATTGTACCATGATTGTTCTTAGTTGATGACACATAGTTTGGTCCTTAATCGATTTGGGCAAACATTCCCCTATCGGTGCACAACTACCACTATATGCACACCACTTGCCGCCCAATTCTTAGCATAATTCATTTCCAGTTTTAATCCTCATATACAACAAAGGAAACCCATTTCGCATAACACTTTAGGTAGCCAAATTGAAAGAGTGATTATTATGTTGTGGTAACCATCATCGTTTCTAAGCATGGCTAAGCAATAGCTATAATAGTAGCTTGGATATACCCAATCCTAGGGATAAAAGGGTAAGGGGGATCAATTTAATAAGGTGGGGAAATGCAACAATTGGGATACTCTACCGATACCCATGGGCGGACCCAGTATGGAGCAAGGGGGTACACTTGTACCCCCAAATTTTTTTGCAAAAAATTGAGTATATATATATATATATATGTATATGTATATATAGGTATATATATATATATGTACATATATATATATGTGTGTTTTAATTGGATTAAAATTTAGCCCAAAAATTTAATAGTTAGTTCAATAACTTATTTTTTCTAACCAACTAATTAATTTTATTCCTCTTCTCTCGTATCTTTCTAATAGCCAATGAATTGCACTACGCCACTACGTACTGCTGAAAAAGTATTATGCTTTTCATATAATTCTATTACAGTTTTTAGAACTTTTTAAATAAGTTCCTAAAAAAATAAGGAATTCTCTTATTATATGATAATCTATGATGTAATCTTCTATGATTTTTTATAAAGGTGGAAGAAGTTATATTTTTCTTCTATTTTATCATTATTCACTAAAAATTTTTGATATAAATTATTTTGATATATTAATTTAGTTTATTGTTATTGTTAAGCTAATTTTTAGTATATTATACGTGTGATTTATAGTTTATTTAATTTTGTACCCCCAGAGTAGAAACGCTAGGTCCGCCACTGCCGATACCCATATTTATAAATCATCTCATGTAACTCTATAAATAATAAATCATTTAAAAAATATGTAGGATACAATATGTTCAAAGGAGGGATGAATAGGTGCTTGCCTTTCTCAATAATTTCCTCAACTTCCCCTTGATCTGAAACAAGCTATTCATTGACTATTGGTTCTTCATCCAACAATTTAAACGCGCGATTCAAATAACTCTGAATAACATCAAAAATAAAATATGCTAAAATGGCATGATATTTATACAGAAAGTGATGTTGGATTATAAATGAATTTAGGTTAAATTATTTCTATTTTTACATTAAGCGTATAAAGTTATTAAAGGTTAAAGTTTACATACATGTAATATGATTGTACTGATTTATTTATTTAAACTCTATTATAGGTGAAATTTATGCACTTTTTGAGTTTTCTAGATTATAGAGCACAATTTTATGAAACAAAAAATTGGTTTCACCCCATTTGGAGTTCGAATGAATTTTCTAAGTTTCAGTCTTTTATTTCTAGAACAGTCCAAGAGATTCCTAAAATTTATAGAGAGGTCCTTCTTCTTCCTCTAGCCAACCTGAATAGAGGAGGCATACTAGAGGTTTTACCTATGGATAATGACAACTTAAAATGACATATTTTAGTGGTCTAACCATGGGAATAGAACTAGGGAGCAGAGGTGAATCTAATGGTGGTCACGATGTACCTTGAGGTGGCTCGAGTTGCCCCGGTGACGATGAGGTGACTTGAAGGTTCCTGGTTCACCGTGGACAACACAAAATAGCCAAGGAATCAAAAAATTAGCACATGCATGAGATAGATGAGGTCTCACACATGGTGTGAGTGCGGGGAATTGGATTAAATCTCAACGGAGAGGGATAAATCGGTAGTGAAGGCTTTGCACAGGACGTGAGAAAGAAGATCCCGATCTCCTTACTCGCTACACCTTTGGTCGAGTTACTTGAGTGGTTTTGTTCTTTCTATCGAGGTGAAATTGATGTAGTGATGGCTCGTCTTGGAGTGGACCGAGGTGGTCGAAACGCAAGCACAAAGCAACGAACACTCCCTAACCGCACTCTAGAGCGTGCTAGAGCTCGTCGGCATTCCTATTGCTGCAATGGTCGGATGGAGATGAGCCCAAAATAAAAAATGAACGACATGCATTGGAGAGGAGGGAACGTAAGTGTAACACCCCAAATTTTCAAAGGAATAAAAATATCATTTAATATATTTTCCTGGAATTATTTATTTTGGAAATACCTTTAATACCCTCCTTAGCCTTTTTGAACTAGAACCTAGTTGAAATGACCAAACCAGAGGCTAGAAAATTTTGTATGAGTTCCGATCACCAAAATATATTTATGAGAATTTTCACAAATTTTTATCACCCTTGGAAGTAGCCCAAATATTTTAAATCAATTTCTGTAATTATTTTTATTCAGAAAAGCATTGAAACAGTAACGGGTCCACCCCCTCCCTTTCTCTCTCTCCCGGCCGGCCCAGCCCACTCCTCCCCACACGCCCATGCTGACACCCGAGCCCTACCCGTTAGAGACCCTCTCCTCTCCGCGCGCGCCCAACCGCTCGACCCCACCTGTCGGACCCGTCTTCCCCGCGGGATCCGCCCCCAACCCCCCCGCCGGCCGAAGCCCTAATCCCGCCTCGGATCCGCCCCGCCGGCCCCCTCCCTTTAATTCGTCGCCAGCAATGAATTCCCCTCAACGCGCCGACCGTTTCCCCCATTAAAACCAGCCTGATCGCGTCCCGATTTGATGTATCTGCATGCAACCCGAAGCTCACCGGCGTTTAAACGCGTTAACCCTCGGCCACCGCCAATTGCGCCCCCTCTGCCCCCGCCGGTGACCCTATATAAACCCCCTGGTACCCCACATTGGACCCCCACGCTCACACACTGCAAGATCGAACAGAACACCCCCTCTACAACTTTTAACTCTCCACCGCCGCCCGCACTCCGGTCACCGCTCACCGTCGCCGGTGTAGGACCAAAAGTAGCGACCAGAGGGGGGTGAATGGGCGCCTAAAAAATTCTTTCGAATCAATGGCCTGCTCCTAAAACCCAACGCAAAAAACTAAACAGCAAAGCGAGAACAGATTGACTAAGTCTGCAGATTCGAAGTCTGCTGATTCAGAGGTTGCAGATTCGAAGGTTGCAAATTCGGAGGTTGCAGATTCGAAGGTTGCAGATTCGGAGGTTGCAGATTCGAAGGTTGCAGATTCGGAGGTTGCAGATTCGAAGTCTGCTGATTTCGAAGTCTGCTGATTCGAAGTCTGTGGATTCGAAGGTTGCAGATTCGAAGGTTGCAGATTCGAAGCCTGCAGATTCGAAGCCTGCAGATTCGAAGCCTGCAGATTCGAAGTATGCAGATTCGAAGCCTGCAGATTCGAAGTATGCAGATTCGAAGTATGCAGATTCGAAGTCTGCTGATTCGAAGTCTGCTGATTCGAAGTCTGCAGATTCGAAGCTTGTCGATTTGAAGTCTGCAGATTCGAAGCTTGCAGATTCGAAGTCTGCTGATTCGAAGTCTGCTGATTTGAAGCCTGCAGATTCGAAGCTTGCAGATTCGAGGTCTGCTACACAGAGTTGGACTTCACAAAAGAAAATGGACTTTGACCCTGCCAACTCGATCAAAAAGCAACACAGGAAAAGCAAGGCTAAAGTACTAGCATACTGTAGCTACAGAAAAGTAGTACTACTTACTACCAGCCACAAGAACTAGTACTCTTGTGAAGAACAAACAGAAGCCACAGAGAAGCTTCTGCTTAGGAATAAATTAGTTGTGTGCAAACCGAACCAACAGAACCTTAAATGAAGTGTTGCGCATGAGAATCAATAGGAATAAAAGCTTCCAAACAGTAAAGGGCCAAATGAATCTCAAGAAGAACAGGAGGTTCCCTGGCGGCGTACACAGGGACAGAGAAAAAGCACGCAGGAACAAAATGACCCAAGGGATGATTGAAAAAGTGATTTCTAGAAGGGTAGTCCAAACCCTAGGGATTGGGGCCCTATATATAGGCTTCCCAACACTAGGAATATCCTACCAGCCCCTTAGGGTTTTTACAGACGCAAGAATAAAGGAAAAGACTCTACTGCCCTTAGGTATTTTTACAGACACGACTGACTAACTGTGGGCCTAGAGTTACAGATGACTTATCCGGAAGCTAAGCCTTCGTAGCGACTACGGCTTCTCTTCTGAACAGTCGGATACAAGATCGACGGTCGTCAGTTTTGCGCCGAAACTGACAAAGCCTCCACCGACTTTGCACCAGGTACCCGGATTGGGCCGGCCTGATTCCGCAGCTCTCTCAGCCTGACAATCACTCACCGCCCATGTACCTGAGTCAATCCTGGTCAACAGCCTAGTGGGTCTTCTACTGCTTCTGGCCCATGTACCCGGATTGGGCCAGCCCGACTTCGCAGCCTTCTCTGCCCGACAGTCGCTCGCTGCCCGTGTACCTGAGTCACACGCGGCCCATGAAACAGCAGATCACTTCTTCTTCTGTCCTTTTTGACTATCGTTGACAATGACTCATCACTTCTGGAGCCATGAGGCCCACGCTATTCAGCATGGCTCCTCAATCTCCCCCTTGATGAGTGCATTGTCAACACTTCACTTCTTCAGCTCTTCAGAACCTGCGAACAACTGTGGAAACACGAAAACAAAGCACAAGAAAAACAAAGAAGAAGAAAATAAGGTAAAAGTTTAACCCTAATGACCAAAAGCCGAACAAAAGCAAGAAGTGGTCATTATGGTTAACCAAAACGTAAAAGCTCAAAATGAGTACGATTTGATTTCATAACAACAAGGATATCAACAGAGTAAGAACTCCCCCTTAAACTCTGATCCCAAACTTTCTCCCCCTTGTTGACAAGTGAACTCATCAAGCACTCAATAGAGACACAGACTCTCCCTGAAATGCAACTCCCCCTCAAAATATGCAGTGAATTCAACTGGAGTGCATAAGGAGTGTAGAAAGCATGCTTCTCAGATATGATTGACTGCAATTACAACATCTAACAGATACAACAAAAGACATACTGTAACGATACATGGCATGATCAGTGCAACAGATGATATCTAAAGAAAGTCATTTGCACGCATTTTTCAGTTTTTGCAAACGAAAGCATCACCACATGTTCCAATAAACAAGCAAGGTAAAGCATGAGATGCAAAAGCTAATTGATATCTACCAAGATAAGCATGGTCCAAAACAAAGTGCTTCAGCAAACTTGTTATTGTTTCAATTTTCAAGCTTTTTCTTTTCCCTTTTTCATTTTTGCCAGGGGTTATTTGCATGTCAAACCTTATGCTGACCGACCAAGTCAAGCCTAGGCCAGAACTGGACCATCAGAAGCTTAAGACATTGCTCTTGGCATACACTACAGTGTCCTAGTTCATACCAAAGTGCTATGGTACGCAGTCCAGAACAATGCAATGCAACAAGACAAACCCACCTGGATCTTTTCAATTTTAAGCATAAAAAGGCATGGAATTTTCATTTCTCTGGTTTTTCATTATTTTATAGCACATTTCCATGATTAAAGCATACATATGTCCAAGTTGCATATTTGCATCCAAGTCAGGAACTAGCTACGAGGCATGTAACAGATAGCAAGAACATTCAGCCTACGCATGCTAGTTATCAGAAGCAATGGTGATCATTTTTCAATTTTAAAGCATAAAAATCCATGCATATGACAGATATCAGACTTATCAAGCAAACTGAGACAAGACATGATCATTGACAAGTAATCAAAAGCATGTACCAGCTAGAATAAGTAAAGCAGTTCAATCATATAACAGAAGCAAGCTCAAAAGTGTGATATGGGAATATGCAAGATATGAACACACACAGAAAGACTCAAGAAAAGAGTAAAGAAGAAAGAACAAACTGACGCAAAATATCCTAAAAAGGATATACAACACCCAAATCCCCTCGTAAACGCTCAAATGTAGACTGATCTAGGGGTTTAGTGAAAATGTCAGCCAACTGATGATGGGTATCAACATGAACAAGGTCAATGACACCTTTCTCATATTGATCCCGCAAGAAGTGAAAGCGCACATCAATATGTTTGGTTTTTGAATGGAGACACGGGTTTTTCCCTACACTAATTGCACTGGTGCTGTCGCAAAACAAAGGAACTCTGGTAGGAAAGAACAACCCAAAATCTCGTAGAGTGGAAATCATCCAAACCAATTGTGAGCAGTAGCTACGTACTCAGCCTCTGTGGTCGAAAGAGCAACTCCAGATTGCTTTCGAGAAGACCAAGAGACAAGAGAAGAACCAAGAAACTGGCAAGTACCGGAAGTCGACTTGCGATCCAACCGGCACCCACCGAAGTCGGCATCCGAAAATCCAGATAAATCGAGAGAAGATGATGCTGAATAGAAAAGACCAAGATCGGGCGCATAAGTAAGATACCTGAATATGCACTTGACAGCTTGCCGATGAGACGCGCGTGGTGAAGACTGGAAACGCGCGCAAAGTACCACGGCGAACTGTATGTCCGGTCTTGTTGCCATCAAGTACAACAGCGAACTGATCATCCCTCGAAACTCCCTTTCATTGACCTTGACGCCGCTCTCATCCTTGTCCAGACCCCCAGAAGTGCCCATCGGGGTCATCTGCGGCTTCAATTCACCACCAAAGTCAAATTTTTTAACATATCACGAGTGTACTTACCTTGGTGGATGAAGGTGCCGTCCTTGGTCTGCTTGATCTGGAGCCCTAAGAAGTACTTGAGCTCACCCATGCGGCTCATCTCAAACTCACTGTGCATCTGCTCAGAAAACTTGGACACAAGATCATTAGTAGTACAGCCAAAAATAATATCGTCCACGTAAATCTGAGCAACTAAAAAATGTGAAGCATCTCTGAGCAAGAAAAGAGTTTTGTCCACAGAACCCATCACAAAGCCCTTCCCCAACAAAAATTGTTTCAACCGGTCATACCAAGCCCTGGGGGCTTGCTTCAACCCGTATAAAGCTTTGTGCAACTTAAAAACATGTCGAGGAAACTTAGGGTTCTCAAAACCGGGGGGTTGCCTAACATAAACCTCCTCTTCTATGTACCCGTTCAGAAAAGCACTCTTAACATCCATTTGAAAAAGCTTAAAACCCTTTGAAACGGCAAAAGCTAGAAGAATACGAATGGACTCAAGACGGGCAACATGAGCGAAGGTTTCTTCAAAGTCAATACCTTCCTTCTGGCAATAACCCTGGGCAACTAGTCGAGCCTTGTTGCGCACCACAACCCCATCTTCACCTTGTTTGTTCTTGAACACCCACTTGGTGCCTATGGGGTTGCATCCTGGTGGCGGCTCAACTAGTGTCCAAACCCGATTACGGACAAAATTCTCAAGCTCTTCTTGCATAGCATTAATTCAATTAGAATCAGAAAGAGCATGAGAAACGTCTCTGGGCTCAAAAGATGCAACAAACGCAGATTCAGCAAACACAGCAAGAGAGGCAGAAGAACGCAAAGTTCTCTCAGTCAAATCACCAATGATGAGCTCTGAGGGATGGTCACGCTGAACTGCTCGGGTTCCCTGGTGATCTGAAGTCACCTCACCAGAGTCAGCAGCTGGCACCTCTGGACTCGACTGAGGGGGCTCGATCGAAGTAGAAGAAGTGATCAGAGGTCCGCCCTCATCCTCAGTCGAAGTCTCAGAATGTGTGGGCTCTGCCGGGGGTGCAGAAGGCCCACCCTCATCAGCAGCTGGAGTATCCTCATCTTCCTCGAAGATGGACTCTCCGAGCTCATCATCCCTAGAAAGCTCAAAAGAAGGAGTTAAAGAAGGCAAGGACTCGTCAAATGAAACTTCGCAAGTCTCGACAAGCTGCTGGGAGTCGAGGTTCCAAACACGGAAGCCTCGAGAATGCAAAGCGTAACCAAGAAAAACACCGTCCCAGCAACGAGACTCAAACTTGTCCAAATGCCATCCCTTCTTGAGCACAAAGCACTTGCAGCCAAATGCTCGCAAGTGGCTCACCTTGGGCTGTCTGCCAAATCGCAGTTCATATGATGTCTTACCAAGGTAAGCTCTAAGAAAGATGCGGTTGGCCAGATAGCAAGCCGTGTTCATGGCTTCAGCCCAAAAACGCCTAGGAGTCATGTGCTCATCGAGCATCGTCCTGGCCATCTCGACTAGCGTGCGGTTCTTTCGTTCCACAATGCCGTTCTGTGGGGGAGTGTAAGGAGAAGAAAACTGATGGTCAAGACCTTGATCACTACAGAAGCTGACGAACTGAGAGTTCTTGAACTCAGAGCCGTTGTCGGAGCGAATTGCTCGCATCCGACCATTGTTCTCATTCTTCAGCTTCAAGATCAGGTCATGAACAAACTGAAATGTTTCATCCTTAGACTCCAAAAGGAAAATCCACGAGAATCGAGAGAAGTCGTCAACAATGACAAGTGCGTACCACTTCCCACCAACTGAACGTACCCGAGCTGGACCAACAGTGTCCAAGTGTAAAAGCTCGCCCGGATACGAAGTCATCACCTGAGTCACAGGTGAGTGAGAAGCAGCAACCATTTTCCCATGACGACAGGGATGACAAACTAGATCTTTCTCCCTCTTAAGCTTGGGCAATCCTCGGATGAGGTCCATAGAGCTCAACCTAACTAGCAGATCAAAACTCAAATGACCTAACCTCCTATGCCACTTCCAGAGCTCAGAGGAGGATCCAGCAATCAAACAGCGAGAAGGGCCAAAAGAACTAGAGAAGTCAATTCGAAAAACTTTACCGAATGGTAAAATCTGGCAAATCAAAGACCCTCTAGAATCAACCACAAAAGAATTGCCCTTCTTAAAACGCACTTCCAAACCATCCTCAAGAAGTTGCGAGACAGAAATCAAGTTGAAGTTCAAATTTTTAACCAAAGCAACATTCTTCAAAGAGAAATGATCTGAAATGCGAATTGAGCCAATGCCACTTACTTTCCCTTGACCACTGTTCCCGAAGGTGATGTATTCTTTGGAGCTCGGGGGAGTGAGACTGGAGAACCATCTGCGATGTCCCGTCATGTGGCGAGAGCATCCTGAGTCCATGATCCAAACGTCCTCCAGTCCCCGATCCTGCACAATCAGTGGCTGTAAGTGGGAGCAAATGGTCCGGCACCAGGTTTAGCAAAAGAGCTAAACCAGTGTCGAGCCATCTGCTCAAAAGACGGAAAGCGGAAATCATCATGAGAATTTGGACCAAAACACGGCTCAAAGCGCGGTCCTCGGTTCTGCCTAAACCAGCGGCCACGAGGTCCAGGACCGTAGCCAACATGGCCTGGAACTCCGCCGGAACGGACACCACCAACTGGAGCACGGGCAAGAAAGCCGTCTCCTCTACCACCACCTACACGACGCGGCCTGGCCTCCAGCCTCTCCCCGCGTCGAGGAACACACAGTCTACCACCCTGCTGGTAGAACTGCTCCTGACCATTACGAGCCCTCTCTGCTCTCTCAACCCGCTTCCTCCTGAAGCAAAACTCCGCAAGATGCCCGTCTCTCTGACAATACTCACAATGATAGGTGGGCTTCTTGGGTTGTGGTTGAGGCTTGGGATGTTTGGGCTTGGTAGTGTTTGGTGTGGTCTTTTTGGTTGAGAGGGTCCAGGAAGAGAGTCCAGAGCAGAGTGGAGGTGTTTGGGCTTTGGAACCCAGATAGGCTTCATGGGTGGAGCTTTTGGTGGTTCATGGATTACTCCATCCTTGGGCTGACAAGCCTGGGAAGATTCAGTGGAGTGAGTCTTAGGGTATCTCTGCTCAGGAGTCATTTTACTCCACTTCACTGCCCGGCTAATGGCACTCTCGAAGTCAGCCTTGGTGTAGGTGTAACCTACCCCAAACCCATCCTGCCTCTTGAACTGCTGGATCATCATGCCAAGCTGTGGCTCTCTGGCACTGATCCAACTCAGGATGGAACGGAGATAAAAGTTCTCATTCTAAGAATCTGCTAGCTCCTTTCTCAAGGAAGCTAGAACCTCCACCTGAGACAAGCAGGTCTCACACTCACTCTCTATTTGAATAGACTTTTCATCTTTCAGCTTGATCAACTCCATTCTAAGAGACAGACAGTTCTCACAAACAGTGGGTGGAACTGACAGTGTCTCAAGATCTAGCCTAGTTTGTGCAAGCTCAGCTCTCACTCTCTCCAAATCCCCTAAATGCTCATCGCCCTTGGCTTTCAGCTCAGCTAAGACAGCTAGATGAGATGGGCAATCAGCACAGGGTGCGACGACAGTGGCTTGAGCATCTTTCAGCTCCAGCTGAGCGCTTTCAAGCTCAGTGGCCAAAGCGTCCCTCTCATCAATCCTTTCTGTGTACCTGGACTTCAGAGTCGACAGGTCACACAGAAGCACCTCACACTTTGGGCACTCACTGCTATCACCCAAGCAAGGGGAAGAAGATAGACTCTCAATTCTGCCATTGGCCACGACAAGCTCACTCTCTAACTCATATATCCTCTTCTTAGCCCCCCTAAGCAGTTTTTCCCGATATTTCAACTCCTGACGATTGCTTTCAAGTAAATCAACGATTTCGTGTTCATAAGATGATACATTTTCGTTGTCATCGTCGTCAGAGTCGTCAGAGGAGCTCTTTTCTTCCTTATCCCCAAGAGCCATTGAACAGAAGCTCTTGCGTGATCTTCGGCGCTGGTGTGAGCGGCTCTTCGGCTTGTCTCCGAAGGCCATGAAGCAGAGGCCCGCCGGATCGTCCTTGTCCTTCCCCTTCCTGATGGCGATCTCCTCATCGCTTGAGCTCGATGAAGAGGAAGAAGACGTGGATCGCTTGGAGTAGCTCTTCTCCATCTCGGCGAAGAAGGCCTTGTCGCGCTTCTTATTCTCTCGCCGGTAATCCTTCAGGGCCTTCTTGAAGAATCGAGTCTTCGGCTTGCCCTTGTTAAAGGATGAGCTCTCATGCTTGTCGGAGTCGTGGAAGCCACCACCGGTGCCCTTCTTGTGACCATTGCGCTTGGGGCAGTCGACGATGAAGTGTCCTGGATCACCACACTCAAAGCATCCGGATTTTGTGCCGTGTCTTTTGAACATTCTCTTGTCATAGACACGACGTACCCGGTTGTTAAAGAGACACAAATCATCATCTCCCAACAACTCAAGCTGGTCCTCAGTGATAGACATCAAAGAGAACCCAACACAGCTCACAAAAGAGGGATCAACAGAAGGTGTAGCAAGGGCCAGAGATTTTGATCCAGAACCAGTGAGATTTGATCTCAGCTAGAGATCAACCTCAGTAGCCTTCAGCTTGCTAAACAACTCAGAAATGGTCAAGGTATCATAAGAAGTACTCTCAATGATAGAAGATACCTTGATCTCCCAGATCTTTGGGTCCAAGGTATGGAGAACCTTGAGCGCCTGCTCGTGATCTGAGACTAACTGAGCACCCTCAGCCTTGTTGTCCCGAAGCTTGTTTATGATCGACTGAAAACGACCAAACAAAACCTCAACAGATTCACCCGGCTTCTGTGTGAAGTTTTCATACTCACGCCGGTAGGTCTGATAGAGCCGAGCCTTGACCTGAGCTGTTCCCTCATGGTGTGCCTTGAGGGTAGCCCAGATCTCTCTCGCAGTGGAGAGATGGCTCACACGCTCAAACTCAGTGGGACCTAAACCAGAGAAAAGAATGTTCACAGCCTTACTGTTGCTCAGATGCTGAGCAATGATACCAGCAGTACCATGCTCAGCTACTGGCAATATGACAAACGTGGTGTGAATGCAAATGTCCCAAATGTCCGAACCCTGGCTCATAAGATAGGCTCGCATGCGAGTCTTCTAATAGTTATAGCCATAGGCTTCCAAGGACGGGACCTTGCTAGGAGACGTCATGGTCACTACCGGGGTTTAGAACCGGTTAAGGTATAGAAAAACCCTAACCAAGCTCTGATACCACTTGTAGGACCGAAAGTAGCGACCAGAGGGGGGTGAATGGGCACCTAAAAAATTCTTTCGAATCAATGGCCTGCTCCCAAAACCCAACGCAAAAAACTAAACAGCAAAGCGAGAACAGATTGACTAAGTCTGCAGATTCGAAGTCTGCTGATTCAGAGGTTGCAGATTTGAAGGTTGCAGATTCGGAGGTTGCAGATTCGAAGGTTGCAGATTCGGAGGTTGCAGATTCGAAGGTTGCAGATTCGGAGGTTGCAGATTCGAAGTCTGCTGATTTCGAAGTCTGCTGATTCGAAGTCTGTGGATTCGAAGGTTGCAGATTCGAAGGTTGCAGATTCGAAGCCTGCAGATTCAAAGTATGCAGATTCGAAGCCTGCAGATTCGAAGCCTGCAGATTCAAACTATGCAGATTCGAAGTATGCAGATTCGAAGCTTGCAGATTCGAAGTCTGCTGATTCGAAGTCTGCAGATTCGAAGCTTGTCGATTCGAAGTCTGCAGATTCGAAGCTTGCAGATTCGAAGTCTGCTGATTCGAAGCCTGTAGATTCGAAGCTTGCAGATTCGAAGTCTGCTACACAGAGTTGGACTTCACACAAGAAAAGGGACTTTGACCCTGCCAACTCGATCAAAAAGCAACACAGGAAAAGCAAGGCTAAAGTACTAGCATACTGTAGCTACAGAAAAGTAGTACTACTTGCTACCAGCCACAAGAACTAGTACTCTTGTGAAGAACAAACAGAAGCCACAGAGAAGCTTCTGCTTAGGAATAAATTAGTTGTGTGCAAACCGAACCAACAGAACCTTAAATGAAGTGCTGCGCATGAGAATCAATAGGAATAAAAGCTTCCAAACAGTAAAGAGCCAAATGAATCTCAAGAAGAACAGGAGGTTGCCTGGCGGCGTACACAGGGAGAGAGAAAAAGCACGCAGGAACAAAATGACCCAAGGGATGATTGAAAAAGTGATTTCTAGAAGGGTAGTCCAAACCCTAGGGATTGGGGCCCTATTTATAGGCTGCCCAACACTAGGAATATTCTACCAGCCCCTTAGGGTTTTTACAGACGCAAGAATAAAGGAAAAGTCTCTACTGCCCTTAGGTATTTTTACAGACACGACTGACTAACTGTGGGCCTAGAGTTACAGATGACTTATCCGGAAGCTAAGCTTTCGTAGCGACTACGGCTTCTCTTCTGAACAGTCGGATACAAGATCGACGGTCGTAAGTTTTGCGCCGAAACTGACAAAGCCTCCACCGACTTTGCACCAGGTACCCGGATTGGGCCGGCCCGATTCCGCAGCTCTCTCAGCCCGGCAATCACTCACCGCCCGTGTACCTGAGTCAATCCTGGTCAACAGCCTAGTGGGTCTTCTACTGCTTCTGGCCCATGTACCCGGATTGGGCCAGCCCGACTTCGCAGCCTTCTCTGCCCGACAGTCGCTCGCTGCCCATGTACCTGAGTCACACGCGGCCCATGAAACAGCAGATCACTTCTTCTTCTATCCTTTTTGACTATCGTTGACAATGACTCATCACTTCTCGAGCCATGAGGCCCACGCTATTCAGCATGGCTCCTAAGCCGGTGACCTTCTCCATCCTCCCCGACCGCACCATTGTGACTGCAAGGACCTCACCGACCTCGGCCACCCCTTCGCCATCGACGAAGTCCGCCGGAACATCGTCGCCGACGAGGAACCCGAACCAGTCCGCCGTCTACCCTCATCGTCGGCCACGCTCCGTCGACCTCTCGCCTCGCCTAAGGTATCCCCGTGCTCCCCTTGGCGTCCTCTTTCCGTTTCTAGGCTTAGCTAGGGCCGCTGTCGCTTGCCGTGGCCTCTGGCTTGCTCGCCGTCGCCGGAGAAGACGACCGGCACGGGCTGAGTACCCGTGCCGTGTCGGATTCGCTCTCAGTCGTGCGATCCAGATTCAACGGTGGAGATTAGATCGTTCTTGCAGTTTACTCTGATGCGTCGGATCATAGCGAATCGGTATGTTTTAATCTCATGCGTCCATCGGTATTTAAAACCCGCATTCGATCTGAGCCGCACGATGCATACCGGTTCAGCGTTTTAATCCTGGCCGTCCGCGACAACTTAACTTCCCCGCCTCGCCCGTGACCACCCGATCGCAACTTACCTATTTCCATCGGGTCGAATGAGCGCACGATCAGCTACTGCCACTGGTCGCCTCGGGAGTGACGAAGGACCACGCAACCACACTGCAGCCGCTTCTGTAGCATGCACCTCTCCCTCTGCCCCAACCTCCTCCCCACCCTCTGCCCCCACCTCCTCCTCCTCCTCCTCCACCCTAGCCTGCTCCTCCTTCTCCTCATCCGGTATGTAATCAACGTCACGATGAGATGCCGGTATCTGGCTGGTAGTTTCACTCGAGGGCACGGGTGCCTTTCCTCTCACTGCTGACTTCTTCGTTCTCCTACCTCGAGGTCTAGATGAGGACCCGACCTCATCTTGAGAGCGAATGGATTTACCGCCTTTTCCTACTACTGCACTTATTAATTTCTTTAAACC
Organism: Zizania palustris; assembly: GCA_019279435.1. NCBI lineage: Eukaryota > Viridiplantae > Streptophyta > Magnoliopsida > Poales > Poaceae > Zizania > Zizania palustris. Next base: position 13,780,865 of record JAAALK010000086.1, on the reverse strand, counting down.
CCCCACCATATTTCAATCACCTGCTACGAAAAAGAGTAAATCACTTTAGATAAACCGTGAAATGTGTTATAAACACATTTAATCAAAAATTAAACATAATTCTCATACAGCTGCTAAAAATAGTCATCGTCGTCCGGATTTGCTGGATCATATGTATCGTCATCACTATCACGTGATATGATATAATCGTCCAGCTGATCAGGAGGTGGAATGTTGTCATCACTTTGATTGCTTGAGTGCAATCTCTCTAGCACTTCTAAGTCTCTTCCATTCTGAATCTCGTCTCCTTCGTCGGCATCGGCACCACTTTCGTTATCTACTTCCATCGTCTTCGTAAAGTCGATAACAAACATGCCTGATAGCCCATCTTCTTGAAAAAACTCTCTGTCGTATGTGTTCGGGTCTATGTTATAGTCTTCGTTGTTGGGAACAAGCAGTTTACCGTGTGGCAACACCTTATACACAACATCCCAACCTTTAATACGTGCGACGGTTTTGCAAGGGTAAGAGAGATAGTAAACTTGTGTTGCCTGTTGAGCCACGATATAAACATCTTCACTCGGCAAGGTGGTATCTTCACGAATTTCTATTAAGCCAAGTTCGGGAGTCTGTCTCACTACTTTGGGATTGAACCAATGACATTTAAATATAATGGGATTAAGAGGTTTGCTCCCATCGAAACTTAATTCGTATATTTCTTCGAGTCGTCCATAGTAGTCAACCCCGTCTGTGCCCGGAGTAAAAACTTCAGAATTTGTGGTTCTTCGGTTAGGTCGGCTCTGTTCATGGCTTGTTGTGTGGAAACGATAGCCGTTTACGTCGTAAGATTTTTTAAACTATTTTTAAAAAAACTAAAATAGAATAAATACTTTAAAAAATCCCATAATTTGGCATTATATAATATACACTAATATTGCATCCTAGAAAATTTCTAAGTTCAAATAAACAAATATAAGGCACTTGTAGTTTAAATTTGGGATCTTTTACTTAAAATCCTATAAACAACTTTTATTAACCAAAAATAGCAAACTAACTCTAAAAAATGCCAATTTTTGACATGGTATAAGATAAATTGATTTTTAGTAGTACAAAAAGTTTTAAGTTCAAACAAATATTTGAATATCGATTTGCTTCTAAACCTAACTCATTTCATCCCTAAACTCCTAAACCTTCTCGAAGATTGTCCAATTTCTAAAGGTCATACTTGAAAACTTTGTCGAAACATTATGAATTTTTTACCATATTATATATGTATGATATAATGACACCATGTAAAGTGTCATATTTTTTAGGCATCAATTACATTTTATATAATTAAAAAACCATTAACCTGCATATTGTCGGTCGAGTGTCATAAATTAGATTTTAAATATTTAGTTATATTTAGTTGTAAAAGATTACAAATGTAATCATGAACACAAATATGATTTTTCCATAATTTTTGAGTCATTATTTCATGTACATGCATTTCAAATTTGACCCACTTGGAAGTAAATCCTAGAAATACGATTAATTTATTAAAAATATCAAACCCATTCATAAAAGTATGAAAATTTTCCATGGATTAACAGATGTTGAATTATGACTGTAAAAAAATTCAGGTTCAAAACATTTTTAAAATGTGATATGGACTCAAAATGTGTTTTCACATGAAATAATGGGATTATATTATTTGCCGAGTGTTTTTATTGGTGGCACTCGGCAAAGGCTAGGGTTTTCCGAGTGTCCGTTAGTGGCACTCGGCAAACGAAAAATTTCACCCCTGCCGTCATAACGTCGTTAGAAAAATATGGGCGGAGGATTTTTGAGGATGTTTGCCGAGTGCCACTTATGTAGCACTCGACAAATAACATTGTTCGCCAAGTGTGACATATTTTGCCGAGTGCATCCCATCGGGCACTCGGTAAAAAAGTGTTTGCCGAGTGCCCGATGGGATGCACTCGGCAAAATATGTCACACTCGGCAAATAAGTGTTTTCTGGTAGTGGTGGAAGATGCGCTGGTTTCTCTCCTTCCACACATTCCACCAAGTATAGATAATTATCCCATTAAGGAGACGCCTTCATATAGGGGGCGTCGTTTGCGAGGCATTGTGCCACCACTGCTCCAGAGAAGATGAGCTCGGAGGCAACGGGATGCCAAAGAAGTGAAAATATTACAAGCTTTGCTGAAGAACTTGCTGAGGGTGCGTTTGGTTCTGCTGTGAGCTGTGAAAAAGCTGCTGTGAGTTGCCTGCTGTGAAAAAGCTGTTGTGAGTTGTCTGCTGTGAAAAAGCTAAAAGTCGTTTGGTTGAAACTGCCGTGAGCTGACTGTTTTTATAACTTACGTAATTTTCATCATTATAATATTCTATACATATATATAAATAGGAAACACTCAACATTGATGCAACTAAATAACTAAAAATATATTAGATAAATAAAAAAGTGCATAGTTCATCTTATAAAGTAACCGACAACCGCATATTATCTCATGAAATTGTGCAATGCAATACAAACCATAATAATATTAAATCAGTTAAGACACCTTGAATTCATACTATTTATTCTGAACTAAAAATCAGAAAAGCAGAAAAGCAAAAGCAGAAAAGCAGGGTCCAGACTGCTTCCAAATTTGTACTAGAAAAAAGCTGCTTTTTCACAGCTGAAGCAGTTTTGGTAAACCCGTTTGGTTCAGCTTCTGCTTTTTCACAGCAGAAGTGGATTTCAAAAGCAGAACCAAACGCACCCTGAGTGAACGGACAACTTCCTGCGAGATGCGACGACATTTCTAAGGCGGCGAAGCACAACCGACAAAGAGGGTTGCAAGGCCACCCCCTTTCATCAAACTGTCCGCTGTTAGGATATTCGACTTGATCACTAGCCATACGAAAAACTTGCATTTAGCTTATATCCAACCTTTCCAGATTTCCTTTGTGATCAGGGAGGTGACTGTGCCCGAGAACTGAATTGCATAGACAGATTTAACGTTGAATATGTTATCGATGGTCTAGTGCCAACGGATGTCATCCACCCTATTCTCGGTGAGAGCAATCTCAGATAGCTAGTCCACCGGCTGAATTAACTGTTGCCACTAGAGGGCAGTTGACAAGTTACTCACCGAGTCAAGCCAAAGCCGATCAACTAAAGACTGGTGAACTGACATGTGCTTCTTATTGCAAACAGCGTATAAGTACGGGGCCAGGGATCGAAGAGTTGAGATGCCAACCCATCTGTCGTTCCAGAAGTCCATCACCACTCCATCACCCAGAACTAACTTTGTTGATGCGTGAAAAAGATCACAGTCTTTCTATGAGCATGGTTAGGGGAGGTGCGCCCATGGTCGTTCCCTTTAGCCGGAGCCAACGAAGATGCAGCGCTCGGCCCATGAATTCTAGGTTTAGGATCCCCAACCCGCCAAGGCTGCGAGGGCGGCATACTGCACGCCAGCTAACCAAACAAGCACCATGGCCAGCGAGGTGGCCATCTCCATTAGTCTAGAGAAAGTTACGACTAATTCTGTCAAGTTGCGATAGGAGCCAACGATTCTCTTTGAAAATGGAAAGGTAAAAAATTGGGATGGCCAAGAGTACCGATTGTATCAGGGTTAAGTGGTCGGCCTTGCTTAGAAACCTCTTTTTCCAGTTGGCCAACTTCCCTACTGTCCGAGAGATGATTGGCTGGAGGCTCGCCTTCCTTAGGGTGCGGTGATGTAGCGACAGACCCAAGTATTTGCATGGGAATATGGCTTCCTTGGTTAGGAAGGCTTGCTTGAAAGTGCTAAGATCGGTGTTATCACAACAAATGGGGAAAAACTCGGTTTGTCGAAGTTGACGTGAAGACCGGAGGCAGCACTAAAGGGTTGAGAATTGCTCCCATGCAACTTGCTTCCCATGGGCAAGCATTGATGAAGAAGCCCACATCATCTGCGTAGAAGGAAGCACAAGACGAGATGTTTGTAGTACCTAGGGGGCACAACAACTTTTGGTCCTCTGCCAATGAAATTATTCGTTGAAGCAGGTCAATTTCTAGGAGGAAGAGCAGGGGTGACAAAGGGTTGCCTTGTATCACTCCTTGTCCATGACCGAAATAACTCTCAGGTTTGCCGTTCAGGATCACGGGCAATGAGGCAGAGCTGCATAGCTGGCAAATCCACCTCAACCATATATATCTGAACCCTCTGCATTGTAAGATCTCCAGTAAGTAAGGCCAGCTGACAGAATCAAAAGCTTTTGAAATATCCAGCTTCACAAAGACGGATGGTACTTTCTTCTTTTTAAGGGTCCGCAAGCAACCTTGGATGAGCAAGAAGTTGTCGTGTAACCCTCTTCGTTTGATGAAGGCGGACTGGTTGCGATCAATAAGCAACTCCATGAAATGTGCTAGTCTAACCGCAAGTAGTTTAGTGAGAATTTTGGCGAAGCTATGCATAAGACAGATCGACGAAAACTGTCCAGGGACAAATTATCTGGTCTCTTCGAGATTAGGTCTATGTGCGCCATGTTAAGAAGGTCAAGGTCTTGAGCGCCAACCTTGAGGAAATGATTAACTGCCCTCCAAAGATCTACCTTGATGATGTTCTAACATTTTTTTGTAGAAATCATTAATGAAGCCATCTAGCCCAGGTGCTTTGCCACTCGGCAAGGAGAAGATGGTATCTTGCAACTCGGCAAGAAAAGAGTTTTGTCCACAGAACCCATCACAAAGCCCTTCCCCAACAAAAATTGCTTCAACCGGTCATACCAAGCCCTGGGGGCTTGCTTCAACCCGTATAAAGCTTTGTGCAACTTAAAAACATGTCGAGGAAACTTAGGGTTCTCAAAACCGGGGGGTTGCCTGACATAAACCTCCTCTTCTATGTACCCGTTCAGAAAAGCACTCTTAACATCCATTTGAAAAAGCTTAAAACCCTTTGAAACGGCAAAAGCTAGAAGAATACGAATGGACTCAAGACGGGCAACATGAGCGAAGGTTTCTTCAAAGTCAATACCTTCCTTCTAGCAATAACCCTGGGCAACTAGTCGAGCCTTGTTGCGCACCACAACCCCATCTTCACCTTGTTTGTTCTTGAACACCCACTTGGTGCCTATGGGGTTGCATCCTGGTGGCGGCTCAACTAGTGTCCAAACCCGATTACGGACAAAATTCTCAAGCTCTTCTTGCATAGCATTAATCCAATTAGAATCAGAAAGAGCATGAGAAACGTCTCTGGGCTCAAAAGATGCAACAAACGCAGATTCAGCAAACACATCAAGAGAGGCAGAAGAACGCAAAGTTCTCTCAGTCAAATCACCAATGATGAGCTCTGAGGGATGGTCACGCTGAACTGCTTGGGTTCCCTGGTGATCTGAAGTCACCTCACCAGAGTCAGCAGCTGGCACCTCTGGACTCGACTGAGGGGGCTCGATCGAAGTAGAAGAAGTGATCAGAGGTCCGCCCTCATCCTCAGTCGAAGTCTCAGAATGTGTGGGCTCTGCCGGGGGTGCAGAAGGCCCACCCTCATCAGCAGCTGGAGTATCCTCATCTTCCTCGAAGATGGACTCTCCGAGCTCATCATCCCCAGAAAGCTCAAAAGAAGGAGTTAAAGAAGGCAAGGACTCGTCAAATGAAACTTCGCAAGTCTCGACAAGCTGCTGGGAGTCGAGGTTCCAAACACGGAAGCCTCGAGAATGCAAAGCGTAACCAAGAAAAACACCGTCCCAGCAACGAGACTCAAACTTGTCCAAATGCCATCCCTTCTTGAGCACAAAGCACTTGCAGCCAAATGCTCGCAAGTGGCTCACCTTGGGCTGTCTGCCAAATCGTAGTTCATATGATGTCTTACCAAGGTAAGCTCTAAGAAAGATGCGGTTGGCCAGATAGCAAGCCGTGTTCATGGCTTCAGCCCAAAAACGCCTAGGAGTCATGTGCTCATCGAGCATCGTCCTGGCCATCTCGACTAGCGTGCGGTTCTTTCGTTCCACAATGCCGTTCTGTGGGGGAGTGTAAGGAGAAGAAAACTGATGGTCAGGACCTTGATCACTACAGAAGCTGACGAACTGAGAGTTCTTGAACTCAGAGCCATTGTCGGAGCGAATTGCTCGCATCCGACCATTGTTCTCATTCTTCAGCTTCAAGATCAGGTCATGAACAAACTGAAATGTTTCATCCTTGGACTCCAAAAAGAAAACCCACGAGAATCGAGAGAAGTCGTCAACAATGACAAGTGCGTACCACTTCCCACCAACTGAACGTACCCGAGCTGGACCAACAGTGTCCAAGTGTAAAAGCTCGCCCGGATACGAAGTCATCACCTGAGTCACAGGTGAGTGAGAAGCAGCAACCATTTTCCCATGACGACAGGGATGACAAACTAGATCCTTCTCCATCTTAAGCTTGGGCAATCCTCGGATGAGGTCCATAGAGCTCAACCTAACTAGCAGATCAAAACTCAAATGACCTAACCTCCTATGCCACTTCCAGAGCTCAGAGGAGGATCCAGCAATCAAACAGCGAGAAGGGCCAAAAGAACTAGAGAAGTCAATTCGAAAAACTTTACCGAATGGTAAAATCTGGCAAATCAAAGACCCTCTAGAATCAACCACAGAAGAATTGCCCTTCTTAAAACGCACTTCCAAACCATCCTCAAGAAGTTGCGAGACAGAAATCAAGTTGAAGTTCAAATTTTTAACCAAAGCAACATTCTTCAAAGAGAAATGATCTGAAATGCGAATTGAGCCAATGCCACTTACTTTCCCTTGACCACTGTTCCCGAAGGTGATGTATTCTTTGGAGCTCGGGGGAGTGAGACTGGAGAACCATCTGCGATGTCCCGTCATGTGGCGAGAGCATCCTGAGTCCATGATCCAAACGTCCTCCAGTCCCCGATCCTGCACAATCAGTGGCTGTAAGTGGGAGCAAATGGTCCGGCACCAGGTTTAGCAAAAGAGCTAAACCAGTGTCGAGCCATCTGCTCAAAAGACGGAAAGCGGAAATCATCATGAGAATTTGGACCAAAACACGGCTCAAAGCGCGGTCCTCGGTTCTGCCTAAACCAGCGGCCACGAGGTCCAGGACCGTAGCCAACATGGCCTGGAACTCCGCCGGAACGGACACCACCAACTGGAGCACGGGCAAGAAAGCCGTCTCCTCTACCACCACCTACACGACGCGGCCTGGCCTCCAGCCTCTCCCCGCGTCGAGGAACACACAGTCTACCACCCTGCTGGTAGAACTGCTCCTGACCATTACGAGCCCTCTCTGCTCTCTCAACCCGCTTCCTCCTGAAGCAAAACTCCGCAAGATGCCCGTCTCTCTGACAATACTCACAATGATAGGTGGGCTTCTTGGGTTGTGGTTGAGGCTTGGGATGTTTGGGCTTGGTAGTGTTTGGTGTGGTCTTTTTGGGTTGAGAGGGTCCAGGAAGAGAGTCCAGAGCAGAGTGGAGGTGTTTGGGCTTTGGAACCCAGATAGGCTTCTTGGGTGGAGCTTTTGGTGGTTCATGGATTACTCCATCCTTGGGCTGACAAGCCTGGGAAGATTCAGTGGAGTGAGTCTTAGGGTATCTCTGCTCAGGAGTCATTTTACTCCACTTCACTGCCCGGCTAATGGCACTCTCGAAGTCAGCCTTGGTGTAGGTGTAACCTACCCCAAACCCATCCTGCCTCTTGAACTGCTGGATCATCATGCCAAGTTGTGGCTCTCTGGCACTGATCCAACTCAGGATGGAACGGAGATAAAAGTTCTCATTCTAAGAATCTGCTAGCTCCTTTCTCAAGGAAGCTAGAACCTCCACCTGAGACAAGCAGGTCTCACACTCACTCTCTATTTGAATAGACTTTTCATCTTTCAGCTTGATCAACTCCATTCTAAGAGACAGACAGTTCTCACAAACAGTGGGTGGAACTGACAGTGTCTCAAGATCTAGCCTAGTTTGTGCAAGCTCAGCTCTCACTCTCTCCAAATCCCCTAAATGCTCATCGCCCTTGGCTTTCAGCTCAGCTAAGACAGCTAGATGAGATGGGCAATCAGCACAGGGTGCGACGACAGTGGCTTGAGCATCTTTCAGCTCCAGCTGAGCGCTTTCAAGCTCAGTGGCCAAAGCGTCCCTCTCATCAATCCTTTCTATGTACCTGGACTTCAGAGTCGACAGGTCACACAGAAGCACCTCACACTTTGGGCACTCACTGCTATCACCCAAGCAAGGGGAAGAAGATAGACTCTCAATTCTGCCATTGGCCACGACAAGCTCACTCTCTAACTCATATATCCTCTTCTTAGCCCCCCTAAGCAGTTTTTCCCGATATTTCAACTCCTGACGATTGCTTTCAAGTAAATCAACGATTTCGTGTTCATAAGATGATACATTTTCGTTGTCATCGTCGTCAGAGTCGTCGGAGGAGCTCTTTTCTTCCTTATCCCCAAGAGCCATTGAACAGAAGCTCTTGTGTGATCTTCGGCGCTGGTGTGAGCGGCTCTTCGGCTTGTTTCCGAAGGCCATGAAGCAGAGGCCCGCCGGATCGTCCTTGTCCTTCCCCTTCCTGATGGCGATCTCCTCATCGCTTGAGCTCGATGAAGAGGAAGAAGACGTGGACCGCTTGGAGTAGCTCTTCTCCATCTCGGCGAAGAAGGCCTTGTCGCGCTTCTTATTCTCTCGCCGGTAATCCTTCAGGGCCTTCTTGAAGAATCGAGTCTTCGACTTGCCCTTGTTAAAGGATGAGCTCTCATGCTTGTCGGAGTCGTGGAAGCCACCACCGGTGCCCTTCTTGTGACCATTGCGCTTGGGGCAGTCGGCGATGAAGTGTCCTGGATCACCACACTCAAAGCATCCGGATTTTGTGTCGTGTCTTTTGAACATTCTCTTGTCATAGACACGACGTACCCGGTTGTTAAAGAGACACAAATCATCATCTCCCAACAACTCAAGCTGGTCCTCAGTGATAGACATCAAAGAGAACCCAACACAGCTCACAAAAGAGGGATCAACAGAAGGTGTAGCAAGGGCCAGAGATTTTGATCCAGAACCAGTGAGATTTGATCTCAGCTAGAGATCAACCTCAGTAGCCTTCAGCTTGCTAAACAACTCAGAAATGGTCAAGGTATCATAAGAAGTACTCTCAATGATAGAAGATACCTTGATCTCCCAGATCTTTGGGTCCAAGGTATGGAGAACCTTGAGCGCCTGCTCGTGATCTGAGACTAACTGAGCACCCTCAGCCTTGTTGTCCCGAAGCTTGTTTATGATCGACTGAAAACGACCAAACAAAACCTCAACAGATTCACCCGGCTTCTGTGTGAAGTTTTCGTACTCACGCCGGTAGGTCTGATAGAGCCGAGCCTTGACCTGAGCTGTTCCCTCATGGTGTGCCTTGAGGGTAGCCCAGATCTCTCTCGCAGTGGAGAGATGGCTCACACGCTCAAACTCAGTGGGACCTAAACCAGAGAAAAGAATGTTCACAGCCTTACTGTTGCTCAGATGCTGAGCAATGATACCAGCAGTACCATGCTCAGCTACTGGCAATATGACAAACGTGGTGTGAATGCAAATGTCCCAAATGTCCGAACCCTGGCTCATAAGATAGGCTCGCATGCGAGTCTTCCAATAGTTATAGCCATAGGCTTCCAAGGACGGGACCTTGCTAGGAGACGTCATGGTCACTACCGGGGTTTAGAACCGGTTAAGGTATGGAAAAACCCTAACCAAGCTCTGATACCACTTGTAGGACCGAAAGTAGCGACCAGAGGGGGGTGAATGGGCGCCTAAAAAATTCTTTCGAATCAATGGCCTGCTCCCAAAACCCAACGCAAAAAACTAAACAGCAAAGCGAGAACAGATTGACTAAGTCTGCAGATTCGAAGTCTGCTGATTCAGAGGTTGCAGATTTGAAGGTTGCAGATTCGGAGGTTGCAGATTCGAAGGTTGCAGATTCGGAGGTTGCAGATTCGAAGGTTGCAGATTCGGAGGTTGCAGATTCGAAGTCTGCTGATTTCGAAGTCTGCTGATTCAAAGTCTGTGGATTCGAAGGTTGCAGATTCGAAGGTTGCAGATTCGAAGCCTGCAGATTCGAAGTATGCAGATTCGAAGCCTGCAGATTCAAACTATGCAGATTCGAAGTATGCAGATTCGAAGCTTGCAGATTCGAAGTCTGCTGATTCGAAGTCTGCATATTCGAAGCTTGTCGATTCGAAGTCTGCAAATTCGAAGCTTGCAGATTCGAAGTCTGCTGATTCGAAGCCTGTAGATTCGAAGCTTGCAGATTCGAAGTCTGCTACACAGAGTTGGACTTCACACAAGAAAAGGGACTTTGACCCTGCCAACTCGATCAAAAAGCAACACAGGAAAAGCAAGGCTAAAGTACTAGCATACTGTAGCTACAGAAAAGTAGTACTACTTGCTACCAGCCACAAGAACTAGTACTCTTGTGAAGAACAAACAGAAGCCACAGAGAAGCTTCTGCTTAGGAATAAATTAGTTGTGTGCAAACCGAACCAACAGAACCTTAAATGAAGTGCTGCGCATGAGAATCAATAGGAATAAAAGCTTCCAAACAGTAAAGAGCCAAATGAATCTCAAGAAGAACAGGAGGTTGCCTGGCGGCGTACACAGGGAGAGAGAAAAAGCACGCAGGAACAAAATGACCCAAGGGATGATTGAAAAAGTGATTTCTAGAAGGGTAGTCCAAACCCTAGGGATTGGGGCCCTCTTTATAGGCTGCCCAACACTAGGAATATTCTACCAGCCCCTTAGGGTTTTTACAGACGCAAGAATAAAGGAAAAGTCTCTACTGCCCTTAGGTATTTTTACAGACACGACTGACTAACTGTGGGCCTAGAGTTACAGATGACTTATCCGGAAGCTAAGCTTTCGTAGCGACTACGGCTTCTCTTCTGAACAGTCGGATACAAGATCGACGGTCGTAAGTTTTGCGCCGAAACTGACAAAGCCTCCACCGACTTTGCACCAGGTACCCGGATTGGGCCGGCCCGATTCCGCAGCTCTCTCAGCCCGGCAATCACTCACCGCCCGTGTACCTGAGTCAATCCTGGTCAACAGCCTAGTGGGTCTTCTACTGCTTCTGGCCCATGTACCCGGATTGGGCCAGCCCGACTTCGCAGCCTTCTCTGCCCGACAGTCGCTCGCTGCCCATGTACCTGAGTCACACGCGGCCCATGAAACAGCAGATCACTTCTTCTTCTGTCCTTTTTGACTATCGTTGACAATGACTCATCACTTCTCGAGCCATGAGGCCCACGCTATTCAGCATGGCTCCTCAGCCGGTGACCTCCTCCATCCTCCCCGACCGCACCATTGTGACTGCAAGGACCTCACCGACCTCGGCCACCCCATCGCCATCGACGAAGTCCGCCGGAACATCGTCGCCGACGAGGAACCCGAACCAGTCCGCCGTCTACCCTCATCGTCGGCCACGCTCCGTCGACCTCTCGCCTCGCTTGGCGTCCTCTTTCCGTTTCTAGGCTTAGCTAGGGCCGCTGTCGCTTGCCGTGGCCTCTGGCTTGCTCGCCGTCGCCGGAGAAGACGACCGGCACGGGCTGAGTACCCGTGCCGTGTCGGATTCGCTCTCAGTCGTGCGATCCAGATTCAACGGTGGAGATTAGATCGTTCTTGCAGTTTACTCTGATGCGTCGGATCATAGCGAATCGGTATGTTTTAATCTCATGCGTCCATCGGTATTTAAAACCCGCATTCGATCTGAGCCGCACGATGCATACCGGTTCAGCGTTTTAATCCTGGCCGTCCGCGACAACTTAACTCCCCCGCCTCGCCCGTGACCACCTGATCGCGATCCAACGGTGTATCTCGATCCGGCGCACACGCACAGTGCACGGGTTCACCGTGAGCCCGGCTCACCGTGGACCCGAGACTGTTTTTGATTTAATTTAAATTCTAAAATGGTTTTAAACTTCTAAAATGCATATCTTGCGCATTTTAACTCCAAAAATTACCATTTCAATTCCAGAAAATTTGTAATTTTATTCTCTACATGTTAATACAATAAAAACAGTATGTTTACTTTGAATATTTCATGCTTATTTAATAAAGTATTCAAATGCTCTTTAGGGTGAATCACAAATTTAATTATTTCAATTTCAGTAAAATTTATCTTTATTCATTCCCTGTTAATAGAATGAAACCACCAAGTTTTCTCTGAACCTCTTATTTTGAATTGGTTAGAAAACTTAAAATAAGATTGTTCACACTTAAAATCTCTTTTATAAAGAACCATACTTCATTATAGTTCATTTTTAAATATTCATAAAATGAATTTTAGAAACTTAACACCTTTATTTTCCTCAAGTTAACCCATGCTAAGCCTACATGCTGTTGTGTGATTTTAGATTGTTTAATTGAATGTTATATTTATTTTATATATATTGAGAAGACTATGACGCCGCCGAGGAGCCGGAGTACTTCCCGGAAGTTCCTCCCTCACCTTTCGCTAAACAAGGCAAGTCACCAAACCAATCTTTTGAGCATATTGAACCCATGTTTCATAAAACTATCGCTAAAACACATAGGATATACATGCATTAGACAAATGAAACCCTTATAATATATTTATTAGGATCCCCTGACCTTGATGTGCAACCCAAGCCATGCTATCTAGCCTAAACTCCTTGTCACCATATTATTAGTACTATTAGCTAGTGTCCAATGTATCGACAAGATTGCTATAGGATTAAAAAAATGAGTCGTAGCGATTGGAATCTACTATATGATCCTCGTTATCCTTATCTCTGGAATGCTATTGGTGATAGAGTTATGGTTGAGAGTGTATGCATGGTGGGTTCCGGGTGCAAGCTAGGGCATTGGTCGGTAGCACCCGGGGCACTATAAGGACCGGTCTACGGGATCCGTTGCAATACACTTCCGTACTAACCACAAGTTTAATGGGTAAGTCCTAACTAAGGTATGGAGTGTTCCAAACCAAGGCCACCACTTGGAGATGGGTGAAGAAGCACCTGCGGGTGGCTTGTACCGATGCGGCGCAAAAGGGGGTGCGATGTTAGCCGGGATGCGGCCCGGCGCGCCGGCGAAACCTAGAGCGGGTGGTTATCGCTTGGAGCATTTCATGCTGAGGTTTTGGCACGAGTTCCCATGGCATGGGTCATCTCGTTATACTTTGGTGTTTGGGATGAGTGCGTGCCTTGTGGGTATAGTAGTACATCTCTGATCAGAGTCATAAATCTTTTCGAAAAGCCGAGCCCACAGTCAAGGGCGGGTTGTGTGACATCCCACAGTTAGTTTACTTTTGAGATGAATGTGCATGATGGTTTGACATGTAAGGACTGTTGTGCGAGGAGGGAAAACGTACTCCTCGAGTTAGATGGTATTATGATGTTCATGTTTATTATTCCGCATGATAAAATTTGACTACACTAAATGCAATAACTGAAAAATGTACTTTTCCGCACTTTTAGCCAATTATCCTTCCTTTGTTATTATCTTGCATTATTACTTGCATTTGCGGTGGCTTGTTGAGTACTCTTTGTACTCATACTCGCTGGACACACAATTCAGAGGATGCCTACTACGAGGATGGTCTGGAGTAGCGACCCAGTCAAGAAAACGATCCTGAAGAAGACGTTCGTCATGCAGTCTATTTCTATAGTTTCTTTTTATTTTACAATTGTGTAATAATGTGGTCTGCGAACCATGGATGTTTGCCCGTATGTACGTTGTCGCACGATGAACCTCTTGTTATTATTGTTTTTCTATGTAAATTCAATAATGTTCCGATTTGTTAAATCAGGGCGCCACAGTAAGCTACATTGGCTAACCGTTGATCGTCAACGAGTCGGCTTCACCGTCTTTCTCGTGGTCATCAAGGGAAAAGTGAACAAAGCAAGAAGCTCAAACACTCTCCATTGTTCATCTGGAAACTGAGAGGAATAAGGTGGTTTTGTGCCCTGGTTAGAGGAGTTAGAGGCAAGTCTTGAGGACGTTGGACGTGTGGCATTGCTAGGACACGTGTCGTCCATGCATGAAAGTTGTTTGTGGAAATGCCTTGTTGTTTCCGTGGGCTGGATGGCCCTAGGACTGGGGTGGGGTGCTAGTAAGAGTGTATGATGAGTAGGTCCTAGGTATAGGATGACCCACAAATAGTGAGAGGTGGTGCAAACGAGGACTGCTAGTGTGTAGTTTTTGGTCACTTATGTATTTTGGTTGAGTTAGAACTTGGTGTCCTCAACATTTCAAATATTTTTTGATGGAAGAGTATGTTTTGTTGTACTAGACGACCAAGTTTTAAGGTTATCACAGATATGGTTTGATCTGGGTAAATTTGCAAAGTAGGCTATACAGTAAGCTCATTTTCAGATTTCGAGTTGTATTGCTGTGTCAATTTGAGATATCAAACTAAGTCCACAATTTATGAAAATTTTATAGGATTTTAGTGAGATAATATATTTTATAAAATTTTTATTGAATTATTTGTGTAATATGTTGTTTACACAAAAAATTTCTATTGTTCTTGATCCATATGAATGCATTTGTTTCATGGATGCACAACTCAAAAAACAATCAAAATAAATTCAAAATGCAGAGGGAATCCCATTGGATTGTTTTTTATATATTTGTTTAGTTTTAAAATTTTGTGTATGTTACAACTCTACCGTCGCCCCGCCTCGCCGCGCGCCGCCCGGACCCCGCCCCGGCGCGCGTCGCCCGGACTCCGCCCTAGCGCGTGCCGCTCGGCCCCCGCCCCGGCGCGTACCGCCTCGCCGCGCGCCGCCTAGCCCCTACGTCGTCGCCCTGTCCGCATCGTCGCCCACGCCGCACCGTCACCCGCGTCGCGGCCACGCCCACACCCGCTCTCGTGGCGCACCCAATTTTTTTTATTTTACACTAATTTCTTTGCCGAGTGCTTTCTTTTGGCACTCGGCAAACCGACCGTCAAGTTTTACCATTCCGTTTATCGCTTTTTTTCGTCGAGTGCCAACTTTTACACTCGGCGAAGTGTTGTTCGCGGAGAACATTTTTGCCGAGAGTTTTTTGCCGAAGCGTTTGCCGAGCGCAAACAAGGCTTCGCCGAGTGCCAAAGGCACTCGGCAAATAAGAAGTCTCCCGTAGGTTAGCATTTCTCCAAATTAGTGCCATAGGTTAGCACAAAATCTCTAAGCATATCCTCCAAGATTTGATGGGTATGCTCTGTTTGGCCTCCGGTTTGAGGATGAAAGGTTGTTCTAAAGAACAACTGGGTTCTAAGTAGATCATGAAAGCTCTCCCAAAATCAATAAGTGAATTGAGGACCACGATCTGAGGTGATCACATTTGGTACTCCATGCAAGCGAACAATATGGGTCATATAGAGTTCAACAAGCTTTGCTCCACCATATGTCACATGCACTAGAATTAAATGAGCCAGCTTTGTTAGACGATCGACTATAACCCATATAGAGTCATGCACATTCGACGTCCTTGGTAGGCTAGTGATGAAGTCCATCCCAACCTCATCAAACTTCCACTTGGGGATTTTCAAAAGTTGGAGTAACCCTGCTGGTCGCTAGTGTTCCACCTTAACAAGTTGGCACACATCACATATAGCAACATAAGCAACAATGTCGTGCCTCATGCTAGGCCACCAATATCGTGTGCGAAGATCTTAGCACATTTTAGTGCAACTAGGGTAGATAGATAGTGGAGTTTCATGTGCTTCCTTGAGGATTAACTCTCTAACTTTATGATCATTTGGGACATAGAGTTGCTATCCATGCATGATGATTCCATCGGAACTTTTAGAGAAACTAGAAGGGATACCTTCTTTTAATTGAATCCTAATTTTAGTTGCCCGCTTATTGGTGAGTTGGGTATCCTTGATCTGAGATTCAAGAGTTGGTTGCAATGATAGGTCTACAATAAAACCCTCTTCAACCACTTCTAGGTTGAGTCTCAGAAATTTTTTATGCAGCACTGGTTGGTTCACCAAGAGGGAAGTAGTGATATGATGAAGTTTTATACTTAGACCATCAACTACAACATTGGCCATTCTTGGGTGGTAGTGAATGCATTGGAGAGGATGGCATGTAAGTTACATTGGCTAACTGATTATCGTCGATGAGTCGACTTCACTGCCTTTCTCATGGCCGATGAGGGATAAGTGGATGAAGAAATCTCAAGCCATCTCCATTGTTTAGTTGGATACTGAGAGGAAGAAGGAGGTCAAGTGCCCTGGTCGGAGGAGTTAGAGGCAAGCCTTGACGATGTTAGATGTGTGGCATTGCTAGAACACATGTCGCCCATGCACGAAAGTTGTTTGTGGAAATGCCTTGTTGTTTCCATTGGCTGGCTGGCCCTTGGACTAGGGTGGAGTGCTAGCAAGAGTGTATGACGAGTAGGTCCCAGGTCTATGATGGCCCACAAACAGCGAGAGGAGAAAACGAGGACTGCTAGTGTGTCATTTTTGGTCACTTATGTGTTTTGATTGAGTCAGAACTTAGCGTTGCACATTTGTCAAAGTTTCGAATATTTTTCTGATGGAATAGTATATTTTGTTGTACATGTTGACCAAGTTTCAAGGTTATCCCAGCTATGGTTTGATCTAGGTAAATTTGCAAAGTAGGCTATACAATAAATTCATAGCTATATTGTTGTCTCGATTTGAGCTAACAAACTAAGTCCAAAATTTATGAAATTTTTATAGGATAATATTAGTGAGGTACTCCCTCTTTCCCATTATCTCCATCATCTAAGCGTTTTTCAGATTTCCCACAATCTACATCATCTAATAGTTGAGTCATTAAAGCAGCACATCGTATTATGTGTGAATTGATTTAGAGTCTACATGCATAGCTTTGATTTCTGCTTTTGTTTCTTATTTTACTAGTACTCCACATTGTCACATGCACATGTAGGTTGAGAGTGTGGAAAAACAAAGAAAGAAACACAACATACGAAGAGATTTTAAGCTTCATATCTCTCGTCTTGGTCATCGTGTCAAGTTGTTAGATGATGGAGATAATGGGAAGGAGGGAGTAATATATTTTATAAAAAATTTATAGAATTATTTGGGTAATATGTTGTTCACACAAGAATTTTCTATTGTTCTTGATGCATATGAATGCATTTGTTTCATGCATGCAAAACTCCAAAAACAATCAAAATAAATTAAAAATACAGAGGGGATATTATTGGATTGTTTCTTATATATTTGTTTAGTTTTAAAATTCTGGGTACGTTACAGTCATCATCGGTGAGATCTCTATCTCTAGCCACAATTGAGAAGTAGAGGCGATGATGAAAAAGAAGAATAGATCTGAGGTAGTAATGGAGGTGCTCTTTCCATTATTTTTGTTATTGTACTGATATGATTTCCATATGGTCATCGTCGATGAGGCCTCTACCTTGTGATAAAATAGTGGATGAAATATAATGATAAACAAGGAGATAAAGAGGTGATAACAATAGAGGAGAGCAAGTAATAGGATTTGGAGAAGCAATGGTAATAACTCTATACCGGTTGTTGAAGTAGTTCAATATCGATGGACTCATGGTCGGGTGGAGCATGCATGAAGTAACACCAGTCACCGTCGACTAGATCATGTAATGACGCCGGCCACCATCGATAGAGATCGATCGAGATGAGAATGGTGAAGATCAAGTAGAGATAGAAAGGGAGGGAAGTTATAGAATGAGGGCTTTATAATAGTGTTATTTTGTTCGCCCAAATTTTTAGGCTAGTGTTCTTCTGCCCACCCAACTTTTCAAAAAATTTTGTATGCGTCGGTTTTTAGTGATGGGTCTAGATATTCACGCGTCACTAAAGGTCTTTATTATCTTTTATTCGTCAGTAAAGGTCATTTGTGTGGTAGTGCGTTGAAGAGACCAGGTTGATGTGTCTTGCGTTGCATGAACCAATTAAGTTAGAAGTTGTGCCAAAACTAGCTAGGTCTTGTTTGTGCCAAGATGATTAGTTCTAGCAACATTAGCTACTTTCATAATCTACAACTCCCCCAACAATTAATCCACATTTTCTATCATGTTGTAAAATTCAATAATTATACGAAAAATTCAATAATTATACGAAAAATTTGTTACAGAACACTGTAAAAACATGTCATTTGCTCCTGGACATTGCAAAAACATAATTTTGCTTGAAAACATCCCCAAATTGGATATATTTGCTACATGACACTGCCACTAATATTTTCATGTTTTTCAGAGATATTTTTGCCAAATACCAAAAATACACTCTCTTTACTCTCCTCTCTCCCTGTGGGCTAGGGGTGGCGGAGGGGCTATGGGGGGGCTCAGGGTAGCAGCATGGCCTGTGGAGGGGCTCCGGTGGCGGCGCGACTTGCGTAGGGGGCTTGGGGGTCGATGGTGTGGCTAGCGGAGGAGCTCTGGGGACGGAGGTGAAGGGGCTGCGAAGGGGGCTCAAGGGTGGCGGCCCGACTTGCGGAGGGGCTATGGAGGGGAACGGCACCGCAGAGAGGAGGCTCGGGGGCGGCGGCTCGGCTTACAGAGGGGCTGTGGAGGGGACTTGGGGGGCGGCGGCGTGGCCTGCGGAGGGGCTTGGTGGGCGGCGGTGCATGGTGCTCTGGAGGCAGAGGGGCATTTTGGGTATTTTAAAAAATATCTTCAAAAACATTAAAATATTAGTGATGGTGTCTTGCTGCAAATATACCCATTTTGGGGATGTTTTCAAAAAATTACGTTTTTGCGATGTCCAGAAGCAAATGACATGTTTTTACAATGTTCTCTAGCAAATTTTTCCATAATTATATGATTTAAAAATAAACTAATATATAGAAGTCGAAAAACACCAGCTTCTTTATATTTTAACAATATAACTATTTACCCATTGTTTCTTAGAATTTTAGGGTATGTTTTGACTTATGGAGACTTTTAGACTATGAAAAACTATAGTCGGTGAGAATTTAGTGAAATTGATATTGTTTAGCTTCTCATTCTAGATTATATAACTATTCATTTTTGAGACAATAATCTAAACCATTTATAATAGTCTCATATGTATTCTGAAAAATAGCTACAGCTTGCTACGAGGATCTTCATTAAACATGCCATATATTAAGCTTCCCAAACAATTGGTTGGTTGCTGTAGGGCTCCATCTGGAGTCGTAGGTTAAAAAAGAAACAAAACAGGAAAAGGAAACTGGGGACTGGTCGACGCACAGTGGCCGCGAAGAAGCTAGGCGGAAACCGGAAAGGACAGTTCAGGGATGCATGCATGAGCGGGTGGTACAACTTACAAGCTAGGGTGGGCAGCTGCATGCAATGCCGTAGGGTTTCGTACATCGTACCACGAGGAGGTTAAGGTTACCCGGGAGCAAGCTGCATATGTAGGGTGGTCCATCTGCACGATTCAGGGCCAGTCCGGCGACTGTTGCATACAAGCCATACCTAGCTAGCTAGTTGCATGCAGGAGGACACATCTACTCAATCCGGTTTCACGTACTGTAAATTAGAACTAACATCTATCTACTCCGTACTAGACTAATGGAAAGATATTATTTCTCGTTAATATATATTATATACAGTGGCAGATAAACAGAAAAAAATTAGGGGTTGACTAAATTATATATCAGCCATGAATAATATATATATATATATATAAATTATTCACTATTTAAATGATTATTAAATATAAAATCATAATTGTATCAAAAATATTAAAATTATATAAAGATTTACAAGAAATATACGAGAAATATACAAAAAAAATATACATGCCGCTGATTACATAATTCGTTTGGTATTTATACATAAAAAATTTAAATTTAACTAAAATAATTTTATTGTTTCTTATATGTTCTACAAAGAAAAATGATTTATTTATTTGTCGCGTTATTAAAAGATGAATTATTTATTTGTGAGCGAAGTATAATTTATTTGAGAATAGCAAACATGGAAGAAAAGATCAAAAAATATATACGAGCTTTAAAACGACTTATATTAAAAAAAAGTAAAAAAATACTAAAACAAATCATATAAGTAATCGAAGATAGCAAATTGGGGTACTAACATATCTTATAACTGTTTAAAATAAATCTCTTTGACGGATGAAGTGCAACCTTAGCTTATATTCTTTAATTAGCAGCCATTAAAATTAAGACGAAAAGACCACAATGCTCCTTATTAAACGAGGACCGGTTGAGAATACGGTGGGAAGAAAAGTAAGTAAGAATGTTTGATCAAACAAATTCTACTTAAAATACTTATATTTTGATGCAAATTTAAAATATATATTTTGAAACGTACCGCAGTACACACCTTGTACTCGGGATGGAATCGAGATCCTTGCAGTTGACCCTTCCATACTGTGTCTAAGAGGCTTCACACAGAACTTTACGTATGATTGGGCTAACCTCCGCAACATCAAAGGAGCTTGGCGCCATTGTATCTACGCTAAACGGTGCAAATCGTGACTACTTGTATCGAGAAATCGAGCGCAAAGATGACCGCAGAGGATCCAGAATGGAGGGGCGGCGGCCAATTATGGAGCCCCGACGACGTGGGCTGGCGCCCTGGCCTGGATCATATCCCCTCGTAGCCTCGTACGCTCCGATGCATGTGCATGCAAAGCCTCTGCATTCACAGCACCATCACACGAGAGCTTTTCTAGCTGCCTAGCTATGCATACGGTTATATTTACGTCGTATACGTGTCGTTGCTTTCTGAGTTGCATGCACGCGCGCGCGCATGTCGCCAGCTAGCGGGCCGGGGCTACTGGGCTAGCTTCTCAACAGTGCAAATTAATCGAGAGCCACCGAATCCATATCGCTGATTGATGCAGTGGCGTAGCTAGCAATTTTTTCGCTCGGTGCATTGTATCCGGATAAACATAGTATTTTTTTTCGCTCGGTGCAGTGTATCCGGATAAACAGTACTAATTATGGTTGGAATTGCAATACTATGTTTATTGCAAAACAAAATAACCATTCTAGTAAAGAATTCTTCTAGTTATGAGACCTCATTTTTTTACTTATATAAAACTCGTTTTATTTTTGAGGAAATGGTAGTTAATATTTTAATTTTGGCGAAAAAAATTCAGGGTAGTGTAGCTATTAGCCCGGCCACGCCATTGTCGATCGATCGGATATGCATGCTTCCGTGTACACACGCATGCTCAGCTCGTAGCTAGAGTGCTGCCGTGATATACATGGACCAATCACGGAAAAGGTGTCGTCATGGTATATTACGGGCATAGAGATTAATATATAGTTAATAATTTCTCTGTTCAAAAAAATAGTCGATGCATAATTCACTACGGGAATAACCTTGTTTGCCGAATGCCTAGGGCACTCGGCGAAGGCTTCGTCAAGTGCCACACTCAGCGAACCCCACTCGGCACAAACCTTATCAGCGACGTGGGTGTTCGCCGAGTGCTTTTTATCGGGCACTCGGCGAAGTCTTTGTCGAGTGCAATATAGACTTCGCCGAGTGCCACGTGGGCACTCGGCAAACGTGGCCGGCTGATGGCCGGGAGCACCTTAACGCCATTTGCCGAGTGCCCCACGTGGCACTCGGCGAAGGCACTTTACCGAGTGCCCCAAGTGGCACTCGGCGAAGGAATTTACCAAGTGCCCACACGTGGCACTCGGTGAAGGCACGTTATCGAGTGCCCCAAGTGGCACTCAGCGAAGGCACGTTACTGAGTGCCCCAAGTGGCACTCAGCGAAGTCTCTGTAGGGGATAGTTGGCACGCGTGGCAGGGGCTTTGCCGAGTGCCACGTGGAATAGCACTCGGCAAAGCCACCCAGAATACACAGAAACAGGCCACGTGGCATGATTTTGTGCTATTTAGGTGGCTTTGCCGAGTGCCACACTCGGCAATTTTTTTATTTTTTTTCATTTATTCAGTGCACATTTCATCACAAAAATCACACAAATTCACAAAATTCATCAAAATTTGACATTTCATCACAAAATACATCACAAACTCACATTTCTTCACAAAATTCATCACAAACTCACATTTCATCACAAATTCACATTTCATCACAAAATACATCACAAACTCATATTTTCATCACAATTTTCTCCACAAATCAAATTTCATCACAAATCTCATTAGTGACACCACATAAAGACAATTCACAAGTTCACAACATCTCACAAGTTCACATTTCACCACAAAATGACAATATCACAAGTTAGTCTCACAATTTCACTCGCTCACATCACGCCTCACAAGTTAGCATTACCGCTATGCCCAATGTGCGGAGATGGCTGTGTGTTTGATTCTGTTGCCAATGAATGAAACTGCAAAAAAAAATAGTTAGCACAATTGTATATAACAAGAACGACAAAAACAATGTTAGAAACTCACATTGCCGCTCTGTGGAGTCTGCGAAGATTGTTTAGGTTGAGGAAGTCTAGGCACGCCCATATGACCTGAAAAAGATCCACCTATCTACGCAAACCACTGCTGCATCTGGGCCTGCATCTGAGCCTCCATCTAGGTCTGTCACTCGGTCCTTTGTGATATTTCTTCATTTAGTTGGGCCTACAAACCATTAATTCACAATCATTAACGTTCCAAAACAAACAATTTGAAATGTTCGATGATTGATGAAAATGAACTAACATGTAGATCGGCAATCAGACCTGTAGATGTGTCTCGGCGAGGGCGTATACCCGGACCGGAGGTTGAGCTCCGAGCTCTCACCTCAGATAGAGAGGGGGTACTACGGGTATCAATGGTGCCATCGCCTATCAAATATCGCCCATGTCTCTTGCCTCCTCTAGCCCTCATGACCACCTCTCCATCGATGTCATGTGCGGCTGGGTCATAATCAGAACCATGCACTTCCCTCGTCATCTCTGAATAGTCCTAGAGGCGTTGATATGCGTTCTGATTAGTGTACGACTCAGCAGGGTCATTTGGATTGTAAGTATTTCCTTCAATTGCCCTCCCTTTGTGAGCCAAAGCATATGCCATAACTTGGGAGCATTCCTGACCCGCATTGGCCATTGACTGAAACAAGAAGATAGTTAGAGTTATATTGTGCAATTAAGCGAAAAAAAGAAACAAGTAACTACATACCCATCTCGCCATGAACTGGTCGAGGTTCAGCGAGCCTTGATGGTGTGCTGCCCCCGACATGAGTAGGTGTCTCTTGTGGCATGCATCGTGACTGCTCTGCCACTCGGCAGAACACCACCTATCAACAATTTGGCCCTAACATTCAAGATGAGCGGCACACCACTATGGAGGGGCCTATTTGATGCAAGTGAAGTTGTTAATGACATAATATTAAGTATTGGAAGATACACGATAATATACTTACCATCATGTATTCCTCTCGTGTCAGAAAGGTGGTTCGGGCATCCTTTTTATTCTTCCTCTCTCGGCGATGCTGAGCGTAGAAGTCGATAACGGCTTGAATGCGCGCCTCATAATGCATGTCGGTGACAAGCTTCTTGGCGGCTCTATTAATAACAGCGGTAGCCTGATCCGCATACCCCTCATCATATCTATAAAAATCCTTCATATAGATGTAAAGAGAACGTTATGTAAACCACATGTCAATAGTATTGACACATATATTAAGAAAATAAACTTACCCAGAGCTCAGCCCTGACTCGATCGGCTAGGTGGGGAAATTGTCTCCCTTCCCGGTCAGGGGCATCCAGCGCACTATCGTAGTGCCTCCATGAGTACGCTGACTCCATCCTCCCATCAAAAGATACCAAACCAAGGAACTTTTCCTTTATAAGAAGCCCGAGGATGCCATTTACGTGGTGTGAGCACTCATGACCTGCTCGTTCAACCATAATCTAGTTCCTACCCCGGTGTCATTAAAATGTATTAGTATGTGTTAAAAACTAAACTGACGAAAGGAATACATTATAGACTTTCTATAGCAACTTACCTATTTCTGTCAGGTCGAATGAGCGCACGATCAGCTACTGCCATTGGTCGCCTCGGGAGTGACGAAGGACCACACAACCACACTGCTGCCATTTTCGTAGCCTGCTCCTCTCCCTCTGCCCCAACCTCCTCCCCACCCTCTGCCCCAACCTCCTCCCTTTGTTTGTCGGCGCTTGTTCTCGCACCGACTACATGGACATCAGGTCTTGTCATATACATTCTGTCTACCAAACACCATCTCTAAGAATACTTAAGTGTTCTTGATCCAACCCATGGTCACCTCGGCCTGACTAGGGCGACTCGTGTACATCCACTCACGATGATCCATCTTGTACTAAACTAGGAAACAACACTCGTGTTTAGGGGTTAGTGAGAAACGAGATGCATCTAACAGTCTAATAGGTAAAGATAGGTCCTAATGCCACCAGAGAATGCGTAGATTGAGCTCGTTTTCACGCTTCATTCCTATCCCACCCAAAATTTCGGCAGCACCTCCCCGTTGCTCTCCAAACGCACGTCTAGGCAACATGCCAAGAGGATGTGCGTTTGGAGAACAATGAGGAGGTGTGAGGAGGTGCTGCCGAAACCATGAGTCAAATCGGAACGGGGCATGAAAACGAGCTCAATCTACGCATCCTCCGGCTGTCCAAACATGGACAATTCGAAATAGTTACGGCCACATATATGCAAAGAAATGCATATTCCAAACCGTAACTCTTCCGAACGGGAGACGCCTAGGTTACGCGATAATAACAAAAAAAAATTGACGACATCTTCTCTCTAATACATAGCAAATCTAGCATCCATAAATAGGACGGCACGATGGCCGTCACCCACATACACACATCACGATGCGATGGCCGACATCCACATACACACACACACACATATGTATATATCACGGCATGATGGCCGGCATCCACATACACAAGATATTAATCAACATAACCATTAAAACATAAAAAGTATTACAATGATTATATTAAAATTTCTAAAACATGTATATTAGAACAACATGTTATTAACATGGCATTCTTAATAATTAAACATGTGATTAAACATTACATTAAACATGACATTAAATTAGTCTCGTCTAATAATATATATTAGTTTGCTACTATATCTAGTTCCTAGCTCATTAATCAGTTAGTTTAGTTTAATTTTTGTTGGGTCATATATAGGCTATATATGATTTAATTTATTCGTCCTATTATATATTATTGTATTAATTTAATGTCGCCATATATACACTCTCATTATTATTCTAGCATTTTCAATTTCAATGCAGTGAAATATAATGATAATTGCACGAGTGAATTTCACCAACTGTGACTATTTATTTCATCATCAAAACTATAAGCGACAGATCGATCTCTTGCAACTTTAGCTGGACATTTCATATAATTAAAGCAACAACTGATGATTTTATCATAAAACATATGTATAATGTGGCTAATATTTAACATGCATATTGCCGAGTTAGTTGAAGAGATCATTTTTTTGAAAAGATGTAATTTACTACTCCTGACAAGTTGTAATTTACGATCATAAATTTCCAAAAATTCAAACAAAAAATAGAGTTTTGAACAAATTTTGGTTGAATTTAAAAACCTAAATTTGGCATGTCAACAGAAATACCGGAGGAGCTAGGAGGGGTCGGGGGCGGTGGGGACGGCGGCCGGAGCGAGGGGGCCGGCGGCCAGAGGAGGAGGGGCTGGCGGCGTTCGGGGCAGGGACGTGCGGGAGCAGCGACACCGGGGGCGGAGGGGCCGGCGGAAGGAGGAGGGGGCTGCAGTGGCGGTTGGCGGCGGGGTGTGGGGGAGGCCGGCGGTGGGAGCGCAGGGCGCAGGGGGGCGCCGACACGACCGGCGCCGGGGTACGGGGGCACAGGGGGGCGGCCGATGGCGGGGGAGCAGGGTGGCGGCGGGGTGCGTGGGAGCAGGCGGTGGTGGGGTGCAGGGGAGCAGGGGGAGGCGGGGTGCGGGGGAGCTGATCTAGGCGCAATAAGTGCGCCCAAATCTGCAGGGCCTTTTTTTAGCCCTAAAGCCATCTTCGCCGAGTGCCAAATTGGGAGGCACTCGGTGAATGTTAATTTTTTTTGCCGAGTGCCAATAGTGAGGCACTCGACGAATGTTATTTTTTTAAAAAAATGTCGAGTGCCAATAGCGAGGCACTTGGTGACTGTTAATTTTTTTTTTAAAAAAAACTTTTTTTGCCGAGTGCCAATAGCTCTGGCACTCGGCAAAGATGATTTATTTGTTCTTTGCCGAGTGCTAGGGCTAAATGCACTCAACAAAGATTTTTTATTTTTTTTTTCAAAAAAAACTAAAATAGGAAAAATACAGTAAAAAATTCCATAATTTGGCATTACATAAGATATACTTAGTTTTCATCCTATAAATTTTATTACTTCAAAAAACAAATTTAAAGCACTTGTATTTCAAAATTAGGATATCACAATTAAAATCCTATAAAGAACTTCATTTATCGGAAAATAGCAAATTAGCCCTAAAAATACCAATTTTTGGCATGGTATAAGAACCATTGGGTTTTAGTAGTACAAAAAGTTTTAAGTTCAAAATGTTTTTACAATATCGACTTGGTCCTAAACCTAACTCATCCATCCCTAATTAAACTAATAAACCTTCTCAAAGATTGTCTAATTTCTTAAAGTCATACATGAAAACTTCGTCAAAACATTATAAAATTTTTACCACGGTATATATGTATGATATAATAACACCATATCAAGTATCATATTTTTTAGGCTTCAATTTAATTTTCTATAATTAAAAAACCTTGGTGCTCCATGTTGTCGGTTGAGTGTCGTAACTTAGATTTTTTTAATATTTAGTTATATGTAGTGCTAAAAGATTACAAATAGACTCATGAACATAAATATGTTTTTTCTACAATTTATTAGTCATTATTTCATGTACATGCAGTTCAATTTTGACCTACTTCAAATTAAAACCTAGGAACATGATTAATTATTTAAAAATAGCAAAGTAACTCAAAAAAATATGAAAATTTACCATGAATTAAAAAAATGTTGAATTAAAACAGTAAAAAATCAATTTCAAAACATGTATAAAATGTCATATGTGCATACATTATGAGTTCACATGAAATAATGGCTACATCCACTTCTTTGCCGAGTGCTTTCTAAATAGCACTCGACAAAGGTGATTTTTTTGGGTCTTTTCTGAGTGCCAGAGCTATTTGCACTCGGCAAAGATTTTTTAAATTTGTTTTCAAAAAAAAATAAAATAGAAAAAAGACAGTAAAAAATTCCACAATTTGGCATTATAAAATATACACTTATTGTTCATCCTAGAAAAGTTCTAAGTTCAAACAAACAAATATAAGGCACTTGTAGTTCAAATTTGGGATCTTTTAATTAAATTCCTATAAACAACTCCGTCGTTGGACGAGTACATCCAGGACCTGTGCTCCATCTAAAACATATATTATTTGAAAAAATATTAATAAATTCATTATTGTTAATTTTAGTAATTTACAAATTGAAAATATATTGATTTATTATCGCTCATAACAACATTAATTAAAAATCCTCAATGCTTTAATTAAAACTATTTATTAAGCAGAAAAAATTATTAAATAAATTAACTATATTGGTTTCTCTCTCCAAACAACATAACTCTAGATCTATAATCATAAATCAAATTAAAAAAGAGATTAAATTGACGTAAATCAATATACAAGTGATGAATAATTGTGAGGAGGGTCATATTTGTTCATTTGGGAGAAGGTAACACTGTAAATGGAAGATTATTTGAAAATTTCTATTCACAAACCCTAAATTAGTAAAACTCTAATAACTCATTGTATACATGATTAAATACAAAATAAATTTGAGATTCGGCATGGATTTACCTCCTAGAATGAGATCCTTCAAAAGAAACGAAAACAAAGCCTCCCCCCTCTTTATCTAGATTTTTGTCGCCATTGTACGGACAAAATTAAATGCGAACTCCGGTAGAGCTCGGGGAGGAAGAAGCTGCGCATTTATAGCTAGAATAGTAGTGGCGGTCGCAAGTGATGTCATCAATACTTTAGTGGCGGCCATATTAGCAGCGGCGGGTAGCACCAGTGCCCGCCGCTGCTATTGGTACAATAGTGGCGGTCCGGGATGACGTCAGCACCGACCGCCACTACTTTACCAACAATAGTGGCGGGCACCGGTGCTGCCGTCAGCACCAGCAACTGTAGTGGCGGGCATCTAATGGCCTGCCACTACAGTGGTTTTGCCCAACGCCACTACAGTGACGGTTTGTAGTAGTGTAACTAAAAATAGGAAGCTAGCACTAAAAATGCCAAATTTTGACATGGTATAAGATACATTGGGTTTTAGTAGTACAAAAAGTTTTAATTTCAAACAAAGATTTGAACATCGATTTGCTTCTAAACCTAACTCATTCCATCCCTAAACACATTTGCCTTCTCGAGGATTCTCCAATTTCCAAACGTCGTACATGAAAACTTTGTCAAAACATTATGAAAATTTTATCACAGTATGTATGTATGATATAATGACACCATGTCAAGTATCATATTTTTTAGGCATCAATTTAATTTTCTATAATTAAAAAACCATTAAGCTCCATGTTGCCACCCGAGTGTCGTAAATTAGATTTTAAATATTTAGTTATATTTAGTTGTAAAAGATTACAAATGGAATCATGAACATAAATATGATTTTTCTATAATTTTTGAGTCATTATTTCTTGTACATGCAGTTGAAATTTGACCTACTTCGAAGTAAATCCTAGAAACATCATTAATTTATTAAAAATAGCAAACCCACTCATAAAAATATGAACATTTCCCATGAATTAACATATGTTGAATTATGATTGTCAAAAAAATTCAAGTTCAAAACATGTTTAAAATGTGATATGTGCTTACATTATGATTTCACATGAAATAATGAGCATTTTAACTTTGCCGAGTGTTTTCACATTTGGCACTCAGCAAATATAAGGGTTTGCTGAGTGTCCGTTAGTGACACTCGGTAAACCCTAATTTCTCCCTCTACCGTTATAACGGCGGCAGGAAAAATGGGGCCGCGGGATTTTCCCAGTTGTTTGCCGAGTGTCTTAGCCGTGGCACTCGGCAAACCCTCGTTTTTACCGTGTGTACAAGATTTGCCGAGTGTATTTTATGGTATACTCGACAAACTAGGATTTGCCGAGTGCCCGAGGGAATGCACTCGGCAAAGCCGCGGGCACTCGGCAAACATTAGCTTTACGGTAGTGATTGTGGAATAAATCATATTTTAATTTTAAATGATAATTATATTAAAATTATATATTGTTGAAATTACTTGGGCGAGATGGGTCAACACAGGGGCAGAGAGGAGGGGCTGATGGAAAAATATGCCCTCTCGGTAGAAAAATATTATCCCGTTGATTTTTTAAATAGGAAAGAGCTAATTGGAGTGCAAACTACCACATTTTAAACTTGATGTATGCAATCATCTAGACATGAGTAGATATATATCTTCACTTGCTGATTTAATAAATGGATTATTTAAAGTGGGAAAACATTCTACTTATCCAATGGTATAGACATATTGTTAAGGTTAGTAATAATTCTTCCAATGTCAAGTGTGACCACTAAGAGACCACTAAGAGGGAATTTTTGGAATGAAGCTAGTAAATTAAGACACGTATACGGAATAAAATGGACGATGAATTTCTACAAAGTTACATGATAATTTATATTGAAAAATAATTAACAGCGAAGATCAACTCTTCGGATATTATTAAATCTTATGATCTAATTGGTTCTCATAGATCTAAATTCAAGTTATTAGAAATATAGTTTATTATATTATTAAGCATATGCTACATGTCTTATTATATAAGCTTTTGTTGATATTGCTAAAAATCATTGTTATTATTGACATTGTGATTTGTGAGTTGACTCCCTCATGTTTAAATCCTCGTTCCGTCCCTAGGTCAACACGTAACGATTAAATAATATCATACGTCCTAAATTAGGTTATTACCCATTACAAATGTGAAGAGTTGTGCTAGCGATGTACACACGTAAGTACATACACGTACGTACGCATGTCGATCTCTCCATTATATTATCTACACTGTACATATATGCCGTACGTGCTGCCAAGCATGATATGCATGTATAAACGTACGTACTACCGCCTATAGCCGCCGGCGTTTCACGTGGCAGCATGCATGCATGCTGCGCAGATATATAGCTAGCGTTGCATCATGCATGCTGGACACTGGAGTGGCGTGTGGCCCAGCTGGTGCTTTTGGTTTAGTCCTGTCACTCTTCACACAGTACTCCCTTCACTGTGCCACTACAATGCTTCTGTACGTGGCCATGGCGTAAGTCATCGCATGCACACACACCATCCTATAGCTAGCTAGCTAGAGAGATAGAGTCATAGAGAGAGGGGGAGAGAGGAGATCGATCGATCGATCGAGATGAGCGGCAATGTCACAAGCCGTACGGTGTCGGGCCGGCCGGCCGGCCGGTGGAGCACGTACGAGCTGATGAGAGAGGGCTGCTGTACGTTGCTGGCGGTGGCGGAGGATGGACGCGAGATATCATATCGTATCGACGTATCGTATGACAACGTTTTCCACTAAAGTGCAGGATCCAGGTTTTGGCGTCGATCGTCGATCACGTTCGATTCTTAATCCCCTGGCCCTACACTGTTCATCGCCACACAGTTCCAATGTCCCGTCACACACACGACTAGCACGCACGCTACAGATAAAAGTTTTTTGAGGGCTTCGAGAGAGTCTGCAGCGAGATATTAAGATGGGGGCCAAAAGGCCACCAAACAGATTAATACAGGAAGTAGAGAGGAGTGAGGGGGAGTAGGGGGGAGAGGAGGAAAACTAAGGCAACAATCTAGCAACCAAGAACTCTTCTAGGCTAGAGATTACTACATTACTATAAAAGCCAAAGATTCGAAAGAAGAGTGCACTACGGGAACAGACATATTTACCGAGTGCCTGGGGCACTTGGCGAAGCCTCTTTTGCACTCGGCAAAGGTTTCGCTGAGTGCCACAGTCGGCGAACTCTACTCGGTACACGCCTTATCGGTGACGAGGGTGTTCGCCGAGTGCAATGTGGCACTTCGCCGAGTGTCACGGTGGCACTCGGCAAACACACTCGTCTGACGGTCGGGGTGGCCGTTAACGGGCGTTCGCCGAGTGCCCCACGTGGCACTCGGCGAAGGGGGTTTGCCGAGTGCCACGTGGGCACTCGGCGAAGGGGGTCCGAGCACGTGGGCACTCGGGTGGCACGGGCTTTGCCGAGTGCCACGTGGAAGCACTCGGCAAAGCCTCTCCAGAATGCACAGAAACGTGCCACGTGGCACGTTTCTGTGCTATTTAGGTGGCTTTGCCGAGTGTAGCACTCGGCAAATTTTTTTATTTTTTTTCATTTATTTAATGCATATTTCATCCAAAAATAACATTCAATCACAAAATTCATCACAGATTCACATTTAGTCACAAAATTCATTCCAAAATTCACATTCAATCACAAATATTCACATTCAATCACTATATGAATCACAAATTCTCTCACATCACAAAAATCACATTCACATCACAAAAATCACATTCACATCACAAAATTCACGATCACATCACAAATTCATGTTCACGTCACAAATTCAAATTCAAATTGACATCACAAGTTCAAGTTCACGTTCATGTTGACAAGTTCAAGTTAATTAACAAGTTCACAATGGCAACTCACACCACGCCTCACAAGTTAGCATTACCGCTATGCCCAGTGTGTGGAGATGGTTGCGTGTTTGATCCTGCTGCCGATGAATGAAACTGAAAAAAAAGAAAAATAGTTAGCACAATTGTATATAACAAAAACGACAAAACAATATTAGAAACTCACATTGCCGCTCTGTGGAGTTCGCAGAGATTGTTGAGGTTGAGGAAGTCCAAGCAGGCCCATATGACCTGAAAAAGATCCACCCATCTGCGCAAACCACTACTTCATCTGGGTCTGCATCTCGGCCTGCATCTGAGCCTGCATCTAAGCCTGCAGCCGAGCCTCCATCTGGGTCTGCCACTCGGTCCTTTGTGATCTTTCTTCATTTAGTTGGGCCTACAAAACATTAATTCACAGTCATTAACGTTCCAAAACAAACAAATTGAAGTGTTCGATGATTGATGAAAATGAACTAACATGTAGATCAGCAATCAGACCCATAGATGTGTCTCGGCGAGGGCGTATACCCGGACCAGAGGTCGAGCTCCAAGCTCTCACCTCAGATAGAGAGGGGGTACTACGGGTATCAATGGCGCCGTCGCCCATCAAATATCGCCCATGTCTCTTGCCTCCTCCAGCCCTCATGACCACCTCGCCATCGATGTCATGTGCGACTGGGTCATAATCGGTGCCATGCACTTCCCTTGCCATCTCTGAATAGTCCTAGAGGCGTTGATATGTGTTCCGATTAGTGTACGACTCAGCGGGGTCATTTGGATTGTAAGTATTGCCTTCAACCGCTCTCCCTTTGTGAGCTAGAGCATATGCCATGACTTGGGAGCATTCCTGACCCGCATTGGCCGTTGACTGAAACAAGAAGATAGTTAGAGCTATATTGTGCAATTAAGCGAAAAAAAGAAACTTGTAACTACATACCCATCTCGCCCTGAACTGGTCGAGGTTCAGCGAGCCTTGATGGTGTGCTGCCCCCAGCATTAGTAGGCGTCTCTTGCGGCATGCATCGTGACTGCTCTGCCACTCGGCAGAACACCACCTATCAACAATTTGGCCCCAACATTCAAGATGAGCGGCACACCACTGTGGAGGGACCTATTTGATGCAAGTGAAGTTGTTAATGACATAATATTAAGTATTAGAAGATACACGAGAATACACTTACCATCATGTATTCCTATCGTGTCAAAAAGGTGGTCCAGGCATCCTTTTTATTCTTCCTCTCTCGGCGGTGCTGAGCGTAGAAGTCGATAACGGCTTGAATGCGCGCCTCATAATGCATGTCGATGACAAGCTTCTTGGCGGCTCTATTAATAACAGCGGTAGCCTGATCCACATAACTCTCATCACATCTATAAAAATCCTGCATATAGATGTTCGCCGAACGTTATGTAATCCACATGTCAAAAGTATTGACACATATATTAAGAAAATAAACTTACCCAGAGCTCAGCCCTGACTCGATCGGCTAGGTGGGGAAATTGTCTCCCTTCTCGGTCAGGGGCGTCCGGCGCACTTTCATAGTGCCTCCATGAGTACGCCGGCTCCATCCTCCCATCAAAAGATACCAAACCAGGGAACTTTTCCTTGATAAGAAGCCCGAGGATGCCGTTTACGTGGTGTGAGCACTCACGACCTGCTCGTTCAACTATAATCTAGTTCCTACCCCGATATCATTAAAAATAAAGTATTAGTATATATTAAAAACTAAACTAACGAAAGGAATACATTATAGACTTTCTATAGCAACTTACCTATTTCCATCGGGTCGAATGAGCGCACGATCAGCTACTGCCACTGGTCGCCTCGGGAGTGACGAAGGACCACGCAACCACACTGCAGCCGCTTCTGTAGCATGCACCTCTCCCTCTGCCCCAACCTCCTCCCCACCCTCTGCCCCCACCTCCTCCTCCTCCTCCTCCACCCTAGCCTGCTCCTCCTTCTCCTCATCCGGTATGTAATCAACGTCACGACGAGATGCCGGTATCTGGCTGGTAGTTTCACTCGAGGGCACGGGTGCCTTTCCTCTCACTGCTGACTTCTTCGTTCTCCTACCTCGAGGTCTAGATGAGGACCCGACCTCATCTTGAGAGCGAATGGATTTACCGCCTTTTCCTACTACTGCACTTATTAATTTCTTTAAACCCCCCACCATATTTCAATCACCTGCTACGAAAAAGAGTAAATCACTTTAGATAAACCGTGAAATGTGTTATAAACGCATTTAATCAAAAATTAAACATAATTCTCATACAGCTGCTAAAAATAGTCATCGTCGTCCGGATTTGCTGGATCATATGTATCGTCATCACTATCACGTGATATGATATAATCGTCCAGCTGATCAGGAGGTGGAATGTTGTCATCACTTTGATTGCTTGAGTGCAATCTCTCTAGCACTTCTAAGTCTCTTTCATTCTGAATCTGGTCTCCTTCGTCGGCATCGGCACCACTTTCGTTATCTACTTCCATCGTCTTCGTAAAGTCGATAACAAACATGCCTGATAGCCCATCTTCTTGAAAAAACTCTCCGTCGTATGTGTTCGGGTCTATGTTATAGTCTTCGTTGTTGGGAACAAGCAGTTTACCGTGTGGCAACACCTTATACACAACATCCCAACCTTTAATACGTGCGACGGTTTTGCAAGGGTAAGAGAGATAGTAAACTTGTGTTGCCTGTTGAGCCACGATATAAACACCTTCACTCGGCAAGGTGGTATCTTCACGAATTTCTATTAAGCCAAGTTCGGGAGTCTGTCTCACTACTTTGGGATTGAACCAATGACATTTAAATATAATGGGATTAAGAGGTTTGCTCCCATCGAAACTTAATTCGTATATTTCTTCGAGTCGTCCATAGTAGTCAACCCCGTCTGTGCCCGGAGTAAAAACTTCAGAATTTGTGGTTCTTCGGTTAGGTCGGCTCTGTTCATGGCTTGTTGTGTGGAAACGATAGTCGTTTACGTCGTAAGATTTTTTAAACTATTTTTAAAAAAACTAAAATAGAATAAATACTTTAAAAAATCCCATAATTTGGCATTATATAATATACACTAATATTGCATCCTAGAAAATTTCTAAGTTCAAATAAACAAATATAAGGCACTTGTAGTTTAAATTTGGGATCTTTTACTTAAAATCCTATAAACAACTTTTATTAACCAAAAATAGCAAACTAACTCTAAAAAATGCCAATTTTTGACATGGTATAAGATAAATTGATTTTTAGTAGTACAAAAAGTTTTAAGTTCAAACAAATATTTGAATATCGATTTGCTTCTAAACCTAACTCATTTCATCCCTAAACTCCTAAACCTTCTCGAAGATTGTCCAATTTCTAAAGGTCATACTTGAAAACTTTGTCGAAACATTATGAATTTTTTACCATATTATATATGTCTGATATAATGACACCATGTAAAGTGTCATATTTTTTAGGCATCAATTACATTTTCTATAATTAAAAAACCATTAACCTGCATATTGTCGGTCGAGTGTCATAAATTAGATTTTAAATATTTAGTTATATTTAGTTGTAAAAGATTACAAATATAATCATGAACACAAATATGATTTTTCCATAATTTTTGAGTCATTATTTCATGTACATGCATTTCAAATTTGACCCACTTGGAAGTAAATCCTAGAAATACGATTAATTTATTAAAAATATCAAACCCATTCATAAAAGTATGAAAATTTTCCATGGATTAACAGATGTTGAATTATGACTGTAAAAAAATTCAGGTTCAAAACATTTTTAAAATGTGATATGGACTCAAAATGTGTTTTCACATGAAATAATGGGATTATATTATTTGCCGAGTGTTTTTATTGGTGGCACTCGGCAAAGGCTAGGGTTTTCCGAGTGTCCGTTAGTGGCACTCGGCAAACGAAAAATTTCACCCCTGCCGTCATAACGTCGTTAGAAAAATATGGGCGGAGGATTTTTGAGGATGTTTGCCGAGTGCCACCTATGTAGCACTCGACAAATAACATTGTTCGCCAAGTGTGACATATTTTGCCGAGTGCATCCCATCGGGCACTCGGTAAACAAGTGTTTGCCGAGTGCCCGATGGGATGCACTCGGCAAAATATGTCACACTCGGCAAATAAGTGTTTTCTGGTAGTGGTGGAAGATGCGCTGGTTTCTCTCCTTCCACACATTCCACCAAGTATAGATAATTATCCCATTAAGGAGACGCCTTCATATAGGGGGCGTCGTTTGCGAGGCATTGTGCCACCACTGCTCCAGAGAAGATGAGCTCGGAGGCAACGGGATGCCGGAGAAGTGAAAATATTACAAGCTTTGCTGAAGAACTTGCTGAGGGTGCGTTTGGTTCTGCTGTGAGCTGTGAAAAAGCTGCTGTGAGTTGCCTGCTGTGAAAAAGCTGTTGTGAGTTGTCTGCTGTGAAAAAGCTAAAAGTCGTTTGGTTGAAACTGCCGTGAGCTGACTGTTTTTTATAACTTACGTAATTTTCATCATTATAATATTCTATACATATATATAAATAGGAAACACTCAACATTGATGCAACTAAATAACTAAAAATATATTAGATAAATAAAAAAGTGCATAGTTCATCTTATAAAGTAACCGACAACTGCATATTATCTCATGAAATTGTGCAATGCAATACAAACCATAATAATATTAAATCAGTTAAGACACCTTGAATTCATACTATTTATTCTGAACTAAAAATCAGAAAAGCAGAAAAGCAAAAGCAGAAAAGCAGGGTCCAGACTGCTTCCAAATTTGTACTAGAAAAAAGCTGCTTTTTCACAGCTGAAGCAGTTTTGGTAAACCCGTTTGGTTCAGCTTCTGCTTTTTCACAGCAGAAGTGGATTTCAAAAGCAGAACCAAACGCACCCTGAGTGAACGGACAACTTCCTGCGAGATGCGACGACATTTCTAAGGCGGCGAAGCACAACCGACAAAGAGGGTTGCAAGGCCACCCCCTTTCATCAAATTGTCCGCTGTTAGGATATTCGACTTGATCACTAGCCATACGAAAAACTTGCATTTAGCTTATATCCAACCTTTCCAGATTTCCTTTGTGATCAGGGAGGTGACCGTGCCCGAGAACTGAATTGCATAGACAGATTTAACGTTGAATATGTTATCGATGGTCTAGTGCCAACGGATGTCATCCACCCTATTCTCGGTGAGAGCAATCTCAGATAGCTAGTCCACCGGCTGAATTAACTGTTGCCACTAGAGGGCAGTTGACAAGTTACTCACCGAGTCAAGCCAAAGCCGATCAACTAAAGACTGGTGAACTGACATGTGCTTCTTATTGCAAACAGCGTATAAGTACGGGGCCAGGGATCGAAGAGTTGAGATGCCAACCCATCTGTCGTTCCAGAAGTCCATCACCACTCCATCACCCAGAACTAACTTTGTTGATGCGCGAAAAAGATCACAGTCTTTCTATGAGCATGGTTAGGGGAGGTGCGCCCATGGTCGTTCCCAATCTTTCCATTTTAGCCGGAGCCAACGAAGATGCAGCGCTCGGCCCATGAATTCTAGGTTTAGGATCCCCAACCCGCCAAGGCTGCGAGGGCGGCATACTGCACGCCAGCTAACCAAACAAGCACCATGGCCAGCGAGGTGGCCATCTCCATTAGTCTAGAGAAAGTTACGACTAATTCTGTCAAGTTGCGATAGGAGCCAACGATTCTCTTTGAAAATGGAAAGGTAAAAAATTGGGATGGCCAAGAGTACCGATTGTATCAGGGTTAAGTGGTCGGCCTTGCTTAGAAACCTCTTTTTCCAGTTGGCCAACTTCCCTACTGTCCGAGAGATGATTGGCTGGAGGCTCGCCTTCCTTAGGGTGCGGTGATGTAGCGACAGACCCAAGTATTTGCATGGGAATATGGCTTCCTTGGTTAGGAAGGCTTGCTTGAAAGTGCTAAGATCGGTGTTATCACAACAAATGGGGAAAAACTCGGTTTGTCGAAGTTGACGTGAAGACCGGAGGCAGCACTAAAGGGTTGAGAATTGCTCCCATGCAACTTGCTTCCCATGGGCAAGCATTGATGAAGAAGCCCACATCATCTGCGTAGAAGGAAGCACAAGACGAGATGTTTGTAGTACCTAGGGGGCACAACAACTTTTGGTCCTCTGCCAATGAAATTATTCGTTGAAGCAGGTCAATTTCTAGGAGGAAGAGCAGGGGTGACAAAGGGTTGCCTTGTATCACTCCTTGTCCATGACCGAAATAACTCTCAGGTTTGCCGTTCAGGATCACGGGCAATGAGGCAGAGCTGCATAGCTGGCAAATCCACCTCAACCATATCTATCTGAACCCTCTGCATTGTAAGATCTCCAGTAAGTAAGGCCAGCTGACAGAATCAAAAGCTTTTGAAATATCCAGCTTCACAAAGACGGATGGTACTTTCTTCTTTTTAAGGGTCCGCAAGCAACCTTGGATGAGCAAGAAGTTGTCGTGTAACCCTCTTCGTTTGATGAAGGCGGACTGGTTGCGATCAATAAGCAACTCCATGAAATGTGCTAGTCTAACCGCAAGTAGTTTAGTGAGAATTTTGGCGAAGCTATGCATAAGACAGATCGACGAAAACTGTCCAGGGACAAATTATCTGGTCTCTTCGAGATTAGGTCTATGTGCGCCATGTTAAGAAGGTCAAGG
Organism: Zizania palustris; assembly: GCA_019279435.1. Lineage (NCBI taxonomy): Eukaryota > Viridiplantae > Streptophyta > Magnoliopsida > Poales > Poaceae > Zizania > Zizania palustris. Next base: position 13,742,646 of record JAAALK010000086.1, on the reverse strand, counting down.
TCTTGAGCGCCAACCTCGAGGAAATGATTAACTGCCCTCCAAAGATCTACCTTGATGATGTTCTAACATTTTTTTGTAGAAATCATTAATGAAGCCATCTAGCCCAGGTGCTTTGCCACTCGGCAAGGAGAAGATGGTATCTTGCAACTCTTACAAAGTGACAGCCTGCTCAATAGCACTTAGGTCAACCGGGTGTGGGTAAATCCTGTTCCAGTTGAGGGTGTCGTTTCTAGGATTCTAAGGTCCCAGACATTTAGAAAAGAAATTCAGAAGGACTCAGGCCTTATCTAGGTGGATGGAAATAAGGGCGCCATCCTATTCCAGCACTGGAATAAAGTTCTTGGAACTACGGCTATTCATCTTTAGGTGGAAAAATTTTGAGTTTGTGTCACCGTGTTTTAACCACGTGATTCTAGGCGAGTCGACAGTGCCACGCCGCGAGGCACCAGGGCACGGCGCGACGTCGGTATGTCGTGTTGTGGGTGGAGCAGGGCTAAGCGTGGCATTGGGTAGGGCAGAGCACGGTGCTACAGCACCGGGGACGAGGCGGGGTACGATGTTGCACTGCTAGTAGGGGCAGAGTCGGGGGCAGGGCGCGGCACGGCGATGACGGCGGCGGCGTAGCCTGCTGGTTGTCAATGAGTGAGCATGGAGGAAGGAAGGAGGAGGAGGGTGGAATGGTGGAGAGTATTTAAAAAGGAGTAGGTGAAAATTTTGAAAAAAGCAACATCAATTTTGAAATTTTGCAGGAAAATTTGTGCGGCAAGCGGAATTTTTGTTTGCCGAGTGTTGCACTCGGCAAATACGAGATCTTTGCCGAGTGCCTCAAATTTGGCACCGGCAAACATTTTTTATTTTTTAAAATTTTTGTTTAATTTGTTTTTCTTTATTTTCTTTAACAAATTTGACAAAATAGTAGCGAGTATACATAAAATAGACTAAAAGCATGAATATGATTTTTTTGATGATTTAGTTTATTATTTCATGCTCTTGCAGTTTAAATTTTACTTGTTTCAATTTAAATCCTACAAATACAATTAATGAACTAAAAATAGCTAACTGAACTAGAAAAATACCAAACTTTTCATGTGATAAAATACGTTGTATTTTGATTGCAAAGAAAATTTCAAGTTCAAACAAAGAATTAATCATTATTTTGCTTTCAAACCTATCTCATTTTTTCTCTAAACCCTAATTCCCCCTCTCAAAATTTCTAATTTCTAAACACTCTACGTGACAACATTATCTAAAAAAATTTAAAATTTTTATCAAAACATCTCATATCAATTCATAACACCATTGCAAGTATAATATTTTTTAGATTTCATTTGATTTTTTTAGAAATAAAAAAACTATAAAGCTTCATATTGTCGATCGAGCGTCACAACCAATATTGTTCAAAATTTCTTTCAATCCAGTGAATAAGAACTAAAAAGACTTTACAACATGAATATGTTTTTTATTATTTTTTGTTTATTATTTTATGCACTTGCAATTCAAATTTGACCTATTTTTATTTAAATCCCACAAATACAATTAATGAAATAAAAATAGTAACGAACTTTAAAAAATACCAAAATTTTGCATTAGATAAGTAATGTTATATTTTAATTTTATAAAAAACTTCAAGTACAAAAACCATCTAATCATCAAATTACTTTCAAACCTAACCTATTCCTTCACTAAAACCTATCTCCTCCTTAGGTAATCTTGAGTTTCTTAGCATCCTATAAGACAACTTTCTCAAAACTTTTTTAATTTTTTATCACAGTATCTATGTATCATATTATAATACCATGATAAGTCTCATGTTTTTAGGACTTCATTTGATTTTTTAGAATTAAAAAACTATTAAGATCCACATTACTGATAGAGTTTCACAACCTAGTTTTTTTCAATAAATTATTTTAATTTAGGGCATAATAACTCAAAATATACTAAGAAATATGAGTATGATTTTTCTATGATTTTTGGTTCATTAATTTGGGCACTAGTAGTTCAAATTTCACCTATTTCAATTTAAATACTAGAAACATACTTAATGAATTAAAAATAGCAAACCGAACTAAAAAATATGAAATTTTTACGTGAGATAATATATGTTGTGTTTTGAGTTTGAGAAAAATTTCAAGATAAAACCAAATAGAAAATATTACATAGGATCGAAACAAGATTCATACACAAAAAAATATTGGGTTTGCCGAGTGCTTTTCAAAAAACACTCGGCAAACCTGAAAAAATATTTTTTCCTTGTGCAAGAACACCGTCAAGACGTCCATTAGTACCATTTTTTGCCGAGTGTATTTTAAAAAAAAACTCGACAAACAATTGATTCGCCGAGTGTTTATAGTTAAGTTTTCCGAATGCCCGAAAAAATACACTCGGCAAAGTTTTTTACACTCGGCGGTTTTGGCTTTTCCTGTAGTGAAATTTGCGCTATTGCTGCACTGCAGGTTCATATATATCATTTCAAGCTCGGTCATCAATCGATTGTTGGCTGGCCGGGATGTAACTGATTCCTCAAGTCAAAAAATCATTTGGATTTCTAAAGTTAATAAGATGTGTGATTGTGAAAGGGACATGAGTATCTTAGCACCAGATCTCGTAAAACTCTATCGGATTTCTACATTGGCCTGACACAAATAAAGTTTTTGAGACATAGTTTTAACTATACTTGGTACTTTTATATAAATTAAAAGGCGAATTTTATGGCGCCCCCAAATTTTATGGATTTCTCAATCTATATGATCAAATAACTCAGATTTGATATCGATAACCTATTACCTCTTAAAGGTAATAGATCATATAATCTTTTTAATATGTGTGATCCCATATACATGATATAATTAATTCTTTTCTATGCCTGCTACCATATTAATTATTGTATGTACTACAAAAATAAAATAAGCAACAAACTTCCTATGTGGGCGACATGCACGTAGATTGGTTTCCATAATGGTTAGTCAATTTTCTTTTTTCAGTTATTTATTTTAAATACACTTAATCAACTGTTTAGATTAGTTTTAACTAATACCTCCCTAGAATGTAATGGGGTATAGTAAATGGACCCAATTAAAAAAGATTTACAGGAGGATAATATTGTGGAAATGGACAAATTTTCCTCCATAATTTTCATATTCTGAAAAGCTACATTTTGAGCAACATTTATGGCGATAATTGACCTATGTTGATGACTAGTGCTCCGTACATGTTTTCTGAACGAATTTTCTTTTAGGACCGGAGGGAGTATTACGGTATTACCGCACATGTTGCACTGCAGCAGATTTATAATTAACGAGAGCATTTGATTGGCTGCTTGCTCGTACGCCGTAAGGAGTGAGAGAAAAATGTGAGGGTCAGCTGCTAGATTTGCTCTCAGATCTTGTTTGATATGCTGGGTTTCGTTTGGTTGCTCGTTGTCTCGATCTTACAAACTTTGGCATCTGCCCAAAGCTGCACAAGTATTGTAGCATCAGCAGGGGGATCGATACGATCCACAGAACTTAAAACTAGGCAGGGCTCACGGCTCAATATATCACTGATGACCCAAATTAACAACGGTGAGATCATGGAAATATATACTCTACACACCATTTGTGTGTAACTGGGAGTGTGTACGATGATGATCGTAGTATAGTGCTCATCAGATTATATTCAAATCTAGCTAGTTTCGTACGTCGACTTGCTCGATCCTGAGACGTACACAGATCGAGTTGATTGTTGCCACGCTCATGCATGTCAGAAAAGATCCCGCCGGGCCGTGTGATCAATTCGATCCCAATATATCTAAGTCCACGAGAGACAGCGTAAACTGTGCAGTGCTCGCTTCCCTTTGTCAGCTGTACTGTCAGTCTGAGGCAGCTGCATGCCGATCGACAATGTGTTACGCGCATCGGCATGCAACAGCGGATCGGACAACGACCGCCGATGATGTGTGTAACGTGCGGCAACAGGGACGGCCGGACATGTCGTGGCAGCTAGCCAGGCTATGGCTTCAGGGTGATATGATAAGCTTGAGGTACGTAGATCTGATCATCGCCGGCAGACAAGCCTACAGACTACAGCTTCCCAAATCCCAATCAATGAAGTTCGATGATGCAAACGCGCCGTAGCTCGATCAATTATGCGGCCGGCCGGCCGCGGCCTGCGCGCAAAGGTATGCATGTGGATCGCCGGATCGGAGCTGCGCGCCGCCGTGCAGTGCTCGCGTACTCTCGCGAGAAGCATCATCTAGCGAGCAGAGCCGGCTCGGCGTACACCATGAAATACGTATGCTGGACGAGGGCTCGGCGCCCTAGCTATAGTGGTGGTGACATTTAGCAATTAGCATGCATGCAGACACGCAGTTACGCACGATCCGAAAACAACGGTTTCGCTGTAATTTTGTCGACAATTTTTCGTATGGATTAATTATTATAGTCCCGTCGTTTTTTCCTCCGTCTGATTTCATGGGAGTTCTCCGCTATTGATCAGATCGAGAGCAAAAGTTCAAATCCCCGACGGACGGATGATTGAACGACCGTTTCGTACGTGCCAACACATTTTGCAGAATTACAGTTCATGGAGAGTACACAAAATGAATGAACAAATTGTCAGCTTTACCTTGTTCAACGACACGTCGAGCATGCATGCATGCAGCTGATGCAGTGGCAGAGGGCCGGCTCGATCAGGTACGAGGCGCTCTGGTGTGTGGTCCACACCCTCCTGAGTCCTGAGAGACCCCGCCAGCGGGCAGCCTCGCCGAGCTTGCCTGCGGCGCCGCCGCCGTGGACATCTCAGGGACCTCGATGACCAGCACCGCGGCTGTACGTCCCGGCAGACGACGAGCTGGTGCGTCCGCCGACGTCGACGGCGGCCCGTGCGACGGTCGTCTCCGTCACTGCGCCCTGCGATCCCCGGAACAGGACGTTAGTCGATCGGAAGGGATGGTGGATTGGTGGGTAGATAGTTCGCCGGTTCCAGCTGTTGCGCCGGCCGCCGGATGGAGAGCCGAGACCGGGGGAAGGAGCGCCGGCCGGTCTTTCATAGTCGACGCCGACGCGGCAGAGGTGGCATGGGAACTGGGAGGATGGCCACAGTTCGACGCACTCGGAGCGGAAGCCGTGGCGGCGTGCCGGCGTGGCCGCACGGGGCAAGAACCTCCGATCATTCGCAACAACAAAAACAAGAGATAGCCGATGAGAACTCACGTAGGCCCCTGGGCCCCGGTCATCGGCCGTCTCGGACACATGCAACATCCGGCCCATTTATTGGACATGCATGGGCTCTACAAAGCCGGGCTCTCCTTGACGGGCTTCTGCGCAGCCGTGGCCCCGCCGCAGCCGCCTCGACGTGCTCGCCAGTCGGCAGTTGCCCCCTTGCCACTCGCCGTCGCTCCGGCGTCCAGGAGATTTTTTTTCCTAGGATGCATTTTTGGCGCGATGCAACGGCGTATGATAGTCCTATCTATCTGCCTCCCTCTTTCCAGTCCATTGTTTGTCTTCCAGCAGCGGCGGCAGCAGCGCTCGTCTCGATCTCCTCCGCCGCCTCGGCGCCCTCTCGCTTCCGCTGCTCACGGGGAGCATGTCGAGGATGGCTTCGTCTCCTCCGCTCTCCGCCAAGCCTCCCACCCGACCACCCACCCTTGACCCTCCCCTTCTCCCCACAAGAAGCCGGTTCCCATGCCGGTGTACAAGGATCTGCACTTCAACTGCGACCTCTCCGCCACCAGGAAGCTCCGGTGTAGATGTTGTAGTATTCCTTTCAGTTTTGCAAAGTTAATACTCTAAATTGTTCTGTATTAAAAGAAGCGTAGGATAATAGGAATTCAGTCGCAGTACCTCCGTACAGGGTACCTTATCAGATACGTGGATATGGATTCATAAACAAATACTAGATACGAAACGATACTTCAATGTGTATATATATACACACACAAATATTTGTAAAAATAACAACAGAAATATAATAAAATAATTATTAGTTCAATATTAATAATAATCTGATGTATTTGAGCCATCAAATCATAATCCGAATTGGGTCAATGCTTTGGAGGAAAGCTCGGTCTTTGGCATTGGAATCAGGAATGTCCTGAAGGGAACAGTGACGAAGTTGTGCCTGATGGACGGCATCGACAAGCTGGCATCTCTGGGCGTCGACCCGAGCCGAGAAAGAGGCTACAACACCCTCTTGCTCGACGATCTTCGCCCGAACCCCATCTAGCCCCGTCACCAAGTCGACCTCTCTCGTTCGCAACCGATCAAGCTCCCACGATATGGCCGAAGGCTCAACTTCGATGTGTTCCATGAGAATTCTGTCAGTCTCGACTGCCTCCTTGTGATCTTTCATAGCCTCCAAGAATGACTCCCGGTTAGCTCGATCAGCTATCCGCTTGATGGCTAGCTGCACCTCCGGGCGATAGAACTCTAGGTACACGACCAGTGTGAGGGCTTTGACTAACTCCGGCGAGAGACGGTCCAGGACATCATTGAAGTGACCCTGTATCAGTCCCGAGTCATTAACTAATACCTCAACTGGATCACCCAGGCGATGTAGCAGGTCTGACAGCACCTCTTTCACTACCGAAGGCAAATGAGTCGCAACCGATGAGGAAACATCGGCAACCTCTTTCATGTATGGACGGACGTCAAAGGAAAACTGATGGGAAAAATACTGAAAGAAGAAAATTAAATCAAGGGCAAGTCCGCTACACTATGACCAAATACAGGAACACTTACGTCAACGGGTTTGGTAGAAGCGGTCGATCACATAGTGTTGTCGGCAGAAGAAGCGACTGCATCATCATCAGTTACTCGAAGAGTGTGCGAACCTTCCTTAAGGATGCCTTGGGGGTAGGTGACCCCACGACATCCAGTGTATGCTGCATTCAAGATCGGTATCAGTCATGCTAAAGCAATAGGAGAATAAAAGAAAGACAAATACCTGATGGGAGGTCGAGGCAGAAGCTGCTCTATCATCAACCACCACATCTATTGGCGCGTTGGTCTCAGAAGCAACAGTAGTACCAGTTGTATCGCCTGGTGCATTGGAACCTGTCGGCAAGGACTCGGGCATGTTAACTCCAATAGCAGTTGCCACCACAGCACCCCCGTCAAGCAGGAGAGATTGAGTACCGGCTGGGACACCGACCATAAGGTAAGAAGCCACCAGAGAAGGTGCCACGACGGAAGAAGAGGGTTGATAGGAAAATATATTGAGCATCGACGACGCAAGAACAGAACATGCAATACAAGGATACGAACATACCTGAACTAATGAAGGCACGATGGTAGTATTCACGGTGTGTTTGGCGAGAGGAGTAGGCGGCATCAACTGAAGAGGAGAATATGTGTCAGCAAAGAGGAAGACGTCACTCAACGAAGAGGAGATCAAAGAGGTTGTTTATAGCAAAAAATGGCATCAATGGTTAAGATTGTCAAAATATCAATTTTGGTAATTTGGGCCAAAAATACACATGTCCCGGGTCAGGCCGAAGCCCTACAGGGCCGAAGGACCGTTAGGCTGTGGGCTCCAGAAGTTTCCAGCCAGCCCACGGCCTTCGGCCAGGAAGCCTTCGAAGGCCCATGCCGCCGAAGCTTCGGCCCGAGGAGCAGGCTTCGACGGGCTTGGCCGAAGGCCCACTTCGACAGAGATAGAGTTGGACACGATTCCGACTAAGTTTTTATCTCTATTCAGCTGAATTATCGCAGATTAGATCAGAGTTCTGGCCCCTATAAATATAGAGGCGAAGCCAGTTCAGAAGCCCCCAACACAAATCTACCACAAAGCCCTAGCTTTGATCGCATTTACTTTATCTTTACCTTTCTGTACTCTTCGTGCGTTTGCTTGGAAGCCCTCTGACGGCCACTTCGGAACAGTGGTAATCCTTGTTACTTCACTTGTGAAGTATCCATTAATCTACGTAATAGATTGCTATCGCCTTGTTACTTCGCCTGTGAAGTATCCGCTAATTTGCGTAACATATTGCTACCTTCGCTACTAGTGCAACACTTAGTAGAATTCGGTCCTCAGGCCAAATTAGTACTTCAAATCTTATCTGTTGCAGGTTACCTACGTTCATAGCTACTTCGTCGGAGGTGTCTGGAGATGAGAGATCGGTTTCGAAGGTTGCTAGAACACCCTTCGGCGAGACTTTTGCTTCGACCGCACGCTTCGCCACCAGACTTCGTCACGACAGGCCTCACCACGCTTGCACTCCACTCCGGATGAAGTCACGCTCGCGCGTTGTGCTCGGGTCTTTATTCTGCATCTTACTGTATCAAAGACTTCACGCCGAACCCCGCTGTTTGGAGGTGATTGTCGCGTCTAGATCCGTTCGGAGTTCATCTTCGGCTATATCAGTCCGAACGCCGAAGGTACCCTTCGGCGGGACACTTTGCACTAGACACTGAAGGTACACTTCGGTGACCCCCTTCGCACCATACTTCGAAGCAGACATGCTCCGACCGATTTGCTGATTTATTTTGTTTAATATATTTCTTTCGGCTAATTGGATTATTTTGTGTGATCTGATTGCCTGACGACTCCACGCCCCTTACCATGGCTAAGGGTAGTCGGAATGCAACGTCAGTTCTATGTTACGCTTAGGCTCGTCCCTAAGTATCCGCACACTTTTGGATCATCGAACTTCCCAAGTGCAGGGGCACGTTTTCGTGTCAACACACTTTTTGGCGACTCCACTGGGGAAAAGCCACGCCAACATGACGAGTACGTCTACATCGGCCACTAGTACATCTACAACAACTACTACGTCTACTCCGCCGATGGACATCATAGGAGGCGCAGATATCGACAACCTCAACATCTTAACACCTACTCTTGAAGATATTCCCATGGTAGACCGGGCAGAGATCGAGGCAAAGTTGAAGGCGCTCCAAGACATGATGCTTGGGGGTACGTCAAGACACGCGCAGGCTTCATTAAGCGCAACATCATCGCCCCCGACCTTGCTCGGATCCAAGTAACACCCATATCGCCTTGTTTATCTTCTTTAGAGATTGAGTAGAAAATAGCCGCATCAGTAGATCAGGCCGTTAGCGTTTCGCTAGCCAACCGTTTAGATTCGGCAGTTAGCTCCCAAGTAGAGGCGACTCTTAGAAGGTTTGGTTTTACTGAGGCCGTACCCCCAGTCTGTATTGCTAGTGTACCTCTGGTAAATCATGTGTACAGTAGAACTGACGATAGCATTGGCAAGACCGTTACGTCTCCGGACTCAACACCCATGACCGAGACTAGTCATTATACTTACGACCAGACTAGCACTACGTACCATGCACCACCACCTGCGCCGATACCAGCCCTGCCCACGCTGCCCGCGCCACATGCACAGGCACTTGGGCTCGAGCACGTCGTACAACTAGCATGTAGAGAAGAGGCCCATGGCCGACACGCCGATATCCCACCGCGTGTCGTGCCCCCACACGAGAGACGTGCACAGGCAGCAGGTCAGGATGATTTGGAGGAGCGGATCCATGCACTTTTTAGGGAGTGCACCGGTTTCATGCCTAAGGGTCGGGTTAGGGTTTACCGGAAGCCATATCCTGACCATTTCGATACAGTACCCTACCCCCGCGGCTATAGAATCCCCGAATTCACTAAGTTCGATGGCGAGGGTAGCAAAACCACACTAAAACATGTTAGTCAATTTTTAGCACAGTGTGGAGAAGCTAGCGGGATAGATGCTCTAAAAATTAGAGTATTTTCTCTCTCACTATCCGGCACCGCTTTCACTTGGTTTTCGGCGCTCCCGCCGAACTCCGTTTAGATGTGGGATGATTTAGAATGAAAATTCCATGATTACTTTTACACAGGTGAGACGGAACTTAGGCTTTCACACTTGACATCGGTTAGGCAGAAATCTAACGAGAACGCCTCTGAGTACATCAAGTGTTTTAGGGATACTAGAAACCGATGTTTAAGCCTTAGCATTTCAGAAAGGGACTTGGCGGAACTAGATTTTAATGGGTTGCGTTCTGAAATTAAAGAAAGATTAGACAACCAGAACTTTTTAGAAGTTAGGCAAGTTTTACAGCAGGCTCTGGTCCAGGAAGGCCGAACCAAAGATAAAAAGTTTATTAAGACATTTAACAAACCTAGGGCTGAAATCCACATCATGGAACGCTCCGATGAGGAGGAATCAGAAGAGGAGGATTCGACCGACATGTACACGGTCGAATGGGTTTGGAACGCTAAGAGTAAACCTATCACTTGCTCCGAATTACGACCGTCTCCCATGAAGAATCGGCCTAGTGAGGTCAAGTACTTATTTGACATAACTAAGTGTGATAAAATATTTGATTTTCTCTTAAAGAACCAGCTTCTCAGGTTGCCTAAAGGTCAAGTCATTCCCTCTGCCGATGAGTTGAAGAAACATCCATACTGTAAGTGGCATGACTCACATTCGCATAATACTAACGATTGCAATGTTTTTCGACGGCAGGTTCAATCGGCCATAGAAGAAGGATGATTGAAAATAGACCACAATCCAAATATGAAGCTAGACAAAGATATTTTCCCCGTCAACGCCGTCGACTTCGGCGAGAAGAAGGTATTGATTCGGCCAAAACTTGCCGAGTCGACTAAGGGGAAGGATGAAATTGTTGGAGAGTCGTGCACACGCACACTCATACCAAAGAACCCCAAGGTGGGAGTGTGGAAATAGAACATTAACATCCCTTCATCTAAGGCACACAAGAGGCCGAAGGTAACATACAAGATACTGTTGAACAAGCATCAAAGAAAAGCCAAGGAAGCAGGTCCTCACACTAAAAAACTAAGTCAGCCAAAGGGCCCAAGGCGTTCAAAGGGTGGCTTCGGACCACAGTGGCTATGCCCTCCTCGTGATGGTTTCGGGCCACAATGGCCAGACCCTCCGCACGGGGACTTCGGGCCACAGTGGCCTGACACTCCGTATGGTGGCTTTGGACCTCAATGGTCGACCCCCCTGTACAGTAGCTTCGGACCCCAGTGGCCGAACCCCGTGCGGAGTGAATTCGGCCCCCAATGGCCGAACCCGCACCACTCTAGATGAACCCTCCGATAGGAGGCTTCGGCCCGTACTGGCTGAACGTACCTCTGGCCTAGTAGGACCCCTCACTGATATGGTCTGAGACACCGTCCACCCTGCCGAACCCCCCTTTGGGTAACAGGTTCGGCTCACAGTGGGCGAGGCCACTGGAGCCACCGATGCCTCCGCTGTACAACTAGGCGGGAACTCCGTGGGCTCCGTACGTCTCACAGCCGGAGTACCCTCCGCAACTTAATGATATGCCTTGTTTTCCTTCGGAGTATTATGAATGGCAGGGGCAAACTGACGCAGCGGAGGGAGGCATCATCCACAGGCTGTCTGTGGTACCTCTGAATCGGCCCGTGCAGGGCTAAGTCGAAGAGTACATGCGCGAGGAGGCCGAAGACAAGGAGTCTGAAGCTATCATAGTAAGAGTAGGGTCTCAGGAAGTCCCAATCCTGAAGGACTTATCGCTGAAGTCTGACGGAGGTAAGCCCCTTGCTTCGGCCGGAGCCCGCACCGAAGCCTGGTCCGATCGGCCGAACAAGGCCGGTCCGATTGCCGGGGTCTGTAGCAAAGACCCCTCCGAACAGAGTGCACGAGGCCGAAGGGGGCAGTACCACTTTGGCTAGAGTTGACAGGAACCCGGCAGTAGCACCTGGCACCAAGCCACAACCATCTTGGGCACCTCCAGGCATGTCCAAATCACAAAAGATACGTCTGCAATGACTACAAGCACATGAGATGTGCGAGAAGAAAGCCGACGACGAGCGCGACACTATTTTTGAAGAAATCCGCCCTCGACCAACTACAAGACAGGTATGGAGGATGAAGCCGGTTGAGATGGTCAACCCGACTCCTAGTCCAAGCGACGATGATGACATGCTCGATGACGACTACTCACCTGTTTCTGAGGGGCCTGCACCCCAGGCGATGGACATCAACATCGTCACGCTGCCCGCCGAGTTCGCCCCGCCGCAGAATGAGGCCGAGGTCGCTCAATTGAACCTCAGCCCACGCAACGCTATTTTTGAGAAGCCCGAGGACTCGTCTCGCCATCTGAAGCCTCTCTACGTCAAAGGTCACATTGACGGAAAGCCGATTTCCTAGATGGTTGTCAACGATGGTGCCACTGTTAACTTAATGCCTTACTCATTGTTGAAGAAACTTGGCAGGGACGAGGATGATCTAAAGAAGACCAACTTGATGCTCAACGGCTTCAACGGCGAGAGTTCCGAGGCCAAGGGAGTGCTCTCCATGGAGTTGACAGTGGGCAACAAGACATTGCCAACAACATTTTTCATCGTCAATGTACAAGGTAACTACAGCGTGCTGCTTGGGCGTGACTGGATTCACGCGAATTGCTGCATCCCGTCTACTCTGCACCAGTGCCTAATTCAGTGGGACGATGATGAAGTGGAGGTCATTCCCGCATATACTTCGGCCTAAGTGGCGTTGGCCGATGTATCAGTTGACGTCGTTCACAACAAAGTAGAGTGTCTATCAGGTAGAGATCTTTTGGATTACGATTTTGTTAGTGTATCCGGAGGACGTTTTGTACCAGTGTCTGTAAAGACGGCTGGTGTAGCACAGCTGTTTTTGTATTAGTAGTCATGACTAGCAATAGTAATCTAGATTGGCTAAAGTCTCGTGTAGAGCAGTATCGATCTAATAAAGACGGTATTGCCGAGGCCATCGAAGACTTTAGCGAAGTAGAGAAATTAGGGCAAGGTTTTGAGTCGGCTGATCCCTTAGAGGAAGTTGACATAGGTGATGGTAGCATTCCAAGGCCGACTTTTATAAACCAACATTTACAGGCTGATGAAAAGGGCGAAGTAATAAAGTTGCTTCGGTCGTATGTCGATTGTTTCGCATGGGAGTACAGTGATATGCCGGGACTAAGCCGCGAGCTCGTGGAGCATCGGCTACCTATCAAGTCCGGATTTAGGCCTTATAAACAACCTCCTCGTCGCTTTAATTCGGTCGTCTATGACCGAGTTAAAGAAGAGGTAGAGCGACTGCTCAAAGCTAGATTTATTAGGCCATGCAGGTATGCAAAATGGGTCGCTAACATTGTGACTTTAAAGAAGAAAGGGAGCGGCAAGATACGAGTATGTATTGATTTTAGGGATCTGAACAAGGCCACTCCGAAGGACGAGTATCCGATGCTGATAGCCGACATGTTAATCAACGATGCTTCAGGGCACAAGGTACTAAGTTTTCTTGATGGCAATGCGGGTTATAATCAAATCTTTATGGCCGAAGAGGACGTCTACAAGATTGCCTTTCGATGCCCTGGGTTTGTCAGTTTATTCGAGTGGGTCGTCATGACTTTTGGTTTGAAAAATGCTGGCGCCACGTATCAGCGTGCTATGAACTTAATCTTTCATGACTTGCTAGGAGTTATGTTAGAAGTTTACATTGATGATGTCATAGTCATATCGGACGCTATGGGAAACCATTTAGCCGATTTGGATGTTTCTTTTGATAGGATGCGATAGTATGGTTTAAAAATGAACCCACTCAAGTGTGCTTTTGGCGTGTCGGCGGGTAAGTTCTTAGGTTTTATGATTCATGAGAGAGGCATAGAGATTGATCCTAAGAGGCTTGAGAAAATTTGGAATGTTATAGCACCAACATGCAAAAAGGATGTACAAAAATTGCTAGGCAAGATGAATTATTTGCGTCGCTTTATATCTAACTTGTCTGGCAAGATTGATGCATTTGTCCTCATACTCCGGCTAAAGAATGAGGCCGAGTTCACTTGGGCGGCAAGCCAGCAAAGTGCCTTTGAGAAAATCAAGGAGTGCTTGTCATTACCGCCCATGGCGAGAGCGCCAAAAGCCGGGGTTCCATTTCGGATATACATCTCTGCTGAAGATAGCGTGATCGGGGCCATGCTAACCCAGGAGGTAGAAGGAAAAGAGTACATCATCACGTTCTTTAGCCGCCGCCTGCTGGACGCCAAGACCAGGTACGCATTTGTGGAACGTTTGTGTTTATCACTTTACTACGTGTGCACCAAATTGCGCCACTATCTTCTCCCTACTACATGTGTTGTCGTTTGCCAAACCGATGTTATAAAACACATGTTGCAACAGCCAATTCTAAGTGGAAGAATCGGAAAGTGGGATTACGCTTTGATCGAGTATGATTTGGCCTATGAACCCCTAAGAGCCATGAAAGGCCAGATCATAGCCAACTTTATAGTTGATCACCACATAGACGTCAGTTGGAGTGACAACATTGCTTTGATTGAGGTAATACCGTGGAAACTTTACTTTGATGGTTCAACTTGCAAAAATGGCCAAGGTATTGGAGTGGTTCTCATATCACCTAGCGGAATGCACTTTGAGGCCTCAGCTCGTTTAGAGTTTCCTTCTTGGGTTAATTTTTTCTGTGCCATTACAATTTTTTCGGTTTGCTAAAATGCCATCGTTGTGTCACTGCCAGATGGGGGCCGCCACAGTCACTGACAGTGGCATGTAGGCAATTTCTAAAAATTATAATGGCATGTGAGTAATTTTCCCTTCCTTCTACTAATAACCAAGCTGAATATGAGGCTTTACTGTTAGGGCTTGAATTGTTAGATTCCATGGGTGTTAAACATGTCCATGCGCATGGTGATTCCCTGTTAGTATTGCAATAAGTGGCTAAGAGTGCTAAATGTTTTAATGGCTTGCTAAACAGCTACTTGGATAAGTGCCTGGACATAGTTGCTACTTTTGATGACTTCAAAATTTCTCATGTGTCAAGAGAAGCCAATTCGGTTGCAAATGATTTGTCTCAGCAAGAATCTGGTTACCAAGTCAGGAGAGGAAAATTTTCTGTACAGGAGAAGCCGATGTTTAGTCTCACTATCGAAGCCAATGACTTCGGGCAGGCGCGCCCTCCGGATTGGACCCCTTCAGCTACCGGAGGTCACCGCGTGTCGAGGACCCAGGACCGGAATGTTCCGCCCACCAAAGAGTCTGGTGCGCCGGAGCCCGTGAGCCGAAATCCCTGAGACAGCGAGGGCTTCTGGGAGTCCGGACCCTTCGGCAGGAGGCTTCGGTCTGATGCACTCCGCACGGCCAGTTTAGCCGGGCTTCGACAGAAGCAAGAAGGACTGGGGGGCACCCCGAAATCAGTAGCCTAAAGACTTTTTCAGGGAGTGAGATAGCAAAACCCTCCGAAGCCCATAAGGGCGATTGGAGAATTCCAATCATCCAGTATTTAAGAGACCCTAGCCAAAGGGTTGGTCAGAAGGTTCAGCGACAATCGTTTAAATTTGTGTTGATAAACGACACACTGTATCGCCGAACCATTGATGGAGTACTGTTAAAGTGTTTAGACCACGAACGATCCTAGGTGGCTACAGGAGAAGTCCATGAGGGACTTTGTGACACGCATCAGTCGGCCCAGAAAATAAGTTGGATGCTCTAAAGAGCAGGTTTCTACTGGCCGACTATGACTGAGGATTGTTTTAAGTATTATAGAGGGTGTGGAGCATGTCAGAAGTTTGGCAATATTTAGTTAGCTCCTACTTCATTACTCAACCCTATTGTCAAGCTATGGCCGTTCTGAGGTTGGGGTTTAGACTTCATCGGACAAATCCACCCTCCTTCATCAAAAGGGCATTGGTTCGTGTTGATGGCGACTGATTACTTCACCAACTGGACCGAGGCCGTGCCTCTCAAGAACATGACTCACAACGAGGTACTTGACTTTATCTTGAAGCACATCATACATAGATTCGGCATTCCTCAAACTCTCACTACAGATCATGGTAGCTCATTTGTTTCTAAAGAAGTGAGGGACTTCGCCGAATATTATGGTATTAAGCTGATAAACTCTTCACCCTACTATGCTCAGGATAATGGTCAGGCCGAGTCTAGTAATAAAATCGTGATTAAGCTCATTAGGAAGAAAATCAAAGAGTTCCCTAAAATGTGGCATGAGGTGCTTTTCAAGGCGCTATGGGCTTGTAGGATTGCAAAGCACGGTGCTACCAAAGTTAGTCCATACGAGTTAGTGTATGGACAAGAAGCCGTTCTACCTGTAGAAGTAGATCTTGGCTCTCTAAGGGTGTTAAGGCAAGATGGCTTATCAGTCGATGAGTATAAAACTCTTTTGAAGGACAACCTAGAAGAAGTGACCGATAAGAGATTGAGGGCTTTAGAAGCCATAGAAGTAGACAATAGGAGAGTAGCTAAAGCCTACAATAAGAAGGTCAAACCAAAATCGTTTCAAGTAGGTGACTTGGTTTCGAAGACGATTTTACCTTTAGGTACTAAGAGTCTCAAGTTTGGTAAATGGTCACCTAGTTGGGAAGACCCTTTCAAAATAGCCGAAATCGCTCCTGGCAACGCATATGTGTTAGAATCTCTACAAGGAGAGCGGTTTCGAAGAGCTTTGAATAGTAGATACTTGAAAAGGTATTTCCCAAGTGTGTGACAGACAACGTAAAAGGTGTCAAAAGGCCGATATGGAAGGTATCGTCTTTAACTCATTGTGCTTTTAGTTCGCTTAGTTCACTAAAAGGCAAGGGGCAAGTGTTGATAGCAAAAAATGGCATAAATGGCTAAGATTATCAAAATATCAATTTTGGTAATTTGGACCAAAAATACACATGTTCTGGGTCAGGCCGAAGCCCTACAGGGCCGAAGGACCGTTGGGCTGTGGGCTCCAGAAGTTTCCAGCCAGCCCACGGCCTTCGGCCAGGAAGCCTTCGGAGGCCCATGCCGCCGAAGCTTCGGCCCGAGGAGAAGGCTTCAATGGGCTTGGCCGAAGGCCCACTTCGGCAGAGATATAGTTGGACACGATTTCAGCTAAGTTTTTATCTCTATTCAGCCAAATTGTAGCAGATTAGATCAGAGGTCTAGCCCTTATAAATATAGAGGTGAAGCTAGTTCAGAAGCCCCAACACAAATCTACCACAAAGCCCTAGCTTTGATCGCATTTACTTTATCTTTACCTTTTTGTACTCTTCGTGGGTTTGCCTGGAAGCCCTCCGACGGCCACTTCAAAATAGTGGTAATCCTTGTTACTTCGCTTCTGAAGTATCCGTTAATCTACGTAATAGATTGCTATCGCCTTGTTACTTCGCCTGTGAAGTATCTGCTAATCTGTGTAACAGATTGCTACCTTCGCTACTAGTGCAACACTTAGCAGAATTCGGTCCTCAGGCCGAATTAGTACTTCGAATCTTATCTCTTGTAGGTTACCTACGTTCGGAGCTACTTCGTCGGAGGTGTTCGGAGCTGAGAGATTAGTTTCGGAGGTTGCCAGAACACCCTTCGGCGAGACTTTTGCTTCGACCGCACGCTTCGCCAACAAACTTCGTCATGACAGGCCTCGCCACGCTCGCACTCCGCTTCGGACGAAGTAACGATCGCGCGTTGCGCTCGGGTCTTTATTCTGCATCTTACTGTATCAGAGACTTCGTGCAGAACCCCGCTGTTCGGAGGTGATTGTCACGTTCAGATCCGTTCGGAGTTCATCTTTGGCTAGATCAGTCCGAACGCCGAAGGTACCCTTCAGCGGGACACTTTGCACTAGACACCAAAGGTACACTTCGGTGACCCCCTGCTGTTCGGAGGTGATTGTCACGTCTAGATCCGTTCGGAGTTCATCTTCGGCCAAATCAGTCCGAACGCCGAAGGTACCCTTCGGCGGCACACTTTGCACTAGACACCGAAGGTACACTTCGGTGACCCCCTTTGCACCATACTTCAAAGCAGACAGGCTCCGATCGGTTTGCTGATTTATTCTGTTTAATATATTTCTTTCGACTAATTTGATTATTTTGTGTGATCTGATTGCCTGGTGACTCCACCCCCTTACCACGGCTAAGGGTAGTCAGAACGCGACGTCGGTGCTGTGTTACGCTTAGGCTCGTCCCTAAGTATCCGCACACTTTTGGATCATCCAACTGACCTAAGTGCGGGGGCACGTTTTTGTGTCAACAGAGGTACCTAGCCAGATCAGGCCCAAGTAGATCGGCGTGTTCCCACATTTGATACTTTGCGCTTACATGCCAGAATCTTAACTCGCCTATTGGCGAGAAAGTCTTTCGGGGTAGAGGCCCCGCTACACATGGCACTGATGGTCGATCGTAGTTTGTAAACAATCGGTTGACCATTGTGCTCGTCTACGGAGCATCCGTGCCACCCCCTGTACAGCACAAAGGCCGGTAAGGAAAAGGAGGAGGAAGGAAACAAAAGAGTTAAGGTATGGGCTTACTATCGAAGAGTCATCGATGTGACTAGGATGTAAACGCTGGCAGTAGGTCCTGGGGGGGCGATCAAATAAATGCAGCGCCCATTCACCCCACCAAGCATCAAAATTAGTAGATCTGATAGTGCAAGCATACCAAGGGGCAAGATCACCATAAGGCACTTGGTCATCCACCCGAGACAACTGCTCGTATTCCCATGCCTCCGCAACCTCTTCGCAGATTTGGATTCGGCCAATAAAGAATAAATGAGGAGGAAGTTGGCCGAATCCTAGCTGCCGTGAGCAAACAGTCGGGTAATAAAACTCGAAGGAAGCCCTACGGGTAGTGAAGTTGACGGGCAGGATACAAGGGGTGATCAAGGTCTTGAAGGTTTTGGTGGACTAGGAGAAACTCGCGGGGGTATTCATATTCAGATAAGTAATCGTACGTGAAAAAGATTGTCCTTTCACTCCCAAAGCCACAATAAAATGATGCGAACCAGAAGCTCAGGGAGTGAGGAAACAATCAGGAAGAAGATCGACATGCGACTACCTCGCCCAAAGATGCACCCTGACGGTAGGTGGGGGTAGCCGATTCATGATGGTCCGTAGAAAATTCCATCAAAGAAAAGGGGGAGTCATCGGTCATTTCGGTGGAGTATATGTCAAGCCACAATTGCAAGAACCACCATGGTCCGCTGAAGTGACTGACATGCTCACCTACAGATAATTTGGCCGATACTTGATGGAGAAGGTGGTAGGTGGTGCCAAGGAGATATCGGCCAAGAGGGATTTTCTTTTTTGCAGCAAGCTTCTTAGCTAAGAATTGTAAATGGGCAGTTGGACCTAGGGTCGATCCGCAAAACATGAACTGTTCCAGCTAGAGATTGAGGAAGGCCACGTGTTCCTCGGTGTGGATAGGGCTGGTTTTCTCGTTAAACTTTGTGATGTACTTCCCCAGCCTCCAATAGAGGATCAAAAGGAGAGAGAATCAAAAAGAGAGGTGATTTCTAAGGAAGTCAAGGCGAGAATGTCAAGAAGGGAGGGAGTCATCGGACCGTTGCGGAGAAAAAGGCATTAAAGGTATCGGACCAAAAATAAAAAGCAACACGCGAGAATTGACTCGTTCTTGTAGGAATCGGCAAGAGAAAGACTGATACAATGATGCTGACCTCTTCCTAGGATGGACGTTTGACGACCGATACCCTAAGGTACCAGTCGTGCCAGCCAAGGAGTGGGGAAGGGAAAGCTCTAAAACTAAGATGCCAATCGGAAGAAAGCATGGAAGAGTGTTTTGAAGGGGATCCGATTGGTTTCCGTGGAAATAATATCGACGGGAACAGGGTTACCCATCGGGCCTAGAAATTGGCGAGTCGCATGGTCAGCAAGGGGGAATCGAAACTTGGATCCATAAGTTCTACAAATAAAACGTAAAGAAAACAGTGAAGGAGGGCAGAGAAAGACGAATGAACCAAAAAAATGAATGGACCATGAAAAGCTGAAGGAAAGGAGAAGAACCAAAGGACGCTAAACACTTACCTCAGGGATTACACAGACGGTGGCCATTGCTGGAAATGCTGGAAGAGCGGGGCCGGTGAAAAGGGGAAAGATGGCAAGCGGCGGCAGTCGCAGGTAGCACCGGAGGAACACGGCGAAGAGCTCGGGGGGCAAGAGTGAATAGTAAGCCAAAAGCATAAAAGGAAAGGAGGAACAACCGAGATACTTATAAGACCCCTCAGCTGACGGGTCAAGTCAATCCCGCTGGATCCGGTGGGGACCTGTAACACCCCAAAAATAAAAAGGAATTAAAATAAAAGAAAAATATTATTAAATACATTTCTGGAATTTATAATTAAAGAAAAACCCATAAAGAGCCCTATTAAAGCCAAACAGAGATAAATATTCAAAATCTGGACTTGAAAATTTTATGAGATAAACTAGAGGCCAAAATATAATTTTAGGAATTTTTACAAATTTTTATCAACAGTGATTCAACCCTTAATCAAATATATGAATTGCTGGAATTATTTTAAATCAGAAAAGAATTTAAATCCTTATTGGGCCTCAACCCTGAAATTACCCTCAGCCCAGCCCAGCCCAGCCATGAGTCAATGACCCGTGGGGCCCGCCTGTCGGGGCCGCTCCCCGCCTCTCTCTCCCACCGCGCCCGTCTCGGTCCCACCCACCAGCCTCACCAGCCCCGCCCTCTTCCTTTGACCACTCGGCCCCGCCTGTCGGCGCTTGTTTTCCCGCTCGCCCACTGACAGGTGGAGCCCACCTGTCAGATTCATCTTCTCCATGGAAGGGGATCCCCCCTTCCTTCTCCCCGGTGATTCCCTTCTGTTCTCCTCGCCGCCGGCCGCCCGATCTCGCTCGATCGTCCTGGATCGCCTTCCCCGAACGCCACCGCCCCTTTCCATCTATAAGCCACGCGTTTTCGCGCCTAGGAAAGCTATCCAAAGCTTTCGGAAACCCCTCGCCGGAGAAGGAAGGAAACCCTCGGTTTCCTTCTGTTTAATCGCCGCCGGTGACCCTATAAAAACCCCTGAGGTCGCCGCCCACTACCCACAACTCCAAAGCGCTAGCTTAAGCCCTCCAGAGCGCCGCTGCCATCGTTTCGGGATTTTCCCCTCCTCCAACTCCGGCCGCCGCTCAACGCCGACTCCGGCCTCCTCCGCCCTAGCCACCGCCACCATCGTGATCACCGGAGCCCTCCCCACCTCGGCATCCGCTCCGTTGGCCGTGGACATCGTCGGATCACCGTCGCCGTCGAGCACCCGAAGTATATCCCCGTCTACCCTCGCCGCCGGTCACCTCCGGACCCCCTTCGCCGCCAACGAAGGTACCATCGTGGCCGCCCTCCCCTCCTCGTTCCATTTTTGCTGTTAGCCAGGACCCTAGGCGCTCGCCGCCACTGTCTCCGTCGCACCCGAGGCCGCCGTCGCAGGAGACGCAGGGGGTACGTGCCCCCTTACGTCGTGCCGTGCCGGATCGCGCCCTGGCCGCACGATCACGATCGGAGGGCTAGGATTAAATCCCTTCGTGATTTAATCTGGGCCCTCGGATCTGGTCAAAGGGGTATCGAGGCCTCTCGGTCGTCGATCGCCACTTAAAACCTCCGAGCGATCTCAGGCATCCACGCGTACCCGTTCTCTATGTTTTAATCCTGGCCGTTCATTTCCACTTAAACCTCCCGCCTCGCGCTCAGCCGACAGATCTGGATCCAACGGCTCTGGATCAACCGGTCCACGCGCACAGAAGCTAGTCCACCGTGAGCCTGGTTCACCGTGGACTAAAAACCATTTCCAGTTTAAATAAAAATCCAGAAAATAGTTTAAACTTTGAAAATCCATAACTTGCTCATTTTAACTCCAAATTTCACCACTCAAATTATGTTAAAATCAGCATAATATTCTCTACACATTTATGCCATAAAAACAGTATGTTACTGTTACCCAAAATATTCTTAATAAATAAATTAATAAAAACCCCTTAGGGTTAAAATTATTAATACAGAAAATAAATTAGGAAAAAACCCTAAAAAGTTAAGCTTTACCGTTTTATACCAAACTTCAGAATATTAAAATATTAATTCACAGAAAAACACCCATAAACATGTATGTTTATTATTTGGTGGATTTTTATCTGTTTATTGAATGTATTGTTTATTTTTCCGTATCAAGAAGACTACGAGTTCGTCGAAGAGCCGGAGTTCTACCCCGAGGTTCCTCCATCCCCATTTGCTGATCAAGGCAAGTCATCGACCACCTCTGTGGAAACAGTTGATCATTATTGAGCCCATGTTTTAATAAATTATCGCTATAACTCATAGGTTAATATTGCATTAGTCCAATATCAAGCCTTACACTTATATTTATTAGATCCCCGTCCTTGTGTGCAAACCCAAGCCATGCTTATTGAGCCTTAACACCTTGTCACTCTACTATAAAATTATTAGCTAGTGCCCAATGTACCGGCACAACTGCTATAGGATAAAAAGAATGAGTCGTAGATAGCTGGATTCTGATATATGAATTTCCCCGTTATTCTCGTCTCTGGAATCTGTTGGAGTTGGCTAAGTTATAAGTATGGTGGGTTCTGGGTGCAAGCTCGGGCATTGGTTTGTCGCACCCGGGGCACTATAAGGACCGGTCTGCGGGATCTGTTGCAAAGCACTTCCGTACCAACCATAAGTCTAATAGGTAAGTCCTAACTGGAAGTATGGAATACTCCGACTCGATGCACCATAGTGGAGGGGCAAGGGGCAAGCCTGCGGGCGACTTGTACCGACGAGGCTCAAGGGGGGTATGGTGGGGCTCCGACGCGTCGGGACAACATATGAAACCTATAAGAGGGTGCTGTTGAGTCGGGGAGGACTATATGGAAGGTTTTGGCACGAGTTCCCGTGAAATGGGTCATCTCGTTACACTTTGGTGTAGGTGATGAGTGTGTGCCTTGTGGGTACAGTGGTACATCTTTGATCAGAGTAATTTAATCTTTTCGAAAAGCCGAGCCCACGATCAAGGGCGGGTTGTGTGACTACTCGCAGTTAGTTTACAATTGTTTGAATGGTTGAGTTATTCATGGCATGTAAGGACTGTTGAGCGAGGTGGGGCTGACTGTACCCCTCGAGTTAGAAGATGATGATGCATACACATGTTTACGTTTCAGTACTAATAAATTGTTCACATTAAATTGCTTTACAAAATTACTCGCTTCCGCAAAATTAGCCACTATCTCCCTTGTCATTACCTTGCATTATATTTGCATTCGGTGGCTTGTTGAGTACCCCTGTACTCACCCCGTTGTCTTACACCATCAGAGCCCGTCTACTACGAGGAGGATGCAGGTCTGGAGTAGCGACCCAGTCAAAGCGAGACTGGAAGGAGGCGTTCATCTAGGACCCTTATTTTATTAGTTTCTCTTCACCTTTATTCACTTTTGTATTAATGCGGTCTATGAACCGTGAATGATTGCCCGTATTGTACGAGGTCGCATGATGAACGTCTCGTGTTATTGATTTTCTATGGAATTTCAATAAAGTCCTGATTTATTAAATCGGGGCCCGACAAGATGGTATCAGAGCCGACTTGACTGTAGGAAGCCAAACAGACCTGACCTTAGGACTTATATTAACCATATTTTCTTAAAAAACTGTTTACCTTCTCATCTTCTGGAGTTTCACAAAGCTCTCTCTTTTGTAGATGTCGGTCCATACCATGAGCGGGACTCTTCGTGACGAGGCCGGATTCATCCGCGAGCTGCGCATGCTCGTCGGTTTCCTCGGATTTGAGCACGAGCCAATGTTTCATGGAGTCTTCCCCGATGAGGAAGAAAGCTTCTATGAGGTCACCATCGTCATCCAACCCTCCCCTCAGACAGCCCACACCTATCGTGGAGGAGGACCTACCTTCTTTGTAGCCAGTCAGCGCACCGCCCTCCAGGCCCTCACTGAGCTCTGGATGATCTACAATAGTGAGCTCTACGATACGGATTATCGCTTTGTGCCCCTTCGCACTCCAAGGAGTCCCCACAGCGTCTACGTCAGCACGCTCTCCCAGCGTCATTCTGCGATTGGTCATACCATACGCTTGTTGGAGGCAATGGATGATCTCCATTACGAGGCACTGCAGGACACCAATGGACAGCGCGACACAATCAGTTTTTTCCGACACTCTTCCGAGGATCTGAACCGTGAGAACGGAGATCTTCGTCGTCGCATCCAGCAAGGACACCGATTGGCTGCCGAGGCAGAGGAGTTACGTCGCTAGAATGAGCTCCTACGGCAGCGCGTCGCCACCAAGCCTCAGCTCTGCCATCAGATTGAGGAGTTGAAGAAGGACATCGAGGAGATCGCACCACTTCCCCCTCGCAAGAAGAAATCGCTTCGGGTCCCCATCATGAGGCCCAAGAGGATTTCCCGCAGCGCACCTCCCGCTGGACCTTCCAGTTCCACCTCCCCGGCCGACTCCATCGAGCCCGTGATCGAGCCATCCCCCAAGCTACCATAGACGTAGTTTTACGATTGATTGTTTTTCTTTTACTTAGTTGTATTGCCATTCATGTCAAATATGAGGCATGAGTGAAGAATTAAATAAAAGACAATAGATGTAATCGCAAGAACGATCTTTTGAAATAAAAGTTAGCAATGTTCCCCCTTTAAAGACATTGTTATTTTGGAAACCTCAGGATGTCGAACAACCAAGGCTCCGACGCTCCTCAGAACGGAGGAGATAATGGAAACCTGCCTCAGTGGGGAGCAACTGGGCAAAGACAAGCCCGGTTGCCAATCACCCCACTCTGGCCGAGATGATGGCCACGCAAAACCAGCTGGTCTTAGCCCTTCTGAACCAGATGCAACAGCAACAGCAGCAGATGCAAGAGCAGCAGGCTCATCTCTTCCGCCTCCACCAACAGCCCGAGCTGCCACGACCCGCCACTCCAGTTCCCGCTCCCGCCTCCCAACTCTCAGAGTTCCTCCAAGTCCGCCCACCGACCTTCTCGAGCACCACCAACCCCATGGAGGCTGGGGATTGGTTGAGGACCATCGAGAAAAAGCTCGACCTCCTAACCTGCACTGAGCAGGAGAGGGTGGCCTTCGCCACCCACCAACTCTAGGGTCCCGCCGCAGAGTGGTGGGACAATCCGCGCGAGACCTTGCTCGAGGGACACGTCCATACTTGGGCAGAATTCTCGGCTACTTTCCATGCCGCTCACATCCCCGACGGCATTATAGCTCAGAAGCAACAAGAGTTTAGGGACCTGCAGCAGGGGAGCAAGTCCGTAACTGAATATTTACATGAGTTCAACCGACTGGCCAGGTACGCACCTGAGGAGGTCCATACAGATGCAGCCAGGCAGGCCAAGTTCCTCCGAGGACTGAAGGATGAGCTGTCCCTACAGCTTATCTCCGGAGATTTCGCCAACTTCCAAAAGTTGGTGAATAAAGCTATCATTAAGGAGACCCAGTAGAACAAGGTCGACCTGAAGAGAAAGAGGATGATCGCCTTCAAGCAGAATCAAGGCATGGCTCAGAGGCCCCGTTTCACCCCTTCTCCACCGGCGCCACAGTACCACCCCCGCCCGGTGTATCGTCTGGCACCACCTGCCGCCAATACCAGAGCCGAACAACCTCGCCCCGCTCCCGCCGCACCAGCCGCCCCGGCCAAGAAGGCGGAGATTCTGCGAGACAGGCACGACAAGCCTGTGGTATGTTTCAACTGCCACCAGGAGGGGCATTACTCTCACCAGTGCCCTCATCCTAAGCGTACACAAGGCGTCGCATCGAATCCCACCGTCCGCACCAGAGTCAACCACGTCACCGCTGAAGAAGCCCAGGCCGCCCCAGAAATTGTCATGGGTAAGTTTATGGTACATTCATCACTTGCAGTGGTATTATTTGACACCGGAGCTACACACTCCTTTATATCGACTACTTTTGTGGAAAGAAATGCCCTGGACATAAGTGAACTACCCAGACCAGTATTAATAGCTACCCCAGGCAAACAAACCCTCGCCTATTCCTATAGCCCAAGGGTATGGGTAGATATCCAAGGCACAATATTCTGGGCCGACCCCATCCTCATAGAATGCCAAGGTTTGGATCTCATTCTAGGGATGGATTGGTTAAATAAACACTAAGGAGTAATAGATTGTGCCCAGAGGAAGGTAGCGGTGATCAATGAAGAAGGGACTGCCGTCACATTCCAGATGCTGAGTATGATGTCCGGAAGACCAAGATTGCATCAGATTACCTTGGAGGAAATACTAGTCGTTAGTGAATATCCGGACGTATTCCCAAAGGATTTACCAGGGATGCCTCCTAAGAGGGACATCGAGTTCAGGATTGATTTGGTACCCGGGACCACCCCTATTTACAAGCGACCATACCGGATGGCCGCTAATGAGCTAGCAGAGATGAAGCAGCAGTTGGAGGATCTCGAGAGGAAAGGCTACACCAGACCAAGTACATCACCATGGGGTGCCCCCGTCATCTTTGTCGAGAAGAAATAAGACAAGGCTAAGCGTATGTGTGTGGATTACCGCGCTTTGAATGAAGTAACCATCAAGAACAAGTACCCGTTGCCTCGGATCGATGATCTCTTTGACCAGCTAAAGGGAGCTACGGTATTCTCAAAGATCGACCTGCGGTCTGGATATCATCAGTTAAGGATTCGAGAAGAGGATATACCCAAGACGGCTTTTACCACCCATTATGGATTATATGAGTGTACGGTTATGTCATTCGGATTGACCAACGCCCCTGCATTCTTCATGAATATGATGAACGTCTTGTGTTATTGATTTTCTATGGAATTTCAATAAAGTCCTGATTTATTAAATCGGGGCACGACAGGACCACCTACAACGTTCGACAAAAGGTAATCATAGGGCAATTTTCGATTTTCGAAACGTCGAAAACCTTTGTAGGTCTAGGAATAGAGGTACCAAATCTTCGGTTTGATAAACGTCAATGCAAAAACAAATTTGTAAGGAATGAAGCCTGGTACAACACCGCCACGAAATAAAAGTATATGTGTCAGACCAGGTGACATCCGTCGCAGTTGTGAATGGCCAAAGGAAGAAGATGAGGCAGAGGAAGCCAGAAGTGGTACAAAGACGAAACCCTGGATGATATTTTAAGTACTAAAAATCAAGGGTTTTGGGTGACAGTTAATGAATGCGAAAGGATCGTGCGAATGGACGTGGTGGCAGGGAATAATGACCAATAATTTAAAAGCATCAGAAGCCTCTTAATGCTCCAAAACTAAGGGGCATGTGTTGACACCAAGATTTGGTAAAGTCGAGGGCCCACCAAGGATGCTTCACAGTCAACAAAGGTCAAAGAGGTCCTGTCAGAGAAAGTCAAGGAAGCCCATTCATGACGTATGCGTGGACGAACAAGAGAAACCGATGGGGATAAAGATGAGAAGAAGATGAAAATTATTCAAAATCGGTTAAGATAGGATGCTTGAACAGTAAGTCTCTGGACTATAAGGTAGGTTTAAACACACATATCTGTCAAACAACTACTCGACGCATCGCCACCCTTGGCTTCCAAGGTTAATCCTAGTGGGATTCGGCACTCGGAGTTGGGCTGCATCGTTCCAATCTCCGGTGAAGAGGTGAGTCCCACCACCCCTAATGACTGTATCGACTAGGTTAGTATCCTCATGGCTGCATCAATTTGATCTCTTGAGGTGAACGTCTAAATAGTACATTCGCTAGTTGTTCTCATTGTATTAGCTAGGTCTAAGGCTGCATCATATTGATCTCTTAGATTGATGTGATCTAGGTGTGATAGTTTGAGGCTTCATCAGTTAGGTCCGATATCTCTTGCTATTGTATCTCTTTCATGATGTATACCGTTTATCTAAATAAAGCATGTCCGATACTTTGACTTATTATTAAGATCATCGTGACTACCTACTGTCTTGGTTAGGCCAATCTAGTTATTGTGATGATTTTCATGATATAGACATGTTATTTTGTATGTTTTATTTATTTCTGTTACAGTACAAGTCGATAGGTTATCCTCAATTTAGCACCATATCATACCCACCATAGGAAAGCGCTCATCGGCCCACATGCGTAAATTATCTATCTCATCGACCGATGGTATGCTCGCCCGATTGGTTCAACCATGGTCATCGGCCCTATGGCTGATCAGTGTGATATTCCATGATTTTACTATCTCCTCCATAGTCATCGGCTCACCAGTCGATCGACTATGCTACTGATGTTATCCTTTCTATTTCTTTATCAGTTGCAGAGTCAAACATATTGGCATGCCTTAAACCCTTTTTCTGAGAACGTAGGACGAGTTAAGTAGATCTCCCAGACCACGCGTGTATCAAAGTGTGACAAAAAACACACCAACACACCCCTAATCCTATGAAAAGGCAAGTAGTTGGTTGTCGGAGTACCTCGTCATTCAAATTTCTATAAATTTCTAAAATTTCAAACTTTAATTTAGAACAGAATAATTTTTTCCCAAAACTTTTTGTATGCTTTTATTTATTTGATGTTTTTGTGTCGTAGTTGACAATGCCGAAGACTCGCAAGAGTACGATCCCAAAACCACGAGTACTATTCACATCAAGGCAAGTTTTCCTTTTGATCATGCTTGCTTCCATAATTATTAATTTAATTTTATATAAATGCCCATTTAGGACACACACACATACACTTGAAATTCATGACGACCGCCCTCGTGAGTACATCAACTAAACCTAAATTCGTTGCACTTTTCATACCATTAAAAATTGATAACCCTATTAACCTTGTAACCATGATAATTACAATGACCTCATCCTAGTATCGTGATGTGGGTTGCCCATAATAAAACTCTGTCTTTACTCTTACTACATTACATGATTGCAAATGAATGAAGCGTGTGTGTTGAAAATGGGATTTCCAAGATTGTTTTTAAAAACTAGAACATAGTACCGAGTGTGTTGAAAATGATTATAAAAGAAGGGTGTTTTGGGTTAAACTTTCCATTAGTCGTTGTCGCCTTTCAGTGTTTGACTTCAAGTGGTGCATAAGGACCAATTCCTTGGGAAAAATGCCATGCACACCAAAGTGCAACCTTACAGACATTATGGCATGCCCCTGGTTGTGTGCCTAGTACAAGGTTTAGGATCTCTTAATTACCAGTAGATGTGAAATACCCAGGGTGACTCTATGATTTTTTTCATGAGCTCAAAGAGTTGTATAAGATTATGATGGTTATGGAGAAAGGTGGTAGGGAGCGGTGAAAGGGGATTTAAGCACCCTCGGTATTTTAGAGGAAAAGGGGGCCGAGGGCCAACAAATTCTTAGTTAGACCCATCTATGTGGTGGTGGGTTATCCTAGGTCGGCTAGGGAAATGTCTTGTAGCAAGCCTCCTTGCCTTGCAAACAAGGAGTAAATTCACGACGTAAGGATAAAGTGCACACCTTCTATAGAAGTCTAAACTGTTCGAATAGTCATGTCCATAGTTATGAGCTCACGTCATAATAGTTGCCCATGAGTAGTGTTTGAGTTTGGTTTTGATCAATAAAACAATTGAGCGTTGGGAAGCGTTACCAGAGTGCACCCTTGGGGTGTCCGGCTAGCCTTTGCGGTCAGCAATGAACTTGTGTAGTTTGAGAAGTCAAAAGGTTTCATAGAGAAAAGGAAAGGTTCAACACTAGGATGAGAGATGAAATGGGAAAAACCTACTCGATGGAGGGGCGGGCCAGTACAGAAGTAAAGTTAATAATGGAAGGATTATTGTACAAAAATGATAAGAGGTGGAGTTGATAGAATGGATGAGATGATATTTTGAAAAACAAACATTACTACTTAGTAGTTGATAGAGGTTCAGAACTGGGACACTTAGGCCATGTTTGGAGGAGCTTCTATCTGGCTAGATATTTCTAGTATACATAAGCTCCCTCAAACGGTACCTCGAGTAGCTCAGATTTTCAAAATCTACAGAAACTACTAGTCCCTTTAAGCCTAGTAGCTGAGAAGCTAGCTAACCCCAGCTTCTCTAGATTTTTATTTACACGCCATGTCATTGAATAAAACCCGCCCACCCAATAGCCAACTACTCCAATCAGCCAGCTAGATACTCGGACTAGCAGATTATGACAATCTACAACTCCCCTAAACACGGCCTTAGTATTTAAAAACCATTTTATATAAATAAACCCTAGCCACCCTTATTGTAACATCCCAAGATTTAAAAATAAATAAAATAAAGGAAATATATTTTCAGGGAATTAATGGAATTATTTAATTAAAGAAAACCCTAAAAGAGCCCTACTAAAGCCAAACAGGGAGAAATATTCAAAATTTCAACTTGAAAAATTTATGATAGAATCTAGAGGCCAAGATATAATTTTAGGAATTTTTACAAATTTTTATCAACAGTGCTTCAACCCTTAAACAAAGAAATGAATTACTGGATTTATTTTAATTCAGAAAATCATTTTAAACCTTAATGGGCCTCAACCCTCAAAGTCCCCGAGCCAGCCCAGTCCAAGCTTTGCGTCACTGACAAGTGGCACCAAGGTGTCGGTGCCGCTCCCCTCCTCTCTCTCCCGCCCGCGCCCCGCCTCGGCCCCACGTGTCAGCCACTCGCACCCACCTCTATCTCTCTGGTCGCCGGGGCCCGCCTATCGGCCCTTCCGTTTTTGCTTGCCCGCCGACAGGTGGTGGCCACCTGTCGGGATCTTCTTCCCCGATGGAAAGGGATTCCCCCTTTCCATCGCCGGCGAGACCACCTTCCAAATCCACCACCGCCGGCCCCCTTTCCAAATTGGCGCCCAATCCCGTCTTGCCATGCTCCGGCGAGCCCTTTCCAACTAGAGCCAAGCGTTTTCGGCATACATGGAAGATGCTCTCGGTTATGGCAGGTTCGCCGGAGAGAGGGAGAAAGGAAACCCTCAGATTCCTTCCCTTTGGGACGCCGACGACCCCCCTATAAGTACCCCACCGTTCGTAGCTCTCCGCCACACCCTTAATCGCCTTCTCCGCGCACTGCCGAAGCTTTGCGACACCAAAAACCCACCTCCCTCTGTTTCGACTCTGGCAAGCCCTCGCCGACGACTCGAGCCACCGTTGCCCTCGCCGACGACACCTCTGTGACCGCCATCTCCCGCCCGTCACCGGCCTCGCCTCCGTTGGGCCAGAACACCGCCGGAACACCGCCGCCACTGCCAACCAGAGGGACCTTCATCGCCCCTCTTCGACGCCGGTCGCCATCAGCTCGCCGCTGCCACCACCGCCGGTACGCCCGTACTCCCCGTGGTCCCCACTTTCCGTTTTAGGCCTTAGCTTGGCCAGTGAGCCCTCGCCGATGCCGGAATTGCTCGCCGTTGCGCCGCCGGAGTCAGGAACGAAGGGGGTAATTCCCCCTTGCACGCGTGTCGTGGCGGACGAAGTCCTGGCCGCACGATCGTGATCGAACGACGCTGATTAGATCCCTTCGGAATCTAATCAGAGCCGCTGATCTGCGTTGAAATGGTATCGGCTAATCTCGGCCGTTGAACGCTATTTAAAACCCTGGCTCGATCTCGTGCGTCCACGCGTACCGGTTCGATGCCTTTTAATCTCGACCGTCCGTTGCCACTTAAACCTCCCGCCTCGCGCCTGATCGCTGGATCTAGATCCAACGGCTCTAGGCGATCGGGTCCACGTGCACAGTCACGGGTTCACGGTGAACCTGGTTCACCATGGACCAGAGATTGTTTTATAGTTTAAATAAAATTCCAGAAAATTGTTTAAACTTTGAAAATTCATAACTTGCTCATTTTAACTCCAAATTTCACCAATAAAATTTTGTTAAATTCAGCATTTTATTCTCTACACATTAATGCCATAAAAATAGTATGTCCCTGTTGCCCAAAATATTCTTATTAATTAAACAAATAAAAACCCCTTAGGGATAAAATTGTTAATTCCTAAAATAAATTGGGGAAAACCTTAAAATCTAATCTTTAAATGTTTTTCAACATAACTTCAGAATAATAAAGCCTTATTTCACATATTAAAACCCCTAATACTTGTATGCTTATTGTTTTGTGATATTTGGTTTGTTTATTAAGTGTATGTTTACTTTTTCCATATCGAGAAGACTACGAGTTCATCGAGGAGCCGGAGTTTTACCCCGAGGTTCCACCTTCACCATTTGCTGTACAAGGCAAGTCACAACCCCCATTTTGATCATCATTGAGCCCATGTTTTAATAAATTATCGCTATAACTCATAGGATAATATTACATTAGTCAAATATCAAGCCCTACACTATATTTATTAGATCCCCGTCCTTGTGTGCAAACCCAAGCCATGCTTATTGAGCCTACACTCCTTGTCACTCTACAAATACTATATTAGCTAGTGTCCAATGTACCGACACAACTGTTATAGGATAAAAGAATGAGTCGTAGATAGATGGATTCTACTATATGTATTTCCCCGTTATTCTCATCTCTGGACTCTGTTAGAGTTGGCTATGTTATAAGTATGGTGGGTTCCGGGTGCAAGCTAGGGCATTGGTTGGTCGCACCCGGGGCACTATAAGGACCGGTCTGCGGGATCTGTTGCAAAGCACTTTCGTACTAACCACAAGTCTAATGGGTAAGTCCTAACTGAAAGTATGGAACAATCCGACTCGATGCACCATAGTGGAGGGGGCAAGGGGCAACCTGCGGGTGACTTGTACCGACGTGGCTCAAGGGG
The DNA here is from genome assembly GCA_019279435.1 of Zizania palustris. Classification (NCBI taxonomy): domain Eukaryota; kingdom Viridiplantae; phylum Streptophyta; class Magnoliopsida; order Poales; family Poaceae; genus Zizania; species Zizania palustris. Next base: position 13,710,232 of record JAAALK010000086.1, on the reverse strand, counting down.
GGGTATGGTGTTGGCTCGACGCGTCGGGGCACCATATGAAACCCATAAGAGGGTGCTGTCGGGTCGATGCGGTCCTTTTGGAAGGTTTTGGCATGATTTCCCGTGGTATGGGTCATCTCGTTACACTTTGGTGTAAGTGATGAGTGCGTGCCTTGTGGGTACAGTGGTACACCTCTGATCAGAGTTTTAAATCTTTTCGAAAAGCCGAGCCGACGGTCAAGGGCAGGTTGTGTGACTTCTCGCAGTTAGTTTACAATTGTTTGAATGGTTGAGTTATTCATGGCATGTAAGAACTGTTGAGCGAGGGTGGGCTGACTGTACCCCTCGAGTTAGAAGATGATGATGCATACACATGTTTACATTTCAGTACTAATAAATTGATCACATTTAATTGCTTTACAAATTATGCTCTTCTGCAAAATAAGCCACTATCTCCCTTGTTATTACTCTACATTATATTTGCATCCGGTGGCTTGCTGAGTACGTTTGTACTCACCCCCGTTGACTTACACCACCAGAGCCCGTCTACTACGAGGAGGATGAAGGTCTGGAGTAGCGACCCAGTCAAGGCGAGACTGGAAGAAGGCGTTCATCTAGGACCTTTGTTTTATTAGTTTCTCTTCACCTTTATTCACTTTTGTACTAATACGGTCTACGAACCGTGAATGCTTGTCGTATTGTGCGTGGTCGTGTGATGAACGTCATGATTTATTGATTTTCTATGGAATTTCAATAAAGGTCTGAATTTATTAAATCTGGGCGTGACAAGATGGTATCAGAGCCGACCTGACTGTAGGAAGCCAAACAGACCTGACCCTAGGACTTATAATAACCATATTTTCTTACAAAATTACTTACCCTCTCATCTCCTGGAGTTTTCACCAAAACTTTCTCTCTTTTGTAGATGCCGGTCCATACCATGAGTTGGACTCTTCGCGACGAGGCTGGATTCATCCGCGAGCTCCGCATGCTCGTTAGTTTCCTCAGATTCGAGCACGAGCCGATGTTTCACGGAGTCTTCCCCGACGAGGACGAGAGCTACTGTGAGGTCACCATCGTCATCCAGCCCTCTACGCAGACAACCCACACTTCTCGAGCCGGAGGACCCACCTTTTTGGTTGCCAGTCAGCGCACCGCCCTTTAGGCCCTCACCGAGCTCCGGGTGATCTACGACAGCGAGCTCTACGACACAGACTATCGCTTTGTGCCCCTACGCACTCCAGGGACTCCACACAGCGTCTATGTCAGCACACTCTCCCAGCGCCACTCCGTCGTTGGGCCCACGGTACGCCTGTTGGAGGCAATGGATGAGCTCCACCATGAGGCCCTGCAGGATGCCAACGGACAACGTGACACAATTGACTTCTATCGTCACTCTTCCGAGGATCTAAACCGCGAGAACGGAGAACTTCGTCGCCGTGTCCAGCAGGGGTGTCGGTTGGCTGCCGAGGCCAGGGAGTTGAGGCGCCATAATGAGCTCCTACGTCAGAGCGTCGCCAACGCCGCACAGCTTCGCCAGTAGCTTGAGGAGTTGCAGAAGGACCTAGAGGAGGTCGCCCCCCTTCCGCCCCGCAAGCGGAAATCACTCTGGATCCCCACAGTGAGGCCCAAGAGGATTTCCCACAGCGCACCTCCCGCCGGACCCTCTAGCTCCACCACCCCAACCATCTCCACTGAGCCCGTGGCCGAGTCGTCCCCCGAGCTGCCTTAGATGTAGTTTTTACGGTTGTTTGTTTCCTTTTTATTGTTTTGGATTGTATTGCCACTCATGTCAAATATAAGGCATTGGCGAAGATTAAATAAAAGACTTATATGTAATCGTAAGGATAACACATTTTGAAATAAAACTTAGCCTCATTTCCCCTAAAAAGATTATTGTCTATTTTGGAAACTTCAGGATGACCAACACCCAAGGATCTGATGCTCCCCAAAATGGAGGGATAACGGAAACCTGCTCCAATGGGGAGCAACTGGACAAAGGCAGGCCCCAGTCGCCAACCACCCCACCTTGGCCGAGATGATGGCCAACCAGAATCAGTTGATAGCCACGCTGTTGAACCAGTTGCAACAACAGCAAAACAATATGCAGGAGCAGCAGGCTCAATTCTTGTGGCACCCAGATTTATCGAAATCGGAACATTATTGAATTTCCAAAGAAAAACAATAATACAAGAGGTTCATCATGCGACAATCATACATACGATAAGTGTTCATGGTACGTAGACCATATTATTACATCAGAGTTAAATAAAAACAATAATAAAAATAAACTGCATGACGAACACCTCCTTCAAGATCTTTCCGCTTGACTGGGTCGCTACTCCAGACCATCCTCGTAGTAGGCATCCTCTGAATGGTGTGTCCAACGGGTATGAGTACAAAGAGTACTCAACAAGCCACCGCAAATGCAAATGGTAATGCAAGATAATAACAAAGGAAGGATAATGGCTAAAGTGCGGAAAAGTACATTTTTCAGTTGTTGCATTTAGTGTAGTCAAATTTTAATCATGCGGAATAATAAACATGAACATCATAAAAACCATCTAACTCGAGGAGTACGTTTTCCCTCCTCGCACAACAGTCCTTACGTGTCAAACCATCATGCACATTCATTTCAAGAGTAAGCTAACTATGGGATGTCACGCAACCCGCCCTTGACCGTGGGCTCGGCTTTTCGAAAAGATTTATGACTCTGATGAGAGATGTACTACTGTACCCACAAGGCACGCACCCATCCCAAACACTGAAGTGTAACGAGATGACCCATACCATGGGAACTCGTGCCAAAACCTCAGCATGAAATGCTCCAAGCGATAACCACCCGCTCTAGGTTTCGCCGGCGCGCCGGGCCGCATCCCGGCTAACGTCGCACCCCCTTTTGCGCCACGTCGGTACAAGCCACCCGCAGGTGCTGCTTGACCCATCTCCAAGTGGTGGCCTCAGTTTGGAACACTCCATACCTTAGTTAGGACTTACCCATTAGACTTGTGGTTAGTACGGAAGTGTATTGCAATGGATCCCGCAGACCGGTCCTTATAGTGCCCCAGGTGCTACCGATCAATGCCCTAGATTGCACCCGGAACCCACCATGCATACACTCACAACCAAAACTCTATCACCAACAGCATTCCAGAGATGAGAATAACGGGGATCATATAGTAGAACCAAGTTACTACGACTCATTTTTAATCCTATAGCAATCGTGTCGATACATTGGACACTAGCTAATAGTACTAATCATATGGTGACAAGGAGTTTAGGCTAGATAGCATGGCTTGGGTTGCACATCATGGTCAGGGGATCCTAATAGATATATTGTAAGGGTTCCATTTGACTAATGCATGTATATCCTATGGGTTTTAGCGATAGTTTAATAAAACATGGGCTCAATATGCTCAAAAGAATGGTTTGGTGACTTGCCTTGTTCAGCGAAAGGGGAGGGAGGAACTTTCGGGTAATATTCCGGCTCCTCGGCGGCGTCGTAGTCTTCCCAATATAAACAAAATAAAATAAATACAACATTCAATTAAACAATCTAAAACCACACAACAAGCACATAGGTTTTGATTGGTTCAATTTAAAGAAAACCAAGTTGTTAAGTTTCTGAAATTTATTTTATAAATAATTTAAAATGAACTACAATGAGATGTTGTCCTCTGTAAAAGGGGTTTTAATTGTGAATAAACTTATTTTAAGTTTTCTAATTAATTTAAAATAATAGCTCCAGAGAAAGTGTTGGGGTTTTATTAAATTAACAGGAAATGAATAAATACAAATTTTGCTGAAACTTAAATAATTCAATTTTGTAATTTACTCTAAAGGAATTTGAATATTTTATTAAATAAGGATGAAATATTATAAGTATGTATACTGTTTTTATTGTATGAACATGTAGAGAATAATATTACAAATTTTCTGGAATTGAAATGGTAATTTTTGAAGTTAAAATGCGCAAGATATGAATTTTGGAAGTTTAAAAGCATTTTTGGAATTTAAATTAAATCCCAAAACAGTCTCGGGTCCACGGTGAGCCAGGCTCACGGTGAACCCGCGCACTTTGCGCGTGCGCCGGATCGAGATCCACCGTTGGATCGTGATCGGGCTGTCACGGGCGAGGCGGGGGAGTTAAAATGACATGGACGGCTGAGATTAAAACGTTGAACCGGTACGCATCGTGCGGTCCAGATGCGACGTGGGGTTTAAATACTAGCGAACGGCTCAGATTAAAACGTACCCCTTCGTCGAGATCTAACGAATCTGATTAAACCGCACGAGGGACTTAATCATCACCGTCGGATCCAGATTGCACGGTCGCGATTGAATCCGACACGGCACGGGTACTCAGCCCGTGCCGGTCGTCTTCTCCGGCGACGGCGAGTGGGCTAGAGGCCACGACGAGCGACGGCGGCCCTAGCTTGACCTAGAAACGGAAAGAGGATGCCTAGGGGAACATGGGGGTACCTTTGCGGTGGTCCGAGGTCGACGGGGCATGGACGGCGACGAGGGTAGACGGCAAGGTGGTTCGGGTCCTTGTCGGCGACGGCGATCCGGTGAGGTTCGACGTCGACGGAGGGGTGGCCGAGGTCGGTGATGTCCTTGCGGTCACAATGGTGGGGTCATCTAGGGCGGAGGAGGTCACTGGCGGCGGTGAGTGGCGACCGGAGTAGGAGCGGGGGTGAGGTGTTAAAGAGTGAATTGGGGTGCTCTGGTTCGTTTTCAAAGCGTTCGGGTGTACGGGCTAGACGAGGGGGTGGCCGGGGGTTAAAATAGAGTCGTCGGCGGGGGTAGAGGGGGCACAATCGGGGGAGGCCGAGAATAAAAGTGCTTCAATGCCGGTGAGGTTCTTTCCATGCATACGGACGACGGTTCTGGGGTGATGATGCGGTGGAGTAATGGGGGAAACGGTCGGCGGGATGCGGGGAATTCAATGTCGGCGATGGATTAAAGGGAGGGGGCCGGCGGGAGCGAATCCGAGGTGGGGTTAGGGTTTTGGCCGGCGAGGGGGGGATTTGAGAGTGGATCTCGCGGAGACGAAGGGCCTGACAGACGGGGGCCACACGCCAGCGAGTACGAGCGAACGGGGTGGCGACTGACGGGTGGGGTCAGGCTCAACCGCGAGAGGGAGCCGGTTGGCGCCGACAGGTGGGGCCGGGTACGCGCGCGGAGAGGGGGTCACTGACGGGCGGGGTCCACTAGTCATACGGGGTGCGTGGGGAGGAGTGGGCTGGGCCGTCCAGGAGAGAGAGAAAGGGAGGGGAGGGCCCATTACTGTTTAAATGATTTTCTGATTAAAAATAATCGCAGAAAATGGATTAAAATATTTGGGCTACTTCCAAGGTTGATAAAAATTTGTAAAAATTCTCAAAAATATATCTTGTCCTTGGGAGCATATACAAAATTTTCTAGCCTCTGGTTTGGTCATTTCATCTATGTTCTAGTTCAAAAAGGTTAAGGAGGGCATTAAAGGTATTTCCAAAATAAATAATTCCAGGAAAATAGATTAAATGATATTTTTATTTCTTTGAAAATTTGGGGTGTTCCAAACCTATCCCCCTTACAAAGAATCTCATCCTCGAGATTGGAACGCTACTCAAATAGCTCAGGGTATTGGGTTTTCAACTCGTCTTCTTTTTCCCATGTGGCTTCTTCGACGGGGTGGTTGTCCCACTGAACCTTACAGAAGCGAACCACACGGCTCCTGGTTACCCTATCCTTAGTTTCCAAGATCTTGATGGGTTTCTCGATGTAGGTCAAATCCTCTTGGACGTGGAGTTGTTGGAGATCGGCTTGCTCGGCGGGTACACGAAGACACTTCTTCAGTTGGGAGACGTGGAACACATCATGAACTCCTGCCAAGGATGGAGGCAGTTCTAGTTGATATTCTACTTCTCCTTGCCGTCGGAGGATATGAAAAGGTCCAACATAGTGGGGTGCTAGCTTGCCTTTCATGTTGAACCTTTGAGTGCCACGGAGGGGAGTGACTCGGAGGTAGACATAATCACCCTCCTCAAAGGTTAGGTCTCTTCGTCGGTTATCGACGTAGCTCTTCTGTCGGGACTGGGCTATCTTCAATCTGTCCCTGATGATCTTGACCTTCTCTTCGGCTTCTCTTAATATATCTGTCCCAAATAGCTGCGATTCTCTGGTCTGATCCTAGAGTAACGACGTTCTGCACTTACGTCCGTAGAGTGCCTCGAACGGGGACATCTGCATGCTAGCTTGATAGTCGTTGTTGTAGGAGAACTCCGCATAGGGCAAGTTCTTGTCCCACATTCCGCCAAAGTCTAGAGAGCAAGCTCTAAGCATATCCTCCAATATCTGGTTAACCCTTTCGGTTTGACCATCGGTCTGTGGATGATAGGCGGTGCTGAAGTTCAACCGGGTACCGAGTTCCTCTTGAAGGTTCTTCCAAAACTTAGAGGTAAACTGACTCCCACGGTCAGATACGATCTTCTTAGGAACTCCGTGTAGGCACATGATCCGGGTCATATACAACTCGGCCAACTTGGCGACGGTGTAAGTTGTCTTGACGGGGATGAAGTGAGCCACCTTGGTGAGTTGGTCGACGATCACCTAGATAGAATCATGACCGGCTTGGGTCCTGGGCAGTCCCGTGATGAAGTTCATTCCTATCTCTTCCCACTTCCATTCGGGGACCTTGAGGGGTTGCAACAGTCCAGCAGGTCTTTGGTGCTCTGCCTTGACTCGTCGGCATGTGTCGCACTTGGCCACATACTCAGCTATTTCCCTCTTCATGCTGATCCACCAATATTTCTCCTTCAGGTCTTGATACATCTTGGTACTCCCGGGATGTATGGAGTATAGAGTATCGTGGGCTTCTTGGAGAATGAGAGTCTTCAACTCAGGCTTGTCGGGTACGCATATCCAGTTTCCGAACCAGATGGTACCATGCTCGTCCTCGGAGAATCTGGGGGCTTTACCCTTCCGCATGTTCTGTTGGATCTCCAAGATATCCGGGTCTTCCTTCTGCTTTTCTCGGATCTGGTCTATCAAGACAGGCCGAGACTCCAAGGCAGTGAGGTACGCTTGGGTGGTGATCCCTAAATTCAGCCTTTCCATCTCCTTGTATAGCAAAGGGGCCTGGTCCTGTATTATGATGGCATTGCAGTACCCTTTTCGATTAAGGGCGTCTGCCACCACATTTGCCTTGCCTGGATGGTAATGGATTCCCAAGTCGTAATTCTTGATCAGTTCTAACCATCTCCTTTGCCTGAGGTTCAGGTCTGGTTGGGTGAATATATACTTGAGGCTCTTGTGGTCGGTGAAGATCTCACACCGATTTCCCACAAGGTAATGTCTCCATATCTTCAAGGCATGAACCACGGCTGCTAACTCCAGGTCGTGGGTCGGGTAGTTTAGCTCATGCGGTCTCAACTGTCGGGAGGCGTAGGATATCACCTTCTCATCTTGCATCAAGACACATCCCAATCCTTGATGAGAGGCATCACAATAGACGTGGAAGTCTTTCCGGATGTCTGGCAGGGTCAGAATAGGGGCTAACACGAGCTTCTTCTTGAGGGTTTGGAAGATGTCTTCGCAATCTGGGGTCCATTCAAATTTTACCTCCTTCTGCAATAGTCTGGTCAAAGGCTTGGCGATCTTCGAGAAGTTCTCGATGAACCGGCGATAGTATCCAGCCAATCCGAGAAAACTCCAGATCTCGGTCACGGTCGTGGGCTGCAACCAGTTGGTTACTGCTTCCATGGTGGTCGGATCCACAGCTATTCCTCCGGTAGATATGACATGTCCGAGGAATTTCACCTCTATCGACCAAAACTCGCACTTGCTGTATTTGGCGTACAGTTGCTGTCCCCTTAGCTTTCCTAGGGTTAGGCGGAGGTGGGTTTCATGTTTTTCCTTGGTCTTGGAGTAAACGAGGATATCGTTGATGAATACCAGGATGAACTTATCCAAGAACTCCATGAATACATTGTTCATCATGTTCATGAAAAAGGCTGGGGCATTCGTGAGTCCGAACGACATCACAGTATACTCGTAGAGTCCATAGCGGGAGGTGAAGGCAGTCTTGGGTATGTCCTCTTCTCTAATCCTCAATTGATGATAACCTGACCTGAGGTCAATCTTGGAGAACACCGAGGATCCTTTCAGTTGATCGAACAGGTCGTCGATCCGAGGCAATGGGTACTTGTTCTTGATGGTTACGTCATTCAGGGCTCTATAGTCCACGCACATCCTTTTAGTATTGTCCTTCTTCATGGCGAAGATGACCGGTGCACCCTAGGGTGAGGTACTTGGTCGGATGTACCCTTTTTGCTCCAGGTCTTCGATATTGATCTTGACTTCGGCTAGTTCGTTGGCGGCCATACAGTATGGGCGTTTGGAGATTGGAGTGGTCCCGAGGACAAGTTCGATTCTGAATTCGATGTCCCGCTTGGGAGGCATTCCTGGTAGGTCCTCTGGGAAGACGTCCATGAACTCCTTGACGATGGGCACTTCTTCAAGGGCTAGAGAGTGAAGAGATGCTTCAGGTGGTTTGCGGCTAGTCATCTAAAAAGTGACGGCTTCGCCTTCGGGGTTGGTCACTGTTACGGACTTGCTGGCGCAGTCGATCACTCCCTCATGCGTCATCAACCAATCCATCCCTAGGATGAGGTCGAGTCCGGTGCACTTAATGAGGACTAGCTCGGCCCAGAACAATACTCCTTGGATCTCTATCTTAACCGGACTGTATAAGTGGGCTAAGGTTTTATTGCCTGGAGTGGCAATCATCATGGGGACTGATAGAGGGAGTACTTCCAAGCTGTGGGTTTTCACAAAGTCTTCCGAAATGAAGGAGTGTGTTGCTCAAGAGTCAAATAGAATCATAGCTGGTATGGAATTCGCAGTAAACGTACCGAGCATGACTTCGGGAGCCTCCTGAGCTTCCTCCGTGCTGATGTGGTTGACGCGGGCATGAACTTCCTGGTTGGGTGCCGCACCTTGGTGCTGCTTGGGGTGAGGACACTGGTGCGAGTAGTGCCCTTCCTTCCGGCAGTTGAAGCAGACGACCGGCTTTCCTTGGCGATCCCTAAAGATCAGGGCCTTGGCAGCAGGTGTCGGCTGAGCGGCTAGAGCTGGTGGAGCAGGGCGGGGATGCCCGGCGTTGGATCCACTGGCGGCATGAGGTGGCCTGTAGGCGGGCCGAGGATGGTATGCGGGTGCTGGTGGCGGAGGGACGAAGCGGGGCCTCTGGGAATTCGCCTGTTGATGCTTGAAGGCGATCATCTTCCTCTTCTTGAGGTCCAACTTGTTTTGCTCAGTCTCTTGGATGAGCGCCTTGTTCACCAGCCGTTGGAAGTCGGCATAGTCGGTGGCGACGAGCTGGATGGACAGCTCATCCTTAAGTCCCCGGAGGAACTTAGCTTGGCGGAGGGCGTTGGTCCGCACCTCTTCTGGCGCGTAACGTGACAGACGGTTGAATTCATGGAGATACTCCATGACGGTCCGGTTGCCCTATTGCAGGTCACGGAACTCCTCCTACTTGACCGCGATAACTCCGGCGGGGACGTGGGCGGCGCGAAAGGCGATGGTAAACTCCGCCCATGTCACCACGTGGTCCTCTGGCTGGGACTCATGGTAGTTGTCCCACAACTCCGCGGCGGGACCTTGGAGCTGATGAGTGGCGAAGGCCACTCTCTCCCGGTCGGTGCAGGGGAGGAGGTCCAACTTCTTCCCTATTGTGTGGAGCCAATCTCCGGCCTCCATGGGGTTGGTGGTGATGGAGAAGATCGGTGGGCGTACGCGCAGGAACTCCGATAGTTGGGGAGCGGTCGCGGGCGTGGGCGCACGAGGGGCGGGTTCCACGTTTTGCAGGCGGTCCAACTGCGCCTGTTGGTGCTGCATTTGGGTGAGGAGGGCGGTGATCAACTGGTTTTTATTCGCCATCATTTCCGCCAAGGTAGGGTGGTTGGCGGATGGCGACCTAGTCTGTCGTGGGCCCGTTGCACCCCAGTTGGGCACAACACCTTTGGGCAAGCCGTGGCTTCCTCCTTCTCCATTGTTGTAGCCGGTGTTCTCGTTGTCGGCCATCTTCTGAACATATAAAATCTTAAGGCATAAGGTAAAAAGATGATGAAACAACATTGCAATCAAAATGGCCCATGGGGCTCATATATATATTTCTAGTGGTATAAAAAGTTTGTTACAATCATGCTCTTATTTTATTCTACCTACAACACAAGTTGTTGTAGATAGCACCACATACATAAAATTATTAGCCAAAAACGGTAACTAGCGCCTACTCTCCACCAGAGGCGGTCTCCGTGCTCTCGGAACCACGAATACGCGGATCCCGAGGGATGGTGGGCTCGAGAAAAGTGAGGAGAGAAACAAAGTTTATAAAGTAGGTTTTTGGGAAATAATTTTTTTGTAGCCAATGGCTAGGCTGGTTCGTATGGCTTCCTACAGTCAAGTCGGCTCTGATACCATCTTGTGGCGCCCCGATTTATCGAAATTGGAACATTATTGAATTTCCAAAGAAAAACAATAATACAAGAGGTTCATCATGCAACAATCGTACATACGATAAGTGTCCATGGACGTAGACCATATTATTACATCAGAGTTAAATAAAAATAATAATAAAATAAACTGCATGACGAACGCCTCCTTCAAGATCTTTCCGCTTGACTGGGTCGCTACTCCAGACCATCCTCGTAGTAGGCATCCTCTGAATGGTGTGTCCAACGGGTATGAGTACAAAGAGTACTCAACAAGCCACCGCAAATGCAAATGGTAATGCAAGATAATAACAAAGGAAGGATAATGGCTAAAAGTGCGGAACAGTACATTTTTTAGTTGTTGCATTTAGTGTAGTCAAATTTTAATCATGCGGAATAATAAACATGAACATCATAAAAACAATCTAACTCGAGGAGTACGTTTTCCCTCCTCGCACAACAGTCCTTACATGTCAAACCATCATGCACATTCATTTCAAGAGTAAGCTAACTATGGGATGTCACGCAACCCGCCCTTGACAGTGGGCTCGGCTTTTCGAAAAGATTTATGACTCTGATCAGAGATGTACTACTGTACCCACAAGGCACGCACTCATCCCAAACACCGAAGTGTAACGAGATGACCCATACCATGGGAACTCGTGCCAAAACCTCAGCATGAAATGCTCCAAGCGATAACCACCCGCTCTAGGTTTCGCCGGCGCGCCGGGCCGCATCCCGGCTAACGCCACACCCCCTTTTGCGCCACGTCAGTACAAACCACCCGCAGGTGCTGATTGACCCATCTCCAAGTGGTGGCCTTGGTTTGGAACACTTCATACCTTAGTTAGGACTTACCCATTAGACTTGTGGTTAGTACGGAAGTGTATTGCAACGGATCCCGCAGACTGGTCCTTATAGTGCCCCGGGTGCTACCGACCAATGCCCTAGCTTGCACCTGGAACCCACCATGCATACACTCACAACCAAAACTCTATCACCAACAACATTCCAGAGATGAGAATAACGGGGATCATATAGTAGAACCAAGTTACTACGACTCATTTTTAATCCTATAGCAATCGTGTCGATACATTGGACACTAGCTAATAGTACTAATCATATGGTGACAAGGAGTTTAGGCTAGATAGCATGGCTTGGGTTGCACATCAAGGTCGGGGGATCCTAATAGATATATTGTAACGGTTCCATTTGACTAATGCATGTATATCCTATGGGTTTTAGCGATAGTTTAATAAAACATGGGCTCAATATGCTCAAAAGAATGGTTTGGTGACTTGCCTTGTTCAGCGAAAGGGGAGGGAGGAACTTCCGGGTAATATTCCGGCTCCTCGGCGGCGTCGTAGTCTTCCCAATATAAACAAAATAAAATAAATACAACATTCAATTAAACAATCTAAAACCACACAACAAGCACATAGGTTTTGATTGGTTCAATTTAAAGAAAACCAAGTTGTTAAGTTTCTGAAATTTATTTTATAAATAATTTAAAATGAACTACAATGAGATATTGTCCTTTATAAAAGGGGTTTTAATTGTGAATAAACTTATTTTAAGTTTTCTAATTAATTTAAAATAATAGCTCCAGAGAAAGTGTTGGGGTTTTATTAAATTAACAGGAAATGAATAAATACAAATTTTGCTGAAACTTAAATAATTTAATTTTGTAATTTACTCTACGGGCATTTGAATACTTTATTAAATAAGGATGAAATATTATAAGTAAGTATACTGTTTTTATTGTATGAACATGCAGAGAATAATATTACAAATTTTCTGGAATTGAAATGGTAATTTTTGAAGTTAAAATGCGCAAGATATGAATTTTGGAAGTTTAAAAGCATTTCTGGAATTTAAATTAAATCCCAAAACAGTCTCGGGTCCACGGTGAGCTAGGCTCACGGTGAACCCGTGCAATGTGCGTGTGCGCCGGATCGAGATCCACCGTTGTATCGCGATCAGGCGGTCACGGGCGAGGCGGGGGAGTTAAAATGACGTGGACGACTGAGATTAAAATGTTGAACCGGTACGCATCATGCGGTCCAGATGCGACGCGGGGTTTAAATACTAGCGAACGGCTCAGATTAAAACGTACCCCTTCACCGAGATCTAACGGATCCGATTAAACCGCACGAGGGACTTAATCATCACCGTCGGATCCAGATCACACGGTCACGATTGAATCCGACACGACAAGGGTACTCAGCCCGTGCCGGTCGTCTTCTCCGGCGACGACGAGCGGGCCAGTGGCCACGGCGAGTGACGGCGGCCCTAGCTAGACCTAGAAACGGAAAGAGGACGCATAGGGGAACACGGGGGTACCTTTGCGGTGGTCCAAGGTCGACGGGGCGTGGCCGGCGATGAGGGTAGACGGGAGGTGGTTCGGGTCCTTGCCGACGATGGTGATCCGGCGAGGTTCGGCGTCGATGGAGGGGTGGCCGAGGTCGGTGATGTCCTTACGGTCACAATGGTGGGGTCGTCTAGGGCGGAGGAGGTCATCGGTGGCTGTGAGTGGTGACCAGAGTAGGAGCGGCGGTGGGGTGTTAAAGAGTGAATTGGAGTGCTCTGGTTCGTTTTCAAAGCGATCGGGCGTGCGGGCTAGACGAGGGGGTGGCCGGGGGTTTAAATAGAGTCGTCGGCGGGGGCAGAGGGGGCTCAATCGGGGGAGGCCGAGAATAAAAGCGCTTCAACGCTGGCGAGGTTCTTTCCATGCATCCGGACGACGGTTACGGGGCAATGACGTGGTGGAGTAATGGGGTAAACGGTCGGCGGGACGCGGGGAATTCAATGCCGGCGATGGATTAAAGGGAGGGGGCCAGCGGGAGCGAATTCGAGGTGGGGTTAGGGTTTTGGCCAGCGAGGGGGGGATTTGGGGGCGGATCTCACGGAGACGAAGGGCCTGACAGACGGGGGCCACACGCCAGTGAGTACGAGCGAACGGGGTGGCGACTGACGAGTGGGGTCGGGCTCGGCCGCGAGAGGGAGCCGGTTGGCACCGACAAGTGGGGCCGGGTACGCGCGCGGAGAGGGGGTCAATGACGGGCGGGGTTGTAACACCCTAAATTTTCAAAGCAATAAAAATATTATTTAATATATTTTCCTGTATTTTTTACAAAATTTTATCAAACTTGGAAGTAGCCCTATTATTTTAAACCAATTTCTGCAATTATTTTTAATCAGAAAACCTTTTAAACAGTAATGGGCCTTCCCCCTCCTTTTCTCTCTCTCCCGGCCAGCCCAGCCCGTTACCTCGCCCGCCTCGGACTGACAGCCCGACCCCACCCGTCAGCGAGCCCCTCTCCTCTCGCTCGCGCACCCGACACCCTGGCCCCACCTGTCGGCGCCAACCGCCCCCTCTCGCGTCCGAGCCCGACCCCACCCGTCAGCCACCTCACTCACTCGCTCGTGCCCACTGGCATGTGGCCCCCACCTGTCGGATCGGTCTTCCCCGCGAGATCCGCCCCCAAATCCCCCCCTCGCTGACCGACGCCATAACACACCTCGGATCCGTTGCCCCCGACCACCTCTCCCCGAATTAAGCCCGCCATTACTTCACCCGATCCTCGGCGACCGTTTTCCCCTCTTCAATTCTGACCAATTCGCGTCCAGGTTCATTGAACCCTTGCAACCGAGCTCGCTGGTCCTTAAAAACGCGTTTACTCCCAGCCACCGTCAATTACGCCCCCTCTGTCCCCGCCGGTGACCCTATTTAAACCCCCCTTGTGCCCCGCATCCACCACTCGCTCGCAATTGCGCCAGAACCGAACCAAACGCCCGTGACACTCACTTAAACACCTCACCACCGCCTTCACTCTAGCCACCACTCGCCGTCGCCTGAGTCCCCCTCCATCCTCGCCGACCGCACCGCTGTGACCACAAGAACCTCACCGACCTCAGCCACCGCTCCGTCGTCAACGAACCCCGCTGGAACGCCATCGCCGACGAGGACCCGAACCTCTTCGCCACCTCCACTCATCGTCGGCCACGCTCCGTCGACCGTTCGCCTCGCCGACGGTACCCTCGTGATCCCCGTAGTGTCCTCTTTCCGTTTTAGGCCTCAGGTACGACCGTCGTCGCTCGCCGTGGCCTCTGGCCCGCTCGCCATCGCCGGAGAAGACGACCGGCATAGGCTGAGTACCCGTGGCGTGTTGGATTCACGCGCGACCGTGCGATCTGGATCCGACGGTGATGATTAAGTCCCTCGTGCGATTTAATCGGATCCGTTAGATCTCGGTGAAGGGGTATGTTCTAATCTGAGCCGTTCGCTAGATTGAAAATCCCGCATCGCATCTGGGCCACACGATGCGTACCGGTTAGATGTTTTAATCTCAGCCGTCCACGTCACTTTAACTCCCCCGCCTCGCCCTCGCGCGTTGGATCTGGATCCAACGGTCCAGATCGATCTGGCGCAAGCGCACAGTGCGCAGGTTCACCGTGGGCCTGGCTCACCGTGGACCCGAGGCGATTTAAATTTAAAAATAAATTCCAGAAACTGTTTTAAACTTGTAAAATTCATATCTGGCGCATTTGAACTCCAAAAATTATCATTTCAATTCCAGAAATTTTGTAATTTTATTCTCTACACATTAGTTCAATAAAAACAATATGTATACTTTGGATTTTTCATGACTAATTAAATAGGTATCCAAATGCCCTTAGGATAAAAATGTAAATTCAAATATTTAAACTTTAGTAAAGTTTATATTTATTCCTTTCTGTTCATATACTGAAAACCACTAATTTGTACATGAACCTTTCATTTTAAAATTTATTAGGAGACTTAAAATGAGACTACTCACATTCAAAACCCCTTTTTATAAAGGACAACCTTTCATTATAATTCCTTCTAAAATTATTTATAAAATAAATTTCAGAAACTTAACAACTTTGTTTTCATTCAATTAAACCAATTTAAACCTATGTGCTTATTGTGTGATGTTATATTGTTTGATTGAATGCTCTATTTTATTTTATTTATAATGGGAAGACTACGACGCCGCCGAGGAGCCGGAATATTTCCCGGAAGTTCCTCCCTCTCCCCTCGCTGAACAAGGCAAGTCACCAAACCAATCTTTTGAGCATATTGGACCCATGTTTTATTAAACTATTGCTAAAACACATAGGTTATACATGCACTAGTAAAATGAAACCCTTACAATATATTTATTTAGGATCCCCCGACCTTGATGTGCAACCCAAGACATGCTCTCTAGCCTAAACTCCTTGTCACCATATGATTAGTATTATTAGCTAGTGTCCAATGTATCGACACGATTGCTATAGGATTAAAAATGAGTCGTAGCGATTGGTTCTACTATATGATCCCCGTTATTCTCATCTTTGGAATTCTGTCGGTGTTGGAGTTGTGGTTGTGAGTGAATGCATGGTGGGTTCCGGGTGCAAGCTAGGGCAATGGTCGGTAGCACCCAGGGCACTATAAGGACCGGTCTGCGGGATTCGTTGCAATACACTTCCGTACTAACCACAAGTCTAATGGGTAAGTCCTAACTAAGGTATGGAGTGTCCCAAACCGAGGCCACCATTTGGAGATGGGTCAAGCAGCACCTGCGGGTGGCTTGTACCAATGTGGCGCAAAAGGGGGTGCGACGTTAGCCGGGATGTGGCCCGGCGCGCCGGCGAAACCTAGAGCGGGTGGTTATCGCTTGGAGCATTTCATGCTGAGATTTTGGCATGAGTTCCCGTGGTATGGGTCATCTCGTTACACTTTGGTGTTTGGGATGAGTGCGTGCCTTGTGGGTACAGTAGTACACCTCCGATTAGAGTCATAAATCTTTTCGAAAAGCCGAGCCCACGGTCAAGGGCGGGTTGCGTGACATCCCATAGTTTGATTACTTTTGATATGTATGTGCATGATGGTTTGACATGTAAGGACTGTTGTGCGAGGAGGTAAAACGTACTCCTCGAGTTAGACGATGTTACTGTTGTTCATGTTTACTTTCCGCATGATAAAATTTGACTACATTAACTGCAATAACTGAAAATGTACTTTTCCGCACTTTTAGCCAATTATCCTTCCTTTGTTATTACCTTGCATTATTACCTGCATTTGTGGTGGCTTGTTGAGTACTCTTTGTACTCATACCCATTGAACCCCACAGAGGATGCCTACTATGAAGATGGTCTGGAGTAGTAACCCAGTCAAGTGAAAAGATCTTGAAGAAGGTGTTCGTCATGCATTTTATTTATCTTTATTATTGTTTTTATTAAACTCTGATGTAATAAATATGGTCTGCGTACCATGAATATTGTCGTATGTACGATTGTCGCATGATGAACCTCTTGTATTATTATTTTTCTATGGAAATTCAATAATATTCCGATTTGTTAAATCGGGGCGCCACAGTGGTCCACTGGTCGGACGGGGCGAGTGGGGAGGAGTGGGCTGGGCCGTCCAGGAGAGAGAGAAAGGGAGGGGAGGGCCTGTTACTATTTAAATGATTTTCTGATTAAAAATAATCACAGAAAATGGATTAAAATATTTGGGCTACTTCCAAGGTTGATAAAAATTTATAAAAATTCTCAAAAATATATCTTGGCCTTGGGATCATATACAAAATTTTCTAGCATCTGGTTTGGTCATTTCATCTAAGTTCTAGTTCAAAAAGGTTAAGGAGGGCATTAAAGGTATTTCCAAAATAAATAATTCTAGGAAAATAGATTAAATGATGTTTTTATTTCTTTGAAAATTTGGGGTGTTACATCTTCCGACTTCACCAGCAGCAGCCCGAGATTCCTCGCCTCGCCACTCCCGCTCCTGCACCCGCCTCAAAACTATCAGAGTTTCTCCGAGTTCGCCCTCCCACGTTCTCTAGCACCACCAACCCCATGGAGGCTGGTGACTGGCTGAGGACGTGTCACGCCCCGATTTAATAAATCAGGACTTTATTGAAATTCCATAGAAAATCAATAAAACGAGACGTTCATCAAGCGACCACGTACAATATGGGCAATCATTCACGGTTCGTAGATCGCATTAATACAAAAGTGAATAAAGATGAAGAGAAACTAATAAAATAAGAGTCCTAGATGAACGCCTCCTTCCAGTCTCGCCTTGACTGGGTCGCTACTCCAGATCTTCATCCTCCTCGTAGTAGACTGGCTCTGATGGTGTAAGTCAACGAGGTGAGGACAGATGTACTCAGCAAGCCACCGAATGCAAATATAATGCAAGGTGATAAGAAGGGAGATAGTGGCTAGTTTTGCGGAAGCAGCATAATTGTAAAGCATTAAATGTGAGCAATTTATTAGTACGGAAAAGTAAACATGTGTATGCATCATCATCTTCTAACTCGAGGAGTACGTTTTACCTCCTCGCACAACAGTCCTTACATGCCATGAATAACTCAACCATTCAAACAATTGTAAACTAACTACGAGTAGTCACACAACCCGCCCTTGACCGTGGGCTCGGCTTTTCGAAAAGATTAAATTACTCTGATCAGAGATGTACCACTGTACCCACAAGGCACGCACTCATCACTTACACCAAAGTGTAACGAGATGACCCATTTCATGGGAACTCGTGCCAAAACCTTCCATATGGTCTTCCCCGACTCAACAGCACCCTCTTATAGGTTTCGTACCGTGTCTCGCCATGTCGAGTTTCCACAATACCCCCCCTTGAGCCATCGTCGGTACAAGGCGCCCTGAGGGCTAGCCCCTTGCCCCCTCCACTATGGTGCCGTGAGACGGAGTGTTCCACACTTCCAGTTAG
This sequence comes from Zizania palustris, assembly GCA_019279435.1. Lineage (NCBI taxonomy): Eukaryota > Viridiplantae > Streptophyta > Magnoliopsida > Poales > Poaceae > Zizania > Zizania palustris. The sequence continues at coordinate 13,692,016 of JAAALK010000086.1, read as the reverse complement.
GACTTACCCATTAGACTTGTGGTTGGTACGGAAGTGCTTTGCAACAGATCCCGCAGACCGGTCCTTATAGTGCCCCGGGTGCGACCAACCAGTACCCGAGCTTGCACCCGGAACCCACCATACTTATAACATGCCTAACTCCAACAGAGTCCAGAGACAAGAATAACAGGGTATTTCATATACCAGAATCCATCTAACTACGACTCATTCTTTATATCCTATAGCAGTTGTGCCGGTACATTGGGCACTAGCTAATATAATATTTGTAGAGTGACAAGGAGTTAAGTCTCAATAAGCATGGCTTGGGTTTGCACACAAGGACGGGGATCTAATAAATATAAGTGTAGGGCTTGATCTTTGACTAATGCAATATTAACCTATGAGTTATAGCGATAATTTATTAAATCATGGGCTCAATAATGATCAACTGTTTCCACAGAGGTGGTCGATGACTTGCCTTGATCAGCAAAGGGGGAAGGTGGAACCTCGGGGTAGAACTCCGGCTCCTCGACGAACTCGTAGTCTTCTCGATACGGAAAAATAAACAATACATTCAATAAACAGATAAAATCCACCAAATAATAAACATACATATTTGTGGGTGTTTTTATGTGAAGTAATATTTTAATTTTCTGAAGTTTGGTATAAAACAGTAAAGCTTAACTTTTTAGGATTTTTCCTAATTTATTTTCTGTATTATTAATTTTAACCCTAAGGGTTTTTTTATTCATTTATTTATTAAAAATATTTTGGGTAACAGTAACATACTGTTTTTATGGCATTAATGTGTATAGAATATTATTCTGGTTTTAACAAAATTTGAATGGTGAAATTTGGAGTTAAAATGAGCAAGTAATGAATTTTCAAAGTTTAAATCAATTTCTGGAATTTTATTTAAACTGGAAATGGGCTCTGGTCCACGATGAGTCAGGCCCACGGTGGACCTCAGCACTATGCGCGTGGACCGGATTCACCAGATCCGTTGGATCCAGATCCGTCGGCCAGGCGCGAGGCGGGAGGGTTTAAATGAAATCGGATGGCCAGGATTAAAACGGATCGAAGGGGTACGCGTGGACGCAATATATCGCTCCAGCAATTTAAGTCGCGATCGACGGCCGAGAGCGCACGATACCCCTTCGATCAGATCCGAGGGCCCTGAATAAATCCCGTAGGGATTTAATCGTAGCCCTCCGATCGTGATCGGACGGCCAGAGAGCGATCCGGCACGGCACAACGTAAGGGGCGCGTACCCCCTTCGTCTTCGGCGACGGCGGGCCCGGGTGCGGCTACGACGGCGGCGGCGAGGGCCTAGGGGGCCTAGCTAGGGCCAAAAATGGAACGCGGAGGTGAAGGGGGTCCTGACAGTACCTTCGGTGGCGACGATGGGGGCCTAGAGGCGACCGGCGGCGAGCGTAGACGAAGGAGAGGGTTCAGGTGCTTGACGGCGACGAGGATCCGGCGGTGTCCGCGGCCAACCGAGTAGATGCCGGGGACGGGAGGGCGATGACGGATCCGACGGTGGCGATGGCTAGGGCTAAGAAGGCCAGGGTCGACGACGAGGGCTCGCTAGAGGCGAAGCAGAGCCGAAGGTCGAAAAGGAGGCGGCGGCGCTCTGTTTTCGCACGAGGAGGGTTGTGAGTGTGTGGGCTGAGGGTGGTGGCCGTGGAGGGTTTTTATAGGGGGTCGTTGGCGTCCATATGACAAGGAACCGAAGGGTTTCCCGAGAGCTCCGGCGATCTCTTTCCAAGCTTCGGGTGGCTTTCCATAGGCGCGAAAACGCGTGGCTCAGGGATGGAAGGGAGGCGGTGGCGACCCGGGAAGGTGATCCGGGGGCGATCGATTGAGATCGGGCGGCCGGCGGCGAGGGAACAGAAGGCGATCACCGGGAAGAAGGAAGGGGGCGATCCCCTTCCATGGAGAAGACGAATCTGACAGGTGGGCTCCACCTGTCAGTGGGCAAGCGGGAAAATGAGCACCGACAAGCGGGCCACGCCTGTCAGGGAGAGGAGGGCGGAGGCGGGAGGTTGCCATGTGGGGCCAGGCGGGGTGCGAGCGGGGGAGGAGAGAGGGGACGCGAATGCCGACAGGTTGGTCCCACCTGTTGGTGGCTGGCGGGTTGGACTGGGCCGGGCTTGGTCACTTTGAAGGTTGAGGCCCACTAAGGATTTTAATTCTTTTCTGATTTGAAATTAATCCAGTAATTCATATATTTGATTAAGGGTTGAAGCACTGTTGATAAAACTTTGGAAAAATTCCTAAAATTATATTTTGGTCTCTAGTTCATCTCATAAAATTTTCAAGTCCATATTTTGAATATTTCTCCCTGTTTGGCTTTAATAAGGCTCTTTTAGGATTTCCTTTATTATTAAAATCCAGAAATGATTTAAATAATAATTTTATTTTATTTTATTTGTTTTTATTTCTTGGGGTGTTACAATCCTATCCCCCTTACAGAGAATCTCGTCCTCGAGATTCGGATCAATCCTCGAATAGCTCAGGATGCTGTGCCTTGAGTTCATCTTCTTTTTCCCAAGTAGCTTCCTCTACAGGGTGATTGCTCCACTGCACTTTGCAGAAGCGGATGACCCGACTCCTGGTGATCCTTTCTTTGACCTCCAAGTTCTTGACAGGCTTTTCCACATAGGTCAGGTCCTCTTGAACATCTAACTACTATAGGTCCACTTGATCTGTCGGGACGCGAAGACACTTCTTAAGTTGGGATACGTGAAACACATCATGCACTCCAGTTAATGAGGGTGGTAGTTCCAACTGATAAGCAACTTCGCCTTGGCGTCGAACAATGGGAAATGGTCCAACATATCGAGGGGCCAACTTTCCTCTCATGTTAAACCGTTGAGTACCACGGAGAGGCGTAACTCGAAGGTAGACATGATCTCCTTCTTCAAAGGCTAGGTCTCGGCGACGATTGTCCGCGTAGCTCTTTTGTCGTGATTGGGCTGTCTTGAGTCGGTCTCTGATGATCCGTACCTTCTCTTCAGCTTCTCGAAGGATGTCCATTCCGAACACTTGAGATTCACCAGTTTGATCCCAAAGTAGGGGCGTTCTGCACTTACGTCCATATAAGGCTTCAAAAGGAGACATCTAAAGACTAGCTTGGTAGCTGTTGTTGTACGAAAACTCAGCGTACGGTAAGCTCTTGTCCCAAGTGGCTCCAAAATCCAAGACACATGCTCGAAGCATATCTTCCAATATCTGATTCACTCTTTCAGTTTGTCCATCCGTCTGAGGGTGGTAGGCAGTGCTAAAGTTCAATCTTGTTCCCATCTCCTCTTGAAGGTTCTTCCAGAAACGAGAGGTGAACTGACTTCCTCTATCAGACACTATCTTCTTGGGCACTCCATGAAGACACACAATGCGGGCCATGTATAGTTCTGCAAGCTTAGGGCCACTAAAGGTCGTCTTGACGGCTATGAAATGCGCTACTTTCGTAAGCCGGTCGATGATCACCCGAATAGAATCATACCCAAGTTGGGTCTTTGGAAGTCCGGTGATGAAGTCCATACCGATCTCTTCCCACTTCCATTCAGGTACTTTCAATGGCTGTAGCAATCCTGCAGGTCTCTGATGTTTAGCTTTTGCTCTTCTGCAGGTGTCACATTCGGCGATGAACTGTGCAATCTCCCTCTTCATGCTAACCCACCAATAACATTCCTTCAGGTCCTGGTACATCTTGGTACTGCCGGGGTGAATGGAGTACATCATCTCGTGGGCTTCCCTTAGGATGAGGGTCTTTATTTCCGGCTTATCTGGCACACATATCCGGGTTCCAAACCATATGGTGCCATTCTCGTCCTCTGAAAATCCTGGGGCTTTTCCTTGTCTCATGTTTTTCTTAATGGCAGCTATATCTGGGTCTTCTAGCTGAGCTTCTCAGATTTGCTCAAATAGAACGGGCTGGGTCTCCAAGGTGGCTAGGTATGCTCCGGTGGTCAACCCGAGATTCAACTTTTCCATCTCTTCACATAACAAGGGTGCGTGTTCCTGAATCATCATGGTTGTGCAGTATCCCTTGCGACTTAATGCATCGGCTACCACATTAGCTTTTCCGGGGTGGTAGTGAATACCTAAGTCATAGTCCTTTATTAATTCCAACCATCGTCTTTGCCTCAGATTGAGGTCTGGCTGTGTAAAGATGTACTTCAAACTTTTGTGATCTGTAAAGATCTCACAGCGATTTCCGACCAAATAATGCCTCCAAATTTTAAGGGCGTGCACTACCGCGGCTAATTCCAAATCGTGGGTCGGGTAGTTCAACTCATGGTGTCTCAACTGACGAGAGGCATAAGAGATAACCTTTCCATCTTGCATAAGAACACATCCCAAACCTTGGCGAGATGCATCGCAATAGACATGGAAGTCTTTCCGGATATCGGGTAGGGTCAGTATGGGTGCTGACACCAGACGGGTCTTGAGGGTGCGGAAACTTTCCTCGTATTCAGGAGTCCATTCAAACTTTTCTCCTTTCTGCAACAACTTGGTCATGGGCTTGGCTATCTTGGAAAAATTTTCAATGAATCTCCGATAATATCCGTCCAAACCCAGAAAACTTCGTATCTCAGATACGTTCGTGGGTGGCAACCAATCTGTAACTGCTTCCACGGTGGCAGGATCTACTGCAATGCCTTGTGCAGAGATAATGTGTCCAAGGAACTTTACTTCTGCCGTCCAGAATTTACACTTGCTGTACTTGGCATACAACTGGTGTTCCCTTAGCTTGCCTAAGGTTAACCGGAGATGAGTCTCGTGCTCTTTCTGGTCCTTGGAATAAATGAGGATGTCGTCTATAAAGACCACGATGAATTTGTCCAAATATTCCATGAATACCTTATTCATCATGTTCATGAAGAATGCAGGGGCGTTGGTCAATCCAAAGGACATAACCGTACACTCATATAATCCATAACGGGTGGTAAAAGCCGTCTTGGGTATATCCTCTTCTCGGATCCTTAACTGATGATAACCAGACCGCAGGTCAATCTTCGAGAACACCGTAGCTCCCTTTAGCTGGTCGAAGAGATCATCGATCCGAGGTAACGGGTACTTATTCTTGATGGTCACTTCATTCAAAGCGCGGTAATCCACACACATACGCTTGGCCTTGTCTTCTTTCTTCTCGACGAAGATGATGGGGGCACCCCATGGTGATGTACTTGGTCTGATGTAGCCTTTCTTCTCGAGATCCTCCAATTGCTGCTTCATCTCAGCTAACTCATTAGCGGCCATCCGGTATGGTCGCTTGTAAATAGGGGTGGTCCCGGGTACCAAATCGATCCTGAACTCGATGTCCCTCTTGGGTGGCATCCCTGGTAAATCCTCTGGGAATATGTACGAGTATTCACTAACTACCGGTATCTCCTCCAAGGTAATCTGATGTAGTCTTGGTCTTCTAATCTTCATGCTTGGCATCTGAAATGTGACGGCGATCCCTTCTTCACTGGTCACAGTCACTTTTCTCTAGGCACACTCTATTATTCCTTGGTATTTATTGAGCCAATCCATTCCCATAATGAGATCCAAGCCTTGACATTCAATAAGGATGGGATCGGCCCAAAATATGGTGCCGTGGATATCTATCCATACCTTTGGGCTATAGGTTAGGGCTAGGGTTTGTTTTCCCGGGGTGACTATTTGTACGACTCTTGGTAGTTCTTCTATGTTCAGATTGTTCTTTTCCATAAAATCAGTTGATATGAAGGAGTGCGTAGCTCCAGTGTCAAATAAAACCACTGCAAGTGCTGAATGTACCAAGAACTTACCCATCACGATCTCGGGTGCGGCCTGGGCTTCTTCAGCGGTGACGTGATTGACTCGGGCGTGGATGGCGGGGTTTGCTGCAACTCCTTGGACGCGCTTGGGGTGGGGGCAAGAATTGGAGTAATGCCCCTCCTGGCGGCAGTTGAAGCATACCACGGGCTTGCCATGCTTGTCGCGCAGGAATTCTGCCTTCTTTGCCGGGGTGGTTGGTGCAGCTGGTGCGGCGGGAGAGGGGCGAGATTGTCCAGCTCCGGCGTTGGCGGCGGGTGGCGCCGGACGATATACGGGGCGGGGGTGGTACTGTGGCGCCGGGGGAGGAGGTGTGAAACTGGGCCTCTGAGCTATGCCCTTATTTTGCCTAAAGGCAATCATGCGCTTCTTCTTCAGATCGACCTTATTCTGCTGGGTCTCCAGAATGATAGCTTTATTCACCAGCTTTTGGAAGTTGGTGTAATCTCCAGATATGAGTTGTAGGGACAGCTCATCTTTTAGTCCCCGGAGGAACTTAGCCTGCCTGGCCGCATCTGTACGGACCTCCTCAGGTGCGTACCGGGCCAGTCTGTTGAACTCATGTAGGTATTCGGTTACGGACCTGCTTCCCTGCTGCAGGTCCCTGAACTCTTGTTGTTTCTGCGCGATAATGCCGTCGGGGATGTGGGCGGCACGGAAAGCGGCCGAGAACTCTGCCCAAGTATGGGCGTGGCCCTCGGGCAGAGTCTCGTGAAGATTGTCCCACCACTCTGCGGCGGGACCATGAAGCTGGTGGGTGGTGAAGGCCACCTTCTCCTGCTCAGTGTAGGTAAGGAGGTCGAGCTTCTTCTCGATGGTCCTTAACCAATCCCCAGCTTCCATGGGGTTGGTGGTGCTCGAGAAGGTCGGTGGGCGGACTCGGAGGAACTCCGAGAGTTGGGAGGCGGGAGCGGGGGCTGGAGTGGCTGGTCGGGGCAGCTCGGGCTGTTGGTGGAGGCGGAAGAAGTGAGCCTGCTGCTCCTGCATCTGCTGCTGCTGTTGTTGCATCTGGTTCAAAAGGGCTGAGACCAGCTGGTTCTGTGTGGCCATCATTTCGGCCAGAGTGGGGTGGTTAGCAACCGGGGCTTGCCTCTGCCCAGTTGCTCCCCACTGAGGCAGGTTCCCGTTGTCTCCTCCATTCTGAGGAGCATCGGAGCCCTGAGTGTTGGTCATCCTGAAGTTTCCAAAGTAGACAACATTTACTTAGAGAATTCTATTGTGTTTTATTCCAAAAATGTCGTTCTTGCGGTTACATGTGTTATTTATTTCTTCATTCATGCCTTATTTTTGACATGAATGGTAATACAATCAAGTATAAAGAAAAGCAATCAACCGTGAATCTACGTCTATGGTAGCTCGGGGGACGGCTCGTTCACAGGCTCGTGGGAGACGGTCTGGGTCGAGGAGCTGGATGGTCCGGCGGGTGGGGCACTGCGGGAGATCCTCTTGGGCCTCACGGTGGGGATCCGAAGGGGTTTCTTCTTGCGAGGCGGAAGAGGTGCGATCTCCTCAATGTTCTTCTTTAATTCCTCGATCTGGTGGCGGAGCTGTGGGTTGGTGGCGACACGCTACCGAAGGAGCTCATTCTAACACCGTAACTTCTCTGCCTCGGCAGCCAAATGGTGTCCCTGCTGGATACGGCGACGAAGATCTCCGTTCTCGCGGTTCAGATCCTCAAAAGAGTGTCGGTAAAAGCTGATCATGTCGCGCTGTCCATTGGCGTCCTGTAGTGCCTCGTAATGGAGATCATCCATGGCCTCCAATAAGCGCATGGTATGACCAATCGCAGAATGATGCTGGGAGAGTGTGCTGACGAAGACGTTGTGGGGACTCCCTGGAGTGCGAAGAGGCACAAAGCGGAAGTCCGTGTCATAGAGCTCGCTGTCATAGATCATTCGGAGCTCTGTGAGTGCCTGGAGGGCGGTGCGCTGACTGGCAACCAAGAAGGTAGGTCCCCCTCCGCGATAGGTGTGAGCTGTCTGAGGGGAGGGCTGGACGATGACGGTGACCTCACAGAAGCTTTCTTCCTCGTCGGGGAAGACTCCATGGTACATCGGCTCGTGCTCAAATCCGAGGAAACTGACGAGCATGCGCAGCTCGCGGATGAATCCGGCCTCGTCGCGAAGAGTCCCGCTCATGGTATGGACCGGCATCTACAAAAGAGAGAAAGTTTTTGTGAAAATCCCGGAAGATGAGAGGATAAGTAAGTTTTGTAAGAAAATATGGTAAGTATAAGTCCTAAGGTCAGGTCTGTTTGGCTTCCTACAGTCAAGTCGGCTCTGATACCATCTTGTCACGCCCCGATTAAATAAATCAAGACTTTATTGAAATTCCATAGAAAATCAATAAAACAAAACGTTCATCAAGCGACCACGTACAATACGGGCAATCATTCACGGTTCGTAGACCGCATTAATACAAAAGTGAATAAAGATGAAGAGAAACTAATAAAATAAGGGTCCTAGATGAACGCCTCCTTCCAGTCTCGCCTTGACTGGGTCGCTACTCCAGACCTTCATCCTCCTCGTAGTAGACTGGCTCTGATGGTGTAAGTCAACGGGGTGAGTACAGATGTACTCAGCAAGCCACCGAATGCAAATATAATGCAAGGTGATAACAAGGGAGATAGTGGCTAGTTTTGCGGAAGCAACATAATTGTAAAGCATTAAATGTGAGCAATTTATTAGTACGGAAAAGTAAACATGTGTATGCATCATCATCTTCTAACTCGAGGAGTACGTTTTACCTCCTCGCACAACAGTCCTTACATGCCATGAATAACTCAACCATTCAAACAATTGTAAACTAATTGCGAGTAGTCACACAACCCGCCCTTGACCGTGGGCTCGACTTTTCGAAAAGATTAAATTACTCTGATCAGAGATGTACCACTGTACTCACAAGGCATGCACTCATCACTTACACCAAAGTGTAACGAGATGACCCATTTCACGGGAACTCGTGCCAAAACCTTCCATATGGTCTTCCCCGACTCAACAGCACCCTCTTATAGGTTTTGTATCGTGTCTCGCCATGTCGAGTTTCCACAATACCCCCCCCCTTGAGCCATCGTCGGTACAAGGTGCCCTGAGGGCTAGCCCCTTGCCCCCTCCACTATGGTGTCGTGAGACGGAGTGTTCCACACTTCCAGTTAGGACTTACCCATTAGACTTGTGGTTGGTACGGAAGTGCTTTGCAACAGATCTCGCAGACCGGTCCTTATAGTGCCCCGGGTGCGACCAACCAGTACCCGAGCTTGCACCCAGAACCCACCATACTTATAACATGCCTAACTCCAACAGAGTCCAGAGACAACAATAACAGGGTATTTCATATACCAGAATCCATCTAACTACGACTCATTCTTTATATCCTATAGCAGTTGTGCCGGTACATTGGGCACTAGCTAATATAATATTTGTAGAGTGACAAGGAGTTAAGGCTCAATAAGCATGGCTTGGGTTTGCACACAAGGACGGGGATCTAATAAATATAAGTGTAGGGCTTGATCTTTGACTAATGCAATATTAACCTATGAGTTATAGCGATAATTTATTAAATCATGGGCTCAATAATGATCAACTGTTTCCATAGAGGTGGTCGATGACTTGCCTTGATCAGCAAAGGGGGAAGGTGGAACCTCGGGGTAGAACTCCGGCTCCTCGACGAACTCGTAGTCTTCTCGATACGGAAAAATAAACAATACATTCAATAAACAGATAAAATCCACCAAATAATAAACATACATATTTGTGGGTGTTTTTATGTGAAGTAATATTTTAATTTTCTGAAGTTTGGTATAAAACAGTAAAGCTTAACTTTTTAGGATTTTTCCTAATTTATTTTCTGTATTATTAATTTTAACCCTAAGGGTTTTTTTATTCATTTATTTATTAAAAATATTTTGGGTAACAGTAACATACTGTTTTTATGGCATTAATGTGTAGAGAATATTATTCTAGTTTTAACAAAATTTGAATGGTGAAATTTGGAGTTAAAATGAGCAAGTTATGAATTTTCAAAGTTTAAATCAATTTCTGGAATTTTATTTAAACTGGAAATGGGCTCTGGTCCACGATGAGCCAGGCCCACGGTGGACCTCAGCACTATGCGCGTGGACCGGATTCACCAGATCCGTTGGATCCAGATCCGTCGGCCAGGCGCGAGGCGGGAGGGTTTAAATGAAATCGGACGGCCATGATTAAAACGGAGCGAAGGGGTACGCGTGGACGCACCAGATCGCTCTAGCACTTTAAGTCGCGATCGACGGCCGAGAGCGCACGATACCCCTTCGATCAGATCCGAGGGCCCTGATTAAATCTCGTAGGGATTTAATCGTAGCCCTCCGATCGTGATCGGACGGCCAGAGAGCGATCCGGCACGGCACGACGTAAGGGGCGCGTACCCCCTTCGTCTCCGGCGACGGCGGGCTCGGGTGTGGCTACGACGGCGGCGGCGAGGGCCTAGGGGGCCTAGCTAGGGCCAAAAATGGAACGCGGAGGTGAAGGGGGTCCTGACAGTACCTTCGGTGGCGACGATGGGGGGCTGGAGGTGACCGGCGGCGAGCGTAGACGAAGGAGAGGGTTCGGGTGCTTGACGTCGACGAGGATCTGGCGGTGTCCACGGCCAACCGAGTGGATGCCGGGGACAGGAGGGCGATGACGGATCCGACGGTGGCGATGGCTAGGGCTAAGAGGGCCGGGGTCGACGGCGAGGGCTCGCCGGAGGCGAAGCAGACCCGAAGGTCGAAAAGGAGGCGGCGGTGCTCTGTTTTCGCACGAGGAGGGTTGTGAGTGTGTGGGCTGAGGGTGGTGGCCGTGGAGGGTTTTTATAGGGGGTCGCTGGCGTCCATATGACAAGGAACCGAAGGGTTTCCCGAGAGCTCCGGCGATCTCTTTCCAAGCTTCGGGTGGCTTTCCATAGGCGCGAAAACGCGTGGCTCAGGGATGGAAGGGAGGCGGTGGCGATCCAGGAAGGTGATCCGGGGGCGATCGATTGAGATCGGGCGGCCGGCGGCGAGGGAACAGAAGGCGATCGCCGGGAAGAAGGAAGGGGGCGATCCCCTTCCATGGAGAAGACGAATCTGACAGGTGGGCTCCACCTGTCAGTGGGCGAGCGGGAAAACGAGCGCCGACAAGCGGGCCACGCCTGTCAGGGAGAGGAGGGCGGAGGCGGGAGGCTGCCATGCGGGGCCAGGCGGGGTGCGGGCGGGGAGGAGAGAGGGGACGCGAGCGCCGACAGGTTGGTCCCACCTGTCGGTGGCTGGCGGGTTGGACTGGGCCGGGCTTGGTCACTTTGAAGGTTGAGGCCCACTAAGGATTTTAAATCTTTTCTGATTTGAAATTAATCCAGTAAGTCATATATTTGATTAAGGGTTGAAGCACTGTTGATAAAAATTTGGAAAAATTCCTAAAATTATATTTTGGTCTCTAGTTCATCTCATAAAATTTTCAAGTCCATATTTTGAATATTTCTCCCTGTTTGGCTTTAATAAGGCTCTTTTAGGATTTCCTTTAATATTAAAATCCAGAAATGATTTAAATAATTATTTTATTTTATTTTATTTTATTTTATTTCTTGGGGTGTTACAGGACGATAGGGAATAAGTTGGATCTCTTGACTTGCACTGAGTAGGAGAGGGTAGCCTTCGCTGCCCACCAACTCTAGGGACCCGCCGCGGAATGGTGGGATAACCTGCGCGAGACTCTGCCTGAGGGACACGTCCACACTTGGGCGGAGTTCTCCGCCACTTTCCACGTGGCTCACGTCCTCGGTGGCATTATTGCTCAGAAGCAGCAGGAGTTCAGGGATCTGCAACAAGGAAGCAGGTCCGTGACTGAATACCTGCACGAGTTCAACCGGCTATCCCGGTACACGCCGGAGGAAGTCCGAACTGACACAGCCCGGCAGTCCAAGTTTCTCCGGGGGCTGAAGGATGAGCTTTCCCTTCAGCTGGTCTCCGGAGACTACGCCAACTTCCAAAAGTTGGTGAACAAGGCAATTATCCAGGAGACCGAGCAAAATAAAGTTGATCTGAAGAAGAAGAGTATGATCGCCTTCCGCCAGAACCAAGGGATGGCGTAGAGGCCCCGATTTGCACCTCCCCCCGGCGCCCCAATATCATCCGCGCCCAGTGTATCGTCCAGCGCCACCCGCCACCAACGCTAGAGCCAGACATCCTCGCCCCGCTCTCGCCGCACCGGCCGCTCCAACTGCCCCTGCCAAGAAAGCAGAGGTTCTGCGCGACAAGCACGACAAGCCCGTGATATGTTTCAACTGTCACTAGGAAGGGCATTATTCCCACCAATGCCCCTATCCCAAGCATATGCAAGGAGTCGTGGCCAACCCTGCTGTTCGCGCCCGCGTCAACCATGTCTCCGCCGAGGAAGCCTAGGTTGCACCAGAGATTGTCATGGGTAAGTTTACAGTACATTCGGCCCCTGTAGTGGTCTTATTTGATACCGGAGCTACGCACTCCTTTATTTCAACAACTTTTGTGGAGAAGTATAATCTGAACAAATGCGAATTAGCAAGACCAGTATTAATAGCCACCCCTAGCAAACAAACCCAAGCCCATTCGTATAGTCCAAGGGTATGGGTAGATATCCAAGGCACAATATTCTGGGCCGACCCCATCCAAATAGAATGCCAAGGTTTGGATCTAATTTTAGGAATGTATTGGCAAGTAACTGTGACCAGTGAAGAAGGGACTGTTGTCACGTTCCAGATGCCAAGTCAGAAGTCCGAAAGACCTCGTCTACACCAGATTACTTTGGAGGAGATACCAGTGGTCTGCGAGTACCCGGACGTATTTCCGGAGGATTTACCAGGGATGCCACCCAAAAGGGACAATGAGTTCCAGATTGATCTAGTACCCGGAACCACTCCCATCTACAAGCGACCATACCGGATGGCCGCCAATGAGCTAGCTGAGATGAAGCAGCAACTGGAGGATCTTGAGAAGAAAGGTTACATCAGACCTAGCACATCCCCGTGGGGAGCCCCCGTCATCTTTGTTGAGAAGAAGGAGGACAATGTTAAGCGTATGTGCGTAGATTATCGAGCCTTGAATGAGGTGACCATCAAGAATAAGTATCCTTTACCCAGGATCGATGATCTATTTGACCAATTGAAAGGAGCCACAGTATTTTCCAAGATCGACCTGCGGTCTAGTTATCATCAGTTGAGGATTCAAGAAGAGGACATACCCAAGACAACTTTTACCTCTCGTTATGGACTTTATGAGTGCACCGTCATGTCCTTTAGATTAACCAACGCCCCGGCCTTCTTCATGAATATGATGAATAAGGTATTCATGGAATATTTGGACAAGTTTATTGTGGTATTTATAGATGACATCCTCATCTATTCCAAGGACAAAGAGGAGCACGAGACTCACATTCGTTTGACCTTAGGAAAACGGGAACATCAGTTATACGCCAAGTACAGCAAGTGCAAATTTTGGATGGCGGAAGTGAAATTCCTTGGACATATTGTTGGACCGGAAACGGCGACCAGAGGGAGGGTGAATGGGAGCTTTTAAAATTTCGGGCTAAAAACTAGCCTTCGGTTTCAGTTCTGTCTTCTGCAGAACAGGCTTCGAACACTACCTTCGAAGGTCTGGTTCGGAGGTACTTCGACACCTTCGAACACAGGCTTCGGACAAGCAAAAGTTCGAAGCCAAGAAGACTTCGCTCCACTTACAACCCTTGAAAATCTACTCTGCTAAGTCAGTGCAGGCTCCGCACACAGGGTGCTACGAGCAGGCTTCGCACTTCACCCTTTCCAAGAGTGGACACGCTTCTGAGGACTTCGACCAAGTACTTGGCAGCAGCAACTAGTGCTGGGCTTCGTACACGAAGGTCTACACGCACACAACCGGACTATACTAAGGGCTTCGACACAAGAAGCAAAACGGGCCTTGGTCAGGGCTTCGCTAGTAAGCAGCGAGGTCTCGCCTTCTGTTACACAGAGCGAACGCACACTGACAAAACACACTTCGCTAGAAAAACAACCTTCGCCTCAACAGGCTTCAGTGCACAACAAAAGGCGAGGTATGCAACGCGAGCTCAAGCAAAAGCACAGGAAACAGGGCTTCGCCGCTTGAACAAGGAACACAGAAAATGAACTCTCTGGATGTATTACAATCGAAGTGTGGCTACAGGAGCTCAACAGTAAATGCTCAATGTGTTAAATGTTACCTACCGAGCCCCCATATTTATAGCCCACAGTTCACCCAAAGGAAATGACTATTTTACCCCTAGGGTTTACAAAGAATTTGACTCTACAGAACTAAGGGGTACAAAAGGTAGTCCACCTTTATTCTGGAGGCTTCTCTGTCAGCTTTGCAGAGGGGACAGTGTCAGTCTTTTACAGAACAGACAGTGTCAGCCTTTGCAGTCTTTGACCTTCTGGAATCCTCCCTTCGCACGCGAGGGTGCGGTAGCTTCGGTGAGAAGTCTTGAGCCTGTTGGCCTTCGCTTCACCGAAGTCAGTCTCCGATACAGTGACGGTTTTGAGCCAAAGCCGTCAAAGCCCTTGGGCCTTCGCACCAACACCTCCGGAGTGGACCACCATGGCTTCGCAGCTTCACCCAGCTCGAACTCCGTCAGTCCGTGTACCGAAGCCATGTAGGCCGAAGCACCACAAGACAACCTCGCTCCGGAGCTAGCCTCGCTCCGAAGTCTTCCTCACTCCGAAGGCCCACCTTCGGAGCACCACCCTTCGAAGTCCCTCCTTCGTCCAAGGCCTCCGCATGAAGCATTCCACGAGTCCTTTGTCGCAGTGTCTCTCCCCGAGCACACTCCTCGACGAGCCTCACCCGGACCATGCCTTCGATGCGCCTCGACTTCTGAGACCTTCGTCGGGTACCTTCGAATGTCTCCCTCCGGAGCACACTTCGAACTCCTTGCCTCCGCAGAGGACTTGTTCCACCAACTCCGAAGTCACTCCATTCGGAGTACCTTCGAAGTGCCTCACCTCCGAGGACTTTGTCTCGGAGTACCTTCAGCCGGAGCCATGCTCCGCACTCTCTGCCTTCACCTGGCACGTCTCGACCCGAGGACCGACCCGGACCACCATCGTAGCCACCGTGACGGAGCTCCCCGCTCCCCTGGCATCAAGCCTCCCGCTCGACCCAGGTTCACCTGCTACGAACCTTGTCTGACTCCTCCGAAGTCCCTACGTACCACTGACAAGCAAACAAGTGTTTCCAGTACTCCGGAGACCTCTCCGGGTTAGCAACCTCCGGCACACACTTCGGTGTACCGCCCAAAGTACCGAACCCTTCGGTACAAACCCAGTCATTGCGTACTGTCGGACCCCTCCGACAAGCACACTCCGCTGCACAGCTGCAGCAACCAAACACCGAACATCCTTCGGTAAAACCACCTCCGAAACACACTTCGGAGGTACAACCTCCGAACCCCCTCCGGAGGTAACCTCCTCCGAACACCTTCGGAGGTACCCTTCGAACAGAGGGTAAAAAGCCTGTCAATCACTCATCACAAAACACCGAAACCAACCCTTGGTTTCTCAATCTCCCCCTTGATGAGTGCATTGACAACCAAAACAAGTTCAAGAAAATATGAAAAATTTTCAGCACACAAGTGACCATAAAAACTCAGAAAAGAGCCAGATCATGTCACTTGACAGAAGAATTTTCCTCCCCCTTTCTCACAAGAGTAAAAAGCCCCTTCGGCAATAAAAACTCCCCCTGAGTTAAATTTTTCCTTTGGCAAGAAAGAACCTTCTCCCCCTTTATGTCAAATTTTCTCCCCCTTTGGAAATTATACCCCTTGCGGCAGAGAACGAAGCAAGTGACTCCCCCTTGAGGAATTTCTCCCCCTTTGGCAATGCAAGCATCAAGGAGCAAGTAAAAGATGCAAAGCTTCGAAATGAGCAGAATTGCAAAGACATATGAAGCAAAAACATGCCAACAATAACACCAATGATCATGGGCTCAGCTCATATTAATTTTCTCTAAAAGCATGATGAAGCATGTGATTTGAACATTTGTTAAATAAAAGCATCACCACTTAGTCAAGGAAACTAGACAAGTAAGAGCAAGGACTGCTCAAAGCTAGTCAATTTCTACTCTAGACAGACAAGTCCAGTTCAAATGGAGCTTGAAAAGCAAACTTGATAATCAATGAATTTTGTTGTTCTTTTCTTAGTGCCAGGGGTTATTTGTTTGTCCACCTTATACTTTCCAATCTGGCCAAGCCTAGGCATGAAAGCCATAAGAAGCTTAAGGCATAGATTTTGGCATACACTACGCTATTCCAGTTCAGACCAATGTGCAATGGTAAGCAGTCTAGAATAGGGTAGTGCGACAAACAGACCCAACTGGATCTTTTAACTTAAAGTATGCAAATCATGGAATTTTTGATTTTAACCAAGTGAACCAATTGTTTGGTACTTTATAAATATCCATGAAAATTGAGAACAATTTTTCAAGTTGCAATTTTTAGCATCCAAAGAAATGTGTCTTGCTATCAAGCAGATAAAAGATAGCTAAAGCCGTCCTGCCTAAACATTCTAGATTCAAGACTAAGCAGTGAGCACGATTTGATTTTGAAAATAAAACACCATGCACATGAATGTTCCAGATGAATTAACAAGAGCTGAGCTGACATGATTTCATGAATTATAAGCAGGCATATAAGTGCAAAATATGTAAATGCAATTTCAACACAATTAGCAAAAGCATATCCATCCAAAACAGCTCCCCCTCACAGAATGCCGTAAGGGTGACAAATGCCAAGTTCCCCACGCAAGTAAGCAAATCGAGAAGCATCGAGGGGTTTGGTAAAAATGTCAGCAAGCTGGTGTTGGGTATCGACATATTGAAGTTCAATATCACCCTTCTCATTGTGATCTCTCAGAAAATGATATCTCACATCAATGTGTTTGGTTCTGGAATACTGAACCGGGTTGTTTGCAATACAAATAGCACTAGTGTTATCACAGAAAAGTGGAACACTCTTATAATCTAACCCGAAATCCCGCAAAGTGGAAATCATCCACAAAATCTGAGAGCAACAGCTAGCTGCAGCAACATATTCGGCCTCAGCCGTCGATTGTGCAACACTAGACTGTTTGCGGGAAGACCAGCAAACCAGAGAAGTACCCAGAAAATGACAAGTACCAGAGGTACTCTTCCTATCAATTCTACACCCAGCAAAATCCGCATCGGAATAACCTCGAAGACATAAAGATGAGGACGCTAAATACCATATGCCAAATTCAAGGGTATGTTTGAGATACCTTAGGATGCGCTTTACCGCTTGGCGGTGCGAAGCTCGTGGTGAAGCCTGAAAACGAGCGCACAGACACACTGCGAAGTGTATGTCCGGCCTCGTAGCAGTCAAGTAGAGGAGGGAGCCGATCATGCTCCGGAACTCCTTCTGATCTACGGCTTCTCCATCTTCGTCAGGGTCCAATGCTACAGATGTAGCCATTGGAGTGGCGAGGGGCTTCGCATCGGACATGTCAAACATCTTGAGCAGGTCCTTGGTGTACTTCGTCTGGTGGACGAAAGTACCTTGTTTGCTTTGCTTGATTTGCAAACTAAGGAAAAAGGTGAGTTCACCCATCATTGACATTTCAAACTCCCTGCTCATGGTATCTGCAAACTCGGCAACCAAAGCATGAGAAGAGCCACCAAAGATGATATCATCCACATAAATCTGCACTAGGAGGAAATCTTTGCCATGCTTGAGAGTAAACAAAGTTTTATCAACAGAGCCCATCTAATACCCTCGCTCAAGCAGAAAAGACTTAAGTCTATCATACCAAGCCCGAGGGGCCTGCTTGAGTCCATAAAGAGCCTTATGAAGTTTAAGGACTTTATGTGGGTACTTGGGGTTTTCAAAACCAGGGGGTTGTTTTACATAAACATCTTCACCTATGAAGCCATTAAGAAAAGCACTTTTGACATCCATTTGATAGAGTTTGAAACCCCGGGATGTTGCAAAGGCAAGCAAAATCCTAATGGCCTCAAGGCGAGCAACAGGTGCAAAAGTTTCAGTAAAATCAATCCCTTGTAGTTGAGAAAAGCCCTGAGCTACAAGTCTAGCCTTGTTTCTAACTATAGTCCCATCCTCCCCTTGTTTATTTTTGAAAATCCATTTTGTTCCAATGAAATGAACATTTGGTGGAGGATCAACTAAAGTCCAGACTTGGTTTCTCTCAAAATTTTCAAGTTCCTCATGCATGGCATTGATCCAACTAGAATCAGAAAGTGCATGACTAACATCTAAGGGCTCGAAAGAAGCAACAAAAGCAGCATTAGTGAAATGGGCATGAGAACGTGTTACCCTTTGATCAAGCTCACCAATGATTTGCTCGGGAGGGTGCATCCTTTGAACATGATGTGGAGCCTCGCGGCGGGATGCAGTCTCCCCCTCAACTTGTACGTTGGAGTGGTCCAAGATGACCGATGTTGAGGTAGTCACTTCGGGACCTCGTGCCGAAGTAGTTGAAGTGGGGTCAGCTTCGGGGGTCGATGTCGAGGGTAGTAGGGGTTCATCCTCGAATTCTCTGGGATCTTCTTCTTCGAATAAGGTCTGTTCCATGTCGTGTTCATTTGCCTGTTCAAAAGCAGAACTAACAGAGGGGGTTGACTCATCAAAAGTCACATCACATGACTCGATGACAGTGTTAGTTTCCAAGTTATAAACACGATAAGAATGACCATGTGTTGTGTAACCCAAAAAGATCCCGTCAGAAGAGCGCGACTCAAATTTGTCCAAATTACCACGTTTTAGGATAAAGCAGCGACAGCCAAAAACTCGAAGATGAGTAACCTTGGGCTGTCTCCCAAAACGCAGCTCATAAGATGTCAAATTTAAAATTTAGCGCAAGAAGATTCGGTTTGAGATGTAACATGCAGTGTTCATGGCCTCAGCCCAGAATTTTCTAGGAGTCCTATGCTCATCAAGCATCGTCCTAGCCATCTCAACCAAAGTGCGGTTCTTCCTCTCAACGACACCGTTCTGTTGAGGAACCCGCGGAGCAGAGAATTGATGTTCTATGCCATGCTCCATGCAAAAGTCAACAAAGAGACTATTTTTGAACTCAGTGCCATTATCGCTTCGAATGAATTTTAATGCACCTGGGAGTTCAGTAAAAAGTCTCAAAGCCAAGCTCCGAAAGTGTGAAAACACTTCGTCCTTGCTGGCAAGAAAGAAGACCCAAGAGTAGCGAGAGAAATCGTCGACAATTACTAGAACATACCACTTGCCGCCTAAAGAACTGACCCGAGAGGGACCTACAGTGTCCATATGGAGAAGTTCTCCGGGTTGTTCAGTCATCACAGTGGTGACTGGCGAATGCGAAGCGGCAATCATTTTTCCATGTCGACAAGGAGCGCAAACTAAATTCTTCTCGAACTTGAGCTTGGGCAATCCTCGGATCAGGCCTAGGGCGCTCAGACGAGCGAGCAACTCAAAGCTCATATGCCCTAGTCTCCTATGCCACTTCCAAAGCTCAGAAGTCGAATGTGCAACAAGACAATGAGAAGAACCAGATGACTCTGAAAAATCAGCTCCAAAAACTCTCCCAACTCTAAAGATCTTACACACCACAACGCCATCAGAATTGAGCACTTGCGAAGTATCGCGATGAAATCACACTTCGAAGCCCTCATCAAGCAACTGAGATACAGACAGCAAATTGTATCCCAGGTTCTCAACCAAAGCAACATCTTTGAGAGTGAAGTTCGAATTAATTCTTACCACACCTTTACCTTTCACTCTACTCCTTCGATTGTTTCCGAAGGTGATATGTTCCCTTTGCTTGGTTGTGGTGAGGCTGGAGAACCATGCTGCATCTCCGGTCATGTGGCGCGAACAACCGGAGTCCATGATCCACGTGCCCTCCAAGCCTCGATCTGTCACCTACACACGATAAGAATGTCTCGATCGCTCAGTGCTGGGGTGAGTGAAATAATGACGAGGCATCCAGCACTGAGTGACACGAGTAGTAGGCACAGTAAAAGCAGATGGTCTACGCACATAATAATCAGAATGATGCAAAGTGCGAGGTCTACCTACATGCTGTGAACGAACAACATGTGGAGGTCTCCTACTCTGATGAGGTACAAATCTGCTAGCCCGAGGTCTACCACCATATGGAACATAGTGAAGACCTCGAGGAGCAAAACCTCTCCGAGAAGCACGAGGAGCCTCAAAAGCAGGACGATAGTACATCTCAGACTCATGCATACCTAAAGATGGGTAATGCATGTCCTGGTAACTCATCGCCTGAGAGCGTCGCTCATCCTTGATGCGACGAAAACAGAACCCAACCAAATGACCCGCCCGCTGACAATAGGAACAATGAAACACTCTCCTGGGGGCACTCTCATGGGTCACAGGAGCAACTCTCACAGGCTCCTTGGGTTTTCTCTGAGTGGTTTTCTTGGAAGGATTTTTCTTGGCAGGAGGAGTGGTTTTCTTTGGTGGATGGGTAGGCTTTTTGGCTGGAGGGGTGTCTAACAGCGCTCTCTCTTTCTCTAGGGTAGTGGGAGAGGTGAAAACAGTTTTGGTCTTACTGTCTGAAGGTATCCTCTCAAAACCCAAACCTAGAGCTACCCCTGCTCTGTCAGCACACAACTTGGTCTTGGCCAAGAGCAAATCCATCCTACCCTTTCCCTCAGTGCATTTGTTAACCACGGAAAGGAGGTATTCATTTTCTGACATGAGGTTCTCAGCTTGCTCTCTAGCAGTGCCTAGCTGGTCCTTAAGGGTGATGCAAGTGTCACACACAGGCTGCACATCCTTAGAACTACCGGCCCTCTCCAATCTAGCCTCTAAATCATGAACATGCTTATCACGTAAATTAATGCTATCGCGTAATAAAGAGCAGTTCATGCAATCAATAATATCATGAGGTCTAGAATCCACCTCCAAAAGCTGCTTCTGTGCAGTCTCAAGCTCAGAAAGAGTTTGAGCATGAACAGAACGCAACTGAGCAAGCTCACTCATGACAACAGAACAAGACTCACATTCAGCATCATTAAACTTAGACTTAAGCATGGCATATTCAGTAGAAACATTTTCTAACCTAAGTCTAAGGTCTTTTCTTTCTCTAGCGGCTTGCACAAGTAATCTATCCTACCAAGCACTACTTCATTCAGCTCATCTAATTTAATTAGTAGCTGGTCAGATGATAGTGTTACCTCAGATGAGTCAAGCTCATCGCCGTTGTGATCGCTGTCGGCCATGAAGCAAAGGCCGGTGAAGTCTCGTCCCTTCTTGTCCTTCTTGTCCTCCTTCCTTGGGGACTCCTCCTCCTCAGAGCTTGACTCCTCAGTTGAGGAAGTGTCAATGTCGCTGAGAGCAGCAACAAAGGCTCTGGAAGCGGCCTTGGCTACTTTCTTAGCCATCTTGCCGCGCTTGCCCTTCACAAAAGGCTTCTTCTCCTTTTTGTGGTATTTGGGGCGCTCACTCTCATCTCTCTTTTTGAGCTTGGGGCAATTAGCCTTGATGTGAGAAGTGTCACCGCATTCAAAACAACCACCAAAACCACTTCTTCTCTGATCCCGTCTCTCATGATGAAAACGGGTGAACCTCCGGGCAATGAGAGCAAGCTCGTCATCAGCTAGAGTGTCCACCTGCTCCTTTGTGACGGAGACCAGGGAGGACAAAGCAAAACCATCTGCAAAAACACAAGTACCAGATGTGCTTGGTTCTGCAGTGGTGCCACGGCTAGTGCTAGAAACCAATGCCAATGGCTGTGGCAAAGAGCTTCTGTGCACAGCAAGAGATGCCTTGGCAATCTCTGTGGACTTCAGCTTGCTAAAGAGTTCATCACAGGTCAATGTGTCATAACCTGTGGACTCCTCAATGCTGGATATCTTTACTTCCCATATGCTACGGTCAAGAGCATAGAGAAGCTTGATAGCCCTATCATGATCATTGTAAGCAAGCGTCCCGTTGGATCGCAAGTTACTCACTATCGCGTCAAAGCGAGAAAACATGGCATCTATAGATTCACCAGGTGCCTGCACAAACAGTTGATACTGTTGATTGTATGTGCTTTGGCGCCTGGCCTTGATCTGAGTAGAGCCCTCATGAAAAACAGTGAGCGTTGTCCAAATTTCCCTAGCAGTCCTAAGGTGCTGCACCCTATCGAACTCACTTCTACTCAAACCGATGAACAGTATATTTCTTGCCTTGGAATTGGCATTATACTGATCCTTCTCAGTCTGAGAAGTGCGAGTCTCAGGGATGGAGTATTGTGAGTCCACAATCTCCCAAATTGCATTTCCTTGGCTTAACAAGTAAGCCTCCATGCGCACCTTCCAGTATGCAAAATCAGTCCCATCGAACAGAGGAATTTTACTGCCTCTATCCATGTCGCCAATAGATCACAAAACCGGTTAAGGTCAACTGGTGATCTTAACCCGCTCTGATACCAATTGTTGGACCGGAAATGGCGACCAGAGGGGGGTGAATGGGAGCTTTTAAAATTTTGGGCTAAAAACTAGCCTTCGGTTTCAGTTTTGTCTTCTGCGGAACAGGCTTCGAACACTACCTTCGAACACAGGCTTCGGAGAAGCAAAAGTTCGAAGCCAAGAAGACTTCGCTCCACTTACAACCCTTGAAAATCTACTCTGCTAAGTCAGTGCAGGCTCCGCACACAGGGTGCTACGAGCAGGCTTCGCACTTCACCCTTTGCAAGAGTGGACACGCTTCTGAGGACTTCGACCAAGTACTTGGCAGCAGCAACTAGTGCTGGGCTTCGTACACGAAGGTCTACACGCACACAACCGGACTATACTAAGGGCTTCGACACAAGAAGCAAAACGGGCCTCGGTCAGGGCTTCGCTAGTAAGCAGCGAGGTCTCGCCTTCTGTTACACAGAGCGAACGCACACTGACAAAACACACTTCGCTAGAAAAACAACCTTCGCCTCAACAGGCTTCGGTGCACAACAAAAGGCGAGGTATGCAACGCGAGCTCAAGCATAAGCACAGGAAACAGGGCTTCGCCGCTTGAACAAGGAACACAGAAAATGAACTCTCTGGATGTATTACAATCGAAGTGTGGCTACAGGAGCTCAACAGTAAATGCTCAATGTGTTAAATGTTACCTACCGAGCCCCCATATTTATAGCCCACAGTTCACCCAAAGGAAATGACTATTTTACCCCTAGGGTTTACAAAGGATTTGACTCTACAGAACAAAGGGGTACAAAAGGTAGTCCACCTTTATTCTGGAGGCTTCTCTATCAGCTTTGCAGAGGGGACAGTGTCAGCCTTTTACAGAACAGACAGTGTCAGCCTTTGCAGTCTTTGACCTTCTGGAATCCTCCCTTCACACGCGAGGGTGCGGTAGCTTCGGTGAGAAGTCTTGAGCCTGTTGGCCTTCGCTTCACCGAAGTCAGTCTCCGATACAGTGACAGTTTTGAGCCGAAGCCGTCAAAGCCCTTGGGCCTTCGCACCAACACCTCCGGAGTGGACCACCATGGCTTCGCAGCTTCACCCAGCTCGAACTCCGTCAGTCCGTGTACCGAAGCCATGTAGGCCGAAGCACCACAAGACAACCTCGCTCCGGAGCTAGCCTCGCTACGAAGTCTTCCTCACTCCTAAGCCCCACCTTCGAAGCACCACCCTTCGAAGTCCCTTCTTCGTCCAAGGCCTCCGCATGAAGCATTCCACGAGTCCTTTGTCGCAGTGTCTCTCCCCGAGCACACTCCTCGACGAGCCTCACCCGGACCATGCCTTCGATGCGCCTCGACTTCTGAGACCTTCGTCGGGTACCTTCGAATGTCTCCCTCCGGAGCACACTTCGAACTCCTTGCCTCCGCAGAGGACTTGTTCCACCAACTCCGAAGTCACTCCATTCGGAGTACCTTCGAAGTGCCTCACCTCCGAGGACTTTGTCTCGGAGTACCTTCAGCCGGAGCCATGCTCCGCACTCTCTGCCTTCACCTGGCACGTCTCGACCCGAGGACCGACCCGGACCACCATCGTAGCCACCGTGACGGAGCTCCCCGCTCCCCTGGCATCAAGCCTCCCGCTCGACCCAGGTTCACCTGCTACGAACCTTGTCCGACTCCTCCGAAGTCCCTGCGTACCACCGACAAGCAAACAAGTGTTTCCAGTACTCCGGAGACCTCTCCGGGTTAGCAACCTCCGGCACACACTTCGGTGTACTGCCCAAAGTACCGAACCCTTCGGTACAAACCCAGTCATTGCGTACTGTCGGACCCCTCCGACAAGCACACTCCGCTGCACAGCTGCAGCAACCAAACACCGAACATCCTTCGGTAAAACCACCTCTGAAACACACTTCGGAGGTACAACCTCCGAACCCCCTCCGGAGGTAACCTCCTCCGAACACCTTCGGAGGTACCCTTCGAACAGAGGGTAAAAAGCCTGTCAATCACTCATCACAAAACACCGAAACCAACCCTTGGTTTCTCACATATCATCTCCGCACAAGGTATCGCCGTAGATCCTTCCACCGTGGAAGCAGTTACGGATTGGCTGCCACCCACCAACGTATTAGAGATATGAAGTTTTCTTGGTTTGGCAGGATATTATCGGCGATTTATCGAGAATTTCTCCAAGATAGCCAAGCCTATGACTAAGTTGTTGCAGAAGGGAGAGAAGTTTGAATGGACTCCCGAATGCGAGGAAAGTTTTTGTACCCTCAAGACCCGGCTAGTGTCAGCACCCATACTGACCCTACCCGACATAAGGAAGGACTTCCATGTCTATTGCGACGCATCTCGCCAGGGATTGGGATGTGTTCTTATGCAAGACGGAAAGGTTGTCTCGTACGCCTCTCGGCAATTGAGACCCCATGAGGTAAACTACCCCACGCACGACCTGGAATTGGCCGCTATTATGCACGCCCTGAAAATATGGAGGAATTATTTGGTCGGAAACCGATGCGAAGTCTTTACGGATCACAAGAGTTTGAAGTACATCTTCACGCAGTCGGATCTCAATCTTAGGCAAAGGCGATGGTTAGAATTAATAAAGGACTACGACTAAGGTATTCACTACCATCCCGGCAAAACGAACGTGGTAGCTGATGCATTAAGTCGTAAAGGATATTACACCGCCATCGTGATTCAGAATCACGCGCCTTTGCTATATAAGGAAATGGAAAAGTTAAATCTCGGGTTAACCACAGGAGCCTATCTAGTCACCTTGGAGACCCAACCAGATATAGCCGCCATTAAGAAGAACATGAGACAGGGCAAGGCCCTAGGATTTTCAGAGGATGAGAATGGCACCATATGGTTCGGAACCAGGATCTGTGTACCAGATAAACCGGAGTTAAAGACCCTTATTCTACGGGAGGCCCATGATACTCTGTACTCCATCCATCCCGGAAGTACAAAGATGTACCAAGATCTGAAGGAGCATTATTGGTGGGTTAGCATGAAAAAGGAGATTGCTCAATTTGTCGCAGAATGAGACACCTGCCGACGAGTGAAGGCAGAACATCAGAGACCTGCAGGGCTGTTACAACCACTTAAAGTGCCTAAATGGAAATGGGAAGAGATCAGTATGGACTTCATCACCAGACTCCCAAAAACCCAACTTGGATACGATTCTATATGGGTAATCATTGATCGGCTAACGAAGGTAGCTCACTTTATAGCCGTCAAGACGACCTTCAGTGGCCCTAAACTAGCAGAGTTGTATATGGCCCACATCGTGTGCCTTCATGGAGTGCCCAAGAAGATAGTCTTCGATAGAGGGACTCAGTTTATGTCTCGATTCTGGAAAAACCTTCAAGAGGAAATGGGAACGAGACTAAACTTCAGCACCGCATACCACCCTCAGACGGATGGACAAACTGAAAGGGTGAATCAGATATTAGAGGATATGCTTCGGGCCTGCGTCTTGGATTTTGGAGAAACTTGGGACAAGAGTTTACCGTACGCCGAGTTTTCGTACAACAACAGTTACCAAGCCAGCCTTCAAATGTCCACGTTCGAAGCCTTATATGGACGAAAGTGCAGGACGCCTCTACTTTGGTATCAAACCGGCAAATCCCAAGTGTTTGGAACAGACATCCTTCGGGAAGCTGAAGAGAAGGTACAGATTATCAGAGACCGACTCAAGATAGCCCAATCTCGACAGAAGAGTTATGCGGACAATCGACGTCGAGATTTAGCCTTTGAAGAGGGAGACCATGTTTACCTCCGAGTTACCCCTCTCCGTGGCACCCAACGATTTAACATGAGAGGAAAGTTGGCACCACGATACGTTGGACCTTTTCCCATTGTTCGACGTCAAGGAGAAGTCGCTTATCAGTTGGAACGGCCACCCTCCTTGGCTGGGGTACATGACGTATTCCATGTGTCACAACTAAAGAAGTGTCTTCGAGTCCCAGCAGAGCAAGTAGACCTTCAGCAGTTGAACATACAAGAAGATCTGACCTATGTGGAAAAGCCCATCAAGATCTTGGAAGTCAAAGAAAGGACCACCAGGAGTCGCGTCATCCGCTTCTGTAAAGCTCAGTGGAGCAATCATCCCGTAGAGGAAGCTACATGGGAAAAAGAGGAAGAACTCAAAGCACAACATCCTGAGTTATTCGAGGATTGTTCCGAATCTCGAGGACGAGATTCTCTGTAAGGGGGATAGGATTGTAACATCCCAAGATTTAAAAATAAATAAAATAAAGGAAATATATTTTTATGGAATTAATGGAATTATTTAATTAAAGAAAACCCTAAAAGAGCCCTACTAAAGCCAAATAGGGAGAAATATTCAAAATTTCAACTTGAAAAATTTATGATAGAATCTAGAGGCCAAGATATAATTTTAGGAATTTTTACAAATTTTTATCAACAGTGCTTCAACCCTTAAACAAATAAATGAATTACTGGATTTATTTTAATTCAGAAAATCATTTTAAACCTTAATGGGCCTCAACCCTCAAAGTCCCCGAGCCAGCCCAGTCCAAGCTTTGCGTCACTGAAAAGTGAGACCCAGGTGTCAGCACCACTCCCCTCCTCTCTCTCCCACCCGCGCCGCGCCTCGGCCCCACGTGTCAGCCACTCGCACCCGCCTCTATCTCTCTGGTCGTCGGGGCCCGCCTGTCGGCCCTTCCGTTTTCGCTCGCTCGCCGACAGGTGGGGGCCACCTGTCGGGATCTTCTTCCCCGATGGAAAGAGATTCCCCCTTTCCATCACCGGCGAGACCACCTTCCAAATCCACCGCCCCCCCCCTTGCCAAATTGGCGCCCAATCCCGTCTTGCCAAGCTCCGGCGATCCCTTTCCAACTAGAGCCAAGTGTTTTCGGCATACATGGAAGATGCTCTCTGTTATAGCAGGTTCGCCGGAGAGAGGGAGAAAGGAAACCCTCGGATTCCTTCCCTTTTGGACACCGGCGACCCCCCTATAAGTACCCGTCATTCGCCGCTCTCCGCCACACCCTTAATCGCCTTCTCCGCGCACTACCGAAGCTTTGCGACACCAAAACCCGCCTCCCTCTGTTTCGACACCGGCAAGCCCTCGCCGACGACTCGAGCCACCGCTGCCCTCGCCGACGACACCTCTGTGACCGCCATCTCCCGCCCGTCACCGGCCTCGCCTCCGTTGGGCCAGAACACCACCGGAACACTGCCGCCACTGCTAACCAGAGGGACCTTCATCGCCCCTCTTCGACGCCGGTCGCCGTCAGCTCACCGCTGCCACCACCGCCGGTACGCCCGTACTCCCTGTGGTCCCTACTTTCCGTTTTAGGCCTTAGCTTGGCCAGTGAGCCCTCGCCGACGCCGGAATTGCTCGCCGTTGCGCCACCGGAGTCGGGAACGAAGGGGGTAATTCCCCCTTACACGTGTGTCGTGCCGGACGAAGTCCTGGCCGCATGATCATGATCGAACAGCGCTGATTAGATCCCTTTGGAATCTAATCAGAGCCGCTGATCTGCATTGAAACGGTATCGGCTAATCTCGGCCGTTGAACGCTATTTAAAACCCTGGCTCGATCTCGTGCGTCCACGCGTACCAGTTCGATGCCTTTTAATCTCGACCGTCCGTTGCCACTTAAACCTCCCGCCTCGCGCCTGATCGCCGGATCCAGATCCAACGGCTCTAGGCGATCGGGTCCACGTGCACAGTCACGGGTTCATGGTGAACCTGGTTCACCGTTGACCAGAGATTGTTTTACAGTTTAAATAAAATTCCAGAAAATTGTTTAAACTTTGAAAATTCATAACTTGCTCATTTTAACTCCAAATTTCACCAATCAAATTTTGTTAAATTCAAAATTTTATTCTCTACACATTAATGCCATAAAAACAGTATGTCCCTGTTGCCAAAATATTCTTATTAATTAAACAAATAAAAACCCCTTAGGGATAAAATTGTGAATTCCTAAAATAAATTGGGGAAAACCTTAAAATCTAAACTTTAAATGTTTTTCAACATAACTTCAGAATAATAAAGCCTTATTTCACATATTAAAACCCCTAATACTTGTATGCTTATTGTTTTGTGATATTTGGTTTGTTGTTTAAGTGTATGTTTACTTTTTCCGTATCGAGAAGACTACGAGTTCGTCGAGGAGCCGGAGTTTTACCCCGAGGTTCCACCTTCACCATTTTCTGGACAAGGCAAGTCACAACCCCCATTTTGATCATCATTGAGCCCATGTTTTAATAAATTATCGCTATAACTCATAGGATAATATTGCATTAGTCAAATATCAAGCCCTACACTATATTTATTAGATCCCCGTCCTTGTGTGCAAACCCAAGCCATGCTTATTGAGCCTACACTCCTTGTCACTCTACAAATACTATATTAGCTAGTGTCGAATGTACTAACACAACTGCTATAGGATAAAAGAATGAGTCGTAGATAGATGGATTCTACTATATGTATTTCCCCGTTATTCTCATTTCTGGACTCTGTTGGAGTTGGCTATGTTATAAGTAGGGTGGGTTCCGGGTGCAAGCTAGGGCATTGGTTGGTCGCACCCGAGGCACTATAAGGACCGGTCTGCGGGATCTGTTGCAAAGCACTTTCGTACTAACCACAAGTCTAATGGGTAAGTCCTAACTGAAAGTATGGAACAATCCGACTCGATGCACCATAGTGGAGGGGGCAAGGGGCAACCTGCGGGTGACTTGTACCGACATGGCTCAAGGGGGGTATGGTGTTGGCTCGACGCGTCGGGGCACCATATGAAACCCATAAGAGGGTGCTGTCGGGTCGAGGCGGTCCATATGGAAGGTTTTGGCACGATTTTCTGTGGTATGGGTCATCTCGTTACACTTTGGTGTAAGTGATGAGTGCGTGCCTTGTGGGTACAGTGATACACCTCTGATCAGAGTTTTAAATCTTTTCGAAAAGCCGAGCCCACGGTCAAGGGTGGGTTGTGTGACTTCTCGCGGTTAGTTTACAATTGTTTGAATGGTTGAGTTATTCATGGCATGTAAGGACTGTTGAGCGAGGGTGGGCTGACTGTACCCCTCGAGTTAGAAGATGATGATGCATACACATGTTTACATTTCAGTACTAATAAATTGATCACATTTAATTGCTTTACAAATTATGCTCTTCCGCAAAATTAGCCACTATCTCCCTTGTTATTACTCTACAATATTATATTTGTATCCGGTGGCTTGCTGAGTACGTTTGTACTCACCCCCGTTGACTTACACCACCAGAGCCTGTCTACTACGAGGAGGATGAAGGTCTGGAGTAGCGACCCAATCAAGGCGAGACTGGAAGAAGGCGCTCATCTAGGACCTTTGTTTTATTAGTTTCTCTTCACCTTTATTCACTTTTGTACTAATACGGTCTACGAACCGTGAATGCTTGTCGTATTGTGCGTGGTCGTGTGATGAACATCTTGATTTATTGATTTTCTATGAAAATTTCAATAAAGGTCCGGATTTATTAAATTTGGGCATGACACTTATTGACCCACATTTATAACTACTTCTCGAGACTTGCTGAGTACGTTTGTACTCACCCCTCTTGCTAACCCCCATCGAGAAGATGAAGTCTAGCCAGGAGAAGATGATGTCCAAGGAGATGAAGATCGCCCAACGTAGGGTCTCGAGCCTAGTTCCTAACTAGGAGTTGAAGTTGTTTCCGCTAAGACTTAGTTATTTTGTTTCCACTGAAAAACTTTGTGATGTTTGAATTACCACGAGTAATGCCTCGTATGACTTTGAAATGAACTTAGGCTCGTAAGACTTGTGTTGTCCAGGGCCGGCCCTGACATTTTTGTGGCCCGGTGCGGAACAAAAAATGGAGGCCCCCATTCACCATAAAGATACAAAATAATATTGAAAAATTTAGTGCCATTAATAGGCCTATGTCCGTGACTTGTGACTAATTTGCAACTGGGCTTTATTAATACTTATGAGGCCTATTAGCATACTAAATTTTGGAGGCCCCGTACTTTCGGAGGCCCGGTGCAGTCGCACCGCTGGCACTGGCCCAAGCCGGCCCTGGTGTTGTAGTAATGTGCTACCGTTGAATCATGAAATATCTTCAATAATATTATTGCAATTCAAATCATGACAACCTATTCCGTATTAGCTAAGTCTATACAAGTCTATACAGGACGATGGTGTCACATGGGCCATGATTTGTTTGGATTTTACGGAATGAGTTTATCTTTCAAAAAATTATACTAATGTTTTTCAGGTTATCCATAAGCTAATTCTCTTCCTCACTCGGTGGCTGCGAGACTTTATCAGCTAATTCATCTGGTGGAGCCTCCAAACCTAAGCGTGTCTACTTGAAGTGATCCGGTGGCGTTGGCAAGAAGCGGTCAGAGAGTAGTGTTTTAAATAGCGTGGTGTCTTTCTGTTGTTTTTTTGGTCCGGTGGTGTCAAGCTAGTTTCTGAATTTTGATGATGTGGTTCATTCTGGTGGTTTCCTCATCAATAATGTCTTGTGTGGTCTGTGTATATAAACGTCTAAACTGTACCGTGAGATATTGGTGTAAGTTGTCATTATTTTGGGCTTTTGCTGTGAGTTGGTAACCCCGCCGATAGTGATGATAAATTTATCTGCTTTCAAGTAAAAATCAAGCTCCCTATTGTGGATGCCTTTTTTCAAAAAAAAAGTGTAGGATTGCATCCATGACATTATATTGTTGTAATTGTGCTATGGAATGCAGACTTGATTGTCTTGCTCCACGTATGACATGGCCAAAATATTATTCACGAGTCATGACTGATTTTTTGCCATCTAATTACACTGTCGAAGATCGAATTGGAGGACCCATTGGGAAATCTCTTATAGTGAAACTGGTCACACATGCTGGTGCCAGGACGAAGGATGTCGCGGGTGATGGTTGTACACTTGTAGTTACCACTTCCACAGTCCTTGCTCAACAGCTCAAGGCCTGATTCCTGAAGGAAAGAAGGTGTGTTTGTGTGTTCCTCTCCTTGTCCATGACCTTTAAATTGTGATTTTAAGAGCTAACAGGAGAAAGTAGCTGTTATGATGAATATGTCAACACCAAAACATTCTGAATCTTGAACCTGCACCTTATCTCGTGTGCCTGACATAGGTGCTTGCTTCTGGAACCTAGAATTAATCCTGTCCAGATCGCACGAGTTTATCTTCAGGTATTTCTGTATTTTAATTGTCAGTCTTTTGTTATTTATTATTTTCAAGTTTGTTTTGCTCTTTGGTTGTCAGGTTGGTCACTCTGTTGTTTAATTCTGTATGGGTTGAATGGTTTTTGTAAGGAAGAACTGAAACTGCAGTGCAAATCTGAAAACAGAGCCGACTAACAAGTAGTATTGTCGAAGTTCTTAATCTGCCACACGCGCAGGGCATGGTCACTCACACGTGTGCTCGCATGTTACAAGCACACAGATCATAAAAACTGGCTACAATTTGCAGCTCGCATGGTTGACTTTGTGGACAATTAGCTACTAAATAAACAACTTGGATCTTCTTCAACAGAATCCACTTTAGGACACTTGATAAGGAAGCAAATCTTCTTTCAGTTCTTAATGCATGCAACTTGGGCTATATATTCCCATTCTGCCCTCTGAATGGCGATATAATTAATTAATTAGCTTAATAATTTAGGTACTCTCTTCGGTATTGTTTCTAATTCGATGTGACATATAGTTGGTATCAGAGCATAATTAGGTCATTTTTGACTCTAATTCCGTTCCATGACAGCTCGATCCTTCGATCTTGATTTCAGAAAGTAGACGGTCAGTACACGATATCGATCATGATGGTATGTATAGTATCTGAATATGCAAAACCATACTTTTCAAGCTTCTTCTAAAATAAAAACTATTTCTTATTTTTAATTAAGTCTAAAAAGAACCATCTCTTTGATTCTTTCGTTCCGGCATCTTTCAGAACGTATCACACGGTACTATCCGAATCTAAGTATGGCCCATAAAAAATTGAACACTTTCATTAGTGATGGGTCACGGTACAATCCAGTATTAAAGGTTGCTCCATACAATAACATGTTATGTTATCATCTGTTACTAAAGAGGGACACGCCTATTAGCTTTTTCTATTTTTTACTGAATTTTCATCAAATTATTATAAAAAACTTTAACAATTTTAAATGATTATTTAATAATAGATATGTCATCTTTAGGCCTGAATTTTTTTAGCTCCACCCCTTTCGCTACCTTTTCTATATATTTTCTGAAGCAAATACACCTAGCTACTCTACTAGCTATTAAAAATCATTAAGAATCCAATTCTTCAGCTTAAGCATGCAGAAAAGCATCCAAGAGTTGAGCACTGCTAAATAGGCTCTTACTGTGCCACTTTCGGAATTTATCAGAGAGCAGAAGCTCATCGATCTGTTCATGCGCATGTCCAAACATATATAGCAGATGCCTGAAGCACGCATGCATTCATTTGTATTGTGATGTGACAAATTGGAAAGTATAATAGTGGATCTACAGAGGCAGCTGCAGGCACAAGCTTTCATGGCAAGTAGTACATAGTATGTTTCACCCCATGCACACACATCAGATTATCAGGAGCAGCAAGCAAATGACAGAGGAAAGCAAGCTGAGACCACCTCACCACCATATATAGCTAGGTTAGTCCTAGGTCTTAGTAACAGCTAGCTAGCCAGTGGCCGGCCGCCGGTTAATTGCAGTAAACTCCAGGTTCCCCCGTCAAATTGATTCCTACCTACGTAAACACTCGATCACCTAATCATTTGGTGCTGATGCCTCATGCCTTCTCAGTACTTCTCACTCAAAGCTAGCGCAAGCTCGCGCGCGCCTTCGTCATCGCCGCGGCGCGCGGCCGGGCGCGGATGGTGGAGCTAGGGGCTTCGATCGGCTAATGGCTGGGGCTTCCTTCCGCGCCACACAAGGTCTAGAGAGAGGCTCGTGCGCGCGCGGTGGATGGCCAGCGCGTGCCCCGCGCCCGCACGAGCCCGCTCATCGGGAGCCCCGCCGCGCGCGCGGGGCCAGGCCGGCCGGGTCGTCGTCACGGTGACGGCGGCGGAGTGGATCGCACTCAAGGTGCACGCGCAGGCCCGGGCCGCGGGCAATGCATGCGGTGCGACGTCGTCGTCCGCGGTTCCGCGCGCCATGGACGACGCTTCGTCGTCGTCGTCGACTAGATCTCGATCGATCCCGGCCCACAAGTCTTGGCTGCCCTCACATGAGGATCCCCCTTAACCCGTGCTAGCTCAGACTAATCGTGTGTGTCACTAAAGGTTACATCTGTTAGTTGTTAATTCATCTCTGCGCTCTGCTGATGATGCAGTTTAATTTCGATGTGGCTGCTGGTGCTTAATTCAACCGTCAAAATGAGGACTGGTCCAACAACAAATCATTTCGCTGTGCTGAAAATATACATGCGCCTCGTTATTGCTGTCAAAGTATAGAATTTTTTTAATAATATTTTTTTAAAAAAAATCTGGTAATCAAATTTTAAAAATTGTAAAATTGGGCTCCCATCGACAGATCATCTGCCAAGCGTGGCCACGTTGGCCACGTTCAGCGGATGAACAGTCGAACGAAGCCCAACGGCTAGTCCAGTCAACGCCAACGTGTCACGCAACGCCTATTTTGATCGAATGAGACTGAAGTAGCCACGTTCAGCGGATGAACAACCGAACGTGACTCTATAATAGGGACAGAACATGGAAAAAAAATTGGGTGGATGTAGGACCGAAAGTAGCGACCAGAGGGGGGTGAATGGACGCCTTAAAAATTCTTTCGAATCAATGGCCTGCTCCCAACACCCAACGCTCCTCAAAAGACTAAGCCACAAAGCGTGAACAGATTGCCTAAGTCTAAAAGTATCTAGCCTAGAAACAACCGGTGTAAAAAACTGAGAAACACCAATACAGTGCTAATAGGCAGATAAACAAAATATTCAAGACATGGCAGATCAAATTTCTAAGTAGAATAATTTAAGTACACAAGGAATGTGATGAGAAGTTACTGCTCAAAATCTGTCTCCTGTTCGGAACTCGGCGAAGCCTGCTTCGCAGTGTCGAAGCCTGCTTCAGCGTCGCTTGTCGAAGTCTAGCGAAGGCTGTCGTGGAAGTGCCGAAGGTTTGTTGAGTCTAGCCTAGTTAGAGTGTAGCAGTGAGCGAAGTATGCTTCAAAGCGAAGTATGAACGTATCGAAGCTTGCTTCGAACAGTATACTTCGAAGCCACAGACTTCGATCAGAACACTTTGAACACAGTTCACAGAAAAGCTACCTTCGAGAGACAATCAAAGCCAAACACACAGCAGCGAGAAGAAATCGAAGCCTATACTCTACCTTCAGAGCTAGCTTGATCGAGGTATGACAACCGAAGTTGTGACCTCTGACCCGAGGGCTAACTTCGACTGACAGGCTCCGAACTTACACACTGTGACCCTCGAAAATGACAACAGCAGAAGAGATCTCAGAAAACACACTTCGAGCGAAGTCTATCAGAAAGACATACTTTGAAGCTACCTTCGAAGCCTGTCAAAGTATGCTTCGCAAAAGAGCCTAAGTATGCTAGAATGAAAAGCTTAGAACTGAGCACACTTCGAAATAAGATTCATAGCTCGAGTTTGGAGTCAAAAGTTCTAGCGAAGCCTTCGAAGATGTCAGATCGAAGCCTGCCTCACGGAGCTGAGGGACTTCGAACAGAGAAGGGGACTTCGCCAGAAACAGCTAGAAAAGGGACTTGGCCCTGTCAACTCGATCAAAAAGCTACGCAGGAAAAAGCAAAGCTAGAATACTAGTGTACTGTTGCTACAGGGAAATAGTACTACTTGCAACTAGCAAGAACTAGTACTCCTCACGTGGAGAACAAAAGCAACAGAGACACATTTTCTCAAGAAAAATAGCTATGCACGTGAAACGAAGCCATAAAAATGCTACAGATTCGCTGCACACAATATGACACGAACAGGGAATAGAAACTCACTGCATCAAGAAGAACAAAATAGATGCAGGAATAAAAATGCCATGAGCAGGAACCTGGCGGCACACAAACAGGAGAGAGAGAGAACGCAGGAAAAAATGACCCAATGGATTAAAAAGTGATTTCTTGAAAGGGTAACCTAACCCTAGGGATTGGGGCCCGATTTATAGGCTGCCCAATAGCTAGGAATATTCCACCAGCCCCTTAGGGTTTTTTACAGACGCTGAAATAACAGGAAAAGACTAGACTGCCCTTAGGATATTTTTACAGACTCGACTGACTGACTGTGGGCCTAGGGACAAAATAGAAAACTCCTATTTACAGACGACTTATCCGGAAGCTAAGCTTTCATAGCGGTTATGGCTTCTCTTCTGGACAGTCTGATACAAGATCAGTGGTCGTCAGTTTTGCGTTGAAACTGACAAAGCCTCTACCGACTTTGCACCAGGTACCCGGATTGGGATGGCCCGACTCCGCAGCTCTCTCAGCCCGGCAATCACTCACCGCCTGTGTACCTGAGTCAATCCTGGTCAATATCCCAGTGGGTCTTCTACTTCTCCTAGCCCATGTACCCGGATTGGGCCAGCCCGACTTCGCGGCCCCTCTGCCCGACAGTCGCTCGCTGCCCGTGTACCTGAGTCACACGCGACCCATGACACAGCAGATCTCCTCTCTTCTTCTGTCATCTTGACTATCGTTGACAATGACTCGTCACATCTGGAGCCATGAGGCCCACGCTATTCAGCATGGCTCCTCAATCTCCCCCTTGATGAGTGCATTGTCAACACTTCACTTTTTCAGCTCTTCAGTATCTGCAAGCAACTGTGGAAACACGAAAACAAGGCACAAGAAAACAAAGAAGAAGAAAAAATAAAGTAAAAGTTTAACCCTAATGATCAAAAGCCAAACAAAAGCAAGAAGTGATCATTATGGTTAACCAGAATGTGAAAAGAGTGTGATCTTAGAAACATCAACAAGGATATCAAAAGAGTAAAAGGAGTAAGGACAACAGGACAAAAACTCCCCCTTAAACTCTTATCCCAAAATTTCTCCCCCTTGTTGACAAGTGAACTCATCAAGCACTCAAAAAAAAGGACACAAACTCCCCCTGAAATGCAACTCCCCCTCAAAATATGCGATGAATGCAACTGAAGTGCAGGTGGAGTGAAGAAAGAATGCTTCTC
This sequence comes from Zizania palustris, assembly GCA_019279435.1. Taxonomy (NCBI): domain Eukaryota; kingdom Viridiplantae; phylum Streptophyta; class Magnoliopsida; order Poales; family Poaceae; genus Zizania; species Zizania palustris. The sequence continues at coordinate 13,655,684 of JAAALK010000086.1, read as the reverse complement.
AGATATGATTGACTGCAATTACAACATCTAACAAGTATAGCAAAAGACATACCGTCTACGACACATGGCATGATCAGTGCAACAGATGATATCTAAAGAAAGTCATTTACACGCATTTTTCAGTTTTTGCAAACAAAAGCATCACCACATTTTCTAGTTAACAAGCAAAGTAAAGCACGAGATGCAAAAACTAACCGATATCTACCAAGATAAGCATTGTTCAAGACAAAGTGCTTCAGCAAAACTTGTTATCTTTTCAATGTTCAAGCTTTTTCATTTTCCTTTTCCATTTTTTGCCAAGGGTTATTTGCATGTCAAACCTTATGCTAATCGACCAAGTCAAGCCTAGGCCAGAACTGGACCATCAGAAGCTTAAGACATTGGTCTTGGCATACACTACACTGTCCTAGTTCATACCAAAGTGCTATGGTAAGCAGTCTAGAACACTGTAATGCGACAAAGCAAACCCACTTGGATCTTTTCAACTCAAGCATAAAAAGGCATGGAATTTTCATTCATTTTTTATTATTTTTATAGCACATTTTCCATGTTAAAGCATAAAGATGTCCAAGTTGCATATCTGCATCTATTGTGAGGAACTAACTTACAAGGCATGTAACAGATAGTAAAAGCACTCAGCCTACACAAGCAAGTTACCAGAAGCAATGGTGATCAGTTTTTTAAGTTTAAAGCGTAAAAGCCATGCGGATGACAGATATCAGACATATCAAGCAAACTGAAACAAGGCATGATCATTGACAAGTAATCAAAAGCATGTACCGGCTAGAATAAGTAAAGCAGTTCAATCATATAACAGAAGCAAGCTTAACAGTGTGATATGTGAATATGCATGATATGAACACACACAAAAAGACTCAAGAAAAGAGTAAAGAAGAAAGAAAACTGACGCAAAAGTATCCTAAAGAGGATACAGAACACCCAAATCCCCTCGTAAACGCTCAAAGGTAGACTGATCTAGGGGTTTATTGAAAATGTCAGCCAACTGATGATGGGTATCAACATGAACAAGGTCAATGACACCTTTCTCATATTGATCCCGCAGAAAATGAAAGTGCACATCAATGTGTTTGGTTTTTGAATGGAGACAAGGGTTTTTCCCTACACTAATAGCACTGGTGCTGTCGCAAAACAAAGGAACTCTGGTAGGAAAGAACAACCCAAAATCTCACAGAGTGGAAATCATCCAAACCAACTATGAGCAGCAGCTAGCAGCAGCTACATACTCAGCCTCGGTAGTCGAAAGAGCAACTCCAGATTGCTTTCGAGAAGACTACGAGACAAGGGAAGAACCAAGAAACTGGCAAGTACCGGAAGTCGACTTGCGATCCAACCGACACCTACCAATGTCGGCGTCCGAAAAGCCAGATAAATCAAGAGATGATGATGCTGAATAGAAAAGATCGAGATCAGGCGCATAAGTGAGATAACTGAAGATGCGCTTGACAGCCTGCCGATGAGACGCGCGTGGTGAAGACTGGAAGCGCGCGCAAAGTCCCACAGCGAACTGTATGTCTGGTCTTGTCACCGTCAAGTACAACAGCGAACCGATCATCCCTCGAAACTCCCTCTCGTTGACCTTAACGCCGCTCTCATCCTTGTCCAGACCACCAGATGTGCCCATCGGGGTCATCTGCGGCTTCAATTCTCCACCAAAGTCAAATTTCTTAAGCATATCACGAGTGTACTTACCTTGGTGGATGAAAGTGTCGTCCTTGGTCTGCTTGATCTGGATCCCTAAGAAATACTTGAGCTCACCCATGAGGCTCATCTCAAACTCACTGTGCATCTGCTCAGAAAACTTGGACACAAGAGCATCAGTAGTACCGCCAAAGATAATATCGTCCACGTAAATCTGAGCGACTAAAAAATCTGAAGCATCTCTGAGCAAGAAAAGAGTTTTATCCACCGAACCCATCACAAAGCCCTTCCCCAACAAAAAACTGCTTCAACCGGTCATACCAAGCCCTGGGGGCTTGTTTCAACCCGTATAAAGCTTTCTGCAATTTAAAAACATGTCGAGGAAACTTAGGGTTCTCAAAACCGAGGGTTGCCTAACATAAACCTTCTCCTCTATGTACCCATTCAGAAAAGCACTCTTGACGTCCATTTGAAAAAGCTTAAAACCCTTCGAAACGGCAAAAACTAAAAGAATGCGAATGGACTCAAGATAGGCAACAGGAGCGAAGGTTTTTTCAAAGTCCATACCTTCCTTCTGGCAAAAACCCTAGGCAACTAATCGAGCCTTGTTGCGCACCACAACCCCATCTTCACCTTGCTTGTTCTTGAACACCCACTTGGTGCCTATGGGGTTGCATCCTGGTGGCGGCTCAACTAGTGTCCAAACCCGATTACGAACAAAATTTTCAAGCTATTCTTGCATAGCGTTAATCCAATTAGAATCAGAAAGAGCATGAGAAACATCTCTAGGCTCAAAAGATGCAACAAAAGCAGATTCAGCAAACACAGGAAGAGAGGTACCAGATGAACGCAAAGTTCTCTCAGTCAAATCATCGATGATGAGCTTTGAGGGATGGTCACGCTGAACTGCTCGGGTTCTCTGGTGATCTGAAGTCCCCTCACCGGAGTCAGCAACTGGCACCTCTGGACTCGACTGAGGGGGCTCTATCGAAGTGGAAGAAGTGATCAGAGGTCTGCCCTCGTCCTCAGTCGAAGTCTCAGAAGGTGTGGGCTCTGCAGGGGATGCAGAAGGCCCACCCTCATCAGCAGCTGGAGTATCCTCATCTTCCTCGAAGATGGACTCTACGAGCTCATCGTCACCAGAAAGCTCAAAGGAAGGAGTCAAAAAGGGCAAGGACTCATCGAAAGAAACCTCACAAGTCTCGACAAGCAGCTGGGATTCGAGATTCAAACACGGAAACCTCGAGAATGTAAGGCATAACCAAGAAAAACACCGTCCCAGCAACGAGACTCAAACTTGTCCAAATGCCCTCCCTTCTTGAGCACAAAGCACTTGCAGCCAAACGCTCGCAAGTGGCTCACCTTGGGCTGTCTACCAAACCGCAACTCATATGAGGTCTTACCAAGGTAAGCTCTAAGAAAAATGCGGTTGGCCAGATAGCAAGCCGTGTTCATGGCTTTAGCCCAAAAACGCCTAGGAGTCCTGTGCTCATCGAGCATCGTCCTGGCCATCTCGACTAGCGTGCGGTTCTTTCGTTCCACAACGCCGTTCTGTGGGGGAGTGTAAGGAGAAGAAAACTGATGATCTAGACCCTGATCACTACAGAAGCTGACGAACTGAGAGTTCTTGAATTCAGAGCCGTTGTCGGAGCGAATTGCTCGCATCCGACCATTGTTCTCATTCTTCAGCTTCAAAATCAGGTCATGAACAAACTAGAAAGTTTCATCCTTAGACTCCAAAAAGAAAACCCACAAGAATCGAGAAAAGTCGTCAACAATGACAAGCGCTTACCACTTCCCACCGACTGAGCGTACCCGAGCTAGACCGACAGTGTCCAAATGTAATAGCTCGCCCGGATACGAAGTCATCACCTGAGTCACAGGTGAGTGAGAAGCGGCAACCATTTTCCCATGATGACAGGTATGACAAACTAGATCCTTCTCCATCTTAAGCTTGGGCAATCCTCGGATGAGGTCCATAGAGCTTAACCTGACTAGCAGATCAAAACTCAAATGACCTAACCTCCTATGCCATTTCCAGAGCTCAGAAGAAGATCCAGGAATCAAACAGCGAGAATGGCCAAAAGAACTAGAGAAGTCAATTCGAAAAACTTTACCGAATGATAAGATCTGGCAAATCAAAGACCCTCTAGAATCAAACACAGAATAATTGCCCTTCTTAAAACGCACTTCCAAACCATCCTTAAGAAGTTGCGAAACAGAAATTAAATTAAAGTTCAAGTTTTTAACCAAAGGCAACATTCTTCAAAGAGAAATTGTCTGAAATGGAAATTGAGCCAATGCCACTTACTTTCCCTTGTCCACTGTTCCCGAATGTGATGTACTCTTTGGAGCTCAGGGGAGTGAGACTGGAGAACCATCTGCGATGTCCCGTCATGTGGCGAGAGCATCCTGAGTCCATGATCCAAACGTCCTCCAGTCCCCGATCCTGCACAATCAGTGGTTGTCAGTGGGAGCAAATGGTTCGGCACCAGGTTTAGCAAAAGAGCTAAACCAGTGTCGAGCCATCTGCTCAAAAGACGGAAAGCAGAAATCATTATGAGAGTTCGGACCAAAACGCGGCTCAAAGCGCGGTCCTCGGTTCTACCTAAAGCCTCAGCCACGAGGTCTAGGACCATAGCCAAAATGGCCTGGAGCTCTGCCGGAACGGACACCACCATCTGGAGCACGGGCATGAAAGTCGTCTCCTCTACCACCACCTACATGACGCGGCCTGGCCTCCAGCCTCTCCTCGCGTCGAGGAACACGCAGTCTACCACCTTGCTGGTAGAACTGCTCCTGACTACCACGAGCTCTCTCAATTCTCTCAATCCGCTTTCGCCTGAAGTAAAACTCCGCAAGATGCCCTTCTCTCTGACAATACTCACAATGGTAGGTGGGCTTCTTGGGATGTGGTTGAGGCTTGGGGTTCTTCGGCTTAGTGGTGATTGGTGTTGTCTTCTTGGGATGAGAGGGTCCAGGAAGAGAGTCTAGAGAAGTGTGGAGGTGTTTGGGCTTTGGAACCCAGATGGGCTTCTTGGGTGGAGCTTTGGGTTGTTCTTGGATAACTCCATCCTTGGGCTGACTAGCTTGGAAAGACTCAGTGGAGTGAGTCTTGGGGTATTTCTGCTCAGGAGTCATTTTACTCCACTCCACTGCCCGGCTAATGGCACTCTCAAAGTCAGCCTTGGTGTAGGTGTAACCTACCCCAAACCCATCCTGCCTCTTGAACTGCTGGATCATCAGGTCAAGCTATGGATCTTGGGCACTGATCCAACTCAGGATAGAACGGAGGTAAAAGTTCTCATTCTGAGAATCAACTAGCTCCTCTCTCAAGGAAGCTAGAACCTCCACCTGAGACAAGCATTTCTCACACTCACTATCTATCTGGACAGACTTCTCGGCTTTCAGCTTAATCAACTCCAGTCTAAGAGACAAGAAGTTCTCACAAACAGTGGGTGGAACTGACAGTGTCTCAAGCTCTAGCCTAGTTTGCGCCAGCTCAGCTCTCACTCTCTCCAAATCACCCAAATGTGCATTGCCCTTGGCTTTCAGCTCAGCTAAGACAGCTAGATGAGATGGACAATCAGCATAGGGTGTGATGACAGTGGCTTGAGCATCTTTCAGCTCCAGCTGAGCACTTTCAAGCTCAGTGGCCAAAGCGTCCCTCTCATCAACCCTTTCTGTGTACCTAGACTTCAGAGTCGACAGGTCACACAGAAGCACCTCACACTTTGGGCACTCACTGCTATCACCCAAGCAAGGGGAAGAAGATAGACTCTCAATTCTGCCGTTGGCCACAGCAAGCTCACTCTCTAACTCATCTATCCTCTTCTTAGCCCCCCTAAGCAGTTTTTCCCGATATTTTAACTCCTGACGATTGCTCTCAAGTAAATCAAAGATTTCGCGTTCATAGGATGATACCTTTTCGTTGTCGTCATCATCGGAGTCATCGGAGGAGCTCTTTTCTTCCTTATCCCCAAGAGCCATTGAGCAGAAGCTCTTGCGGGATAATCGGCGCTGATGTGAGCGGCTCTTCGGTTTGTCCCCGAAGGCCATGAAGCAGAGGCCCGCCGGATCGTCCTTGTCCTTCCCCTTCCTGATGACGATCTCCACATCGCTTGATCTCGATGAAGAGGAAGATGACGTGGACCGCTTGGAGTAGCTCTTCTCCATCTCGGCGAAGAAGGCCTTGTCGCGCTTCTTGTTCTCTCGCTGGTATTCCTTCAGGACCTTTCTGAAGAATCTGGTCTTCGGCTTGCCCTTGTTGAAGGAGGAGCTGTCGTGCTTGCTGGAGTCGTGGAAGCCACCACCGGTGCCCTTCTTGTGTCCATTTCGCTTGGGGCAGTCGGCGATGAAGTGTCCTGGATCACCACACTCAAAGCATCTGGATTTTGTGTCGTGTCTCTTGAACATTCTCTTGTCATAAACACAACGCACCCAGTTGTTAAAAAGACACAAATCATCATCTCCCAAAGACTCAACCTGGTCCTCAGTGATAGACATCAAGGAGAACCCAGCACAGCTCACAGAAGAGGGATCAACAGAAGGTGTAGCAAGGGCTAGAGATTTTGATCCAGAGCCAGTGAGATTTGATCTCAACTGGATATCTACCTCGGTGGCCTTCAGCTTGCTAAACAACTCAGAAATGGTCAAGGTATCATAAGAAGTGCTCTCAATGATAGAGGATACCTTGATCTCCCAGATCTTTGGATCCAAGGTAAGGAGAACCTTGAGCGCCTGCTCATGATCTGAGACTAACTGAGCACCCTCAGCCTTGTTGTCCCGAAGCTTGTTTATGATCGACTGAAAACGACCAAACAACGCTTCAACAGATTCACCCGACTTCTGTGTGAAATTTTCATATTCACGCCGGTAGGTCTGATAGAGCCGAGCCTTGACCTCAGTTGTTCCCTCATGGTGTGCCTTGAGGGTAGCCCAGATCTCTCTCGCAATGGAGAGATGGCTCACACGCTAAAACTCAGTGGGACCTAAGCTAGAAAACAAAATGTTCACAGCCTTACTATTGCTCAGATGCTGGGCAATGATACTAGCCGTACGATGCTCAACGACTGGCAATATAAAAAAATGTGGTGTGAACGCAAATGTCCCATATGTCCGAACCCTGGCTCATGAGATAGGCTCGCATGCGAGTCTTCCAATAATTATAGCCATAAGCTTCCAAGGACGGGACCTTGCCAGGAGACGTCATGATCACTACTGGGGTTTATAACCGGTTAAGGTATGGAAAAACCCTAACCAAGCTCTGATACCACTTGTAGGACTGAAAGTAGCGACCAGAGGGGGGGTGAATGGGCGCCTTAAAAATTCTTTCGAATCAATGGCCTGCTCCCAACACCCAACGCTCCTCAAAAGACTAATCCACAAAGCGTGAACAGATTGCCTAAGTCTAAAAGTATCTAGCCTAGAAACAACCGGTGTCAAAAACTGAGAAACACCAATACAGTGCTAATAGGCAGATAAACAAAATATTCAAGACATGGCAGATCAAACTTCTCAGTAGAATAATTTATGTATACAAGGAATGGGATGAGAAGTTACTGTTCAAAATCTGTCTCCTGTTCGGAACTCGGTGAAGCCTGCTTCGCTGTGTCGAAGCCTGCTTTAGAGTCGCTTGTCGAAGTCTAGCGAAGGCTATCGTGGAAGTGCCGAAGGTTTGTTGTGTCTAGCCTAGTTAGAGTGTAGCAGTGAGCGAAGTATGCTTAAAAGCGAAGTATGAACGTATCAAAGCTTGCTTTGAACAGTATACTTCGAAGCCACAGACTTCGATCAGAACACTTCGAACACAGTTCATAGAAAAGCTACCTTCGAGAGACAATCGAAGCCAAACACATAGCAGCGAGAAGAAATCGAAGCCTATACTCTACCTTCGGAGCTAGCTTGATCGAGGTATGACAACCGAAGTTGTGACCTCTGATCCGAGGTCTAACTTCGACTGACAGGCTCCGAACTTACACACTGTGACCCTCGAAAATGACAACAACAGAAAAGATCTCAGAAAACACACTTCGAGCGAAGTCTATCAGAAAGACATACTTCGAAGCTACCTTCGAAGCCTGTCAAAGTATGCTTCGCAAAAGAGCCGAAGTATGCTAGAATGAAAAGCTTAGAACTGAGCACACTTCGAAACAAGATTCATAGCTCGAGTTTGGAGTCAAAAGTTCTAGCGAAGCCTTCAAAGATGTCAGATCGAAGCCTGCCTCACGGAGCTGAGGGACTTCGAACAGCGAAGGGGACTTCGCCAGAAACAACCAGAAAAGGGACTTGGCCCTGTCAACTCGATCAAAAAGCTACGCAGGAAAAAGCAAGGCTAGAATACTAGTGTACTGTTGCTACAGGGAAATAGTACTACTTGCAACCAACAAGAACTAGTACTCCTCACATGAAGAACAGAAGCAACAGAGACACATTTTCTCAAGAAAAATAGCTATGCACGTGAAACGAAGCCATAAAAATGTTGCAGATTCGCTGCACACAACATGACACAAACAGGGAATAGAAACTCACTGCATCAAGAAGAACAGAATAGATGTAGGAATAAAAATGCCATGAGCAGGAACCTGGCGGCGCACAAACAGGAGAGAGAGAGAACGCAGGAAAAAATGACCCAATGGATTAAAAAGTGATTTCTTGAAAGGGTAACCTAACCCTAGGGATTGGGGCCCTATTTATAGGCTGCCCAATAGCTAGGAATATTCCACCAGCCCCTTAGGGTTTTTTTACAGACGCTGAAATAACAGAAAAGACTAGACTGCTCTTAGGATATTTTTACAAACTCGATTGATTGACTGTGGGCCTAGGGACAAAATAGAAAACTCCTATTTACAGATGACTTATCCGGAAGCTAAGCTTTCATAGCAGCTACGACTTCTCTTCTGGACAGTCCGATACAAGATCAGCGGTCGTCAGTTTTGCGCTGAAACTGACAAAGCCTCCACCGACTTTGCACCAGGTACCCGAATTGGGCCGGCCCGACTCCGCAGCTCTCTCAGCCCGGCAATCGCTCACCGCCCGTGTACCTGAGTCAATCCTGGTCAACAGCCCAGTGGGTCTTCTGCTGCTCCTAGCCCATGTACCCGGATTGGGTCAACCTGACTTCGCAGCCCCTCTGCCCGACAGTCGCTCGCTGCCCGTGTACCTGAGTCACACGCGGCCCATGACACAGCAGATCTCCTCTCTTCTTCTGTCCTCTTTGACTATCGTTGACAATGACTCATCACATTTGGAGCCATGAGGCCCACGCTATTCAGCATGGCTCCTCAGTGGATATAGTATCCACCCAATTAATTGTGCATATCTCATGCAGATGTAGAACACATGTCTACAATCCCGATCTGACGGTGAGACAAGTCTGGCTATATATGCAGTCGACTTCAGAGAAATCGGATCAGCTCGGCTGTTCTTCACGCGCACGTCCAACCGGTTTCCCTTCCTCGGCTCACGTTTCAATCCTCGCCACTCTCTCGATCCCCTGAACCACTACATCACTACCACTATGAGAGTTGGCTCGCGCACCTACGAGGCAGAGGAAATCACACGTCAGTGTCGTGAGGTGGAGGAGATCGCCCATTGGTGCCACGAGGAGGAGGGGATCACCTAGGCGTCGTGCTGCGCGTTGGGGTCGTCGGTGGCGAACATGATCCACTATGTCATGGAGTACTTGTACGAGCTATGTGTGATGTAGGAGAACGCCTTCATGTCTTTGTTCTTGTTCATGTCATCGAAGTCGATGTCCACCGAGAAGATTTTGATGTAGGGCTACACCGAGTTTAGAAATAGTGGCATTGAGATGGGGTCGGTGGACACTTCAGTGAGGTCGGCTGTCACCACAATGTTGCCCCCGTCGGGGCTAAACATCGGGTGGTTCACGTGTCTTATGATGCTGTTGTCGCTCTTGATGACCCTGACCACCATCGTGGGGTCGGACGCCCGGAGGAAGATGACAAAGTAGCCTGGATCTGAGACATCGTATTCGTTTTTGTTCGGTGCTCCGGCGGGTCTGTCTTTGGTGGAGGAGAAGATGATCTGGTTGCTCCCCTCCCGAGGGACCAACTACAGTGGGTGTTAGTACAAGCGCCCTTGATGAAGAAGAGAAGAGACAAACCGATTTCTCTGAAGCCATCTGCATTTAGAGCTAAACTTGCCTCACCGTCAGATCGGGATTGTAGACAGGTGTCCTACATCCGCACGAGATATGCACAGTTAGTTGGGTGGATACTATATCCACCCAATTTTTTCCCCTGAATGCCCCCTCTCCACCACGCCCAGGCTGCCTCAACTTTCACCCCTAAGGTCAAGTTTTTCTCCTTTTTTCATATTCACTTTTAAATATTTTAGTATTATTTTAATACTATTTTAGGAGTAATTTAGTAGTAGTTTATGAGTAGTTTAATAATACTTTAGTAGTATTTTAGGAGTAATTTAGTAATAGTTTAAGAGTAGTTTATTAGTTATACTTAAGTGTAATTTAGGAGTAATGTAGCATTATTTTAGACCACCCTAATGAGTACCGTACATTAAATTTACATATGCTTTCGAGATAATTTAGGGTTATTTTAGAGATAATTTAGGGCTGCTTTACACATGTTTTAGAGATAATTATGGTATAATGAGTACCATAATATGAAAAGCTTAATGTTTGGTGCTTTACTTTAGGATAGAACTTAATTGTGGTGTGAACTTAATATTTTCAGGCATTGTATATGGATAGAACACCATTTATGATTTACTATGGAGATGATTAAGTAGTTATTGGTCATGATGGTACTGATCTTAGTAGTTTTCAATGAATCGAGCATAGTTTAAGTCGGGTGGAGGAGCGTGGCATTGACAATATTAATAAGTGGATGTATCGTATTTTTCAGTTAGATATGGAGTAAATGCAACCGTGTTTCCGAAGGGTTATTTTGGGAGATGGCTCCTATTACCTCGACCAGCACAAACAACACATAATGAGGTACACGACATAACACGGTACAATGCATTATAATTGACAAATGCAAACTACACAAGGTGACTACTGAGTACAACGAGGATACTTCCCCTTTCTTATGGTCTCCGGTCCTACTTCATGCACACGACGAGCCCTCTCACGTTTCCTCAATCTATCAGCCTCGCTCTCCTCTTTTGCCTTGCGCTCTCCCTCGTCCCTCCTCTTAAATTCTTTCTCACGCTCACATTATTCCCTATGGTATCTAATCTCACTGAGCTCCCTGTTGAATGCATGGTGCCTCATAAGAGAGGCCCGGTCCTCCGGATCCACCTCTTTGCCGATCCATTCGACAAAGTCACATAGCAGAGGTGACGACTGTGGAGGAGTTACCTACACGCATAAATATTAATAGACATGTTATAAGTGATTGATTCGAGAAGAATATATAAATAAACTGAACAAAAAGTTATTCATACCGATTTGTTTGCACATGGTTCACACTTTAGCCTTGGCTTTGGCTTTTTTGGAGTCCAAGAGTAGTTGGCACACTTCCAATACCCTATGTCATACATGAGGTCATCCATGCTTCTCCAGAATTTACATGTGTCTCCACGGGAACACATATGGGGTTTGTCACCTTCCAACGGACGGTGACGAGGATCGTAACCGTGATTTGATATATCCTTTTTCACCATCTACCATGGTATGTCAACATAAATTCAGTCTATTCATAATATGACTACATTTTCTTTAAACTACACATAAATTAACCATTCATTACTCTAGTCGATCATTTAAATCTTGATTTGATTAAACTACACCAATTACTGTAACTATCCCTAACATAATTCAAAATTATTACTAATGTAATTCTAATGTACTCCTAAATTATTATAACCTTAATAAATACAAAAGAAAAAAAGGGAGGAGAGACTTATGTGGGAGGAGTGGGCACAGTTCAAGGGCTCAAGATGTGTTGGACAAGTGCAGCGGGTGTGCTTAGAAGCATCCGTTCGGCCCCCTATTTATAAGGCCATGTTCGGCACTTGATCGGCTGAACTAGGCTACGTTAGACTGGTTTGGTCGTTGACCGACTGAACTAGGCTGACGTAGCCTGATTCGGCCGAAGTAGTCGTTGCGCGACCCGTTGGCACTAACTGGACTAGCCATTGGGCTTCGTTTAGTATGGTCGTTCATCAGCCGAATGAGGCTAACGTGGCCACATTTAGCGGATGAACGACCAAACAAAGCATGACATGGCTTCGTTTAGCAGATGACCTACCTACCGACGGGAGCCCAATTTTGTAATTTTTGAAATTAGACTACCAAATTTGAAATTTTTTAAAAAATATTATTAAAAAATAATATAAATATCTATGGACAATTTATATTTTTTTCTTTAGGTTACGAAACTCAATAGTTATAAAATCTAAAAATAAAGTAAAACTTATAAGAAAGAAAATATCAATTTTTCTATATTCTCGTGAGCTAATATATACACTATGGGAAAATAGAGGTTCGTCAACTGCCACAAGCACTTGACGAACCCAAAAAACACTCGACGAAGGATTCATCAAGTCACTACCACAAAAATGGTCTTTAGTAACGCAACTTTAGTGATGGGTAAAAGACGTACGTCAGTAATACACTTTGAGTGATGGACTATTTCACACGCGTCAGTAACACTGCATTATTAGTGACGGGTTGTAATTGAACCCATCACTAAAGAAGGGGTACCCTCATTAGTGACGGGTTATGATATGACCCGTCACTAAAGATATATCCTATGGTGATGGGTTATATTTTCACCCATCACTAAAGAAGTTTATCATCCATCACCCGTCCCTTTTGTCGCCTTCGTCGGTTGCATTCTCATCATTATAAGTTTGTTCATTCTTACTATTAAATTTCAGTTTATAAAATCATTTATCTGAAATTTATGAATTAGGGTATGGCAAGAATTCCAAACGATCTACAAGTACCAACCTATGATCCTGATAGTTGCTTAATAAAGATCAATCATCTAGTTCACGGCGGGCGTCACCAGGTTTAGTTATAGTTTTTTTTACATTGCATGTCCTATTTATTGTGTTAACAAACTGAAGCACAATTGTTATTGTTATAGTATTTATCAAAAAGATTTTGTGAGGTCAATAACATCCATGTTGGCGACACCCTCAAAATAATGACAAGAGATGGGTGCACCACTGAGGTTGAGGTTATGAGCTGTGGGGACAGTGGTATGATATGCCTCCACAAAAGGTAGGATGAATTTAGCCGAAGAGGTGGCCTAACACAAGGGGACTATTTGGTAATAACAATGAGACAGGCCCCATTAACTGTTATGGAAAAATTCTACACTAACTTTGGTGATGAGAAGATCCCAACGACCATCAAAGTGGACAACGGCAATAGTGGTATACATAGAGAAGTGACATTACTACACATGCACATCTTTTGTTTATGTTCTTATCATGGTTTCTTATAATATCAAGGAAGGGTTCTAGCAATGTTGCAGACAAGAAGGAAAAGGGGATAGCCAAGGAGGTCGACACCGACCTATTGGACCAATTGAAGCACATCTGTTATTTTGGCAATCTAACAGATGTAACTCCAACAAGAAAGACTCTCCTACAAGACAGCTAGGCAGGTTTATCCTTCCGAGAGTCGGTTATATGTATGTATAATAAATAACACGATCAACAACAAGAAGTCGTTGATAAGTTATTTGCACATGTAGTTGGTCTATACAAATAGTCTTCTCTAATAGTTTTGTTTAATTTTTTTATAGTACTTTTCAAGGCAGTACCGTGAAAAGTATATCACACCTCACCTGCACCACCAGACCACCGAGATTCAGGTGGCATCAGCAGGGTCTGACATAGTCCCAATTGCGGTGCACAAAGCGACAGATGGACAATGCTATCTAACTAAAGGTTTTGGGCAATTTCTTAGCGACAACTATTTAGAAGTTGTCACCGTGTGCGCCTTTCATGTCAACATTGTTACTAATGGCATTGAGATTGTGATGTATGTATTGTAAACCTGTAGTATGAAGTAATATTAGGTTATAAATATTTTATGATGAATTATTTGCATTCTATGATAAATTTTCTGTGATATGAATTGGCTGCCAAATCAATCCTAGCTTTAATTCAGGCTGCATCCTAAAAATTATCTGTGATGTGTTTTGGATATGTTGGCTGCCAAATCCTAGATTTGATTCATGTTGAAGCCAAAAAACTATTTTTTTCAAAATGACCATAGCATTAGTGATAGGTAATAATAATAAACAGTCACTAAAGGGTAGTTTAGTGATGAGTTACAATGTTACCCGTCATTAAAGGTTGATCTATACCCATGAGACACCCCTACATCATCAATGATGAGTTTTAGCTATACCCGACACTAACAGCCCCTACATCGTCAGTGACGACATTAGCTATATTCGTCACTAAAGGCCCCTACATTATCTGTGACGGATGGTAACTACCACCCGTCACTGATGACTTCTCCTGCCTATAAATAGGCAGGTAACCGAAGTGAATCTCCATGCTTTCATTTCCCCCAACCCTAACCCTAACTCCCGCCTCCGCCGTCACCTTCATCGTGCTCTTCACTGCTCCTGGCCACATGTACCGTCAGCGCTCGTGGCCGCCCTATTCGCCACCACATTGGTTACATCCTCCTCGTCCTCCTCCTAAGGTCGTTATCTTCCTCCTCTTCCCCGTCCGAATACACCGTCTGTCGTTGCTAACTTTGTTTTCATTTTATTGTTACAGGTAAATTGACCTACTGCTTTTAGCCAATTTTTCCGAGATAATTGATGGTCTTAGCCAATTTCTTCGAGATAACGTCCTCGAAGTTGGCATGACTATTCATGGTGGTGCTCCTTACCGGACGCTGCCATGGTGCTCCTGCTACTACCCACTGGGCTTTTGTTCAAGCTGTCCATGGTGGTGGTGGAAGCTTGGATAGTGATAGGATATACTATCCAAGCACTTAATATCGCTATAGATTATATATTAGCTATTCAGAAGCCATGAAACAATTTTGTGTCACTCTTTGTTCGTTGTAGCCATATTCTTCGAGATAACGAGTATGTAGTTAATGTATATGATACTGATTTGGTAATAAATTATCTATGATGAATTGTCTTTGATGTGCTTTGGATGTTGCATATATTGGTTTCCAAATCCTGGCTGTGATTCAGGATGCAGCCTAAAAATTTATAAATTGTTTTTTGAAAATGACCATATTATTAGTGATGGGTGATAATAATCACCCATCAGTAACGAGCACATTAGTGGTAGGTGTAAAGTACTCCCCGTCACTAATATGACATATTCAGTATACAATCTAAAATCAATTATTTTTAAAAATATGACCATAACATTAGTGACGGGTGTAAAGTCCTCCCTGTCACTAAAGATGACCTTTAGTGACGGGTAACATCGGTTACCCATCACTAAAAGGGAGCATGCCGGCCGCGGAAGGAAACTGGAGAGACCCTTTAGTGACGGGTATTTACCTGTCATTAATGATAGGGTTTTATTGACGCGATAAGGGTGATAGGGGACACACTACCAGAGATTGGTTCTTTGCCGAGTGCTAGAGGCACTCGGTGAAACCCTATTTACACTCGGCGAATGTTTTGTCGAGTGCAACACTCGGCGAAATACACTCGGCAAAAAAAGTCTCGGCGAAGACAGGTTCGCCGAGTGTATTTTGTCGGGCACTCGGCAAACACTTCGTCGAGTGCTAAAAATAACACTCGGCAAAAAAAGTTACAAATGGCGCGGAACTGACGGATGGTTTGCCGAGTGTCAAAAACTGGCACTCGGCAAAAAAAAAGAAAATAAAAAAAAATGGGCGTGGGCATGGCGCCGGGGACAATGTGTGGCATGGCCGTAGGGCACCAGTGGGTCCGGGGTGGGGACGGTGGCGGGACGGATGCGGGGAGCCCGGCGTGGCGCCGGACGGGGGCCGGGCGGGGAGCCCGGCGCGACGCCGGCCGGGGAGGTGCGGGGCGGGGCGAGGCGGATGCGGGGCGGGGCGCCCGGTGCAGCGCCGGTCGAGGTCGGGGCGGGGAGCCCGGCGCGACGCCGGCTGGGGAGGTGCGGGGCGGGGCGCCCGGCGCGGCGCCGGCCGAGGGCGGGGCCCTCAGCGCGACGCTGGCCGGGGAGGTGCGGGGCAGATGCGGGGCGTGGAGCCCGGCGCGAGGTCGGCTGAGGTGGCATCGGCCGAGGAGGTGCGGCGACGACAAGGCAGCGGCGACGAGGCGGCGGCCGGGAGGGGGCGGCGATGAGGAGGCGGCCGGGAGGCTTCCGGGGCGGCGGTGATGGGGCGGAGCCAGGACGGCGATGGGGTGGAGCCAGGGCGGCGACGGTGCGACGGCGGGAGGCAGCCGGTGGGAGGGAGGGAGAGAGGAGAGGGAAGAAGAGTGGAGGAAGGAGAGGGAAGGAGAGTGGAGGGAGGTGAGGCGAATTTTAAGAGTGTGAAAAATTTGAAAAAACATGCGCCGAATTTGAAATTTCGCGGAAAAGCTGTGCGGGAAAAAAATTGGTTTTCCGAGTGTTGCACTCGGTAAACCTAGCATATTTGCCGAGTTCCTCAAATTTGGCACTCGGCAAAGAGTTTTTTATTTTTTAAAATTTTGTATAATTTGTTTTACAATCTTTTCATTTATGAAAATGGTACAACTATAGTATATAAGGACTAAAAATAAACTCAACAACATAAATATGATTTTTTAATAATATTTTATTTATTATTTCATGCAATTGCAGTTCAAATTTAATCTATTTTTATTTAAATCCTAGAAAAATACTTAATAATTTAAAAATAACAAATTGAACCAAAAAATGTGGAATTTTTGAATGAGATAATATGTGTTGTGTTTTTATTATAGAAAATAATTCAAGTATAAAAAATGATTTACCCATCAAACTTCTTTCAAACCTATCACATTTCTTCTCTAAACCCTAATTAATCCTCTGGTAATCTCCTATTTCTAAACACAATACGTGATAATTTTCTCGAAATATTTTTAAATTTTTATCATAGCATCTATGCATCATATAATAACACCATGACAAGTATAATGTTTTTTAGAGTTAATTTGATTTTTTATAATTAAAAAACTATTAAGCTTCACGTTGTTGAACGAGTGTCGTAGCCTAAATTATTCAAAATTTCTTTCAATGTAGTTGATAAGAACTCTAAATAGACTTAAAACATGAATATGATTTTTTTATAAATTTTTGTTTATTATTTGAGGCACTTGTAGTTCAAATTTCACCTATTTCAATTTATATCCTAGAAACATACTTAATAATTTAAAAATAACAAACTGAATAAAAAAATGTGTAATTTTTACATGAGATAATATGTGTTGTGTTTTTATTGTAGAAAAAATTTCAAGTACAAAAAATAATTTACCTATCAAACTTCTTTCAAACCTATCTCATCTCTTTTCTAAACCCTAATCACTTCATACATAATCTACGATTTTTAAACACTCTACGTGATAATTTTCTCGAAATATTTTTAAAGTTTTATCACAGCATCTATGTATCATATAATAACACCATGACAAGTCTCATGTTTTTTAGACTTTAGTTGATTTTTTATAATTAAAAAACTATTAAGCTTCACGTTGTTGAACGAGTGTCACACCCTAAATTATTCAAAATTTATTTTAATTCAGTTTATAAGAACCATAAATAGATTTTAAAACATGAATATGATTTTGTCCATAATTTTTGGTTTATTATTTTAGGCACTTGTAGTTCAAATTTCACCTATTTCAATTTAAATCCTAGAAACATACTTAATAATTTAAAAATTAAAAACTGAACCAAAAAAATGTGTAATTTTTACATGAGATAATATATGTTTTATTTTTATTGTAGAAAAAAATTCAAGTTAAAATAAAATTAGAAATATCATGTAGACTTGAAACAATGGGTCAGAAAAAAAATAAAAAAATAGTTTGCCGAGTGTATAAAAAAATAGTTTGCCGAGTGTTTTTTAAAAAACACTCGCCAAACCCTCAAAACAAAATTTTTGCCGCGCAAAAACGTCGTCACGACGTCCGTCAGTAACTTGTTTGCCGAGTGTTTTTTCAAAAAACACTCGGCAAAGATTTAATTTGCCGAATATTTTTTGTTTGCCGAGTGTTTTAAAAAAACACTCGGCAAACTTAGCGTTTTCGGTAGTGACACATACCCGTCACTATTGTATGTTATGACCCGTCACTAATGTATGTTTGTGTGGTAGTGAGTATTGCACTCGGTAAATAATACTCGGCAAACCCATTGTTGGCGAACAGTGATTCACTTGATATCAGACACTCTTTGGTAAAGAAAACATTTACTAATGGTGTGCATAGGTGCGTGACAACGATCACAAAATGTTTGTATATTTTTAGTAGCTAAGGCTACTCATATAATCTAAAGCTCAACGGACAAATTTTTTTCTCTAGATTATATATGAAACGTTATAAAAAATCTAAAAATAAAATAGAACTTAAAAGAATGAGAATATCAATTTTTCTATATTATCGTAAGCTAAATATTTAAAACTATCTAAACAAACTCTAAGGCTAGTTTGGTATTAAGGTGAATTATAAGTAGGTTAACGATGGAAATATGTACCGAGATCAACACTTGAATATACGGTGCTGAAGTTTTAGGGCATGTTTGGTTGGCAGCCACAATTTGCCACACCACAAGTGTGGCAGCCACACTTGTGGCGAGGAAAATTGTCGCCACACTTTGCCACACTTTTTCCAGTGAAAAAAGTGTGGCAAAGGGTGGCGTTGTTTTTCCTCGCCACAAGTGTGGCTGCCACACTTGTGGCGTGGCAAATTGTGGCTGCCGCCACACTTGTGGCGAGGAAAATTGTCGCCACACTTTGCCACACTTTTTCCAGTGAAAAAAGTGTGGCAAAGTGTGGCGTTGTTTTTCCTCGCCACAAGTGTGGCTGCCACACTTGTGGCGTGGCAAATTGTGGCTGCCGCCACACTTGTGGCGAGGAAAATTGTCGCCACACTTTGCCACATTTTTTCAGTGAAAAAAGTGTGGCAAAGTGTGGCGTGACAAATTGTGGCTGCCAACTAAACATGCCCTTAGTTTCAGTGCAACACTAGTACAATACATATGTGCACGTCCCCACTCAACAAGTAGCTAGCTAGCTAGTACTGCAATCACAGTACGCGTGTGTTTCGATTGGTTAGTTTGATCCATCGGGAAGCAGAACTACTCTCTTTAGTTTAGTTTAGAGAGAATATGCCTATATGTCAACTAATCCTTGAATTCTAATTAAGCTCAGCTAAGGTGTTGCAGGGGAAACCGTGCCTGCATGCATGTGTGGATGCCTGATCCCTAGAGAGTTTGGTTGGTTTAGGTGCCTGATACGAAGTGTTAAGTTGGGCCATAATTTAAATTTTTGGGCGGCATAATTTAGTTCAGTTTCAATCAACTTACTGCATCCAGCAACAGTAACTCAAATGTGGCTGAACTGAGAGATGAGCAGATCGAGCAAGTTAACAGTACGTAGTAGAAATATTCCCGCCCGATTTACTCCGAATTCACTCGATTCTATGAACAAAGCATTCAGAACCACTGTGTATTGTTATATTATTTATATCTATCTAATTGGAAATTTGGAATCCATGCATGCTGCCACATATACATGCATGCATCTAGCTGCATCATGAATTAGTATTTAATTAGTTGCATATTACCTAGCAAATTTAGCTAGTTCACATATATACTATATGACTAATGACTTCAACCAGACATACAATAAAAATAAATATGCTACAATTTCCTTTATTTTTTGCTTGCACCTCCATCACGAACTTCGATCCTGTCTCCGCCACTAATCAATATAATCATCATCGACATACCGATCGAGCTACCAGTACGTACGTGTACACCAGCAGATGAAGAGAAATGTAATTACAGAAAGCTGTAAAACTGCTTAATATGTCAGATATGCAGAGAGATTAGCAGCTGCTCTCCCGAGGTATATATTATATGTAGTGTGTAGCTATCAGCTAGCGATGGAGGAGGAGGAACACTTGCTTTGATCGCAATCAAGCGAACCCTAAACTAAGTCTTCACCTCCATCCTCGGGATCGTTAATGGAGTAGAATAATGCCGGCTGACTGCTAGCTAGCTAGGCTAGCTCCCGCCCCGATCATGGCCTTGCCTTGCGTCCTACGTGACCAACTTTTATCCCCGTCCATCGCCGTGGCGGCCGGCGTCAACTCTCCCTCATCATCATCGCCCCCCTCCTCGCTGTGGCTAGCCAGTCGGCAGCTAGCTAGATGCACCTGCCTCGCTAGGTCCTCCTTGCCCATGGTGGCACGCCGCGTATATATAGGCGCTACAGGCTTCTCCCGCGTCGAGAGGAAGAAGCTCTCTAGCTAGAACAGCAACAGCTTGGTTTGGTTTGAGCTAGCCATGGCGGCCTTCTCGTCCAGCAACGGCGTGCCGCCGGGGTTCCGGTTCCACCCCACCGACGAGGAGCTGCTGCTCTACTACCTCAAGAAGAAGATCGGCTTCGAGAAGTTCGACCTCGAGGTCATCCACGAGGTCGACCTCAACAAGATCGAGCCATGGGAGCTACAAGGTAATTAACTAGATAGTTAGCTAAATCATCTCTTTGAGCAAGCTTTGTGAATCGAACGATCGATCAAGCATGCATGAACTGATGGGTATCCATGGGCGGGCGGGCAGAGAGGTGCAGGATCGGGTCGGCACCGCAGAATGAGTGGTACTTCTTCAGCCACAAGGACCGCAAGTACCCGACGGGATCGAGGACGAACCGCGCCACGATGGCCGGATTCTGGAAGGCGACGGGGCGGGACAAGTGCATCCGCACCAGCTACCACAAGATCGGCATGCGCAAGACGCTCGTCTTCTACCGTGGTCGTGCCCCGCATGGCCAGAAGACCGATTGGATCATGCACGAGTATCGCCTCGAGGACGCAGACGAAGTGGAGGGCGGCACCAGCGTAAGCTATAGCTCCTCTTCTCCATGTCCGGGCCGGGCCCTTTCCGTCCCATGGCCGCGCGCTCATAGTCTCATAGATGGATATTTGCATGCATGCAACGCGTTTAATAGTTAGGGTTTCTCTTACTGATCGATCTCTAGCTAGCTATTGTTATTGCAGGAGGACGGATGGGTGGTGTGCCGCGTGTTCAAGAAGAAGTGCTTCTTCAAGATCGGCGGCGGCGAGGGGAGCGGAAGCCAGAGCGGGGGGGACGTCGGCGGCCACCTCGGCGTGTCCCCGCCGCTGGGCGGCCACGACCAGGCAAGGGCAGCCTTGGCCGCATCTCACTACATGCACCCGCACCAGTATCACCAACACCACGCCTCCTCCTTCTACTACTCCCAGATGCAGCTGGCCGCGCCGGCGCCGCACGCCGCCTACTCGCACCACGTGCAGGTCCAGGACCTCCTCACCAACCACCGGCCGGCCGCCGACGCCCCAGGATACGACTTCTCCGGTCTGCCTGTTGACCACCCTGGCCTCGACGTCGGCAGCAGCGACGGGGGCGCCGTTGCCGCCGATGACCTGGGCGAAGGCAGGGACCAGGCCGCCGGCGCCGCAAGCGCGGCCGAGCAGCAGCAGTGGCAGGCGATGGATGGCTTCAGCAACGGCAGCGGCGCCGCGGCGGTGCAGCAGATGGGCGCCATGATCTCCGGCCAACGAGGCGGCGAGATGGATTTGTGGGGCTACGGGAGGTAATTAACCTAGCTACCAACCATGGCTATCGATCTCTCTGCAGCTGCATGATGCATGCATGCATGAACTGGTGCGTGCATAACCGATCGAACGACTGCGTGCCTCGACTGCTGGCCTCGATCAACGAGGTTTTCTTGAGTAATTAATTACCATACGATTTGATTTGATTAGCTTTTGGTGTTTGGGATTATCGATGATATTTGTATATGTTGTGCTATTAATTTGTTGGTGGTTAATTTGGTGTAATAAAAACCAAAGATATTACATTGGCGTGTACATGTATGCAAGGAGAAAACACATAATAGTTTAAGTTTTGTAAATTAACGGAAATGGCTGGCCGGCAGCATATTGTTCTGCACGCATGCCCATCTCCAAGTCTGTTTTCTGATGTACGTAAACTGTTGAAATTTGTTACTCAATTTAACTTAAGGCTTAGTTGCATGGCAGCCACAAAATCCTAATTAATTATAAGTGTATAGCCAAAAATTAAAATCTCAATTTATTCTTATGAAATAAGCTAAAATTAAATTTATGTCACCTGAACAAATCCTAATCATATAACACAGCTCTTCTTCCAATCTTCTTTGTGAGCTTGTGGAATATTTCTCTGGACAAGCTCACTTCATAGGAATGATGTCCCTTAAAATAAGATATCTCTGAAATTACCATAAACCTTAATTTTTTATCTTCTTTGACGGCTGGTTTCAAACATGTCCTTTATATTAGATTTCTAATATCATGAGATATAATAGGGCTCTTTTTAAAAGTTACAATTACTCAATTAGATGTGTGTTCAGCTGAATATATTCACAGCGATCACCACCATTATAGTCTTTTGAAATGAGTACATAATATATTTAGTATGCTTTCACTTGTTCTTAGATTGACAGGGGTCCGATGACTGTATTCGTCACTTTTAAAATTCTGAATTTTCTATAAAATTTTGAAGCGTTCTAAAATATTTTTTTTCAATTTTTCTATAAATGCTTGACTTCACCCTTACGCTACTAAATATTTTGTGATAAAATTTAATTTTGGAACCCTAAATTTTGGTGCACTGAACTGGTACACCACCTACACTAGGCCTGTCAATGGCCGGCCCTGGTATTCATACGGGGGATCACACTGGCGTCAATGGATGTGCAACTAGAATGTACGTTCATGAACACGTGAACAGTTGAAAGGAAATAAAGGACAGACCTGCACATTTGGATCTCTGTAAAAACATGTCGTTCAAAGTAAATTTACAACTTGTGTTCGTGTGAATTTATCTATTTCACGTCATTTAAACAGTTAATTATTTTTTAAAAATCGTAACATATATTACATTAATAATGTATAATAGCTCACAAATACACAAAACTAAATTCCATCTACATATATCACAGCAAAAACACGGAATTTAGTTGATGTGAATATTGTTAGTATTATTTATAACATTTGATTATTATTTTGCTTTTCACTTTACTTTGGTTTTGAAAATATAATGTATAAGATAATAATTTTTCAGAATTTTGTATAGCTATTTAAATAACATTTGAGGAGAAATAAGCAAATGGATAGCCAGAATGAATATTATTTAAATTAGTGAAAACACCATTGGTGTGGTGGCAGGCAAAATTGTGTATGCATAAGCGATGGAGGTGCCTTTCCCGGCGTGTTTTAGGGAGTGTTTGAATCCATAGATTAAAATTTAGTCTGTGTCACATCAGATGTTTGGACATTAATTTGAAAGACTAAACGTGAACTAATTATAAAAATAATTGCACAATAAAAGGATAATTCGTGGGATGAATTTATTAAGCCTAATTAATCTATAATTAGCAAATGTTTACTGTAGCATCACATTGTCAAATTGTGGCGTAATTAGGCTCATTAGATTCTTCTCTCGAATAATCCACCGATTTTGAATAGGTTTTATAAATAGTCTACATTTAATACTCCAAAATAGTATCTAAACATTCTATGTGACACGGGCTAAAATTTAGCCCCTTAGTCTGGCGACGATGGTTGCGTACATCATATCCGTGTCAGGGATCAAGTAGCTCGGAGGCGTGGTACACTGTCTAGAGTACGGAGTTGTGGCTGCGTGGAGGGCTTGTATGAGTGTAGTCGGGCGACGCCGCCACCAGGTACTGGGTCAGAGACGGAGGAGTGGGTTCTTGCAACCGACGAGGTTGGGACGTTGAAGAGGGTGAAGAAGGTCGGCGCGAGGGGCGAGGTGCATGTCAGGATGTCAACAAACAGGATCATCTACAATTAGCTCATCAACTGTAGAGGAAGTTGATCCCTCGAAGCCATTCAATCTCTACCCGATGGCGCAGAAGAGATGTATTTGTTGTGGTGGGGTGCGCACCCTTCCCCTCTCCCTCTTGAGTGACACCTTCTAGATATATTCTCGTCGATAATGGCAGTGAGATTGATGGGCCGAGAGAACTTCTGCATATTGGAGCCCCGTGGTGACGAGTGGTCGAGCCTACATCTCAAAGAGTGGTTGGGGAGTCCTCTAACTCCTCGACATGGCTAGACGTTGAGGATGCGAAGAGATAAGATTTGATCAATCCCTCTCGTCACATGGTTTTTGTATGAATCGCTTTACAAGAGTTTGTAGAGCACGAGAGTTGCATAGTGGTTGTGGATTCCACGAGGTTCTCCACCTAGTGCATGTGAGCTAGGGTTCCAAGCACATCTAGAAGAGATTCATAGATTTGGGGGGTTCGGCTGCTCGAATCCATCGCTCCAAGCCCAGGTTAGTGGACTCTCGGTTATTTGCTCAAGTTGTTGTGGGGGATCGATTGAGAAACCTTGGTTGGATGATCATGTGAGGGGTAAATGACACCCACCATCCCGTGATGATGCTTGGGGTCTGTCTGATAGAGTTGTTGAGAGTTTCTGATGGTGTTCACCCTAGAGTTGTAGGGGATCTAGATAGGAAACAAGATGACCATGGCTAGAGAAATGAGTGTGGTCCTAACCCTAGAATGGGTGCCTATAATCAAAATATATTTCTACGAGGTTTCCAAGGAAAGATATGAAGGGTATTTTTGTAGCATAAAATTTATGCTAACAGGTTTGTTTAGCCTCGAAGAGCTACTAATTTCAAAGTGGATTTATACTGGTTCAGGTATTTGAAAGGGATAATGACCTTACGTCTAGTTCATTGTGATTTCTCTATTATATATCTTCTTGTCCCTTTTTACAGTAGAGACGCCTAACATTTATACGCAAAATACAATAGGAAAAGACCATTTTAATGTCTAGTTACAACCGCCATAGAAGACTCTGTTCATAGGACTTCATAGGGGCAAAATGGTAAATTCTTATGCAAATACATGTCCTGATAATAGGGGCAAGGGGCCCTAATTTTGGCATTTATGCCGAAGTAGCTTAAGGACATCAAAGTAGGTCTCGGAGCATAGTTAGGAGGCTTGTAATCAAAGTAGTCTTCATAGCAACTTCCTATGCGGAGCCCGTAGGGTCTCAAAGGGGCTTCGGTGCTCAACGGCCTCATGATTAGCTCTTAGCCTTGTGGTCTTTGAAGTAGTCTTCGGGTAGTCTTTGATGCTTCGCTTCACATAGGACAAAGGGGTCTTCGGCTGGCTGGGGGCTTCGAACTACCAGAGGGCTTTAGCCTTCTGAAGGGCTTCACCCACTATGTCATTTGGACCCTGTTAGAGTAAAAACCATTTCGCCAAATAGTAGCCCCTCGCACATAGCCTTTCTTATCGAAGGGGTGCGCACGCCCTTTGACAAATGGCACCTTGCAGCGACCTCCTTCGGATCTTTAGCGCTTCGGAGCCTGGTCCCGAGCCAACTCATGCATTAAATGATTGTTAGGAACTGATGGACACCCTTGGAAGTCCAAATGACACTCAGGCGGCCAACGGTTCGAAATCGAACCGTTGCTATATAGAGGCACGCTGCCCTATTTTACCTTGACCCCACTGTTCATAGACCATGGAGGACATATGTGGGGTGGTAAAAATAGTTCCGAGGGAGTGTGTAACATCCAAAATTTTCAAATGTAAAAATAAAATCGGAAATAATTTTTTTCTAAAACGAATTATTTTTGAATAATACAGAAGATGTAGATGACCAAATAAATCAAAACCTTAAGAAATAATTTAAATCTTGAGTTGGGAAAATTATGTTAAGTTCCTCAAGTCAAGATAATTTTTTTGGAATTTTTATAAATTTTTAGGACCTTTGCAGATAGCTTAGAAAATATAAATGAATTTCAGGGATTATTTTAAATCAAAAAAATTTAAATAGCCTTGGGCCACCTTCCCCCAATCCTCCCTCTGCTTGGCCTAAACCCCTAACATGCCCCACTAACACGATGACCCTGCATGTCAGCCTCTTCCCTCTGTTCCGCACGCGCCCGCGCCCCACCTCGGCCCCACTTGTCAGCGCCAACTGCCGCAACTGCACCCGCACCCGCGCTCACTCACCGGTGGCCCCCACTTGTCAGCTCCATCTTCCTCACGACACCGCCGCCCCCAAACCCTCCGACCAAAACCCTAGCCCCCGTAATCCACCGCCGCCATGCGCAATCCGATAAATTGGGGCCACCATCATGTTCCCCATGATCCGGTGATCCCTTTCCCCTGAATACCGATGTGTCTTCGTCCCATAATCACCGGATCCTCTTGATTGGAAACCCTCACCGGAAAATATGGAAACCCCCTCGGCATTCCTTCTGTGAACCTTCTGTACTCGCCTCCTGCAGCCCCCTATTTAAGACCTCTCCTCCCCCGTGTCCAAGCATCTAGAAATTGCGTAACCCCTTGCTTTCCAGAGCTCCGCACCGCCCCTTTTGCGCCACCACTCTGTTTCGCCTCCAGTCGCTGCTCGCTGTTGCCGGAGACCATAGCCTGCACCACCGATGACTCCATTGTGACTACCTTCGTCCCTATGACCTCGGCCACGTCTCCGATCGGGCCAACGACCACCGGAACACCTTCGCCGCTAGCAACCCGAACGCCTCCGTCGCCATCGCTCGTCGCCGGCCACGACCACTCATGCCCGAGCCTCAACTCCATTACCAGGATGACCCCCGTGCTATTCTCTTTCCATTTTTACCCTTAGATCAGGCCTCCAGCCATCGCCGGAGAAGACAGTAAATCCCCGTATTCATGCGGCTAGGATTATATCCCAGAACGGAGTTCCCTGATGAGGTCAGATCCCATAGACCGGTATCGAGAAATCCTGGCCATCCATTTTTATTAACCCATCCCACGTCGCCCGCATCCATCCGATCGCCATCTAACGATTGAGATCACTCTTGTGCACCGCATAGTACTCGGGTTCATGGTGGACCTGGCTCACCGTAGACCGAGGTCTGTTTTAAATTGAAAATAAATTCCATAAATTGATTTAAAAATTCATAACTTATTCAATTTAACTCCAGATTTTACCATTCAAATTCTAGAAAATTGCTATTTTTATTCTTTACAACTTTAGCTAGTTTAATTTATATGTTTGTACTATTTATTTTATTTATTTTAATTGTTTACTCTTCTTGATTTGCGTGCTAAGATGATTACGATGCCGCTGAGGAGCCGGAGTATTTTCCCGAGGTCCCTCCGCCCCCCTTTGCTGAGCAAGGCAAGTCACAACCCATTCTTGATCATATTGAGCCCATGTTTTAATTAAATATCGTTATAACCTATAGGATATAAATGCATTAGTATGATTAAAAGCCTTACATTATATTTATTAGATCCCCTGACCTTGTTGTGCAAACTCAAGCCATGCTATTGAGCCTCTTTTCCTTGTCATCTTTAATATTCAATATTAGTAGTGTCTAAAGTATCGACACAACTGCTATAGGCTAATAATGAGTCGTAGAATGGAATAGTCACATGATTCTAAAAGACTTGGAAAGTTGGCTTAGTATGTAGCATGGTGGGTTCCGGGTCTAAGCGAGGGCATTGGTTAGTTGCACCCGGGGCACTATAAGGACTAGTCTACGGGATCTGTTGCGAAGCACTTCTGTACTAACCACAAGTCTAATGGGTAAGACCTAAATAGAAGTATGGAGCGTTCCAACTTGATGCACCAAGCGGAGGGGGCAAGTGGCATCTGCAGGTGGCTTGTAACGATGAGGCACAAAAGGGGGCACGACGTTGGTCCAATTCGTTGGCGCGCCGACGAAACCTAGTGGGTTGTCCTCGAGTTGGTGCATTCCATGGTGAAGGTTTTGGCAGGGACTTGGTTAGGGTACCATGGTAGTATCTTGGTCGACGTCGTGTTCTTGCCTTGTGGGTACAGTAGTACACATCTGATTAGAGTATAATCTTTTCGAAAGGTCAAACCAACGGTCAAGGGCGGGTTGAGAAATATTCACTATAGTTAGTTTACTTTCATGATTGTGCATGAATGGATGTCATTTAAGGACTGTTGAGCGAGGGAGTACCGTTTGTACTACTCGAGTTAGAAGTTGGTTCATTGTTTATGATTTACTTTCAGATTAATTAACATGTTCACATTAAATGCTTAATAACAAAATTGTACATTTCTGCAATTTAAGCCACATACCTTCCTTTGTTATTATCCTTGCATCATACTGTATTTCGGTGGCTTGTTGAGTACTTTTGTACTCATTCCCGTTGACACCACTTCAGAGGTAGCTTACTACGAGGACAACGGTCTGGAGTAGTTGTCCTAGTCAAGGCGTGAGACTGGAAGGAGACGTTCATCATGAAGACCCCTTTTATTTTTCTTTGATATTTATCATTTGTGTAATAATGTGGTCTACGAGCTACTTTTTATTGCCGTATAAAGGCGGTTGTGTGATGAATATCTTGTATTTATTGTTTTTCCTTGGACATGTAATAAAGTCCGGAATTATTAAATCTTGGGCGCTACAAGATGGTATCAGAGCCGACTTGACTGTAGGAAGCCAAAAAGACCTGCCTAGGATATAATTTTTAACAAAAATTTATTCATGAAAACCTACTCCACATTTTTTCCTCTCCTTGACTCTTGAAAATATTTTTTCATGTAGATGTCGGTTCATCACATCCACAGTTACTACTGATAGTATGACGACTTCATCTAGGAGCTGTGGATGCTCGTGACCTTCCTAGGGTTCGCCTTCGAGCTCGAGTTCCATGGAGTCTACACCAAGGAGGCAGGTGGACCTTGCGATGTCTCCATCACTATCCACGTGACCGGTATCGAGCTGCCATTCTTCACCGCCGCTGTCGGAGGCCCGACATTCGCCATGGCCAGTTAGAGAGCAGCACTCCAAGACCTCGGGGAGTTGAGGTTGATCTACGACGATCACCTCCAAGACACCGCCTACCACCATCTGTCGATGCGCACGTCAGGGTCCCACCGCAGCACCTTTGTCGACTCCTGCAGGTCATGGACTTCCTCCACACCGAGGCGATTCTCGACGTCGACGACCACCACGATGCAGTTGACTTCCTCCACCACGAGACGAAGAGCCTCATTCAAAAGAATGGTCAGCTCTAGCGTCAGATTGTGGAGCTCAAGAAGGAGATCACTGAGCTAGTGCCCCTCGTCCCTCGTAGGAAGAAGCCCATTTGATAGCCGCTCCTCGGCTAAAGAGGACTATCTGCCGGGAGGACGCATGGCCCCATCCGGCTTAGGAGGAGCCGCAGCTCACGGGCAGGTCGACACCACGAAGCCCATGATCTATGACTACATCGAGCCAGGCATCCCTGTCGGAGCAGTCCTAGGATCAAAGAGCACCGAGAGTATTATCGGGACTTCCAGTGATGAGTAGATTACCTTAGCCCTGCTAGATTCCAATGGAGTGTTTATTTTGTTTCTTCATGATTGTGATTCTACCTCATAGCAGCTTGTGCTATGGGCAAAAGAAAATAAGAGTTGTAATGATCGAACATTATCTATACCACGAAAATAAGAGGTTCAATGACCATTTTGATAAATATTCTAAGTAGGGTGCAACCGGACAACGTTAGTCGGGACTAGCTTCTATCAACCATCCCACCTTGGCAGAAATGATGGCGAACCAAAACCAGCTGGTCACGACACTACTGGCTCAGATGCAGTAGTAGGAAGCCTAGATGTAGGAGCATCAGAATCAGTTAAATTGACTTCAACAACAGAACTAGGAGCATCCCCCTCGCCACCAAGCTCCTGCACCCGCTCCAGCGCTGCAACTATCAGAGTTTCTGCATGTAAGGCCTCCCACCTTCTCTAGCACCACCAACCTGATGGAGGCAGGAGATTGGCTCAGAACTATTGGCAAGAAGTTAGACCTCTTGCCTTGCTTAGATCGGGAGCGTGTGGCATTCGTCGCACATCAACTGCAAGGTCCCGCTGCTGAGTGGTGGGACAACTACCGAGAGTCTCAGTCCAAAGTCCAAGAGGTCACCTAGGCGGAGTTTTTTGCCACCATTAGGGCCGCCCACGTCCCAATGGGATCATTGCCTTGAAGCAACAAGAGTTATGTGACTTGCAGCAGGGCAGCAAGACCGTCACAGAATATCTTCATGAGTTTAACTGACTGACCCGGTACGCGCCAGAAGAAGTATGCACAGATGCCGACAGACAAGGGAAGTTCCTGAGGGGACTGAAGGATGAGTTGTCCATACAGCTTATCACTGCAGATTACACCGACTTTCAGAAGTTGGTAAACAAAGCTATTTTGCAGGAGACAGAACAAAACAAGTTAGATTTGAAGAAGAGGAAAATGATCACCTTGAAGAAGCACCAAGGGAATGTCCAAAGACCCTGCTTCGCGCCTCCACTTCATGCACCCAGCTACAATACTTGCCTTGTCTTCAGGCCGCAGTACACTGATGGAGGATCAAGCACCGGGAATCCCCGCCCAGCTCCACCAGCTCCCGCCATGAAGACTGAGGTCCTGAGGGATAAGAACGGCAAGTCGGTGGTCTGCTAAAACTTCCACAAGGAGGGACATTATGCCCACTAGTTCCCTCACCCCAAGCGACCCTAAGGGACTACACCGAATCCAGCGATTCACACCCGCGTCAACCACATCACCATCGAGGAAGCACAGGAGGCTCCTGAAGTTGTCCTTGGTGTGTTCACCGTCAACTCCATACTCGCGGTTATCTTATTTGGCTCTAGAGCAACACATTCATTCATATCTGAGAATTTTTTGAAAACCAATGGGTTTGAAGTACTTAATTTAACTAAGCCTCTTCTAATAGCCACACCCGGTAAGCAGACTATAGCTAATCTATATAGCCCAAGGATAAGGATAGATATCCAACGGATACTATTTTGGGTGGATCCAGTCCTCATAGACTGTAGATGCCTAGATGTTATCCTAGGGATGGATTGGTTGATGAAGCATAAAGGGATGATAGACTGTGTCGGCAAATCAGTTACCATAACCACCAATGAAGGAACCTCTGTCACTTTCAAGATGGCCACCTAAGGACCAGGAAGATCTCTACTCAACCAGATTGCCCTAGAAGAAGTACCCATAGCCCGAGAATACCCTGATGTCTTTCTAGAAGATCTGCAAGGAATGCCACCCAAGATGGACATCGAGTTCAGGATCGAGCTTGTACCCGAAACCACACCCACCTCCAAGTGAACCTATAGGATGGCCGCTAAGGAACTAGCATAGGTTAAGCGTTGGATAGAAGATCTCGAGCATAAGGGATACATCGGACCCAACACTTCTCCGTGGAGAGCACCCATCATCTTTGCCAAAAAGAAAGACAAGACAAAGAGGATGTGTGTAGACTACAGAGCCCTAAATAAAGTGACCATCAAGAACAAGTATCCATTGCCAAGAATAGACGACTTGTTCAACCAGTTGAAGGGAGCCTTAGTATTCTCCAAGATCAATCTTAGATCCGGATATCATCAGTTGAGGATAAGAGAGGAGGACATACCGAAGACCACCTTCACATCCAGATATGGCTTGTATGAGTGTACGGTCATGTCCTTTGGACTCACCAATGTTGTGGCATTCTTCATGAATCTGATGAACAACGTGTTTATGGAATGCTTGGACTAGTTTATTGTGGTTTTCATTGATGACATTCTGATTTATTCCAAGACCCGAGAAGAACATGAAGCTCACATTCGTGTGACTTTGGGGAAGCTAAGAGAGCACCAGCTATATGCCAAGTATAGCAAGTGTTAATTTTGGTCTTCAAAAGTGAAGTTTTTGGAACACATAATTTCAGCCGAAGGAATAGCAGTGGATCCAGTCACCTTAGAAGCAGAAACAGATTGGTTGCAGCCTACAAATGTGTTTGAGATCCGGAGTTTTGTAGGACTGACCGGATATTATCATCGTTTCATATAAAACTTCTCCAAGATAGCGAAGCCCATGACTAAGCTACCTCAGAAAGATGAAAAGTTTAGATGGACACCGGAATGTGAAGAAAGTTTCCAGGCACTCAAGAAGAAGTTAGTATCAGCTCTAGTATTAACCATGACCGATATACGAAAAGATTTCCACGCATACTATGATGCCTCTCACCAAGGGCTAGGATGTGTTATGATGCTAGATGGGAAAGTAATCTCATATGCCTCTCGGTAGTTGAGACCTCATGAGTTAAACTACCGTACTCATGACTTGGAATTAGTAGCGGTGGTTCATGCACTGAAGATTTGGAGGCATTACCTTGTTAGCAATAGATGTGAAGTCTTGACGGACCTTAAGAGTCTCAAGTATATATTCACCCAATCATATCTGAACCTCAAGCAAAGGAGATGGTTGGAGTTGATTAAAGATTATGACTTAGGCATCCACTACAAGCCAGGCAAGGCAAACGTAGTGGTAGATGTTTTGAGTCGAAAAGGATATTACAATGCCATTGTGATACAGGACCAATCCCCCTTGTTATACAAGGAAATGGAAAGGTTGAATCTAGGGATCACCACCAGAGAATACCTCGCCACACTTAAAGAAAGACATGCGTTGATGAATCAGATCCGTGAAGCTCAGAAGGAAGATCCCAACATAGCAGAGATCAAAAAGAACATGAGGAGGGGAAAGCCCCAAGATTATCAGAAGATGATGTTGGTACAGTATGGTTTGGAAACTAGTTGTGTGTACTAGATAAGCCAGAATTGAAGTCTCTCATTTTCAAGGAAGCCCATGATACCTTGTACTCCATTCATCCCGAAAGTAATAAGATGTACTAGGATTTAAAAGAGAAATATTGGTGGGTTAGTATGAAGTGATAAATCACTGAATATGTGGCAGTGTGTGATACCTGTCAATGAGTTAAGGCAGAGAACCAGAGACCAACTAGACAACTACAGCCCCTCAAGGTTCCTGAGTAGAAATGGGAAGAAGTAGGAACGGACTTTATCACCGTACTGCCTAGGACTCAAGCCGGATATGACTCTATTTAGCTGATCATTGGTCATCTCATGAAGGTGGCCCATTTCATTGCTATCAAGACAACGTACAGCGGTCCGAGACTAGCTGAATTATACATGACCCGGATCGTATGTTTGCATGGAGTTCCAAAGAAAATCATATCTGATCGAGGAAGTCAGTTCACCTCCAAGTTTTGGAAGAACCTTCAAGAAGAGCTTGGCACTAGATTGAACTTCAGCATAACTTATCATCCTCAAACTGATGGTCAGACCAAAAGGGTGAATCATATATTGGAGGATATGCTTAGATCCTGTGCCATG
Source organism: Zizania palustris (assembly GCA_019279435.1). Classification (NCBI taxonomy): domain Eukaryota; kingdom Viridiplantae; phylum Streptophyta; class Magnoliopsida; order Poales; family Poaceae; genus Zizania; species Zizania palustris. The sequence continues at coordinate 13,622,676 of JAAALK010000086.1, read as the reverse complement.
GACTTTGGCGGAACATGGGACAAGAGTTTACCTTATGCAGAATTCTCCTACAACAACTATCGGGCCAGCTTGCAGTTGTCACCATTTAAAGCTCTATATGGATGTAAGTGCAAAACGCCATTGCTTTGGGATCAGACCGGTGAATCACAATTATTCAGGATAGATATCCTGCGAGAAGCCAAAGAGAAGGTTAAAGTTATCCGAGATAGACTGAAGATAGCCTAGTCCCGATAGAAGAGCTACGCCGACAACCGTCGTAGAGATTTGGCCTTCGAGGAAGGAGATTATGTTTATCTATGAGTCACTCCCCTCTGTGGCACTCAAAGGTTCAATATGAGAGGAAAGTTAGATTCCCGCTATATTGGACCCTTTCAGATTACTCGTCGACAAGGAAAAGTTGCATACCAGTTGGAGTTGCCACCATCTTTGGCAGAAGTACATGATGTGTTCCACGTCTCTTAGTTGAAGAAATGCCTTCGAGTACCCACTGAGCAGGCTGACCTCCAGCAACTCAACATCCAAGAAGATCTGATTTATGTCGAGAAGCCAGTTCAAATCCTAGACGTCAAAGAAAGAGTAACAAGGAGTCGTGCGGTCCGTTTCTGTAAAGTTCAGTGGAGTAACCACCTAGTCGAGGAAACTACATGGAAGAAAGAGGATGAGCTGAAAGCCTAGTACCCTGAGCTATTCAAGAAGCTTTTTGAATTTCGAGGATGAGATTCTCTGTAAGGGGATAGAATTGTAACATCCCAAATTTTCAAAGGTAAAAATAAAATGGGAAATAATTTTTTTCTAAAATGAATTATTTTTAATAATAAAGAAGCTGAAGATGACCAAATAAATCAAAACCTTGAGAAATAATTCAAATCTTGAGTTGGAAAAATTATGTTAGGTTCCTCAAGTCAAGATAAATTTTTGGGAATTTTTATAAATTTTTAGGACATTTTCAGATAGCTTAGAAAATATAAATGAATTCTAGGGACTATTTTAAATCAAAAAAGAATTTTAAATAGCCTTGGGTCGCCTTCCACCAATCCTCCCTCAGCCCGACCTAGACCCTTCCCGCGCCCCACTAACATGTGTACCCCGCATGTCACCCTCTTCCCTCTCTCCCGCACGTGCCCCCGCCCCGCCTCGGCCCTACCTGTCGGCGCTGACTGCCACACCCATACCCGCACCCGCAACTGCGCTCACTGACCGGTGGCCCCCTCTTGTCAGCTCTATCTTCCTCGTGACACCGCCGTCCCCAAACCCTCCGGCCAAAACCCTAGCCCCCACAATCTGCCGCCATCGTGAGTAATCCCATAAATTGGGGCCACCATCAAGTTCCTCGTGATCCGGTGATCCCTTCCCCCCGAATACCGGCGCGTCTTCATCCCATAATCACTAGATCCTCGTGATTGGAAACCCTCACCGACAAATATGGAAACCTCCTCGACATTCCTTCTGTGAACCTTCCATACTCACCACCGGTAGCCCCCTATTTAAGCCCTCTCCTCCCCCCGCATCCAAGCATCCAAAAATTGCCTAAGCCCTCGCATTCCAGGGATCTGCACCACCCCTTTTGTGCCACCGCTCTGTTTTGCCTCTAGCCGCCGCTCGCCGTCATCAAAGAACACCACCCGCCCCGCCGACGACTCCATCGTGACCACCACGTCCCTCCGACCTTGTCCACGTCTCTGATCGGGCCGACGACCATCGGAACACCTCCGCCGCTAGCAAACCGAACGCCTTCATCGCCATCGCTCATCACCGGCCATGATCACTCATCCCCGAGCCTCAACTCCAGTACCAGGATGACCCCATGCTATTTTTTTCCTGTTTTTACCCTTAGATTAGGCCTCCGACCATCGCCGTCGCCGCTACGCTCACCGCCACCAATCGTCATTGTCAGAGAAGACAATAAATACACGTGTCGTGCCAGATTTAACCTGGGCCATTGAATCTGATTCGTGCAAACAAGATTATATCCTAGAACGGATCTCCTGATGCGGTCAGATCCCGTTGACCGATATCAGGCAATCCGGGCCATCTATTTTCATTAACACATCTCGCATCACCCGCATCCATTTGATCTCCATCTAATGACTGAGATCATTCCGGTGCATCGCATAGTACTCAGGTTCACGGTAGACCTGGCTCACCGTGGACTGGGGTCTGTTTTAAATTGAAAATAAATTCTAGAAATTGATTGAAAAGTTCATAACTTCTTTAATTTAACTCTAGATTTTGCCATTCAAATTCCAGAAAATTGCTCTTTTTATTCTTTACAACTTTAGCTAGTTTAATTGACATGTTTGTACTGTTTATTTTATTTATTTTAATTGTTTACTCTTCTTGATTTGCATGCCGAGAAGATTACGACGCCACCGAGGAGCTGAACTATTTTCCCGAGGTCCCTTCGTCCCCCTTTGCTGAGCAAGGCAAGTCACAACCCCATTCTTGATCATATTGAGATCATGTTTTAATTAAATATCGCTATAACCCATAGGATATAACTGCATTAGTATGATTAAAACCCTTACATTATATTTATTAGATCCCATGACTTTGTTGTGTAAACCCAAGCTATGCTATGGAGCCTCTTTTCCTTGTCACCTTTAATATTCAATATTAGTAGTGTCTAAAGTATCAACACAACTGCTATTGTCTAAGAATGAGTCGTAGAATGGAATAGTCACATGATTATGATATATATTTCCCTGATATACTTCTCATCTCTTGGTATTCTGAAAGACTTGGAAAGTTGGCTTAGTATGTAGCATGCTAGGTTCCGGGTGCAAGCGAGGGCATTGGTTAGTCGCACCTGGGGCACTATAAGGATCGGTCTGCGAGATCTGTTGCGAAGCATTTCCGCATTAACCACAAGTCTAATGGGTAAGGCCTAACTGGAAGTATGGAGCATTCCAACTTGATGCAACAAGCGGAGGGGCAAGTGGCATCTGTGGGTGGCTTGTACCGATGAGGCACAAAAGGGGGCACGACGTTGGTCCAATACGTTGGTGCATCGGCGAAATCTAGTGGGTTGTCCTCGAGTTGGTGTGTTCCATGGTGAAGGTTTTGACAGTGACTTGGTCAGGATACCATGATGGTATCTTAGTCGACGTCGGGTTCTTGCCTTGTGGGTACAATAGTACACCTCTAGTCAGAGTATAATCTTTTTTAAAAAGTCGAGCCCATGATCAAGTGCGGGTTGAGCAATGTTCATCGCAGTTAGTTTACTTTTATGATTGTGTATGGATAGGTTGCATTTAAGGACAATTGAGCGAGGGAGTACCGTTTGTACTACTTGAGTTAGAAGTTGGTTCATTATTCATGATTTACTTTCAGCATAATTAACATGTTCACATTAAATGCTTAATAACAAAATTGTACATTTCCGCAATTTAAGCCACATACCTTCCTTTGTTATTATCCTTCCTTGCATCGTACTGCATTTCAGTGGCTTGTTGAGTACTTTTGTTCTCATTCCCGTTCACACCACTTCAGAGGTAGCTTACTAGGAGGATGACGGTCTGGAGTAGTTGTCCCAGTCAAAGCATGAGACTAGAAGGAGACGTTCATCATGAAGACCCCTTTTATTTTTATTTTATATTTATCATTGTGTAATAATGTGGCTCGCGAGCAACTTTTGATTTTTGTATGAACGTGATCATGTGATGAACATATTGTATTTTTTGTTTTTCCTTGGAAATGTAATAAATTCTAGAATTATTAAATCTCGGGCGCTACAGAGCGCCACACTCTTTTACCACATATAAAAACCCACTGCACCCTCAACTTCATTACGCGCAGTAGCATTCTTAGTCTCTGCTCGATCTCGATTCAGACCGTAGCTCTCTTCTTGCGAAGCCCTTTTGCTTGTGGAGTCCTTTTGCTTTCAGAGAACTTAGTTAAGATGTTGAAGAAGACTTTGTTGTCAAAGGGCCTTTCTCTAGGCAGCGGGTTTAACTCGGTGCAAGACAAGCTTGCGGCAATGGCAACTATGGGCATAGTGAAGGTTGTGGCGAAGCCTAGCAGGTGTTGATAGCAAAAAATGGCATTAATGGTTAAGATTGTCAAAATATCAATTTTGGTAATTTGGGCCGAAAATACACATGTCTCGGGTTAGGCCGAAGCCCTACAGGACCGAAGGACCACTAGGCTACGGGCTCCAAAAGATTCCAGCCAGCCCACAGCCTTCACCCAAGAGGCCTTCGGAGGCCCACTCCGCCGAAGCTTCGGCCCAAGGAGCAGACTTCGACAGGCCTGGCCGAAGGCCCACTCCGGCAGAGATAGAGTTAGACCTGATTCTGGCTAAGTGTTTATCTCTACGCATGATTCAGCCGAGTCATAGCAGATTAGACTTAGAGATTAGAAGTCTAGCCCCTATAAATATAGGGGCAAAGCCGGTTCAGAGGGCCCCCAACAAAATCAACCACAAAGCCCTAGCTTTGAATCGTATTTACCTTATCTTTACTTTTCTGTACTCTTCGTGGGTTTGCCTAGAAGCCCTCGGATGGCCACTTCGGAACAGTTGTAATCCTTGTTACTTCGCTTGTGAAGTATCTGTTAATCTACGTAATAGATTGATATCGCCTTGTGTTGATAGCAAAGAATGGCATTAATGGCTAGATTGTCAAAATATCAATATTAATGGCTAGATTGTCAAAATATCAATTTTTGGTGATTTGGGCTAAAAATATACATGTCCATGGTCAGGTCGAAGCCCTATAGGGCCGAAGGTCCATTGGGCCATGGGCTCCGAAAACCTCCAGCCAGCCCACGGCCTTCGGCTAGGAAGCCTTCGGAGGCCCATGCCACCGAAGCTTCGGCCCAAGGGGCAGGCTTCGACGGGCCTAGCCGAAGCCCACTTCGACAGAGATAGAGTTGTATACAATTCTGGCTAGGTTTTTATCTCCATCCGACCGAATTAATAGCAGATTAGATCAGAGATTAAGCCCTATAAATAAAGAGGTGAGGCCGGCGTAGAGACCCCCCCTCAACACCAACCAAACTCAAAGCCCTAGCTTTGATCACATTTACTTTACCTTTAATTTTCCTGTACCACTTCGTGGGTTTTCCTGGAAGCCCTCCGCCGGCCACTTCGGAACAGTGGTAATCCTTGTTACTTCACTTGTGAAGTATCTGTTAATCTACGTAATAGATTGCTATCGCCTTGTTACTTCGCCTGTGAAGTATCCACTAATCTGCGTAACAGATTGCTGCCTTCGCCACTAGTGCAACACTTAGCAGAATTCGGTCCTCAGGCCGAATTGGTACTTCGAATCTTCTCTATTGAAGGTTACCTACGTTTGGAGCTACTCCGCTGGAGGTATTCGGAGCTGAGAGATCGGTTTCGGAGGTTGCTAGAACATCCTTCGGCGAGATCCCTGCTATGACCACACGTCAACACGCTTCGCCAGCATGCTTTGTCACAACAGGCTTCGCCATGCTCGTACTCCGCTCCGGACAAAGCAGCACTCGCGCATTGCGTCTAAGTCATTATTCTTTATCGTACTGTATCGGAGACTTCACACCGAACCCCTACTGTTCGGAGGTGATTGTCGCGTCCAGATCTATTCGGAGTTCATCTTCGGCCAGATCAGTCCAAACGCCAAAGGTACCCTTCGTCGGGACACTTCGCATCAGACACCGAAGGTACACTTCGGCGACCCCCTTCGCACCATACTTTGAATCAGTCAGGCTTCGCTCGGTTTGCTAATTTATTCTGTTTAATATATTTCTTTTGGCTAATTGGATTATTTTGTGTGATCTGATTACTTGGCGACTCCACCCCCCTTACCATGGCTAAGGGTAGTCGGAACGCGACGTCGGTGTTGTGTTACGCTTAGGTTTGTCCCTAAGTATCCGCACACTTTTGTATCGTCGAACTGACCCAAGTGCGGGGGCACGTTTTCGTGTCAACACACTTTTTGGCGACTCCACTGGGGAAAAGCTACGCCAACATGATGGGTACGTACATCGGCCACCGGTACATCTACAATGACTACTACGTCTACACCGCTGATGGACGCCGTAGGAGGCGTGGATATCGACAACTGCAACATCCTAACACCTACTCTTGAAGATATTCCCGAAGAAGACCAAGCAGAGATCAAGGCAAAGTTGAAGGCGCTCCAAGACATGATGCTTGGGAGCTACGTCAAGACACGCGCGGGCTTCATCAAGTGCGACATCATCGCCCCCGACCTTGCTCGGATCCAGGTAACACCTGTATCGCCTCGTTTATCTTCTTTAGAGATTGAGCAAAAAATAGTTGCATCAGTAGATCAGGCCATTAGTGCTTCGCTAGCCAACCGTTTAGATTCGGCAGTTAGCTCCCAAGTAGAGGCGACACTTAGGAGGTTCAACTTTACTAAGGTCATACCATCAGCCCCTATTGCTAGTATACCCCGGTAAATCATGTGTACAGCAGAACCAACGGTAGCACTGGCAAGACCGTTACGTCTCCGGCCTCAACACCAATGGTCGAGACTAGTCATTATGCTTACGGCCAAGCTAGCACCGCGTACCACGCACCACCACCACCTGCGCCGATACCAGCCCTGCCCATGCTACCCGCACCACATGTGCAGGCGCCTGGGCTTGAGCACGCCGCACAGCTAGCGCATAGGGAAGAGGCCCATGGCCGACATGCCGATATCCCGCCGCGTGTTGTGCCCCCGCACGAGATACGTGCACAGGCAGCAGGCCAAGATGACCTAGAGGAGCGAATTCGCGCACTATTTAGGGAATGCACCGGTTTCATGCCTAAGGGTTAGGCTAGGGTTTATCGGAAGCAGAACTTCTTAGAGGTTAGCCAAATCTTGCAGCAGGCTCTGGTCCAGGAAGGCTGAGCCAAAGATAAAAAGTTTATTAAGATGTTTAACAATCCTAGGGCTGAAATCCATGTCATGGAACACTCCGATGTGGAGGAATCAGAAGAAGAGGATTCGGTCGACATGTACGCGGCCGAATGGGTTTGGAACGCTAAGAGTAAACCTATCACTTGCTCCGAATTACGGCCGTCTCCCACGAAGAATTGGACTAGTGAGGTCAAGTACTCATTTGATATAACTAAGTGTGATAAAATATTTGATTTTCTCTTAAAGAACCAGCTTCTCAGGTTGCCTAAAGGCCAAGTCATTCCATCTGCCGATGAGTTGAAGAAACATCCATACTATAAGTGGCATGATTCACATTCACATAATACTAATGACTGCAACGTTTTTCGACGGCAGGTTCAATCGGCCATAGAAGAAGGACGATTGAAAATAGACCACAATCCAAAAATGAAGCTAGACAAAGATCCCTTCCCCATCAATGCCATCGACCTAGGCGAGAAGAAGGTGTTGATTTGGCCAGAACAAGTCGAGTCGACTAAAGGGAAGGCGGTAATTGTTGGAGAACCACGCACGCGCACACTCATACCTAACCCCGAGGTGGGAGTGTGGAAACGAAACATTAGCATTCCTTCGGCTAAGGCTCGCAAGAAGCCGAAGATAACATACAAGATGTTGTTGAATAAGCATCAAAGAAGAGCCAAGGAAGCAGGCCCCCACGCTAAAAAACTAAGTCAGCCAAAGGGCCCAAGGCATCCGGAGGGTGACTTCGGACCGCAGTGGTCGAGCCCTCCTCATGATGGCTTCGGACCGCAATGGCCGAACCCTCCGCATGGCGACTTCGGGCTACAGTGGCCTAACACTCCGTACGGTGACTTCGGACCTCAGTCGTCGAACCTCCCGTATAGTAGCTTCGGACCCCAGTGGTCGAACCCAATGCGAAGCAAGTTCGGCCCCTAATGGCTGAACCCCGTACCGCTCTGGACGAACCCTTCGACAGGAGGCTTCGGCCCGTACTAGCCGAACGTACCTCCGGCCTGGTAGGACCCCTCACTGATATGGTCCGAGACACCGTCGACTCTGCTGAACCCCCTTCCGAGTAACGGGTTTGGCTCACAGTGGGCGAGGCCACTGGAGCCACCGATGCCTCCACCGTACAACTGGGCGGGAACTCCGTGGGCTCCATATGTATCACAGCCGGAGTACCCTCCTCAACTTAACGCTATGCCTTGTTTTCCTTCAGAGTATTACGAGTTGCAGGGACAAACAGACGCAGCGGAGGAAGGCGTCATCCACAGGCTGTCCGTAGTACCTCCAAGTCGGCCCAGCGAAGTCAAAGGGTACGTGCGCGAAGGGGCGAAGGACAGGGAGTCCGAAGCTATCACAATCAGAGTAGGGTCTCAGGAAGTACCAATCCTGAAGGCCCCATCGCCGAAGTTTGACGGAGGTAAGTCCCCTACTTCGGCCGAAGCCCGCGTCGGAGCCTGGTCCGATCAAGCGAACGAGGCCGGTCCAATTGCTGGGGTCCGCAGCGAAGACTCCTCTGAATACAGAGTGCACGAGGCCGAGGTGGGCAATACCACTTTGGCTAGAGTTGACAGGAACTAGGCAGTGGCACCTAGCACCAAGCCACAACCATCTTGGGCACCTCCAGGCATGTCCAAATCACAAAAGAGGCGTCTACAATAACTACGGGCACAGGAGATGTGCGAGAAGAAGGCCGAGGATGAGCGCGACACTATCTTTGAATAAATCCACCCTCGACCAACTACGAGACAGACATGGAGAGTTAAGACGATTGAGATAACCAATCCGGCTCCTACTCCGAGCAACGACGAGGAAGACATGCTCGACGACGACTACTCACCCGTCTCCGAGAGGCCCACACCTCAGGCGATGGACATCAACGTCGTCACGCTGCCCGCCGAGTTTGCTCTACCACAAGACGAGGTCGAGGTCACTCAGTTGAACCTCGCCCCGCGTAACGCTATTTTTGAGAAGCCCGAGGACTCGGCTTGCCATCTGAAGCCTCTCTACGTCAGAGGTCACATTGACAGAAAGTCGATTTCCCAGACGCTTGTTGACGATGGCGCCACTATTAACCTAAGGCCCTACTCGCTGTTGAAGAAACTTAGCAGGGACGAGGATGATCTGAAGAAGACCAACTTGATGCTCAACGGTTTCAACGGCGAGAGTTCCGAGGCAAAGGGCGTGCTCTCCATGGAGTTGACAGTAGGCAACAAGACATTGCCAACAACATTCTTTGTCATCGATGTACAAGGTAACTACAGCGTGCTGCTTGGGCGCGACTGGATTCACGCAAATTGCTGCATTCCTTCTACTCTGCACCAGTGCCTAATTCAGTGGGACGGCGATGAAGTAGAAGTCATACCCGCATACACTTCGGCCCAAGTGGCATTGGTCGATGTATCAGTCGATGCCGTTCACAACAAGGTAGAGTGTCTGTCAGGTAGAGATCTTTCGGATTACGATTTTGTTAGCGTGTCCGGAGGACGTTTTGTACCAGTGTCTGTAAAGCCGGCTGGTGTAGCACGGCTATTTTTATATTAGTAGTCATGTCTAGCAAGAGTAATCTGGATTGGCTAAAGTCTCGTGTAGAGCAGTATCGGTCTACTAAAGACGGTATTGCCAAAACCATCGAGGACTTTAGCTAAGTAGAGAAACTAGGACAAGGTTTTGCGTCGGCCGATCCCATAGAAGAAGTTGACATAGGTGATGGTAGCATCTCGAGGCCGACTTTTGTAAACCAACATTTACAACCTGATGAAAAGGTCGAAGTAATAAAGTTGCTTCAGTCGTATGTTGATTGTTTCACATGGGAGTATAGCGAGATGCTGGGACTAAGTCGTGAGCTCGTAGAGCATTGGCTACCTATCAAGTCCATATTTAGGCCTTATAAACAACCTTCTCGCCGCTTTAACTCGGTCGTCTATGACCGAGTTAAATAAGAAGTAGAGCGACTGCTCAAAGCCGGATTTATTAGGCCATGCAGGTACGCAGAATGGGTCGCTAACATTGTGCCTGTAGAGAAGAAAGGGAGCGGCAAGATAAGAGTATGTATTGATTTCAGGGATTTGAACAAGGCCACTCCGAAGGACGAGTATCTGATGCCGATAGTCGACATGCTAATCAACGATGCTTCAGCACACAAGGTACTAAGTTTTCTTGATGGAAATGCTGGTTATAATCAAATCTTTATGGCCAAAGAGGACGTCTACAAGACTGCCTTTCGATTCCCTGGTTTTGTCGGTTTATTCGAGTGGGTCGTTATGACTTTTGGTTTAAAGAATGCTGGCGCCACATATCAGCGTGCTATGAACTTAATCTTTCATGAATTGCTAGGAGTTATGTTAGAAGTTTACATTGATGATGTTGTAGTCAAAGCAGACGCAATGGGAAACCATTTAGCCGATTTGAAAGTTGCTTTTGATAGGATGTGACAGTATGGCTTAAAAATGAACCCACTCAAATGTGCTTTTAGCGTGTCGGCAGGTAAGTTCTTAGGTTTCATGATTCATGAAAGAGGCATAGAGATTGATCCTAAGAGGCTTGAGAAAATTAGAAATGGTTATGGCGCCGACATGCAAAAAAGATGTGCAAAAGTTGCTAGGCAAGATGAATTATTTGCGTCACTTTATATCTAACTTGTCTGGCAAGATTGATGCCTTTGTCCCCATACTCCGGCTAAAGAATGAGGCTGAGTTCACTTGGGGGCAAGCCAACAAAGCGCCTTTGAGAAAATCAAGGAGTGCTTGTCATCATCGCCCGTGGTGAGAGCACCCAAAGTCGGGATTCCATTTCGGTTGTACATCGCTGCTGAAGATAGCATCATCGGGGTCGTGCTAAGCCAGGAGTTGGGAGGAAAAGAGTATATTATCATGTTCTTGAGCCGCCGCCTGCTGGACGCCAAGACCAGGTACGCGTTTGTGGAATGTTTGTGTTTATCACTTTACTACGCGTGTACCAAGTTGCGCCATTATCTTCTCCCTACTACATGTGTTGTCGTTTGCCAAACCGATGTTATAAAACACATGTTGCAAAAGCCGATTCTAAGTGGAAGAATCGGAAAGTAGGCTTACGCTTTGATTGAATATGATTTAGCCTATGAACCCTTAAGAGTTATGAAAGGCCAGATCGTAGCCAACTTTATAGTTGATCACCACATAGACGTCAGTTGGAGCGACAATGTTGCTTTGATTGAGGTAATGCCATAGAAACTTTACTTTGATGGTTCAGCTTGCAAAAATGCCCAAGGTATTGGAGTGGTTCTCATATCACCTAGCGGAGCGCACTTTGAGACCTCAGCTCGTTTAGAATTTCCCTCTACCAACAACCAAGCTGAATACGAGGCTTTACTGCTAGGGCTTGAATTGTTAGAATCCATGGGTGTTAAACATGTTCATGCGCATGGTGATTCCCTATTAGTAGTGCAACAAGTGGCTAGGAGTGCTCAATGTTTTAATGGCTTGCTAAACAGCTACTTAGACAAGTGCCTGGACATAGTTGCTACTTTTGATGACTTCAGAATTTCTCATGTGTCAAGAGAGGCCAATTTAGTTGCAAATGATTTGGCTCAACAAGCATATGGTTACCAAGTCAGGAGAGGAAAATCTTTTGTACAGGAGAAGCCGATGTTTGGTCTCACTGCTGAAGCCAGTAACTTCGAACAGGCGCACCCTCCGGGTCAGACCCCTCCGGTTGCCGGAGACTACCGCGCGCTGAGTACTCCCCGGACCAGAGTACTCCACCCACCGAAGGGTCTGGCACGCTGAAAACCGTGAGCCGAAGTCCTCGGGATGATGAGGGCTTCCGGGAGCCAGGACCCTCCGACAGGGGGCTTTGGCCTGATGCGCTCCGCACAGCCAATCCAACCAGGCTTTGGCAGAAGCTAGAAGGGCTCGGGGGGCACTCCGAAATCAATAGCTTAGGCATTTTTTCAGGAAGCGAGCTAGCAAAACCCTCAGAGGTCCACAAGAGCGATTGGAGAACTCCAATCGTCTAGTATTTGAGAGACCCTAGCCAAAGGGTTGATCAAAAAGTTCGGCGACAAGCGTTTAAATTTGTATTGCTAGATGATACACTATATCGTCGAACTATCGATGGAGTATTATTGAAGTGTTTAGACAATGAACGATCCCAGATGGCTACGGGAGAAGTCCATGAAGGACTTTGTGACACTCATCAGTCGGCCCAGAAAATGAGTTGGATGCTCAAAAGAGCGGGTTTCTACGGGCCGACTATGACTGAGAATTGCTTCAAGTACTATAGAGGATGTGAAGCGTGTCAGAAGTTCGGCAATATCCGATTAGCTCCTTCTTCATTACTTAACCCTATTATCAAGCCATGGCCGTTCTGAGGTTAGGGTTTAGACTTCATCGGCCAAATTCACCCTCCTTCCTCAAAAGGGCATCGGTTCGTGTTGATGGTGACAGATTACTTCACTAAGTGGACCGAGGCCATGCCTCTCAAGAACATGACTCACAACGAGGTACTTGACTTTATCTTGAAGCACATCGTACATAGATTCGACATTCCTCAAACTCTCACTACAGATCAGGGTAGTTCATTTGTTTCTAAAGAAGTGAGGGACTTTGTCGAATATTATGTTATTAAGTTGATAAACTCTTCGCCCTACTATGCTCAGGCCTGGTCAGGCCGAGTCTAGTAATAAATCATGATTAAGCTCATTAGAAAGAAAATATACGAATTCCCTAAAAGGTGGCATGAAGTGCTCTCTGAGGCGTTATGGGCTTATAGAATTGCAAAGCACGGTGCTACCAAAGTTAGTCCATATGAGTTGGTATATGGACAAAAAGTCGTTCTACCTGTAGAAGTGGATCTTAGCTCTCTAAGAGTGTTAAAACAAGATGACTTATCGGTCAACGAGTATGAAACTCTTTTTAAAGACAATCTAGAAGAAGTGACCGATAAGAGATTGAGGGCTTTAGAAGCCATAGAAATAGACAAGCGGAGAGTAGCTAAAGCCTACAATAAGAAGGTTAAACCAAAATCATTTCAAGTAGGTGACTTGGTTTGGAAGACGATTTTACCCTTAGGCACTAAGAGTCCCAAGTTTGGTAAATGGTGGCCTAGTTGGTAAGGCCCTTTCAAAATAGCCGAGATCGCTCCTGGCAATGCATATGTGTTAGAATCTCTGCAAGGAGAACGGATTCAAAGAGCTTTGACATATTTGCCACTGAAAGTTCACCCGGTTCCATATATGCCATTGGATGTCTCACTAACATGTGGACCCGGGACCCACATGTCAGTGAGATAACCAATGGCATATATGGAACTGCATAATTTTTCAGTGGCATATTAGGAATAATCTGTTGAATGATAGATACTTAAAAGGGTTAATTTTTTCTGTGCCATTACGATTTTTACGGTTTGCCAAAATACCATCGTTGTGTCACTGCCAAATGGGGGCCGCCACAGTCACTGACAGTGGCATGTAGGCAATTTCTGAAAATTATAATGGCATGTGAGTAATTTTCCCTACTTAAAAAGATATTTCCCAAGTGTGTGGCAAATATCTTAAAAGATGTCGAAAGGCCGATATGGAAGGTGTCGTCTTTAGCCCGTTGTGAAAGAGGGAAACTACCACTACAGAGATATGATTGTTGATAGCAAAAAATGGCATCAATGATTAAGATTGTCAAAATATCAATTTTGGTAATTTGGGCCGAAAATGCACATGTCCCAAGTTAGGCCGAAGCCCTACAGTGCCGAAGAACCCCTAGGCTACGTGAGAAACCAAGGGTTGGTTTCAGTGTTTGTGATGAGTGATTGACAGGATTTTTACCCTCTGTTCGAAGGGTACCTCCGAAGGTGTTCGGAGGTGGTTTTACCGAAAGGTGTTCGGTGTTTGCTTGCTGCAGCTGTTGCAGCGGAGTGTGCCTGTCGGAGGGGTCCGACAGTACACGATGACTGGGTTCGTACCGAAGGCTTCGGTACTTTGGGTGGTACACCGGAGTGTGTGCCGGAGGTTGCTAACCCGGAGAGGTCTCCGGAGTACTGGATACACTTGTCTGTTTGTCTGTGGTGCGCAGGGACTTCGGAGGCGACGGACAAGGTTCGCAGCAGGTGAACCTGGGTCAAGCGGGAGGCTTGATGCCAGGGGAGCGGGGAGCTCCATCACGGTGGCTGCGAAGGTGGTCCGGGTCGGTCCTCGGGTCGAGGCGTGCCAGGTGAAGGCAGAGAGTGCGGAGCGTGGCTCCGGCTAAAGGTACTCCGATACAAAGTCCTCGAAGGCGAGGCACTTCGAAGGTACTCCGAATGGAGTGACTTTGGAGTTGGTTGGATCAAGTCCTCTGCGGAGGCAAGGAGTTCGAAGTGTGCTCCGGAGGGAGACATTCGAAGGTACCCGACGAAGGTCTCAGAAGTCGAGGTGCATCGAAGGCATGGTCCGGGTGAGGCTCGTCGAGGAGTGTGCTCGGGGAGAGACACTGCGACAAAGTGCTCATGGAATGCTTCATGCGGAGGCCTTGGACGAAGGAGGGACTTCGAAGGGTGGTACTCCGAAGGTGGGGCTTCGGAGTGAGGAAGGCTTCGGAGCGAGGCTAGCTCCGGAGCGAGGTTGACTTGAGGTGCTTCGGCCTGCATGGCTTCGGTACACGGACTAACGGAGTTCGAGCTGGGTGAAGCTGCGAAGCCGAAGTGGTCCACTCCGGAGGTGTTGGTGCGAAGGCCCAAGGGCTTTGACGGCTTCGGCTCAAAACCGTCACTGTATCGGAGACTGACTTCGGTGAAGCGAAGGCCACCAGGCTCAAGACTTCTCGCCGAAGCTACCGCACCCTCGCATGCGAAGGGAGGCTGCAGAAGGTCAAAGACTGCAAAGGCTGACACTGTCTGCTCTGCAAAAAGCTGACGCTGTCCCCTCTGCAAAGCTAACAGAGAAGCCTCCAGAATAAAGGTGGACTACCTTTTGTACCCCTTAGTTCTGTAGAGACAAATTCATTGTAAACCCTAGGGGTAAAGTAGTCACTTCCTTTGTGTGAACTGTGGGCTATAGATATGGGGGCTCGGTAGGTAACATTTAACACTTTGAGCATTTACTGTTGAGCTCCTGTAGTCACATACCTCGCTGTATTCATCCAGAGTTCTATATATTTGTGTTCCTTGTTCAAGCGGCGAAGCCCTGCTTCTTTGTGCCTTTTGCTTGAGCTCGCATTACATACCTCGCTAGTTATAGTGCACTGAAGCCTGTCTAGGCGAAGGTTGACTTTATGCGAAGTGTGTTTTTCAGCGTGCTGTCGCTCTGTGTAACTTGAGGCAAGTCCTCACAGCTTACTAGCGAAGCCCTGATCGAGGCCCGTTTTGCTTCTTGTGTCGAAGCCCTTAGCGGAGTCCGTTTGTGTGCGTGTAGACCTTCGTGTACGAAGCACAGCACCAGTTGCTGTTGCCAAGTATCTGGTCGAAGTCCTCAGAGGGCAGTCCACTCTTGCGAAGGGTGAAGTGCGAAGCCTGCTCGAAGCACCCTGTGTGCGGAGCCTGCACTGACTTAGCAGAGTAGATTTTCGAGGGTTGTTAGTGGAGCGAAGTCTTCTTGGCTTCGAACTTTAGCTCCTGCGAAGCCTGTGTTCGGAGCTGTCGAAGTACCTCCGAACCAGACCTTCGAAGGTTGTGTTCGAAGCCTGTTCCGCAGAAGACAGAATCAAACCGAAGGCTAGTTTTTAGCCCGAAATTTTAAAAGCTCCCATTCACCCCCCTCTGGTCGCCGTTTCCGGTCCAACAATTGGTATCAGAGCGGGTTAAGATCACCAGTTGACCTTAACCGGTTTTGTGATCTGTTGGCGACATGGATAGAGGCAGTAAAATTCCTCTGTTCGATGGGACAGATTTTGCATACTGGAAGGTGCGCATGGAGGCTTACTTGTTAAGCCAAGGAAATGCAATTTGGGAGATTGTGGACTCACAATACTCCATCCCTGAGACTCGCACCTCTCAGACTGAGAAGGATCAGTATAATGCCAATTACAAGGCAAGAAATATATTGTTCATCGGTTTGAGTAGAAGTGAGTTCGATAGGGTGCAGCACCTTAGGACTGCTAGGGAAATTTGGACAACACTCACTGTTTTTCATGAGGGCTCTACTCAGATTAAGGCCAGGCGCCAAAGCACATACAACCAACAGTATCAGCTGTTTGTGCAGGCACCTGGTGAATCTATAGATGCCATGTTTTCTCGCTTTGATGCGATAGTGAGTAACTTGCGATCCAACGGGACGCTTGCTTACAGTGATCATAATAGGGCTATCAAGCTTCTCTATGCTCTTGACCGTAGCATATGGGAAGTAAAGATATCCAGCATTGAGGAGTCCACAGGTTATGACACTTTGACCTGTGATGAACTCTTTAGCAAGCTGAAGTCCACAGAGATTGCCAAGGCATCTCTTGCTGTGCATAGAAGCTCTTTGCCACAGCCATTGGCATTGGTTTCTAGCACTAGCCGTGGCACCACTGCAGAACCAAGCACATCTGGCACTTGTGTTCTTGCAGATGGTTTTGCTTTGTCCTCCCTGGTCTCCATCACAAAGGAGCAGGTGGATACTCTAGATGATGATGAGCTTGCTCTCATTGCCCGGAGGTTCACCCGCTTTCATCATGAGAGACGGGATCAGAGGAGAAGTGGTTTTAGTGGTTGCTATGAATGTGGCGACACTTCTCACATCAAGGCTAATTGCCCTAAGCTCAAGAATAGAGATGAGAGTGAGCGCCCCAAATACCACAAAAAGGAGAGGAAGCCTTTTGTGAAGGGCAAGCGCGGCAAGATGGCTAAGAAAGTAGCCAAGGCCGCTTCCAGAGCCTTTGTTGCTGCTCTCAGTGACATTGACACGTCCTCAACTGAGGAGTCAAGCTCTGAGGAGGAGGAGTCCCCAAGGAAGGAGGACAAGAAGGACAAGAAGGGACGAGACTTCACCGGCTTTGCTTCATGGCCGACAGCGATCACAGCGGCGATGAGCTTGACTCATCTGAGGTTAACCTATCATCTGACCAGCTACTAATTAAATTAGATGAGCTGAATGAAGTAGTTCTTGGTCAGGATAGATTACTTGTGCAAGCCGCTAGAGAAAGAAAAGACCTTAGACTTAGGCTAGAAACTATTTCTACTGAATATGCCATGCTTAAGTCTAAATTTGATGATGCTGAATGTGAGTCCTGTTCTGTTGTCATGAGTGCGCTTGCTCAGTTGCGTTCTGTTCATGCTCAAACTCTTTCTGAGCTTGAGACTACACAGAAGCAGCTTTTGGAGGTGGATTCTAGACCTCATGATATTGTTGATTGCATGAACTGCTCTTTATTACGCGAAAGCATTAATTTACGTGATAAGCATGTTCATGATTTGGAGGCTAGATTGGAGAGGGTCGGTAGTTCTAGGGATGTGCAGCCTGTTTGTGACACTTGCATTACCCTTAAGGACCAGCTAGGCACTGTTAGAGAGCGTGCTGAAAACCTCATGTCTGAAAATGAATACCTTCTTTCTGTGGTGAATAAATGCACTGAGGGAAAGGGTAGGATGGATTTGCTCTTGGCCAAGACCAAGTTGTGTCCTGACAGAGCAGGGGTAGCTCTAGGTTTGGGTTTTGAGAGGATACCTTCAGACAGTAAGTCCAAAACTGTTTTTACCTCTCCCACCACCCTAGAGAAAGAGAGAGCTCTATTGGACACCCCATCAGCCAAAAAGCCTACCCATCCACCAAAGAAAACCACACCTCCTGCCAAGAAAATCCCTCCCAAGAAAACCACTCAGAGAAAACCCAAGGAGCCTGTGAGAGTTGCTCCTGTGACCCATGAGAGTGCCGCCAGGAGAGTGTTTCATTGTTCCTATTGTCAGCGGGCGGGTCATTTGGTTGGGTTCTGTTTTCGTCGCATCAAGGATGAGCGACGCTCTCAGGCGATGAGTTACCAAGACATGCATTACCCATCTTTAGGTATGCATGAGTCTGAGTTTTACTATCGTCCTGCTTTTGAGGCTCCTCGTGCTTCTCGGAGAGGTTTTGCTCCTCGAGGTCTTCACCATGTTCCATATGGTGGTAGACCTCGGGCTAGCAGATTTGTACCTCGTCAGAGTAGGAGACCTCGACATGTTGTTCGTTCACAGCATGTAGGTAGACCTCGCACTTTGCATCATTCTGATTATTATGTGTGTAGACCGTCTGCTTTTATTGTGCCTACTACTCGTGTCACTCAGTGCTGGATGCCTCGTCATTATTTCACTCACCCCAGCACTGAGCGATCGAGACATTCTTATCATGTGTAGGCGACAGATCGAGGCTTGGAGGGCACGTGGATCATGGACTCCGGTTGTTCGCGCCACATGACCGGAGATGCAGCTTGGTTCTCCAGCCTCACCACAACCAAGCAAAGGGAACATATCACCTTCGGAAATAATCGAAGGAGTAGAGTGAAAGGTAAAGGTGTGGTAAGAATTAACTCGAACTTCACTCTCAAAGATGTTGCTTTGGTTGAAAACCTGGGATACAATTTGCTGTCTGTATCTCAGTTGCTTGATGAGGGCTTCGAAGTGCGATTTCATCGCGATACTTCGCAAGTGCTCAATTCTGATGGCGTTGTGGTGTGTAAGATTTTTAGAGTTGGGAGAGTTTTTGGAGCTGATTTTTCAGAGTCATTTGGTTCTTCTCACTGTCTTGTTGCACATTCGACTTGTGAGCTTTGGAAGTGGCATAGGAGATTAGGGCATATGAGCTTTGAGTTGCTCGCTCGTCTGAGCGCCCTAGGCCTGATCCGAGGATTGCCCAAGCTCAAGTTTGAGAAGAATTTAGTTTGTGCTCCATGTCGACATGGAAAAATGATTGCCGCTTCGCATTCGCCAGTCACCACAGTGATGACTGAACAACCCGGAGAACTTCTCCATATGGACACTGTAGGTCCTTCTCGGGTCAGTTCTTTAGGCGGCAAGTGGTATGTTCTAGTAATTGTCGACGATTTCTCTCGCTACTCTTGGGTCTTCTTTCTTGCCAGCAAGGATGAAGTGTTTTCACACTTTCGGAGCTTGGCTTTGAGACTTTTTACTGAACTCCCTGGTGCATTGAAATTCATTCGAAGTGATAATGGCACTGAGTTCAAAAATAGTCTCTTTGTTGACTTTTGCATGGAGCATGGCATAGAACATCAATTCTCTGCTCTGCGGGTTCCTCAACAAAACGGTGTTGTTGAGAGAAAGAACCGCACTTTGGTTGAGATGGCTAGGACGATGCTTGATGAGCATAGGACTCCTAGAAAATTCTGGGCTGAGGCCATGAACACTGCATGTTACATCTCAAACCGTATCTTCTTGCGCTCAATTTTAAATTTGACATCTTATGAGCTGCGTTTTGGGAGACAGCCCAAGGTTACTCATCTTCGAGTTTTTGGTTGTCGCTGCTTTATCCTAAAACGTGGTAACTTGGATAAATTTGAGTCGCGATCTTCTGACGGGATCTTTTTGGGTTATACTACTCATGGACATTCTTATCGTGTTTATAACTTGGAAACTAACACTGTCATCGAGTCATGTGATGTGACTTTTGATGAATCAACCCCCTCTGTTAGTTCTGCTTTTGAACAGGCAAATGAACACGACATGGAACAGACCTTATTCGAAGAAGAAGATCCCGGAGAATTCGAGGATGAACCCCCACTACCCTCAACATCGACCCCCGAAGCTGACCCCGCTTCAACTACTTCGGCACGAGGTCCCGAAGCGACTACCTCAACATCGGTCATTTTGGACCACTCCAACGCACAAGTTGAGGGGGAGACTGCATCCCGCCGCGAGGCTCCACATCATGTTCAAAGGATGCACCCTCCTGAGCAGATCATTGGTGAGCTTGATCAAAGGGTAACACGTTCTCATGCCCATTTCACTAATGTTGCTTTTGTCGCTTCTTTCGAGCCCTTAGATGTTAGTCATGCACTTTCTGATTCTAATTGGATCAATGCCATGCATGAGGAACTTGAAAATTTTGAGAGAAACCAAGTCTGGACTTTAGTTGATCCTCCACCAAATGTTCATTTCATTGGAACAAAATGGATTTTCAAAAACAAACAAGGGGAGGATGGGACTATAGTTAGAAACAAGGCTAGACTTGTAGCTCAGGGTTTTTCTCAACTAGAAGGGATTGATTTTACTGAAATTTTTGCACCTGTTGCTCGCCTTGAGGCCATTAGGATTTTGCTTGCCTTTGCGACATCCCGAGGATTCAAACTTTATCAAATGGATGTCAAAAGTGCTTTTCTTAATGGCTTCATAGGTGAAGATGTTTATGTAAAACAACCCCCTGGTTTTGAAAACCCCAAGTACCCACATAAAGTCCTTAAACTTCATAAGGCTCTTTATGGACTCAAGCAGGCCCCTCAGGCTTGGTATGATAGACTTAAGTCTTTTCTGCTTGAGCGAGGGTATTTGATGGGCTCTGTTGATAAAACATTGTTTACTCTCAAGCATGGCAAAGATTTCCTCCTAGTTCAGATTTATGTGGATGATATCATCTTTGGTGGCTCTTCTCATGCTTTGGTTGCCGAGTTTGCAGATACCATGAGCAGGGAATTTGAAATGTCAATGATGGGTGAACTCACCTTTTTCCTTGGTTTGCAAATCAAGCAAAGCAAACAAGGTACTTTTGTCCACCAGACGAAGTACACCAAGGACCTGCTCAAGAAGTTCGACATGTCCGATGCGAAGCCCCTCGTCACTCCAATGGCTACATCTGTAGCATTGGACCCTGACGAAGATGGAGAAGCCGTAGATCAGAAGGAGTTCCGAAGCATGATCGGCTCCCTCCTCTACTTGACTGCCACGAGGCCGGACATACACTTCGCAGTGTGTCTGTGCGCTCGTTTTCAGGCTTCACCACGAGCTTCGCACCGCCAAGCGGTAAAGCGCATCCTAAGGTATCTCAAACACACCCTCGAATTTGGCATATGGTATTCAGCATCTTCATCTTTATGTCTTCGAGGTTATTCCGATGCGGATTTTGCTGGGTGTAGAATTGATAGGAAAAGTACCTCTGATACTTGTCATTTTCTGGGTACATCTCTGGTTTGCTGGTCTTCCCGCAAACAGTCTAGTGTTGCACAATCGACGGCTGAGGCCGAATATGTTGCTGCAGCTAGCTGTTGCTCTCAGACTTTGTGGATGGTTTCCACTTTGCGGGATTTCGGGTTAGATTATAAGAGTGTTCCACTTTTCTGTGATAACACGAGTGCTATTTGTATTGCAAACAACCCAGTTCAGCACTCCAGAACCAAACACATTGATGTACGGTATCACTTTCTCAGAGATCACAATGAGAAGGGTGATATTGAACTTCAATATGTTGATACCCAACACCAGCTTGCCGACATTTTTACAAAACCCCTCGATGCTTCTCGATTTGCTTACTTGCGTGGGGAACTTGGCATTTGTCACCCTTACGGCATTTTGTGAGGGGGAGCTGTTTTAGATGGATGTGCCTTTGTCTAATTGTGTTGAAATTGCATTTACATATTTTGCACTTATATGCCTGCTTATAATTCATGAAATCAGGTCAACTCAGCTCTTGTTAATTCATCTGGAACATTCATGTGCATGGTGTTTTATTTTCAAAATCAAATCGTGCTCACTGCTTAGTCTTGAATCTAGCATGTTTAGGCAGGACTGCTTTAGCTATCTTTTATCTGCTTGATAGCAAGACACATTTCTTTGGATGCTAAAAATTGCAACTTGAAAAATTGTTCTCAATTTTCATGGATATTCATAAAGTACCAAACAATTGGTTCACTTGGTTAAAATCAAAAAAAAATTACATGATTTGCATGCTTTAAGTTAAAAGATCCAGGTGGGTTTGTTTGTCGCACTACCCTATTCTAGACTGCTTACCATTGCACATTGGTCTGAACTGGAATAGCGTAGTGTATGCCAAAATCTATGCTTTAAGCTTCTTATGGCTTTCATGCCTAGGCTTGGCTGGATTGGAAAGTATAAGGTGGACAAACAAATAACCCCTGGCACTAAGAAAAGAACAACAAAATTCATTGATTATCAAGTTTGCTTTTCAAGCTCCATTTGAACTGGACTTGTCTGTCTAGAGTAGAAATTGACGAGCTTTGCGCAGTCCTTGCTTTTCCTTGTCTAGTTTCCTTGACTAAGTGGTGATGCTTTTATTTCCAAAAATGATCAAATCACATGCTTCATCATGTTTTTAGAGACTATTAATTTGAGCTGAGCACATGATCATTGGTATTAATGTTGGCATATTTTTGCTTCATATGTCTTTGCAATTCTGCTCATTTCGAAGCTTTGCATCTTTTACATGCTCCTTGATGCTTGCATTGCCAAAAGGGGAGAAATTCCTCAAAAGGGAGAGACTTGCTTCGTTCTCTGCCACAAGGGGTATAATTTCCAAAGGGGGAGAACATTTGACATAAAGGGGGAGAAGATTCGTTGCTGCCAAAGGGAAAACTTAACTCAGGGGGAGTTTTTATTGCCGAAGGGGTTTTTTACTCTTTTGAAAACAGGGGAGGAAAATTCTTTTATCAAGTGACATGATTTGGCTTTTTTCTGAGTTTTTATGGTCACTTGTGTGCTGAAAGTTTTTTAAATTTTCTTGGACTTTAAAGTTGGTTGTCAATGCACTCATCAAGGGGGAGATTGAGAAACCAAGGGTTGGTTTCAGTGTTTGTGATGAGTGATTGACAGGATTTTTACCCTCTGTTCGAAGGGTACCTCCGAAGGTGTTCGGAGGTGGTTTTACCGAAGGGTGTTCGGTGTTTGCTTGCTGCAGCTGTTGCAGCGGAGTGTGCCTGTCGGAGGGGTCCGACAGTACACGATGACTGGGTTTGTACCGAAGGCTTCGGTACTTTGGGCGGTACACCGGAGTGTGTGCCGGAGGTTGCTAACCCGGAGAGGTCTCCGGAGTACTGGATACACTTGTCTGTTTGTCTGTGGTGCGCAGGGACTTCGGAGGCGACGGACAAGGTTCGCAGCAGGTGAACCTGGGTCAAGCGGGAGGCTTGATGCCAGGGGAGCGGGGAGCTCCGTCACGGTGGCTGCGAAGGTGGTCCGGGTCGGTCCTCGGGTCGAGGCGTGCCAGGTGAAGGCAGAGAGTGCGGAGCGTGGCTCCGGCTAAAGGTACTCCGAGACAAAGTCCTCGAAGGCGAGGCACTTCGAAGGTACTCCGAATGGAGTGACTTCGGAGTTGGTTGGATCAAGTCCTCTGCGGAGGCAAGGAGTTCGAAGTGTGCTCCGGAGGGAGACATTCGAAGATACCCGATGAAGGTCTCAGAAGTCGAGGTGTATCGAAGGCATGGTCCGGGTGAGGCTCGTCGAGGAGTGTGCTCGGGGAGAGACACTGCGACGAAGTGCTCATGGAATGCTTCATGCGGAGGCCTTGGACGAAGGAGGGACTTCGAAGGGTGGTACTCCGAAGGTGGGGCTTCGGAGTGAGGAAGGCTTCAGAGCGAGGCTAGCTCCGGAGCGAGGTTGACTTGAGGTGCTTCGGCCTGCATGGCTTCGGTACACGGACTGACGGAGTTCGAGCTGGGTGAAGCTGCGAAGCCAAAGTGGTCCACTCCGGAGGTGTTGGTGCGAAGGCCCAAGGGCTTTGACGGCTTCGGCTCAAAACCGTCACTGTATCGGAGACTGACTTCGGTGAAGCGAAGGCCACCAGGCTCAAGACTTCTCGCCGAAGCTACCGCACCCTCGCGTGCGAAGGGAGGCTGCAGAAGGTCAAAGACTGCAAAGGCTGACACTGTCTGCTCTGCAAAAAGCTGACGCTGTCCCCTCTGCAAAGCTAACAGAGAAGCCTCCAGAATAAAGGTGGACTACCTTTTGTACCCCTTAGTTCTGTAGAGACAAATTCATTGTAAACCCTAGGGGTAAAGTAGTCACTTCCTTTGTGTGAACTGTGGGCTATAGATATGGGGGCTCGGTAGGTAACATTTAACACTTTGAGCATTTACTGTTGAGCTCCTGTAGTCACATACCTCGCTGTATTCATCCAGAGTTCTATATATTTGTGTTCCTTGTTCAAGCGGCGAAGCCCTGCTTCTTTGTGCCTTTTGCTTGAGCTCGCATTACATACCTCGCTAGTTATAGTGCACTGAAGCCTGTCTAGGCGAAGGTTGACTTTATGCGAAGTGTGTTTTTCAGCGTGCTGTCGCTCTGTGTAACTTGAGGCAAGTCCTCACAGCTTACTAGCGAAGCCCTGATCGAGGCCCGTTTTGCTTCTTGTGTCGAAGCCCTTAGCGGAGTCCGTTTGTGTGCGTGTAGACCTTCGTGTACGAAGCACAGCACCAGTTGCTGTTGCCAAGTATCTGGTCGAAGTCCTCAGAGGGCAGTCCACTCTTGCGAAGGGTGAAGTGCGAAGCCTGCTCGAAGCACCCTGTGTGCGGAGCCTGCACTGACTTAGCAGAGTAGATTTTCGAGGGTTGTTAGTGGAGCGAAGTCTTCTTGGCTTCGAACTTTAGCTCCTGCGAAGCCTGTGTTCGGAGCTGTCGAAGTACCTCCGAACCAGACCTTCGAAGGTTGTGTTCGAAGCCTGTTCCGCAGAAGACAGAATCAAACCGAAGGCTAGTTTTTAGCCCGAAATTTTAAAAGCTCCCATTCACCCCCCTCTGGTCGCCGTTTCCGGTCCAACAATTGGTATCAGAGCGGGTTAAGATCACCAGTTGACCTTAACCGGTTTTGTGATCTGTTGGCGACATGGATAGAGGCAGTAAAATTCCTCTGTTCGATGGGACAGATTTTGCATACTGGAAGGTGCGCATGGAGGCTTACTTGTTAAGCCAAGGAAATGCAATTTGGGAGATTGTGGACTCACAATACTCCATCCCTGAGACTCGCACCTCTCAGACTGAGAAGGATCAGTATAATGCCAATTCCAAGGCAAGAAATATATTGTTCATCGGTTTGAGTAGAAGTGAGTTCGATAGGGTGCAGCACCTTAGGACTGCTAGGGAAATTTGGACAACACTCACTGTTTTTCATGAGGGCTCTACTCAGATTAAGGCCAGGCGCCAAAGCACATACAACCAACAGTATCAGCTGTTTGTGCAGGCACCTGGTGAATCTATAGATGCCATGTTTTCTCGCTTTGATGCGATAGTGAGTAACTTGCGATCCAACGGGACGCTTGCTTACAGTGATCATAATAGGGCTATCAAGCTTCTCTATGCTCTTGACCGTAGCATATGGGAAGTAAAGATATCCAGCATTGAGGAGTCCACAGGTTATGACACTTTGACCTGTGATGAACTCTTTAGCAAGCTGAAGTCCACAGAGATTGCCAAGGCATCTCTTGCTGTGCATAGAAGCTCTTTGCCACAGCCATTGGCATTGGTTTCTAGCACTAGCCGTGGCACCACTGCAGAACCAAGCACATCTGGCACTTGTGTTCTTGCAGATGGTTTTGCTTTGTCCTCCCTGG
The DNA here is from genome assembly GCA_019279435.1 of Zizania palustris. Taxonomy (NCBI): domain Eukaryota; kingdom Viridiplantae; phylum Streptophyta; class Magnoliopsida; order Poales; family Poaceae; genus Zizania; species Zizania palustris. The sequence continues at coordinate 13,597,422 of JAAALK010000086.1, read as the reverse complement.
TCTCCATCACAAAGGAGCAGGTGGATACTCTAGATGATGATGAGCTTGCTCTCATTGCCCGGAGGTTCACCCGCTTTCATCATGAGAGACGGGATCAGAGGAGAAGTGGTTTTAGTGGTTGCTATGAATGTGGCGACACTTCTCACATCAAGGCTAATTGCCCTAAGCTCAAGAATAGAGATGAGAGTGAGCGCCCCAAATACCACAAAAAGGAGAGGAAGCCTTTTGTGAAGGGCAAGCGCGGCAAGATGGCTAAGAAAGTAGCCAAGGCCGCTTCCAGAGCCTTTGTTGCTGCTCTCAGTGACATTGACACGTCCTCAACTAAGGAAGGAGGACAAGAAGGACAAGAAGGGACGAGACTTCACCGGCCTTTGCTTCATGGCCGACAGCGATCACAGCGGCAATGAGCTTGACTCATCTGAGGTTAACCTATCATCTGACCAGCTACTAATTAAATTAGATGAGCTGAATGAAGTAGTTCTTGGTCAGGATAGATTACTTGTGCAAGCCGCTAGAGAAAGAAAAGACCTTAGACTTAGGCTAGAAACTATTTCTACTGAATATGTCATGCTTAAGTCTAAATTTGATGATGCTGAATGTGAGTCCTGTTCTGTTGTCATGAGTGCGCTTGCTCAGTTGCATTCTGTTCATGCTCAAACTCTTTCTGAGCTTGAGACTGCACAGAAGCAGCTTTTGGAGGTGGATTCTAGACCTCATGATATTGTTGATTGCATGAACTGCTCTTTATTACACGAAAGCATTAATTTACGTGATAAGCATGTTCATGATTTGGAGGCTAGATTGGAGAGGGCCGGTAGTTCTAGGGATGTGCAGCCTGTTTGTGACACTTGCATTACCCTTAAGGACCAGCTAGGCACTGTTAGAGAGCGTGCTGAAAACCTCATGTCTGAAAATGAATACCTTCTTTCTGTGGTGAATAAATGCACTGAGGGAAAGGGTAGGATGGATTTGCTCTTGGCCAAGACCAAGTTGTGTGCTGACAGAGCAGGGGTAGCTCTAGGTTTGGGTTTTGAGAGGATACCTTCAGACAGTAAGTCCAAAACTGTTTTTACCTCTCCCACCACCCTAGAGAAAGAGAGAGCTCTGTTGGACACCCCATCAGCCAAAAAGCCTACCCATCCACCAAAGAAAACCACACCTCCTGCCAAGAAAATCCCTCCCAAGAAAACCACTCAGAGAAAACCCAAGGAGCCTGTGAGAGTTGCTCCTGTGACCCATGAGAGTGCCGCCAGGAGAGTGTTTCATTGTTCCTATTGTCAGCAGGCAGGTCATTTGGTTGGGTTCTGTTTTCGTCGCATCAAGGATGAGCGACGCTCTCAGGCGATGAGTTACCAGGACATGCATTACCCATCTTTAGGTATGCATGAGTCTGAGTTTTACTATCGTCCTGCTTTTGAGGCTCCTCGTGCTTCTCGGAGAGGTTTTGCTCCTCGAGGTCTTCACCATGTTCCATATGGTGGTAGACCTCGGGCTAGCAGATTTGTACCTCGTCAGAGTAGGAGACCTCGACATGTTGTTCGTTCACAGCATGTAGGTAGACCTCACACTTTGCATCATTCTGATTATTATGTGCGTAGACCGTCTGCTTTTACTGTGCCTACTACTCGTGTCACTCAGTGCTGGATGCCTCGTCATTATTTCACTCACCCCAGCACTGAGCGATCGAGACATTCTTATCATGTGTAGGCGACAGATCGAGGCTTGGAGGGCACGTGGATCATGGACTCCGGTTGTTCGCGCCACATGACCGAAGATGCAGCTTGGTTCTCCAGCCTCACCCCCCCTCTGGTCGCCGTTTCCGGTCCAACACTACGGGCTCCGGAAGCTTCCAGCCAGCCCACAACCTTCGCCAAGGAGGCCTTCGGAGGCCCACTCCGCCGAAGCTTCGGCCCGAGGAGCAGACTTCGGCGGGTCTGGCCGAAGGCCCACTTCGAGTAGAGATAGAGTTAGACCTGATTTTGGCTAAGTGTTTATCTCTACGCATGATTCAGCCGAGTCATAGCATATTAGACTTAGAGATTAGAAGTCTAACCCCTATAAATATAGGGGCGAAGCCGGTTCAGACGGCCTCCCAACAAAATCAACCACAAAGCCCTAGCTTTGAATCGTGTTTACCTTATCTTTACTTTTCTGTACTCTTTGTGGGTTTGCCTGGAAGCCCTCCAACGGCCACTTTGGAATAGTGGTAATCCTTGTTACTTCACTTGTGAAGTATCCGTTAATCTACGTAATAGATTGTTATCGCCTTATTACTTCGCCTGTGAAGTATCTGTTAATCTGCGTAACAGATTGCTACCTTCGCCACTAGTGCAACACTTAGTAGAATTCGATCCTCAGGCCGAATTGGTACTTCGAATCTTCTTTGTTGCAGGTTACCTACGTTCGGAGCTACTCCGCCGGAGGTATTCGGAGCTAAGAGATCAGTTTCGGAGATTGCCAGAACATCCTTCGGCGAGATCCCTGCTTTGACCGCACATCAACACGCTTCGCCAGCATGCTTCATCACGACAGGCTTTGCCACGCTCGTACTCCGCAACGGACAAAGCAGCACTCGTGCGTTGCGTCTAAGTCATTATTCTGTATCAGAGACTTCGCATCGAACCACCGCTGTTCGGAGGTGATTGTCGCGTCCAGATCTGTTCGGAGTTCATCTTCGGCCAGATCAATCCGAATGCCGAAGGTACCCTTCAGCGAGACACTTCGCATCAGACGCCGAAGGTACACTTCGACGACCCCCTTCACACCATACTTTGAATCAGTCAGGTTTCGCTCGGTTTGCTGATTTATTCTGTTTAATATATTTCTTTCGGCTAATTGGATTATTTTGTGTGACCTGATTTCCTGATGACTCCACCCCTCTTACCACGGCTAAGGGTAGTCGGAATGCGACGTTGGTGTTGTGTTACGCTTAGGCTTGTCCTTAAGTATCCGCACACTTTTGGATCGTCGAACTGACCCAAGTGCGGGGGCACGTTTTCGTGTCAACGGCAGGTCATTCGACCTCCGCCCTCCATCAGAGAAGTTTGAGCAGACTTTGGAGATGAAGAATACGAATTCCACCTTGGAGTCCACCAACAATGCATGCACTGACAAAGTCATCAAGAAGGTGAGCCTCCGCATCTCGGAGATCAAAGTTATTTCTGCTCCTCGAGCTGATGAAGTCATGGTCTTCGAAGCCTTTTTTGAAGCGAAACTATGCCTGTTCCATTTCCCCCAACAGGTATGAAGGAGGTTAGCTCTGAGTAGATCTCTTGTTTCAAGTGTGGAATCCATGGGCATCACCAAGCCTAATGTTCGAATCGTGCATTGTGCTATTCCTGTATGAAAAATAGACATATCTCCTCTCAATGTCTTGAAGTTGTTGCTAAGAGAGGTGAGAAGTTTGACTTAGCATATTTGGGGCCTGATTTGTGTGGTTTTGGCATGCCAAATCAAGTATTTTTACTCCATGCAAACTGATGGGTGTCATGGACAGAAAATTCATGATCCGATCACAAGGGTTTTGATAGTATTGGATGGTTTTTGTTCTGAAGCTAAATTCCTTATTGAGATGAAACACTTGTTCTCTTATATATACCCTAGGAGTGGTCAGTTAAGCAGATTGAGAGTAATCAGTACCTTATTGAGTTCCCAATGACCAATATTCACAAAGAGCTTTCAAAGTTCAAAAGTTTTAACTTTCAGAAATTCAAGATATTGGTCAGTGTTTGTGATTATGATAGAGTTATGGAGGCTTTTGATGAACTAATTGTAGTTTGGTTAAGGCCGTGGGAGTACCACATATGGCTAGAATAGAAACTTTTGTCAGAAAATTGGCACATCTAGTGGGAAAACCTATAGAGATTGATGTCCATTCTCTAGCTAGAGTGGGGCCTGTTAGGGTGTGTGTAATTTATAAGAACCCTACTCTCATTGATGGTGTAACTGAAGTTTATATTAATTTCATTGGATAACACAACAGATGGATTCCTGAATGGGATGTGCATAAAAGTAACCCACCACAACCTAATGGGAGAAAAATTATTGCAAGTAATAGCACTAACACTGAGATAATGGAACCTAATAACAAAAAAGATAGTAAAGACACTTCCAATTCATCTCAGTCTATGCAGGAAACTAAATTAAAAATGCTGATAAAAAAGATGATCCTAAAGGGAAAAAGCTGGTGGAAAACCTTACTCTGATGATGGTTCTGATGAGAAAGGCAAGGTTGACATTCCAAAGTATATTGGGGATGATTCTGAAGATGATATGGTTTTAAATGATCACAAAATACTTCAAAGATATATTAGCAAGGGTGGTGGAATTATGATGACACAAGCTCAGACTAGTGCAAATGAAGGAAATAAGTCCCATCAAAAAGTGATGTTTGCATCTCACATGATTTCATCATAATAGAAGTTAAATGAACCTTTGGGTTTGGCAATCTTGCAAGTAAACACTTATACCTTTGTTGAAACTCTAGTGAGCAAAGTAAAATGTGAAGTTCAGTCCATGATGTCGCATGAGATTGATATTGTAGTACAACAAGACAAAGAGGTGCCTGCTGAAAAGTAGAAAAGGAAGAAGAAATGTGTTCCTATAGCAAATAGACAGAGCACCAGAATCAAATGTGATGGAGTCCCAATATCTACTAAGGCTTAACAGAGGATGAAACGGAAAGATGAAAATCCAAGTATTTCAAAAAAACATTGTTTTACAATCTATAGATGATCATAATTTGTTGTGTATTGCTCAGAATATTGGAGAAGAATTGGGTCATGATAATGCTAAAAATCTCTAATATGATAAGTTTTATTAAGACCAAAGAACTTGCACAACTTCTTGTTGATCAGGCTAAAAAAGTTATTAAACCTACTAATCTAGAAAATGGTGATCATAACTCTTCTGCCGTTCTCACCATATATAATGAATCTAATGAATCTGAATATGAAAAGAAGGGTGAGGCAGCTTGTCCTTTTAGTGATATATGAAAATTCTTTATTGGAATGTGAGAGGTCTTGGGTCTGCTAGTAGAAGAAAACAGTTGACAAAGTTGATCCAAAATCAGGGTGTTGATTTTGTTTGTCTCCAAGAGGAGATCAAATAGAGTTTTGTTCAAAGAGAGCAGGATAGGTTTTGTGTTTATAGAGATTTTTTATGGCTTACTAAGCCATCTAATGGGCATTTTGGAGGTCTACTGATGGGGTGAATCTTGATTTGGTTAGAGTGCTAAATGTTGACTAGGGAGAGTTCTTTATTAGTATTTTGTTGGAGAATAAATTGGGAGGCCAAAGATGGAAACTTATTAATATATATGGACCAGTTCAAGATGATAAAAAAGAACTCTTTCGGATAGAGTTGGCTAATAAGACAAATGATGTGCATGTTCCTTTCCTCATGGGAGGTGACTTTAGTATGATCAGAAATCGTGATGAGAAGTCAAGAGGTACCTAATCTCATATGGATGGATGCTTTTAACCATTTCATAAATAACTCTAAACTTATAGAGTTTCATAAAGTGGGAGCCAAATATACATGGACTAACGAATAGAGTGAACCCACAAGAGAGGCATTTGATAGAGTTTTATCTTCATGTTGGGATACCATATACCCTCTTACTTTGGTGTATAGTTGTGACGCTCCGATTTACCAAATGAGAACATTATTGAATTTCCATAGAAAAACAATAATAACAAGAGGTTCATCATATGACATCGTACATACGAGCAAACATTCGTGGTACGCAGACCACATTATTACATAAGTGTGAAAATAAAATAAACAACGAAAATAAACAGCATGGCGAACGTCTTCTTCAGGATCTTCTTCTTGACTGGGTCGTTACTCCAGACCACCCTCCTCATAGGAAGCAGCCTCTGAAGTGTTTGTCCAACGAGTATGAGTACGAAAAGTACTCAACAAGCCACCGCAGATGCATTAATGCAGGATAATAACAAAGGAATAGTAATGACTCAAAGTGTAGAAAAGTACTTTTTTTAGTTATAGCATTTAGTGTAGTCAAATTTAATCATGCGGAATGTTAAACATGAACAACGTAATACCATCTAACTCGAGGAGTACGTTTTACCTCCTCGCTCAACAGTCCTTACATGTCAATTTATCATGCACACTCACAAAATAAAACTAACGGTGGGATGTCACGCAACCCACCCTTGACCGTGGGCTCGGCTTTTCGAAAAGATTTAAGACTTTGATCAGAGATGTACCACTGTACCCATAAGGCACACACTCATCCCAAACTCCAAAGTGTAACGAGATGACCCATACCACGGGAACTCGTGCCAAAACTTCAGCATGAAATGCTCCAAGTGATAATCACCCGCTCTAGGTTTCGCCGGCGCGCCAGGCCGCATCCCGGCTAACGTCGCACCCCCTTTTGCGCCACGTCGGTACAAGCCACCCGCAGGTGCTGCTTGACCCATCTCCAAGTGGTGCCTTGGATTGGAACACTCCATACCTTAGTTAGGACTTACCCACTAGACTTGTGGTTAGTAAAGAAATGTATTGCAACGGATCCCGCAGACCGGTCCTTATAGTGCCCCGGGTGCTACCGACCAATGCCCTAGCTTGCACCTGGAACCCACCATGCATACACTTAACCATAACTCTATCGCCAACAGAATTCCAGAGATAAGAATAACAGGGATCATATAGTAGATTCTGAATTGCTACGACTCATCTTTAACCTATAGCAATTGTGCCAATACATCGGACACTATCTAATAGTACTAATAATATGGTGACAAGGAGTTTAGGCTAGATAGCATAGCTTGGGTTTGCACTTCAAGGTCGGGGATCTAAATAAATATAATGTAAGGCTTTCATTTGACTAATGCATGTATAGCCAATGTGTTTTAGCGATAGTTTAAGAAAACTAGGTTCAATATGCTCAAAAGATTGGTTTGGTGACTTGCCTTGTTCAGCGAAGGGGGAGGGAGGAACTTCCGGGAAGTACTCCAGCTCCTCAACGGCGTCGTAGTCTTCTCGATATGAATAAAGTAATCATACCATTCAATTAAACAATCCTAAATCACACAACAAGCATATAGGTCTTAACGGGGTTATATTGAGGAAAATAAAGTTATTAAGCTTCTGAAATTATTATATGGATTTTTGAATTGAATTTTGATGGAGATAGGAATTTTCTAAAAAGAATTAAAAATTTATTCTAATGTATTTTAAACTTCCAATTAATTAATAATAAGAAGTTCAGAATAAACCTATGGTTTTTATTACACCAATATGAAAAGGATAAAAGGTAAAATTTTAAAAAAGGAATTATGAATATATCCTAAAGTGCATTTGAATACTTTATTAAATAAACATAAAATACTCAAAGTAAGCCTACTGTTTTTATTGCATTAACATGTAGAGAATAAAATTATAAATTTTCTGGAAATTGAAATGGTCAAATTTGGAGTTAAAATGAGCAAGATATGAATTTTAGAAGTTTAAAACTAATTTCTGGATTTTTATTTAAACAGAAAACGGGCTCGGGTCCATGGTGAACTGGATCCACCGTGAACCTGTGCACTGTGCGCGTGGTCCGGTCCATCCTAGACCGTTGGATCCAGATATAACGCTTGGAAGAGATGTGGGGGTGTTAAGTGGCGATCAACGGCCCACAGCGCTCGATACCCCTTTGACTAGATGGACGCTCGGGATTAAATCCCTCAGAGAATTAATCCCTGCCATCTGATCGCGATCGTGCGGTCAGAAATGAATCTAGCATGGCACGCGTCGGGAGGGGTAAAGTACCCTTCTTCCCTGACTTCGGTGGTGCGTCGACGAGCGATTTCGGTGACGGCGAGGGCTACCGGGCCTAGCTAGGGCTAAAAACGGAAAGAGGGGACTACGGGGAACACGAGGGTACTAGTGGTGGTGGTGGCGGCGAGTTGGCGGCGACCAATGATGAAGAGGGGCGATGAAGCTCCTCGGGTCCTCGTCGGCGATGCAGTTTCAGCGGTCTTCAGCGGCGACGGAGGGGTGGACGAGGTCGAGGTGGCGTCGGTGATCACACAGGTGCAGTCGCCGAGGGTGGAGATGGACTCCAGTGACGGCGAACGGTGGCTGGAGCGCGGGCAGTGGTGTGGTGCTAAAGTTCAGATTTCGGGTGCTCTGCTTGGTCTAAACGTGAATTGACGTGGGGGTTGAGCGCGGCGGTGGCCGGGGGTTTATATAGGGGCTCCGGCAGGGTCAGAGGGGGTGCGCATGCATGGAAAGCCGAGGGGAGGTCTTCAATGGCGTCGGTGGGGCTCGGCCATGCATGCGCAGCGTGATCCCAGGGCGTAAACACGAGGCTTAACACGGGGAAACGGTCGGCGGTCCTCGGGGTGCATTAAATTGGCGGCAATTGAAAAGGAGGGGGCCGGCGGGAGCGGATCGCAGAGGGGGTCATCGACCGGCGGAATTTGGGGGGGAGCGTGAGGTGGACGACGGGTCCGACAGGTGGGGGCCATGGGTCAGCGAGCACGAGGCAGGGCGTGGCAACGAGACGCACTGACAGGTGGGGCCGAGTCGTCGGGTGCGCGGGGGCGTTGGCGCCGACAGGTGGGGCCAAGGTGTCGGGCGCACGCGAAGGGAGAGGGGGTCACTAACGAGTGGGGCCCGGCTGCCAGTGAGGGGCGCGGGGAGGGAGTGGGCTGGGCCGGCTGGTTGGGGAGAATGGGGAAAGGGGGTTGTTACTGTTTAAATTCATTTCTGAATAAATTTAATTGCTGAAATTGGTTTAAAATGTTTGGGTTGCTTCCAAGGGTGATAAAAATTTGTAAAAATTCTCAAAAATATATCTCGGCCTTTGGATCATATACAAAATTTTATAGCCCCTGGTTTGGACACCTCCTCTAGGTTCTAGTTCATTTAGGCATAAATGGCATTAAAGGAAATTCGAAAATAATCTTTTCCAAAGAAAAATATAATAAAATGTATTTTTATTTCTTTTGGAAATTTGGGGTGTTACAATAGTTCTCTTAGAATTGGATCTGATCATAGTACTATTCTAATGGATTTGGATAGAATTCAGAAGATAAGGAGAATATCTTCAGAGTTGAAAAGGGTTAGCTTGAAGATGATACTTTCATATCATGGTTAACCCATAAATGGCCCATGAGACAGAATCAAAGTATTTTAGACTTCTAGAAGATACAAGGGAATATTTTAAGGAAGTTGATGAGAGGTAGGAGCTTGAATAAAGTGTCTGATTCTAAAAAGAAGAAAGTTGATCTGACTAATAAAATTCATGAGATGGAATTGAAAGATGAAACTGACACAATTTTTTTTCAAAATTGGGATCAGCTGTATAAGATGGAGGAGGAACTTATAGCCATATATCAAAAAGAGGTTGTTTACTAGCAAGAGAGAAGTGGGTTCTCCAAGGAGATGCTAATACCTCTTTTTTCATGGGATAGCTAGTAGAAGGAAATGAAAAGGTAGCATTTTGTCACTGGAACATGAGGGTCATAACGTACATTAGTGATGGATATGTCTCCCGTCACCCTTATCGCGTCAGTAAAGCCCTATCATTAATGAAGGGTAAATACTCATCACTAAAGGGTCTCTCCAGGTCCCCTCCACGTCCGACATGCCCCCTTTTAGTGATGGGTAACATTGGTTACACGTCACTAAAGGTCATCTTTAGTTACGGGGTGTATGTAATTTACACCTGTCACTATTGTGACCATTAGTAACGGGTCACCAATGTCACCCGTCACTAATGTTATGATCATATTAAAAAAATAATTATTTTTAGGCTGCATCTTGAATAGGTCATATTAAGTGACGAGGAGTACTTTACACCTATCACTATTGTGACCTTTAGGGACTAGTGGCCAATTTCACCTGTCACTAATGTTATGGTCACGAGAGGTTTTCTTCTCCCTCCTTTTAGGCACCCGCCAGGAGGGAAGCTTTGCGGGTGGTGAATCATCTCTCTGTTGCATGTTACATGATGGAATCGTAGGATATCAACATATGCTTGGATCTGAGTGCTTTTGCAGCTGATTGGATTTCCCTGCTAATTTCAAGATTTCATTGCAACTGGTTACGAATTGATGGTGATTTATTTGTTCTTTGTAAGGCTTGTTGCAAGTTACACGCCTAGAGGAGATCCCGACAGTATAGAATGTTGTGTGGAATTTCGTAGATGTAGCCATTATAGGTTCGGGGGATATTGGGAACATATTGGCCTAAAAATTGTATATACAACTGGATGGATGTGAAATACATTGTATGGTTAGGTTATAACCAAGATGGTCAACTACTGCTTTTCTGAAAGAGTACCATATGGTTTGGTGTTTTATTAGAGATACTTTAAATTGGGATAATGTTCCTCAAAATAGAGATGAGTTTGTTGATAAGTGGCTTGATCAATCAAATACTAAAATTAAACCAATTTTATTTGGATTTTAGCTAGAGTTTCTTGGATTGTTTGGATGCAACAAATATTTTTTTCAAGAAAAAGTCCCTACACAAGCTATTAGAAGCATTTAAAAATTGTTCTAATTTCTTTCATAGCGGATGATCCTGGTGCCCGGCCGCACAAAATAAGAAGCTACACGGTGGGTCGACTCGCTACATGTTAGTATGCGAGCATTGTCCAATCGAAGAAATGTGAGGACATTTGTTGTTCGTACTAGAGCATAATTGTGTTGGTTCTGGTTATTGTTGCTATTGATGGACTATCTTTTGGTGAAGCGTTTAGCTAATGTTTTGTGAAGGAATATTTTTGGTAACTGAGTTTACTTTGGTCTGCTAGATAGTAAGGTTAGTCATCTGACATTTATTATCATGTTTCTTTTTGTATGGTAGCCTAATGCATTGAGGTGTTTTAGGCATGTAAAGAACTTTTTCCCCTCTGTAAAGCTGGTCTTCCCAATTGTTGATGCCAAGATTTGGTAAAACCCAGGTTCACTAAAGATGTCACACAGTCAACAAGAATCAAAGAAAGTCAAGGAAACCCGTCCATGTTGTTACAAGATGATCGGATGTAGAACAACTAATGGAGATGAGAGCAGAAAATAAGATGAAGATTATCCAGAATTAGTTAGGATAGAGTGCTTGGACGGCAAGTCTCTATACTATAAATATGTACCCCTAGTTATCTTATAAAAACACATCACTGTCAATCAACTACTCGGCGCATCACCACCCTTGGCTTCCAAGGTTTATCTGGTGGGGTTCGACACTCGGAGCTGGGCTCCATCGTATCGATCTTCGGTGAAGAGGTGAGTCCCACCACCCTCGACGTCTGTACTGATTAGATCAGTATCCTCACAGCTGCATCAGATTGATCTCTTGAGGTGAACGTTGGAACAATACAGTCGCCGGTTGTTCTCAGTGTATTAGCTAGGTTTAAGGTTGCATCAGTTCAGTCTGATCTCTTAGATTGATGTGATTTAGGTGTGATAGTTTGAGGCTTCATTGGTTAGGCCCAACATCTCTTGTTATTGTATCTCTTTCATGTTGTATACCGTTCATCTAAATAAAGCATGCCCGATACTTTGATATATTATTAAGACCATTGAGAAACCAAGGGTTGGTTTCGGTGTTTTGTGATGAGTGATTGACAGGCTTTTTACCCTCTGATTCGAAGGGTATCTCCGAAGGGGCTTCGGAGGTGGTACCTCCGAAGGGTGTTTCGGAGGTGGTTTCACCGAAGGGTGTTCGGTGTTTGCTTGCTGCAGCTGTGCAGCGGAGTGTGCTCGTCAGAGGGGTCCAGCAGTACACGATGACAGGGTTCGTACCGATGGCTTCGGTACTTTGGGCGGTACACCGGAGTGTGTGCCGGAGGTTGCTAACCCGGAGAGGTCTCCGGAGTACTGGATACACTTGTTTGCTTGTCGGTGGTGCGCAGGGACTTCGGAGGCGATGGACAAGGTTTGAGCCAGGTGAACCTGGGTCAAGCGGGAGGCTTGATGCCAGGGGAGCGGGGAGCTCCGTCACGGTGGCTACGAAGGTGGTCCGGGTCGGTCCTCGGGTCGAGGCGTGCCAGGTGAAGGCAGAGAGTGCGGAGCGTGGCTCCGGCTGAAGGTACTCCGAGACAAAGTCCTCGGAGGTGAGGCACTTCGAAGGTACTCCGAATGGAGTGACTTCGGAGTTGGTTGGAAGAAGTCCTCTGCGGAGGCAAAGTGTTCGAAGTGTGCTCCGGAGGGAGACACTCGAAGGTGCCCGACGAAGGTCTCAGAAGTCGAGGTGCATCGAAGGCATGGTCCGGGTGAGGCTCGTCGAGGAGTGCGCTCGGGGAGAGACACTGCGACGAAGTGCTCATGGAATGCTTCATGCGGAGGCCTTGGACAAAGGAGGGACTTCGAAGGGTGGTATTCCGAAGGTGGGGCTTCGGAGTGAGGATGACTTGAGGTGCTTCGGCCTGCATGGCTTCGGTAAACGGACGGACGGAGTTCGAGCTGGGAGTAGCTGCGAAGTCGTGGTGGTCCACTCCGGAGGTATTGGTGCGAAGGCCCAAGGAGCTTTGACGGCTTCGGCTCAAAACCGTCAGTGTATCGGAGACTGACTTCGGTGAAGCGAAGGCCATCAGGCTTAAGGCTTCTCGCCGAAGCTTCCGCACCCTCGCGTGCGAAGGGAGGCTGCAGAAAGTCAAAGACTGCAAAGGCTGACAATGTCTGTTCTGTAAAAGGCTGACACTGTCCCCTCTGCAAAGCTGACAGAGAAGCCTCCAGAATAAAGGTGGACTACCTTTTGTACCCCTTAGTTCTGTAGAGACAAAATGAATGTAAACCCTAGGGGTAGTGTAGTCAATTCCTTTGGGTGAACTGTGGGCTATAAATATGGGGGCTCGGTAGGTAACATTTAACACTTTGAGCATTTACTGTTGAGCTCCTGTAAACAGACCTCGCTGTATTCATCCAGAGTTCATTTATTTTGTGTTCCTTGTTCAAGCGGCGAAGCCCTGCTTCATTGTGCTTTTGCTTGAGCTCGCGTTGCATACCTCGCTAGTTTTTTTGTTCACCGAAGCCTGTCTAGGCGAAGGGTGTTTTTCTCGCGAAGTGTGTTTTTCAGTGTGCTGACGCTCTGTGTAACACGAGGTAAGACCTCGCTGATTACTAGCGAAGCCCTGGTCGTATCCCATTGTGCTTCTTGTGTCAAAGCCCTTAGCGTAGTCCGTTTTGTGTGCGTGTAGACCTTCGTGTACGAAGCCCAGCACCAGTTGCTGTTGCTAAGTACTTGGTCGAAGTCCTCAGAGGGCTGTCCACTCTTGCGAAGGGTGAAGTGCGAAGTCTGCTCGAAGCACCCTGTGTGCGGAGCCTGCACTGACTTAGCAGAGTAGATTTTCGAGGGTTGTAAGTGGAGCGAAGTCTTCTTGGCTTCGAACTTTTGCTCCTCCGAAGCCTGTGTTCGTAGGTGTCGAAGTACCTCCGAACCAGACCTTCGAAGGTAGTGTTCGAAGCCTGTTCCGCAGGAGACAGAACTGAAACCGAAGGCTAGTTTTTAGCCCGAAATTTTAAAAGCTCCCATTCACCCCCCCTCTGGTCGCCGTTTCCGGTCCAACAATTGGTATCAGAGCAGGTTAAGATCACCAGTTGACCTTAACCGGTTTTGTGATCTGTTGGCGACATGGATAGAGGCAGTAAAATTCCTCTGTTCGATGGGACAGATTTTGCATACTGGAAGGTGCGCATGGAGGCTTACTTGTTAAGCCAAGGAAATGCAATTTGGGAGATTGTGGACTCACAATACTCCATCCCTGAGACTCGCACCTCTCAGACTGAGAAGGATCAGTATATTGCCAATTCCAAGGCAAGAAACATATTGTTCATCGGTTTGAGTAGAAGTGAGTTCGATAGGGTGCAGCACCTTAGGACTGCTAGGGAGATTTGGACAACACTCACTGTCTTTCATGAGGGCTCTGCTCAGATTAAGGCCAGACGCCAAAGCACCTACAATCAACAGTATCAGCTGTTTGTGCAGGCACCTGGTGAATCTGTAGATGCCATGTTTTCTCGCTTTGACGCGATAGTGAGTAACTTGCGATCCAACGGGATGCTTGCTTACAGTGATCATGATAGGGCTATCAAGCTTCTCTATGCTCTTGACCGTAGCATATGGGAAGTGAAGATATCCAACATTGAGGAGTCCACAGGCTATGACACCTTTACCTGTGATGAACTCTTTAGCAAGCTTAAGTCCACAGAGATTGCCAAGGCATCTCTTGCTGTGCACAGAAACTCTTTGCCACAGCCATTGGCATTGGTTTCTAGCACTAGCCGTGGGACCACTGCAGAACCAAGCACATCAGGCACTTGTGTGCTTGCAGATGGTTTTGCTTTGTCCTCCCTGGTCTCCGTCACAAAGGAGCAGGTGGATACTCTAGCTGATGATGAGCTTGCTCTCATTGCCCGGAGGTTCACCCGCTTTCATCATGAGAGACGGGATCAGAGGAGAAGTGGTTTTAGTGGCTGCTATGAATGTGGCGACACCTCTCACATTAAGGCCAATTGCCCCAAGGTCAAGAAGAGAGATGAGAGTGAGCGCCCTAAACACCACAAAAAGGAGAGGAAGCCCTTTGTGAAGGGCAAGCGCGGCAAGATGGCTAAGAAAGTAGCCAAGGCCGCTTCCAGAGCCTTTGTTGCTGCTCTCAGTGACATCGACACTTCCTCAACTGAGGAGTCAAGCTCTGAGGAGGAGGAGTCCCCAAGGAAGGAGGACAAGAAGGACAAGAAGGGACGTGACTTCACCGGCCTTTGCTTCATGGCCGACAGCGATCACAACGGCAATGAGCTTGACTCATCTGAGGTAAACCTATCATCTGACCAGCTTCTAATTAAATTAGATGAGCTGAATGAAGTAGTGCTTGGTCAGGATAGATTACTTGTGCAAGCCGCTAGAGAAAGAAAAGACCTTAGACTTAGGCTAGAAAATGTTTCTACTGAATATGCCATGCTTAAGTCTAAGTATGATGATGCTGAATGTGAATCATGTTCTGTTGTCATGAGTGAGCTTGCTCAGTTGCGTTCTGTTCATGCTCAAACTCTTTCTGAGCTTGAGAATGCACAGAAACAGCTTTTGGAGGTGGATTCTAGACCTCATGATGTTATTGATTGCATGAACTGCTCTTTATTACGCGATAGCATTAATTTACGTGATAAGCATGTTCATGATTTGGAGGCTAGATTGGAAAGGGCCGGTAGTTCTAAGGATGTGCAGCCTGTGTGTGACACATGCATTACCCTTAAGGACCAGCTAGGCACTGTTAGAGAGCGAGCTGAGAACCTCATGTCAGAAAATGAATACCTTCTTTCTGTGGTAAATAAATGCACTGAAGGGAAGGGTAGGATGGATTTGCTCTTGGCCAAGACCAAGTTGTGTGCTGACAGAGCAGGGATAGCTCTAGGTTTGGGTTTTGAGAGGATACCTTCAGATAGTAAAACCAAAACTGTCTTTACCTCTCCCACCACCCTAGAGAAAGAGAGAGCTCTGTTAGACACCCCACCAGCCAAAAAGCCTACCCATCCACCAAAGAAAACCACTCCTCCTGCCAAGAAAAATCCTCCCAAGAAAACCACTCAGAAGAAACCCAAGGAGCCTGTGAGAGTTGCTCCTGTGACCCATGAGAGTGCCCCCAGGAGAGTGTTTCATTGTTCCTATTGTCAGCGGGCGGGTCATTTGGTTGGGTTCTGTTTTCGTCGCATCAAGGATGAGCGACGCGCTCAGGCGATGAGCTATCAGGACATGCATTACCCATCTTTAGGTATGCATGAGTCTGAGTTTTACTCTCGTCCTGTTTTCGAGGCTCCTCGTGCTTCTCGGAGAGGTTTTGCTCCTCAAGGTGTTCACCATATTCCATATGGTGGTAGACCTCGGGCGAGTAGCTTTGTACCTCGTCAGAGTAGGAGACCTCGACATGCTTTTCGTTCTTTGCATGTAGGTAGACCTCGCACTTTGCATCATTCTGATTTTTATGTGCGTAGACCGTCTATCTTTACTGTGCCTACTGCTCGTGTCACTCAGTGCTGGATGCCTCGTCATTATTTTACTTACCCCAGCACTGAGCGATCGAGACGTTTTCATCATGTGTAGGCGACAGATCGAGGCTTGGAGGGCACGTGGATCATGGACTCTAGTTGTTCGCGCCACATGACCGGAGATGCAGCTTGGTTCTCCAGCCTCACCACAACCAAGCAAAGGGAACATATCACCTTCGGAAACAATCGAAGGAGTAGAGTGAAAGGTAAAGGTGTGGTAAGAATTAACTCGAACTTCACTCTCAAAGATGTTGCTTTGGTTGAGAACCTGGGATACAATTTGATGTCTGTATCTCAGTTGCTTGATGAGGGCTTTGAAGTGCGATTTCATCGCGATACTTCGCAAGTGCTCAATTCTGATGGCGTTGTGGTGTGTAAGATCTTTAGGGTTGGGAGAGTTTTTGGAGCTGATTTTTCAGAGTCATCTGGTTCTTCTCATTGTCTTGTTGCACATTCGACTTCTGAGCTTTGGAAGTGGCATAGGAGACTAGGGCATATGAGCTTTGAATTGCTCGCTCGTCTGAGCGCCCTAGGCCTGATCCGAGGATTGCCCAAGCTCAAGTTTGAGAAGAATTTAGTTTGTGCTCCTTGTCAACATGGTAAAATGATTGCCGCTTCGCATTCGCCAGTCACCACAGTGATGACTGAACAGCCCGGAGAACTTCTCCATATGGACACTGTAGGTCCTTCTCGGGTTAGTTCTTTAGGCGGGAAGTGGTATGTTCTAGTAATTGTCGACGATTTCTCTCGCTACTCTTGGGTCTTCTTTCTTGCCAGCAAGGATGAAGTGTTTTCACACTTTCAGAGCTTGGCTTTGAGACTTTTTACTGAACTCCCTGGTGCATTAAAATTCATTCGAAGCGATAATGGCACCGAGTTCAAAAATAGTCTCTTTGTTGACTTTTGCATGGAGCATGGCATAGAACATCAATTCTCTGTTCCGCGGGTTCCTCAACAGAATGGTGTTGTTGAGAGGAAAAATCGCACTTTGGTTGAGATGGCTAGGACGATGCTTGATGAGCATAGGACTCCTAGAAAATTCTGGGCTGAGGCCATGAACACTGCTTGCTACATCTCAAACCGAATTTTCTTGCGCTCAATTTTAAATTTGACTTCTTATGAGCTGCGTTTTGGGAGACAGCCCAAGGTTACTCATCTTCGAGTTTTTGGCTGTCGCTGCTTTATCCTAAAACATGGTAACTTGGATAAATTTGAGTCGTGATCTTCCGACGGGATCTTTTTGGGTTATACTACTCATGGTCATTCTTATCGTGTTTATAATTTGGAAACTAACACTGTCATCGAATCATGTGATGTGACTTTTGATGAATCAACCCCCTCTGTTAGTTCTGCATTTGAACAGGCAAATGAACACGACATGGAACAGACCTTATTCGAAGACGAAGATCCCGGAGAATTCGAGGATGATCCCCTACTACCCTCGACATCAACCCCCGAAGCTGACCCCGCTTCAACTACTTCGGCACGAGGTCCCGAAGCGACTACCTCAACATCGGTCATCTTGGACCACTCCAACGCACAAGTTGAGGGGGAGACTGCATCCCGCCGCGAGGCTCCACATCATGTCCAAAGGATGCACCCTCCCGAGCAGATCATTGGTGAGCTTGATCAAAGGGTAACTCGTTCTCACGCTCATTTCACTAATGCTGCTTTTGTTGCTTCTTTCGAGCCTTTAGATGTTAGTCATGCACTTTCTGATTCTAGTTGGATCAATGCCATGCATGAAGAGCTTGAAAATTTTGAGAGAAACCAAGTCTGGACTTTAGTTGATCCCCCACCAAATGTTCATTTCATTGGAACAAAATGGATTTTTAAAAATAAACAAGGGGAGGATGGGACTATAGTTAGAAACAAGGCTAGACTTGTAGCTCAGGGCTTTTCTCAACTAGAAGGGATTGATTTTACTGAAACTTTTGCACCTGTTGCTCGCCTTGAGGCCATTAGGATTTTGCTTGCCTTTGCGACATCCCGGGGATTCAAACTCTTTCAAATGGATGTCAAAAGTGCTTTTCTTAATGGCTTCATAGGTGAAGATGTTTATGTAAAACAACCCCCTGGTTTTGAAAACCCCAAGTACCCACATAAAGTCCTTAAACTTCATAAGGCTCTTTATGGACTCAAGCAGGCCCCTCGGGCGTGGTATGATAGACTTAAGTCTTTTCTGCTTGAGCGAGGGTATTTGATGGGCTCTGTTGATAAAACTTTGTTTACTCTCAAGCATGGCAAAGATTTCCTCCTAGTGCAGATTTATGTGGATGATATCATCTTTGGTGGCTCTTCTCATGCTTTGGTTGTCGAGTTTGCAAATACCATGAGCAGGGAGTTTGAAATGTCGATGATGGGTGAACTCACCTTTTTCCTTGGTTTGCAAATCAAGCAAAGCAAACAAGGTACTTTTGTCCACCAGACAAAGTACACCAAGGACCTGCTCAAGAAGTTCGACATGTCCGATGCGAAGCCCCTTGCCACTCCAATGGCTACATCTGTAGCATTGGACCCTGACGAAGATGGAGAAGCCGTAGATCAGAAGGAGTTCCGGAGCATGATCGGCTCCCTCCTCTACTTGACTGCCACGAGGCCGGACATACACTTCGCAGTGTGTCTGTGCGCTCGTTTTCAGGCTTCACCACGAGCTTCGCACCGCCAAGCGGTTAAGCGCATTCTAAGGTATCTCAAACACACCCTTGAATTTGGCATATGGTATTCTGCGTCTTCATCTTTATGTCTTCGAGGTTATTCTGATGCGGACTTTGCTGGGTGTAGAATTGATAGGAAGAGTACCTCTGGTACTTGTCATTTTTTGGGTACGTCTCTGGTTTGCTGGTCTTCCCGCAAACAGTCTAGTGTTGCACAATCGACGGCTGAGGCCGAATATGTTGCTGCAGCTAGCTGTTGCTCTCAGATTTTGTGGATGGTTTCCACTTTGCGGGATTTCGGGTTAGATTATAAGAGTGTTCCACTTTTCTGTGATAACACTAGTGCTATTTGTATTACAAACAACCCGGTTCAGCACTCCAGAACCAAACACATTGATGTACGATATCATTTTCTCAGAGATCACAATGAGAAGGGTGATATTGAACTTCAATATGTTGATACCCAACACCAGCTTGCCGACATTTTTACAAAACCCCTCGATGCTTCTCGATTTGCTTACTTGCGTGGGGAACTTGGTATTTGTCATCCCTACGGCATTTTGTGAGGGGGAGCTGATTTTAATTGTCTTGCATATGCTCATTATGTGTGAAATTGCACTTACATCTTTTGCTATTATATGCCTGCCTTTAATTCAAAGAAATCATGTCAGCTCAGCTCTATGAAATATGTCTGGAACATTGGTTGTGCATGATGTTTTATTTTCTAAAATCAAAACTTGCTCACCGCACAATCGTGTATCTAGCTTGTTTAGGCAGGACTGCTTTTAGCTATCTTTTATCTACTTGACAGCAAGACATTGTTCCTTGGATGCTAAAATTTGCAACTTGAAAAGTGTGTTCTTTATTCATGGATATTCTTCAAAATATTTCATTCACCTGAATTAAAATCAAAACTCCATGAGTTGTCCGGTTTAAATGAAAAGATCCAGGAGGGTTTGTTTGTCGCACTACTCTATTCTAGACTGCTTACCATTGCACTTTGGTTTGAACTGGGATAGTGGAGTGTTTGCCAAAATCACCGCCTTAAGCTTCAAATGGCTTTCACGCCTAGGCTTGGCCTGATTGGAAAGTATAAGGTGGACAAACAAATAACCCCTGACATTTAGAAAAGAACAACAAAATTAATTAATCATCAAGTTTGCTTTCAAAGCTCCTTTCTGAACAAGACTTGTCTGTCTAGGGTAGAAATTGTTAGCTTTGCGTAGTCCTTGCCTTCACATGTCTAGCTGCTATGATTAAGTGATGATGCTTTTATCTCAAAATGACAAACTCACATGCCATCATCTTGTTTCACAGAATGTTAAATTGAGCTGAGCACATGAACATTGGTATTACTGTTGGCATATTTTTGCATTATATGTCTTTGCAATTCTATTCATTTCGAGGCTTTGCATTTCTGACTGCTCCTTGATGCTTGCATTGCCAAAGGGGGAGAGATTTGCTATGTTCTCTACCGCAAGAAGGCATAATTTCGAAAATGGGGGAGAGATTTTTGACATAAAGGGGGAGAAAAATTTGCTTAACTCAGGGGGAGTTCTTATCAAGGGGAGATTTTCCAAAGGGGCTTTTACTCTTTTACAAAGGGGGAGGAGAATTCTTTTATCAAGTGACATGATTTGGCTCTTTTCTGAGTTTTTATGGTCACTTGTGTGCTGGAAATTTTTTACATTTTCTTGAACTTCGATTTGGTTGTCAATGCACTCATCAAGGGGGAGATTGAGAAACCAAGGGTTGGTTTCGGTGTTTTGTGATGAGTGATTGACAGGCTTTTTACCCTCTGATTCGAAGGGTATCTCCGAAGGGGCTTCGGAGGTGGTACCTCCGAAGGGTGTTTCGGAGGTGGTTTCACCGAAGGGTGTTCGGTGTTTGCTTGCTGCAGCTGTGCAGCGGAGTGTGCTCGTCGGAGGGGTCCGGCAGTACACGATGACAGGGTTCGTACCGATGGCTTCGGTACTTTGGGCGGTACACCGGAGTGTGTGCCGGAGGTTGCTAACCCGGAGAGGTCTCCGGAGTACTGGATACACTTGTTTGCTTGTCGGTGGTGCGCAGGGACTTCGGAGGCGATGGACAAGGTTCGAGCCAGGTGAACCTGGGTCAAGCGGGAGGCTTGATGCCAGGGGAGCGGGGAGCTCCGTCACGGTGGCTACGAAGGTGGTCCGGGTCGGTCCTCGGGTCGAGGCGTGCCAGGTGAAGGCAGAGAGTGCGGAGCGTGGCTCCGGCTGAAGGTACTCCGAGACAAAGTCCTCGGAGGTGAGGCACTTCGAAGGTACTCCGAATGGAGTGACTTCGGAGTTGGTTGGAAGAAGTCCTCTGCGGAGGCAAAGTGTTCGAAGTGTGCTCCGGAGGGAGACACTCGAAGGTGCCCGACGAAGGTCTCAGAAGTCGAGGTGCATCGAAGGCATGGTCCGGGTGAGGCTCGTCGAGGAGTGCGCTCGGGGAGAGACACTGCGACGAAGTGCTCATGGAATGCTTCATGCGGAGGCCTTGGACGAAGGAGGGACTTCGAAGGGTGGTATTCCGAAGGTGGGGCTTCGGAGTGAGGATGACTTGAGGTGCTTCGGCCTGCATGGCTTCGGTAAACAGACGGACGGAGTTCGAGCTGGGAGTAGCTGCGAAGTCGTGGTGGTCCACTCTGGAGGTGTTGGTGCGAAGGCCCAAGGAGCTTTGACGGCTTCGGCTCAAAACCGTCAGTGTATCGGAGACTGACTTCGGTGAAGCGAAGGCCATCAGGCTTAAGGCTTCTCGCCAAAGCTTCCGCACCCTCGCGTGCGAAGGGAGGCTGCAGAAAGTCAAAGACTGCAAAGGCTGACAATGTCTGTTCTGTAAAAGGCTGACACTGTCCCCTCTGCAAAGCTGACAGAGAAGCCTCCAGAATAAAGGTGGACTACCTTTTGTACCCCTTAGTTCTGTAGAGACAAAATGAATGTAAACCCTAGGGGTAGTGTAGTCAATTCCTTTGGGTGAACTGTGGGCTATAAATATGGGGGCTCGGTAGGTAACATTTAACACTTTGAGCATTTACTGTTGAGCTCCTGTAAACAGACCTCGCTGTATTCATCCAGAGTTCATTTATTTTGTGTTCCTTGTTCAAGCGGCGAAGCCCTGCTTCATTGTGCTTTTGCTTGAGCTCGCGTTGCATACCTCGCTAGTTTTTTTGTTCACCGAAGCCTGTCTAGGCGAAGGGTGTTTTTCTCGCGAAGTGTGTTTTTCAGTGTGCTGACGCTCTGTGTAACACGAGGTAAGACCTCGCTGATTACTAGCGAAGCCCTGGTCGTATCCCATTGTGCTTCTTGTGTCAAAGCCCTTAGCGTAGTCCGTTTTGTGTGCGTGTAGACCTTCGTGTACGAAGCCCAGCACCAGTTGCTGTTGCTAAGTACTTGGTCGAAGTCCTCAGAGGGCTGTCCACTCTTGCGAAGGGTGAAGTGCGAAGTCTGCTCGAAGCACCCTGTGTGCGGAGCCTGCACTGACTTAGCAGAGTAGATTTTCGAGGGTTGTAAGTGGAGCGAAGTCTTCTTGGCTTCGAACTTTTGCTCCTCCGAAGCCTGTGTTCGTAGGTGTCGAAGTACCTCCGAACCAGACCTTCGAAGGTAGTGTTCGAAGCCTGTTCCGCAGGAGACAGAACTGAAACCGAAGGCTAGTTTTTAGCCCGAAATTTTAAAAGCTCCCATTCACCCCCCCTCTGGTCGCCGTTTCCGGTCCAACAACCATCATGATTAGCTACTATCTTGGTTAGGTCCAATCTAGTTATTGTGATGATTTTCATGATATATACATGTTATCTGGCACATTTTATTTATTTCTATCAGAGTACAAGTTGACGTGTTATCTTCGATTCCACACTACATCTTATAAGTCACCGGAAAAGCACTCATTGACCTATGTGGTAAACTGCTCATCTTATCAGCTGATGGCAGGCTCGCCCGATCGCTTCATCCTAGGTCATTGGCCTTATGACCGATCGACATGATATTCCACGAATATCCTATCCTCGACGTGATTATCGGCTCGATAGCCGATAGGTCATGCTACTAATGCCACATTATTTGTTTCCTTATCAGTTGCAGGGTCAAACTGATTGCCACACCTTGAACTCTTTTTCTAAGAACGTAGGACTTGCACTGGAGAGAAGTAGATCTCCCAGGCCACGCGCGTGTCAAAGTGTGACTAAAAAACACACCAACACATTTTTTGGCATGTCCGGTGGGACCATCTCCAAAAACCCAGCCATGGCGAGCGAGATCAACAACGACAACATCATCCCGACCACCATGGAAACCCTGATTGAAGAACAAAGACTAGAGGTGCAGCGACACGTAGAGGAGTTCCAAAAGCCATGCTTGCACGCTTACGACATGATTGTCCCACCAGGCATGCCAAAAAGCGTGTTGGTGCATTTTTTGGTAACACTTTGACACACGCGTGGCCTAGGAGATCTGCTTCACTCTAGTATAGGTCCTACATTCTTAGAAAAAGGTTCAAAGTGTGCCAATCAGTTTGACCTTGCAACTGATAAGGGAATAGAAAATGTGACATTAGTAGCATGGCCTATCGGCTATCGAGTTGATGACCGCATCGAGGATAGGATATTCATGCAATATCATGCCGATCGGCCATAAGGCCGATGACCTAGGATGAAGCGATCGGGTAAGCGTGCCATCGGCCGATAAGATGAGCAGTTTACCACATAGACCGATGAGTGCTTTTCTGATGACTTATAAGATGTAGCGTGGAATCGAAGATAACCCATCGGCTTGTACTCCGACAGAAATAAATAAAGCATGCCAGATAACATGTCTATATCATGAAAATCATCACAATAACTAGATTGGACCTAACCAAGACAATAGTTAATCACGATGATCTTAATAATATATTAAAGTATCGGTCATGCTTTATTTAGATGAACGGTATACATCATGAAAAAGATACAATAGCAAGAGATGTTGGACCTACCCGATGAAGCCTCAAACTATCACACCTAAATCACATCAATCTAAAAGATCAAACTGAACTAATGCAACCTTTAAGCCTAGCTAATACACCAAGAACACCCGGCAACCGTAATGTTTCAATGTTCACCTCAAGAGATCAATCTGATGCAACCGTGAGGATACTGATATAATTGGTACGAACGTCGGTGGTGGCAGGACTCACCTCTTCGCTGGAGAGCGAAACGATGCAGCCCAACTCTAAGTGCCAAATCCCGTCGGATAAACCTTGGAAGCCAAGGATGGCGATGCGCCGAGTAGTTGATTGATAGAGATGTGTTTTTCTAAGCTAACTAGGGGTACATATTTATAGTCTAGAGACTTGCTGTCCATGCACTCTATCCTAACCAATTCTGAATAATCTTCATCTTCTTTTCTGCTCTCATCTCCATCAGCTCTTCTGCATCCGATCATCTTGTAATAGTATGGATGGACTTTCTTGACTTTCTTTGACTGGATCCTCTTTGACTCCTATTGATCATGTGACATCTTTAGTGGTCCCGAGCTTTACCAAATCTTGGCGTCAACACACGCCCCCCAGTTTCGGAGCATTAAGTGGCCGCTAATGCTTCGAAATTAACAATAATTATTATCCCTACTGCCACGTCTTCTCAAATGTATCTGCACGTTCTTTTTAATTTAATTGCCAACCGAAACCCTTCATCTTGTGATGCCTTTATAACTTCGCTTAGCATTCCGGCTTCATATTTTAACTGCTGAAACCCTTTGCCTTGCAAAGCTTTCACATTTTCCTAGAGTTCTGACTCTATCTCTTCCCCTTCCAGCCATCCATAATTGCACTAGGTTAGTTTATAAGTGTCGTACATTCTTTCCTTTCTTCTTCACGCTTTTGACTCACCACCTATTTCTGGCCATCAAACTTTTCACCGTTCATCCCAGTGTTAGTCGTCGCTCGCCATCTCTCTCCTTGCCAGTCTAAGGATGGCCACCATTGAGGCGATCCCCCGAGTAAGTCTTCGACCTGTTCATTCCCGACTCACTCATCGCCCCTTATCTTCTGATTCCATTTTTGTTTTGGCAGGGCTTGCGAAAACAGGTTTTCATTCCAATAGTTACTCATACCTTTAGCTTCTTTATGTGTCCTTTAGGCAACCCCGACCCCACAGATCTCATCAATGCCGAGACTTGTCAGATACCCTTCAAATGTTCACCTATGCGTTCCTCTGACTGGGATTTAGGCTTTGAATCCTTTCCTCCTTCTATCCCCGGTGGGCATGACTGGTATCTCAGGGTGTCAGCCACTTATCGCCCCTTTTAGGACGAGATTGACATTGGTTATTGCATTGACCTTTCTTTGGTTGATCCATACTTGAACGAGCCAATGCTGGCTGCATCTTGCTATTTCTGGTCCAATGCCTTAAATGCTTTCATTTTTGGTCACGAGCCGATGAGTCCCACTCTTCTTGATGTCTTCTTCTTATCTTTCCTTGACATTGCTTCACCTGTCAATCCCTTCTTTATACATTTCAAGCCATCCCATGACCTCAACATCAACTCGACCAATGACTAGAGCCGATATATTGCTAGGCACAATAGGAAGACTGACCCTATAAGCGCTTGCAAACATGTTGTTTTCCTCAGCCTCTAGTTGGAGGAATTTGTCTTCTATGTGTCAGCTCCGGTCCCGACCCTTCAGTTTTAGTTTTTAGCCGAACGACTTACCGCCCATGTGCGAGTTCCCCCTCGGCTGTTATCTCCTTGGAGCCACCTATCGTTCCCTTCACCTTGTGTCGGCAAACCTATCGGCTGGTAACTTTATCGGCCGGCCCAAGGGTCTCTAGTGGTTCCTTCAGATTTGACTTAATGTTTATACTGCTGATCTCATTGGAGGAACCCGTCTCACTCATTCACGCTTTCCTGCCGATTTTCCAGAATCGGTCGTTCCCACCTATCGCCGCTGCTCTTCTCTAGGGGAAGCAGCAACATTCTTTCCTTCTTTTCCTTTGTCTTTCGCGGCCTTGGCTGTTTTATTTAAGAGTTATTACCTTGGATTTTCTGATTGGACCGTCTAGTTTCCTTTTGGATACCATTCAGAGTATGAACACCCCTATCAACTCGTTTTTGCCCGATGTGTCCCGGGATGCAGACTCCTTTCATATCTTCTCAGCGGCCACCTTTCCCTGCTTGCTCCCCATTGATTTTACTGATGGGTATCCTCGACGGTTCTCTTATGAGTTCTACCATCCATCGGTCTCTTCGAGGCAGCTGGGCTTTGGTCAGCTCCCACCCCATCTCTTTTTTGTTGGCCAGATCCGAACTCGCGGGAGGGTCACGAGTGCTTTGGAGTGGGACCGCCTTTCCCATATGACTGATGGGATCCCTTAAGGACGCCTTGCCACCTAGGCGACCTATCGGGCGACCTCTCACGCCTTCTGTCGATGGTGGGATGAGTTAAAGAAACACGTCTTCAACCATTCTTCCTTGTTCTACCGGGAGCGGCTTCACCAAGATGATGTCGATGGAGGGCCCGAGGTACACATCCTGACCCCTTTTTTCCTTTGCCTCCCGCCATCATTTGTTCCATCTAATTAACTTGCTTTCTATAGGATATTGATCGCAATGCCTCCCTGGTGAGCTTTAGTGGTCGGCCGATACAATACGGGTCGGTATCGGCCACTATGAATTTGGGTACTGGCGCCCTAACTCCCTATGCATGGGTGAGCGGGAGACGAGCCTAGATCATCGATTAGGCGGAGGAACTTCGACTAGCTACCTGGGGGAGAAGGTGACTCAAGAGTGGAACCGATGGGAGCCCTCTGGACATTTTTCTTTCCTTTTGTAAATTTTTGTAGCATTCTTTGCCTTGTAATTTAGGAGCTTGAATACAACTTCTAACTTCTTCGACGAAGGCCGAGGTGAATCCAAGAGGACTATTTCAAAGTCATGAGAAGCGGCCGGACGAGGAACAACAAAGGAAAATTTCTCGATCGTTTGGACAGACCTTAGAAGTCGGTACGCATAGAAGCCGATGCAAACGGCATCACCTTTAGACGGCCGATGCAGAAGCATCGCACACCATAGAAAGTTCGAAGTTGAAAAATGGAATTAAGAAGATATATTCAAACTCCCAAATTACAAGGCAAATAATGTTACGCAAATTTACAAAAGGATAAAACTGCCCGGAGGGCTCCCATCAGTTCCACTCTTGAATCGACTTCTTCCTTGGGTAGTCAGTCGAAGTTCCTCTGCCCGATCAACGATCTAGGCCTGTCTCCTGCTCACCCACCTAGAGGGAGTGGGGACGCCAGCACCCAAGTTCGTAGTGGCTGATACCGACCCATATTGTAATAAGGATTCCTGTAATAAGGATTCGGATTGAAGCAATCACATACTCAGAACCAAGCTAGGGCTATTATCCTATTCGGAGGTTCCGCTTGGACTCAAGATAACTCCCTTAGCTAGTTCTGTTCTTCAAGGTTATTCAAATCTATTAGCATAATATTTTACACCAACAGTTGGTGTCGTCCGTGAGGATCCTAGTACCAAAAGCTAGTGTCTCTTCCACTTGAGCTCTCTATAAGCATGCCTCCCAAGAGAAGCAAGACCACAGTTCCCATCCGAAGGTTCACCTGGACCTCATGGCCAAAACCCGTGGACACCCCATAGGAACCGTGGAGCCCTCTGTAGTCCCCCCACAACCAAGTACCATAGCGGCAGTCGGAGCCGCTACAATCCCAAACCCAAACATGATACCTAAAACCGGAGACCCCTTGGGCTCCATAGATCCATCTACAGACCTCCAAAGCCCCATGGACCAAGGGGCTATCGGTCTTCTCCCATCCGTAGACCTCCTCCTAGCCTCGAAAACACTCTAGACAGACTTCATCCGGTCGCAAGACCCAGAGATGCACTTCGGAGGAAGCGAGAGCCCAAGTGGAGCTATGGCTGCTGAGAATGCCTAGCTCAAGGTCGAGCTGATGAGGTGGCGACAAGTAGCTGCAAACCAGCTCCCCACTCAAAGCAAGCTGGCAAGGCCGCCCGCGTCCATCGAAGTCATCACGGTGACTGACATCAAGGACCCAAAAGCGCGAAGGGGCGAGCAGAACACTTCCTTCAACGAGGACTCCCCATTGCACCTAGATTTGTAGAGGGTACAGTTCGACTCCAAGTTCTAAGCGGCCAAGCTCCTCAAATACTCCAGAAATACTTGCCCCGGTGAGTTCTCCCAATCATATGCCTTGGTGATAGAGGCTTGCGGAGGGGTGCGCGATACAATGGCCAACTGCTTCCCCCTCATGCTCGAAGGCATCACGCTCTGATGGTTCTGATTGTTGAAGCTAGGATCCATAAAATCGTGGGAGCAACTGAAGAGGAAGTTTGTCAACAACTTCCAAGGGACCTTCGTGGCTCCGATGTCCACGGGGAGCCTGTTCTAGGTGAAGCAGCAGCCCAGAGATAAGCTCCGCCAATACTCCTAGCTCTTCGCTCACACCAAGTCCCAGATCAAGGGACTGTCCACATCCTTTGTCATCGACGCTGCTCGTAAAGGCGTCACCAAACCCGACCTCCTCGACAAGCTCCACTAGAAGCCCATCTCCTCGGTGGCTCAACTGATGATGTACTTTGAGGAGCACGCCAGATCTGAGGAGGAACAACTTTGAATAAATGCGGCGGTCGCTCCGGTGCGAGCTCCAAAAGTCAAAGTCCCTGAAGCAGGAAGCCGCAACCCTCCCCGAGCCACATCGATGGAGCATCGGCAGCATGACTCCCTAGCCTCAAAGCCTCTCAAATA
This sequence comes from Zizania palustris, assembly GCA_019279435.1. Taxonomy (NCBI): domain Eukaryota; kingdom Viridiplantae; phylum Streptophyta; class Magnoliopsida; order Poales; family Poaceae; genus Zizania; species Zizania palustris. Next base: position 13,569,002 of record JAAALK010000086.1, on the reverse strand, counting down.
CCATCATAATCAAAGCAGAGGCCGAGCCGGTAGCTCAAGACCCTTGACAAGAGCCCCAAGAGGGGTCCAGACCTTCCATTGCAACGTTCACAAAGAGAATCAGAGCCACAACACCGATTCTTGTAAGTCCATCTTGGCTCTATGGAGTGACTACCTCGAGCGAAGCGCTGGTCGAGGGTCCACCAATAGAGCGCCGCTAGCCGTCTGCTCCAAGCCAGTCCAGGTGGTCGGGTGGACCGAGGAGCGCAAAGCTCCCAAGTACCCTCTGGTGCCAAGCATATTACTGGCCCCCAAGGCCAAAGAAGGCCCCGACGGCCAAAAGCGCATAGTGCTCTGCCCATCACCGGAGGTGGTGCCACGGGCAGCATGTCAAAATGACAGCGTTAGGAGTACGTCCGCAAGGTGGGGCACAATGATACCTCATCATCTGCCTTGACCATGCCTGAGTGGTCGCACGTGCCCATCTCCTTCACATTCGATGGTGCCATTGGCATCATGTTCCCGCACGCCGACCCCCTCGTCATCACCACCAACATAGCCAACACTGAGATCTATCGTGTGCTAGTCGATGGAGGGAGCTCCACCGACATCATCTTCGTGCATGCATCCGACCAGCTCTGTATTTCAAGAAAGCACCTTCTCCTGGCGGCCCGGCCACTACAAGGTTTTGCTGGGCAACCCCTCGATGCTCTCGACCAGATAGGCCTTGAAGTTACTTTGGATGAAGGCTCCCTCGCCCCGTCGGAATAAGCCATCTTCGGCGTCATTGACGGCCTATATGCCTACAACGCCATCTTCAAAAGGAGCATACTAAGAGCCTGTTTGTTTCCTTTAGGGACTAAACTAAAGTTTAGTCATCTCTTTTTTAGCTGACTAAATTTTAGTTTATCCCTATTTGATTTTAGTGGCTAAAGACCATTAATGCAGTTGAACAAAGACCCAAATACCCTTAATTAATGGTTGTTTGTATTTTTTTGCTCAAGCTTGTTTTTTCGCATTATGTAGGACGACCGAAGCACTAGTTTTGGTGTGTTATCGTTTGAAAACAGAACTGTATTATGCAAGTAATTATGCACTTGTTAAAATGACAACAAATCATCGTAGAACAATCCAGAAACACTGCAATTACACAAATCATGAAACAACAATTCAGAAGCACTCACGATTAAACTTCTTTCATACTACAACTTGGAAAAGCAAAATCCCTCCGCTACCCCTCCGCTCAATCCACCTTCCCCCACCTCCGATCCGCATCGCCATGGATTTCTTCAAGTCCATCCTCGCTGACCCTGAGCCTAGCCCTGCCTCGCCGCTAGTAGAGTCGGAGCCGAAGTTGGAGCCCTCCAGATCCATCGCGACCTCGCCGAGTTCGGCACCGGCCTGTGCCGTGAGACCGAGGCGTACCGTGATGTAGCGGCGCGAGCCGCGTGGGACCTCCCCTCCTTCGTAGGAAGCAGTGGGGGCAGGGACAAAGAGGGTCGACAGAAGCATGGGAAGTGGGGGCGGCGACGGCGTGTCTTGGAATCGAACTAGAGCGAGGGCAGTCCAATGATCGGGAGGGTGAGGTTGATGGCAGAACTTGTCATTTGCACTTTTAGTCTCTTTTAGTATCTTCTTGGGGACTAAAGGGCTAAACTTTAGGGACTAAACTTTAATCCTTTTTAGTCCCCATGTTTGGTACTAAAGGGACTAAAGTTTAGTCTCTAAAGTTTAGCAGCCCCAAACCAAACAGACTCTAAACCAGTTCGTGGCCATTGCACACCACAACTACCTCTGCTTAAAGATGCCCACACAAAGAGAGGTGCTCACCGTCCTCGACGATCAAGCGATAGCGCGAAGTATTGAGTACAATATCCGATACAAATCAGCAGAAAATAATCAATCACTATAAGTAGTTGTTTCAAATTTTGTTTTTTCCACATAAAACACTAATTACATTTTAAAAACTATGGTTTTCAAATTTACTCAGGCTCGGGAGAAATGGTGACTCCACGTAGTAGTTACACAATTCTACTACTTGTTTTGGATTCATGTATTTCTTTATGTAACAATACGCATGTAACAATACGCCAGATGCAACATTTTTGTATACTGAGTGATAATAGATACAAATTGTTTAGAGTTTGGATTTTCTATATTATGATATGAGTGTCAAGAAGCTAGTTGAAACGAGTGTTGTCATCAAATATTTAACCCAGTTATAAGTGCTGGAGTTATTATCAAGTGACGTAGAGCATATAGATGCTCTACAACATTTGTTGATGCTAGAGCTATCATATGTTTATAAATTGTAAGCTATGTAAGGCGCATTTAGATAGTTCTGGTAATGTTAGAATTAGTCTGTATTGATGTTACTTGATGGGTTGTTATGTCAACAAAGTTTAGTATAACGTTTAGAATCCTTCTTTTTTTGTTTTTCCGTGTTTTTTTAACTTCCTATATTTTTTATGAATTTTATCTGAGTTTTATGAATATTTTTTATTCTCATGGATTTTTATCCCCTCACTTTCCAAACGGTAGCAGGGAATATTTTCCGGTTGGAAATTTTTCCGTGTCGCTCTAAAATCCCCTCGGAATTGTTTCCCAAAGAGGCCATAGCGAAAACAGAACCTTTCAGCGTTTTCTCCTCTCGCCCGTGACCCGTTGCCCTATCGGCCCAGCCCACTCTCGCGCAGCCTCCGCCCTCCAGTCCAGACGCGCCGCCGGCCGCCGCCGCGCTCACTCTCGACGTCGGATCCCGGCGCCGCCGCGGCTTGGGGGCTGGGGCCGCCGCGCGGATCTTGGGCTTGCCGCCGGCCACCAAATCCTCCGTCTCCAACTCTCCAAGAGCAGCTCCATCCTCCATCCGCCGCAGCCTCCGTGACTCCGTGAGAGCAGCCGAGCCGAGCAGGTGCTGTTCGCCTGTTCTTTCTCACTTCTTCAATTTCTTTCTGTTTTGCTGTTGTGCAATACTGCAATGTGCATGTGCTGTCTTGCTGAATGAGTAAATACGTAATCTCTGTGTTATACTTGTTTGTGTGAATGTTGAATTTGTAGATTGATGGATAGTAATAGTGGACCTGGATTTGATGGCTCAAATGCATCTGAGTATAATAGTGGGACTGGTAGTGGATATTAGTGTATTGGATTTACCTGATAATGGTGCAGGGCCATCGGAGAGTGCATGGATTGTTCTTCTCTAGTGCTATTTTGATTGTTGAACACTTAAACTTGTCTTGATTTGCTACTTAATTATGTCAGATTGTCATGTAAGGATGTTATTGTCTAAGGGTCTGTTTGTTTGGGCTTTCCAGTAGCTTTCCACCCTGGAAAGTCGAAAGCTCAAACAAACAGCCAACTTCTAGGTTGAGCTTTCCAAAAGCCAAAAGCCACGGAAGCTATGATTACATGGAAAGCCCAGAAGCAGTGGAATGTGAGCTTTCCGTAGCTTTCCATCTCCATCTGCGCTGTCTCCCTCTCCTTCGGTCGTCCAGTGTCGCTCCGTCCTTCCCCGCCGTCCCCCAGCATCGCCCTGTTCGGCGTCACCTCGGTCGGCCCCACCGCCCCGTCCGACGTCGCCCCGCTTGGCGTTGCTGTCACCTGGCCCCACCGCCCCTTCCGGCGTCATCACCGCCCGGCCTCCCCGCCCCACCTAGCGCAGTCGTGCCCCGCCCTCGCGGCGACATTCTGTGGACCCCACAGAACAGTCACTCCATCCCACAATTTCAAAAGCTAGGTTGCCAAATGGTATTAGCTTTCCAAAAGCTAGTTTTCGAAAAGCCACCCTTCTAAATTGCAAAAGCCAAAAGCTAGCTTTTTGGAAAACTTGAAAAGCTAAAGCTCAAACAAACAGGGCCTAAGAACACTTATCTAGTTATGTCTATATATATATATATATGTGTGTGTGTGTGTGTCGCTATATCCATGTTTTTTTGGAAAATGCTGTATCGGAGTATCGCGGTATCGCGTATCCGTATCCACGTAACTGGGCTACATAGATGGCACAATTTCTCTTATTACCATATTAAACTATCAATTAATCTCCCAATTAACCGGCTAATCTCTAATGGCCGGCTAATCATTCATTTCTCTAACACTAACACTAAGTATTAGTGACTTGCAAATATTAATCTTGATAGTAGCTATGTAGATTGTAGTATTAGTGACCTAAGTAGTATCAAGTGATAATGAATTGATGATGTTTTCATGTTTATTCGAAACATAATTTTGCAATTGAGCAATACTATTATATTGTTGCCATGTCATTTCTGTGAAGTGAGTGGCATCGCCTCACCACACACCATACTCACCTAAAAGGTTTGAAGGTGGTCTAGTGCCTCGCCTCGCCGTGCCGCCGTAACAACTATGTTTTGTAGTGAAATGCAATACATGTTACAGTTAGACGGATGCTGTTCCATTGCGCCTTTCATGAAAATAGCTTGGTATCATAACTAGGTTCATTGTTTTTGCTCTGGCACAACATTGAAGTGTATGTGGGTATGCATAAATGTTAGGTGCCACTTCTAGTTTTGATTGTGCCACTGTCATTCTATCATTTATATATGCAGGTTCTGATCAGAGGTTAAGTTCTTTTCTAACATTGGAAACAATTATGAAGGTTCACGTTCATATATTTGGAAATGCATCCCCCTCTAACCTTACACAGGCATCCTATGTGTGCCGAGGTATCCTTGTACTGACCTCTTGATCATTCTGAAGCTTTGGAATATCTTGTAATTTCTTTTAATACTACCTAATGTCCATTTATTGCCCAGATTATTGAAGCATTCCAAAAATGCCATGTGGACCATCCCATCAAGAAGTTTTTTGGCGAATGCACAGATCTTAAGATTAAGCTAGATCAGTGCTTCCGGCAAGAGGTAAACACCATTTCCCCCCTATGTTAGAGTTGTCACCAAAATTTGTTTGTTTGTTCCTATATCATAATTGATTCTGCATGAATTTTCCGCTTCCTTAAATTCTGCATTACTCTTGTAATTCAGAAAGCATTGAAGAGAAAGGCAAACTTTGAAGAGAGCAAGAAGTTTAAAGAACAATTGCTGGCATATAAAAGGGAAATGGCTGAAAATGACAAGGAATCATAACTTGGGACGAGAGTGCAAGGACTTGAATTCGAATAATTTTCCCTGCAATCCAATGACTTCAACTTTGTGAAGAAATTGCAGATTACCTTTACTTGATATGTGCTTTACATATCTTTACTGTTAAAAAAGATTGCCATTGATGATTGATGGATGAACTATAGCCAGATAATAAATTGCAGTTTAGAAGTTCTTACCTTCTCCTAGCCTCCTGTGTTTATGTTACTTATGTTTGGTCAAACTTTCAGTATTGTTGGAAGGTCTAACAGATATGGAGTGTGAATCTTGATCTAATTGTACTGTAATAAATTTTTAAGTAAATCAAATCCTTTTGCTTTTAGGATTACTTATATGTTCATTCAGACGAAATGTTTAGGGTAAGAGTTGCCAGAGTAATTATCAGCTTACATGAAATTTTCCTTGAACAATTCTGGAGATTAGCATCTTCCATGGAGTCATGGACTCAGTTGTTAACATGTAGACATTATTGAGAAGGTCATGAGATCAATGTATGAGGTGATACTTGGCATTTTAGCATAAATTATTGCCTTTGCTGGTGTTTGATTATATTAACTTTCATTGAGAATTGCCTAGATTTTGAAAGCCAATCTATGGATCCTGAGCCCTTTTTTCTTCCTTTAATGTTGTTCATTTTCCATCATGCTTGCCATCATCCCATTAAAAGTTTATGGGAACAAGGAGCAATATGCTGTTTGTCCCTTCAAATTAATTAAGACCTTTGAAATAGAAAATCCTGGCAACGTTGCAAGGAGCAAAGCCATTATTTTTATAGGAAAACCATTATACCTTTTTTATGTTTCGCTTCCAGAAATTTCTTGTTAAGTACCATCTTGGAGGGTGTAAGGGTAGTGGACATTATATTTCAAGCCACTCTCAGGTCTTTTCAGAGAATAGCTGAAGGGTCCTCGAAAGCTATTCCGACTCTTGGTTACTTTTTTTTTAGGGAAATCAGCAGGAGAGGCTCCTACTTAGATTAACTTTATTTAAAGAAAAACAGTGGAATACAAAAGACATAGGGGAGAGGATAGAAAGATAGAGGGGTGGTGGGGGGTGGGGGTGGGTGGGGGGGTGGGAATAGAGGGGCAGAGTTACAGGGAGCTCAGCCAAGTGTGGTAAGGAAGTTTGAGGGCGGGGGGGGGGGGGGGGGGGTGGGGGGAGGGGAGCCTACTGGATTGATTAGAGAAGGTTACAAGAAATAAGTTCAGCCATGATGTGAAAGAAGGCGACTCGTTGTCGAAAACACATCTATTCCTGTGGAGCAAGATGGACCAAGCCGCCATGACAACAATGTCCATGAAGAAATGCTAGCCGAAGTTGGTCTTGGCAGAGGCGAGCATAGCGGTGACCGGGAGGTTAGATGGCTAGTGAATTCGAAGGTATCTCCAACATTGTTGGCTAAACGAGCAGTCGAAGAAGAGGTGTCTTGAGGTTTCTTCCAATCCAGTAAGGCAAAGGCAGCAACAACAGTCTTGGGCGGAAAGGAGAACCTTCTTCCGGCGTAGCAGATTCTTGGTATTGAGCTTGTCCATGAGTAAAAGCCAAAAGAAAACCTTCAGCTTGTTGGAGCACTTTGTCTTCCATAGCCATCTGAACGCTGCATGGGGCTTGAGATGCTTGAATTGATGGTTGTAGTAACATTTTGATGAGTAATCTCCAGATGTCTTGGGAGCTCCCTTGTATAACAAGGTTATCCGTGATTGCTTGAAGCTGAAAAAAATTCCTGGTGAGCCTCCTGGGAAAAAGGGAGGTTGAAGTTGTCGGCAGGATTTGGGCTAGTCATAAAGGCCTTAACGGAGCAGCTGGGATACTTGGCGAAGGAGTACAGTCTGGGGAGGTTGATCTTGAAGAGGTCGTCGTGCCAGCAATCATCCTAGAAGGCAACAGAAATCATCCTAGAAGGCAACAGAGGACCCATTACCAATGAGCGGATGGGCTATCCCACAAAAATGGGTGAATAGTTGAAGGATGTCCTTCCACCATCGGGAGCCTTTGGCAGGAGCTAGGTGAGGGGCCAACGAGGAGGAGCAATAGCGAAGCCTTACAAGTCTCACCCAGGGGACATCCTGTGAAGAAAGTAACTTGTTGATGTGCTTTAGGAGGAGCACAATGTTCTGTGTACGGAGGTTAATTACACCAAGTCCACCCTTTTTCTTAGGCTTGCAGACTTGATCCCAAACAACACGAGGGTAGATAGTCGAATTGTTGCAGAATCCCCTCCAAAGACAGTTGTGTCTAGCTCTGTCTATTAGAGGGCTGGAATCCTTGAACTTTGGTTTGGGCGTTCCCAGCGGCAACCCTAAGTATGTTAAAGGAAGCGACTCCAGCTTGCAACCAAACGTATCTGCCTATAGCTGGGCCTTTGTTTCGTTCAAGTTGATGGGGATAAGGCTTGATTTGTTAAAGTTGACTTTGAGCCCTGTTGAGTGAGTGGAGGTATTGATGAGTCCTTTGAGTAGGAAGAGGTTTTTCTGATCTGCTTGGAGGAAGATGATGGTGTCGTCTACATATTGGATGATGGGGAAGTCTTTTGCCGCAGGGTGACAGGTCGGAGGTCTGATGGTTCCCAAAAGGGCCGCTCTGTTGATGATATGTTGGAGCAGGTTAGTTGCTATGACAAAGAGAAGCGAGGAGAGAGGGTCACCCTGACAGACACCTCTTCTGCATTTGAAGAATTTCCCTAGGGTTCCATTAAGCAGGATGGAGGAGAAACTAGAGGAAAGAAAAGTCTGCACCCACCTAATCCATTTAGTAGGAAAGCCTAGGTGGGCCATCATGAGAGCAATTGTCGAATGCTCGATAGTGTCGAAAGCCTTCTCGAAGTTGAGCTTGAGGATCACTGTATCGTGCTGGGAGTGTTTGCATATGTGGGTGTATTCTAGAGACCATGCAATGCAATCTTGTATTGATCTTCCTTTAATGAAACCATATTAATTGTTGTGAATTATTGAGGTAATGACCGACTGAAGTCGATTGGCCAAAATCTTTGTGAAAATCTTGACGTTGTTGTTTAGGAGGGATATAGGCCTGTAGTCTGCAACGGACGATGAGTTCTGAGACTTGGCGATTAGCGTAATGTATGACCCATTGATAGCCTGTATGCAGGCTGTCTGCTGGGAGAGGTGAGAGCCCAGTGTAATGAAATCAGATCGGATGATGGGCCAACACTTTTTATAAAAAATCCCATTGAAGCCATCTAGGCCTAGGGCCTTTTCCGGGGGAAGGCCAAGCACCACTTCGTCCAATTCTGACTCAGAAAAATCAGCCGCAAGGTGATCAAGGTTGCTGAGTCTGGGGATTAAATGGGCCAGGTCAAAAGCCATCGCAGGTCTAGAGGAGAAGCCCATTTTGCCCAAATAGTAGTCCAGGAAGGCCGCCGCTTTGTCCTTAGCAGAGTGGACCCATTGTCCATCTTCAAGTTGAACGACAAGGATGGAGTTTTGGCGCCTTCGTGAAGTGGCCGCAGCATGAAAGAATTTTGAGTTTTCGTCACCCAACTTGGTCCATCTTATAGTGTAACGTTGCTTCCAATATACATTTCTAAGGTGCAGAAGGGAAGCGATGTGATCTTTAAGCACTCTCCTGAAGCGTTGTTCCGGAATAGAGAGTGGCCTTATTTCCTCTGCTTGATCCAAGAGTTCTAGGATGATAGAAGAGTTCTTGATCCAAAGCTCGAAGGAACCTTCCCGTTTACTCCAATGGGAGAGGGCTTTCTAGAGTACTTGAAACTTGCTGGCAATTCTGGCGGAAGGATCAGAGGGGAAGGAGCTAGAATTCCAGTTGGACCGGACGATATCTTGAAAGACTGGGAGCTTAGTCCAATAATTTTCAAACCTAAAGATTTTGGCACGTGACATGGAGGTACTAATACGGATGAGGCAGGGGCAGTGATCAGAGGTAGCGTTAGGGAGGCCGTTGAAGGAGGTGTTAGGGAAGGAGGTGATCCAGTGAGGGGAAGTGAAGCATCAATCAAGTTGGACTAGAAGGGGGTGATTGCATGTTACTCCAGGTAAAGTTGCGGCCTTTGAGGTGAATTTCAAGTAGGCCAAGATGGCTGATGATGTTGTTGAAGGTATGAATAGTCCTAAGTTGGCGCCTCTTTTGTTGCGGTTGGAAGGATAGCAGTAGAGGTTGAAGTCTCCCACAAAAATCCAGTCTAAGGAAGGAGGGATGTCAAGACTGAGCACAGTGTTCACAAAGGCGCCAGGCGCTAGTCGGGCGGCGACCTGGCGCCTAGCGCCTAGGGGCGCCTAGGCGGCGCTTAGATCTGCCTGTTTCCCATGCATATTTTCACTACAGTCCTTCTTTTACCTCTATTTCCTGTGTATTTCCATAGTGATGCATTCACTTCCCAGGCAATTTTCCAATGTGAATACGTTCCCCGAAGCATTTTTCTGTTTCCCATGCGTTTTCCCAAACTATTTTTCTGTTTCCTAGGCTGGTTTAATGCGTTCTGCATTCTCCCATGCATTCAAGAGTCAAGACTTTGTTTCCCAGCATGCATTCAAGACTCCATCCCATGCTTTCCCCGTGCTCCCAGGTAACAACTCCATTACTCCAATACTCCATTTCTTCACAGTGAGGGCAGCTTCTTCTCCACAGTTCCTCTCCCCTGTCTTCCCTTTTGGCGGCACCTGCCTTTCCCCCTCTCTTCTCCGGCTCTACTCAGCACAACCATCGGCGGTAAAGAGCGGGATCTGGCAGCCAGCGGTGTTTAGCGGACGACGGCGTAGCGGCGGCAGCGCCCAATGGCTCCAGTGGTGTTCGGCGAACGGCGGCGGCAACACCCAACGGCTCGGGGCGCACTATGGGACACACCCCTAGAAGCAGGCCACGATTTGCGTCGTCGCCGCCCAGGGCGCCTAGCCCCACGGTCAACCGCCTAGGCCGCAGTTGACCCGCCTAGGCACCCTTTCCGCCCAGCCGGCCGACCAGGCCCTCCGTGCGGCGCTGGAGCGCCGCCTAGCGCCTTTTCCCGCCTAGGCGCCCGCCTAGATCCGATTTTTAGAACACTGACTGAGCAACCAGCTAATGAAGGGGGCACGATCAGAAGGATGACACATGCCATAGATATTAGAAAGGGTCCGAAGGCGTCCATTGGCCACGGATTGGAGGTTAACATTCAGATGGTGCTGGGAAGAGGATTGTAAATTGCCGATGAATTGGGAGCTGTTCCAATCAATGAAGAGGTCTCCGGTCGAGCCCACTGAGGGGGAGAACAAGAATTGATCGAAACGTTTGGGCAAGAATTTGCGCACAGTGGAGTGATCGAAGAAGGAAGTTTTCGTTTCTTGGAGGCAGATGATGTTAGCATGGCTGGTGTTGACGAGATCCCGCGCAACGAGTCATTTTGTTGGCGCATGGAGACCTCTAATGCAGATGATGTTAGCATGGCTGGTGTTGACGAGATCCCGCACAACAAGGCATTTTGTTGGCGCATGGAGACCTTTGATGTTCCAGCTAATGATGTGCTAATCAGACGTTCGTGACATTGGAAGGGATACTCGGAAAAGCTGGGGGAGTGCACGACAAGACCAGTGTCGACACATAGTAGGGTAGGAGAAACCATAAAGAAACGATGCATTGATAGTAAAACCAAAACCAAAAGCAGAAGTGTTCAACCAGGGTGCGCCTGGACAGGTAACGGTGCGCACCAGGACGTACAAAGTTTAACGAGAGTTTACAACAGGCAAACACAAAAGGATAATAAAGAAGCTGGCATCTAGAAATGGAGGAGGCCCACCAAGAGAAGTGGGAGCTGGAATTAGTCCGCGATATCGACGATCCTGGTCGGAGAAGCTTGAAGCTCCCTGGGAGGTGGAGGCACAACAGATGGGCCTCTAGGAGCTAGGGCAGCCTTCGGTTCATCCGAGTCGCTAGATAGGAGGCAGAGCCAGAGACAGTGGATGCATTGATTTCGTAGAGGAAGATTGCGGAATGCTAAATTTGTTGAATGGAGAGAGGAGGGCAAATAGAGTCAAACCTCGAGATTTCGACAAACTCCTTGATGGTAGGGCAAGCGGAGAGTGAGGGTTCGCTTCTAGAGCCAGCGAAGGAGTGTTTGAAGCCTCTGGACTTGATCTTCAGTCGGAGGTTGCGCCTGAGTCCTTTATTAGAGAGAGGGGATGCCTTCTTGTGAGCCAGCCCAGAAGTGGAAGCCAGGTTAGAATCCTTACTGCAGCGTCTAGAGTAGACCGGGTGGACTGGTCTGCTGATACAGTGCAGTTGGCTTGAGATTGGCGACTCTCTCATGGGTGAGGCATTGCTTGGGGCAGTGGAGGTCAGTAGCTCTGCTGTGCCGATTTGCAAGGGGGCTTCGAGGGTAGGAGGGTGTAGATGAGACTGCTGCCGAGGTTGTGGTGGGGAAGAGGGCATCTCAACGTAGACCTCCATTGTCAAGGACCTTATGGTCCAAGGCAGCAGGGCCTCGGCTACGAAGCTCGTAGCCTTGGCTGATAATGGCGCCGGGGTTTTTGCCTGGCTGCCCAATGGTGAGGGAGAGAGATAGATTTCTGGAGGAAGAAGAAGGTAGAGAAGTCTGTTCTTTGTTACCTCTCAAAGGTGCCATTTACATCTCTTTTATAGGCATTCAGCCAACCCACACCCAGCTAATAGCCAACTCAGCAAAGCAACAGAAATCCTAACATACTTTCTAGACCCTCATGTTGCCTTGCAGACCAAGCCTCAAGCTGGCTGCCGGCGTTGGTACTGATTCCCCCACATGACATCTCTCCCCCCTTTGACGAGTAGCTCGTCCTCGAGCTGAAATTCTGGATAGCGAGTAATGAAGTTGTCGGTGTCCTCCCATGTTGTTGAAGCTGCGGTTTGGCCCTTCCAGAGGACAAGAAGTTGGTGTACCCCCTGGCCAGCCGAGAGCGAAGGACTTGATTTGGTTCTGGTATGACAGCGCCATGGTGGATGTGTGGAAGTGCTGGTGGGGCGTCCGGGGGTGTGCCAACAAACCGCTTCAGGAGCCCAACATGGAAGATGTCATGAAGACGGGCTCGGGAAGGCAGCTCTAGTTGATAAGTGACATCATTGATGACTGCAATGATGCGGTAAGGCCCATAGAAGCATGGCTTGAGCTTCCCTGCTGCTGGTACTGCAAGGGAATGCACAGCACAGTGGTGTAACCTGAGCCATACCCAAGCGCCAACCTCAAACTGGAGATCCCTGTGATGTTTGTCATAATGATGCTTATAGATGGACTGGGTCTGTTCAAGGCGGAGACGAACGTCGGTGAGAAACTCGTCACGTTCTTCCATGGTCTTAGCCACTGCTGCCACCCTTGTCTCACCCGGCTCATAGGAGCGAATAGATGGAGGGTCATGACCATACACCACCTGAAATGGCGTGTCACGGAGAGATGACTGGTAAGCAGTATTGTAGATGTATTCTGCCCAAGGAAGCCAATGCAGCCACTGACGGGGACGATCACCCGTGAAACACCTTAAGTACATGATGATCACTTTGTTGGCAGCCTTCGTTTGCCCGTCGGACTGGGGGTGAAAAGCCGACGTCATCTGAAGTTTGGTCCCAACCAGACGCATCAATTCTCGCCAAAATAATGAAGTGAAGACTGGATCCCAATCCGAGACCATAGATTGGGGAATACCGTGGAGACGACAACTTCAGCAAAGAATACCTGAGCTACTGACTCCGCCGTATATGGATGTGCGAGGGGAATAAAGTGGCAGTATTTGCTGAAGCGATCTACCATGGTGAGGATAACAGATTTGCCTCCCATTTGTGGAAGAGCCTCAACAAAATCCAGCCCAATATCCGACCATACTGTACTGGGCACGGGTAATGGTAGGAGTAATCCTGCCGGATGAAGATGGTCTGATTTGAAGCGTTGACATGTGGGACAGGCTCGAACATATTCCTGGACTGCTTGCCGGAGATTGGGGGAATGGAAGTCACGGCGTACTCGATACAGAGTGCGTTGAACCCCCTCATGGCCATCATCATGTATGTCGGCAATAAGCTCATGGAGTAGTGGTGATGATGGAGGAATGTAAAGTCGGCTGTTGAAAGCCACCAAGTCATCAATAATCGTCCAGGAATCAGAACGTTGGCCTGCAGAAATCTCGTCTTTGAGTGCCACTAAGGCTGGGTCAGTGGCATAAGTCTCATGGAGGCGAGTGACGAATTGAAACCTTGGTCCAGAAATGGCAAAGATGGCTGGTTCATCTGTAGCGCGCCTGGACAGAGCATCTGCTACTGTGTTTGTGCTGCCAGCCTTGTACTCCACCGAGAAGTCAAAGCCCAGTAATTTGCCTACCCAATGGTGTTGTGGTATGGTGGCGAGACGCTGATCCAGTAAATATTTGAGGCTAAAATGATCTGTGCGCACCAAGAATTTACGACCCCACAGGTATGGTCGCCAATGGTGAATAGCAAGCACTAGGCCAATCAGTTCACGCTCGTAGGCTGCCAGCGAGCGGTGTCTTGGTGCCACTGGTCTGCTGAAAAAAGCGACTGGGTGTTGTCCTTGCAGGAGAACAGCACCAAACCCATGTGTCGATGCGTCGCATTCGACGATGAATGTTTGGCTAAAATCGGGCAATGCCAAGACTGGTGCTGTAGTAACAGCAGTTTTAAGTGCTATAAATGCTGCATCGACCTCCGTAGACCAAGAGAATCCGTCCCGACGAAGCAGGGCAGTCAGGGGTGCAGCTATTGACCCAAAATCCTTGACAAACTTGCGGTAATATCCCGCAAGTCCAAGGAAACCACGCACCCCTCGAGCCGACCGGGGCACCGGCCAATCCAGCACGGCCTGTATCTTAGCCGGGTCCATGGTGACACCATTGACAGATATGATATGACCCAAGTAGGAGACAGAATCTGCCCCAAATTGGCACTTCGAACGCTTGACGAAGAGACGGTGTCGATGTAGAATGTCGAGGACAGCACGTACGTGACGAAGGTGATCTGTCCATGTAGTGCTATATATGAGGATATCATCAAAGAAAACGAGAACGAACCGTCGGAAGAAGGGCCGGAGTACATTGTTCATGAGGGCCTGGAATGTGGCAGGGGCGTTGCACAATCCGAACGGCATCACCAAAAACTCATAGAGGCCGTCATGTGTGCGAAATGCTGTCTTGTCAATGTCCTTCTCACGCATCCGAACTTGATGATAGCCTGAGCGGAGGTCCAACTTAGAGAAGAAACGTGCACTGTGCAGCTCGTCAATCAGTTCATCCACCACTGGAATGGGGTAAGCGTCCTTGACTGTAATGGCGTTCAAGGCCCTGTAGTTAATGCAGAAACGCCAAGTGCCATCTGCCTTCCTTACCAATAATACTGGTGATGAAAAAGCCGATGAACTCCTGCGGATAATGCCTTGTGTCATCATAGCAGTACATTGGCGTTCCAGTTCATCCTTGTGTGCCACTGGGTACCGATAGGGCCGAACAGCCACAGGTGCTGCCCCTGGAATTAATGTGATGCCATGATCACATGAGCGAGGAGGTGGCATCCCGGTGGGCTCGGCAAATACACTGGAAAATGCCTCCAACAGTGTTGTCAACAAGTCTTTAGTAATGCAAGTCTTGAGTGATGGACTTGGAGGCCCTGGCTTGCCATTCCAGAGAACCTGGTGATCATCCCTCCAGAAGGACATGGTGAGGGCGCCAAAATCCCTGAGGATAGGGCCTAATGAGGCCAGCCACTATGTACCCAGTACCACATCATAGCCGGCAAGTGGAAGAGCGAAGAAGTCACCAGCAAATTCTTCGCCATGAATGGAAAAAACCACGCTGCGGTAGACGCCCAGACATGAAACATGGTCGCCATTTGCCACTGTAACCCGCAGCGAGCCCCCTGACCGAAGCTGCAATGAAGTGCGGGCAGTCGCATCCTCAGCCACAAAGTTGTGTGTAGAGCCTGAGTCTAGGAGGGCGAGGAGGGAGATACCACCGAGCTGAATACACAGTTGCATTGTCTCACTGGTATGAATTCCAGTGATTGCATGTACTGAAATCTGTGGTTCGTCAATAGGCAAGTCTTCTGCCGTGGGATCTTCCTCGTCATCGCCGGGTGCCAAGTCAAGCAGAAAAATATGTTGGCACACCCGGTTGTGGCCACGAGTAAACTTCTCGTTACAGTTGAAACAAAGGCCAAGACGACGCCGTTCTTCCATTTCCCGTTGAGACAAATGCTTGACCGGACGTCCCTCCACTGTTGCATGTGGCTGTTGAGAAGGAGCCACGGGGTTAGACACCACTGGAGCTGATCGCGGTACTGGTGTAGGGAGGATACCCTTCTGATTGTATTGCCGACCATGAAATATGGGCTGTCTGGCATACTGTTCTCTCAGCTCCAATTTGCGGGCGAGACCCATGGCCACAACGAGCGACTGTGGATTCAGTAACTCCACATCCAAGCTCAGGGGTGGCTGCAAACCTGCAGTGAACAATTGCACTTTCTGGTTCTCTGAAAGTGCGCCTGCCTGGGGAAGTAAAGCCTCAAACCGATCCTGATAATCGACCACTGATCCCGTACGTTTGCAGGCTGTTAGTTCCCCCAATGGATTGGATCGCAATGGTGGCCCGAAGCGCATGTTCAGCAACTCAGTGAAGCGACGCCATGGAGGCGTACCTTCATCGGCCTGAATCTGCATGAACTAGAATTGAGCCCTAGCCTCCAGATTGTATGAGGCCATCCACACCTTCTCCTCCGCTATGCGCTGTTGGCGAAAATATGACTCACATCTATTGATGAACGCCAGCGGATCGGACTTCCCATCGAACTTCGGGAAATCCATTTTCTGGAACTGAGGTGGCCGCTCTGTAATGTACTCGCCGCCATGAATGCCCTTGTATCCTGACGATGTTGAATCAGTGTTGTGGTGCTCTAGCGACTCAATTTTAGAATGCAACGTCTCCACTGATGCAGTCAATTTGGCGATGAGCAACGCGAGATCAGGTGTGGTTGGTTCTGCCATTACCGGAGATGCAGCAGGGCGAGAGGCAGGAGTCAGAGAAGAAGATGATGCAGACCTTGTCGGCGCGGTGGTGGATCGCCTAGAAGCTGATACCAAGTTGTCAAGGACCTTATGGTCCAAGGCAGCATGGCCTCGGCTACGAAGCTCGTAGCCTTGGCTGATAATGGCGCCGGGGTTTTTGCCCGGCTGCCCAATGGTGAGGGGGAGAGATAGATTTCTTTGTTACCTCTCAAAGGTGCCATTTACATCTCTTTTATAGGCATTCAGCCAACCCACACCCAGCTAATAGCCAACTCAGCAAAGCAACAGAAATCCTAACAGACTTTCTAGACCCTCATGTTGCCTTGCAGACCAAGCCTCAAGCTGGCTGCCGGCGTTGGTACTGATTCCCCCACATGACATCCATGGAGGAGTCTGAAGAGATGCCAGAGGCCGCCACACTAACCTGGGGCAGGATGTCATCCGCAAACACTTCTTTTGCTTGGATTCCTTCATCTTCAATGTCCAAGTCAACAGGGACTCCCTCATTGTCATTCAAGTTGAGGTTCTAAATGTCGTTCAAGTTGAGGCCTCGATTGGCATTAGCATTCTAGAACTGAGGGGGTGCCAATGGTTGGCCAGGGGTCCAAAGAGTTGATGATCGGCCCATTGCTAGACTCATTCCGGTTCTCCTAGCTTAACGTGCCCCATGTATGGGCGAGGGTTACCATTGTCAGGGGGTAGGGGGTCTTCATCCCCTGGCCATCTGTCTGCCAGATCAGACTGAAGGAGGTAGACGTGGAAGGTCTAGGAATGACCTGTCCCGTCCATCTCCCTACCGTGCTTCACTGTGATACTACGGGGATATCCAAATCATCATCATACGACACCTTGACCAGAACTCTAGCTAGGCTTGGATCCTCCCCATGCCAAAAAAGAAGTTGCCCGAAGGAGGAGCAAATTTGGCGGAGAAAATCTAGGGTTTTGAGGTCTAGGGGGTAGCCTACGAACATCAGCCAACCTGCCCTAGCGAAAGGAGCTTGCTTGTAGTTTATGGCCTCATCATGTTTGACAAAGCGAATCATTCGGCCGTGCACAAAATAGGGACTTTAGTTAACGAGAAGATCCCGCTCAACAATATTACCAAGCTTGTAGATTCCAACTCCTAGGGGGTATAGACTGCATCGATTCACTTGCATGTGAAGCTGGATGCCAATATGGTGGCAAATGGCGATGAGAAGGTCCATCCGATCGTCGTTCAAAAGGAAGCCATCGTATTCAGCAATGGCGAAGGTCTCATGGCGCTTGACGAGGTCGCCAGAGAGCCCTACAAAGTTGCGTTGGTGCCGAAGCTAGCCTCCCCCGTCATGGAGAGTGCCCCCGTAAGGGAGGAAGGGGAGAGGGTTCGCCGGGAAGTTTGCCATCGGCGGGGTGGTTGAGAACTGGCAAGATTGGGAGAGGTTGAGCGGAGGCGAAAAGGGGACAATGGCAGTGGATGGTTGGGGCGAGGGAGTTGGAGAGGCAGGGAGCGCCTCTACAACTTTCGAGGCATGGCGGAGAGGAGGCGCTAAAGGGGGAGCTTTGCTTTTTGGCCCAGGAAAGGTGAGGAAAGGCAAGTGGGCCTCAGTAGGGAGAGGGGGTGAGAAAAAAGAAGACATGCAAAACACCGGGGACTAGAGCACAAAAGAGGGCACTAGCGTGGGTAATTAATGTTGGGCGGCGAGGCGAGAATTCCCGCGACATCGAGGGTGCTTGGGGATAGGGGAGCGGGTAGGGGAAGACGACGATGTAAGAAGAGATAGATGGATAGATTCCTCTCCCTTAGGTTGGGAGGATAAAAGGGGAGCCTTACAGGAGGGGCCCACACACTCCTGTACAAGAGACACAGGGGGCCCCACACGACAGACACACACACACTCTAACACCCCCCCGCAGTCGAAACTCCGGCGCAGCGGATGTTGAGACTGGAGCGGAACTCGAAGAAGGTGGAGGAAGGTAAACCCTTGGTGAAGATGTCGGCGAACTGGGAGGTGATGGGAACGTGTAGAACACGGACATCGCCCACGGCGACACGATCACGGACGAAGTGGAGGTCGATCTCCACATGCTTGGTGCGCTGGTGCTGGACGGGGTTGGTGGAGAGGTAGACAGCGCTGACGTTGTCACAGTAGACCAACGTACTCCTAGCGAGGGGGCTGTGGAGTTCCCCGAGGAGCTGCCGGAGCCAGGATGCCTCTGCCACCCCGTTGGCAACAACGCGGTACTCAGCCTCGGCACTGGAGCGGGAGACAACAGGCTGCCGCTTGGATGACCAAGACACGAGGTTCCCACCAAGGAAGACGGCGTAGCCGGAGGTGGAGCGACCCGTGTCCGGGCATCCCGCCCAGTCGGCGTCAGTGTAAACCACGAGCTCAGCAACCGGAGAACGCCGAAGGTGAAGCCCGAAGCCGAGGGAGCCACGCAGATAGCGGAGAATCCGCTTCATAGCGGTAAGGTGCGGGTCCCGTGGGTCGTGCATGTGAAGGCACACCTGTTGCACTGCATAGGAGATATTCGGCCGAGTGAAGGTGAGATACTGAAGGGCACTAGCAATGCTTCGATAGGCAGTGGGATCATCCACTGGTGCACCCTTGGTACCGGAAATCTTGGCCTGAGCATCAACTGGAGTGGAACATGGCTTGCAGTTAGTCATCCCTGCACGGTGAAGGACATCCAAGGCGTACTGGCGCTGGTGAAGGAATAGGCCATCAGGGCGGTGTTCCACTATCACTCCCAAGAAGTGATGGAGCACACCAAGGTCCTTCATGGCAAACTCCCGCTGCAATGAGGAGATAACCCGCTGAAGTAGAGACTGACTGGAGGCAGTGAGAACAATGTCATCCACATAAAGCAGCATGTAGGCTGTGTCAGCACCGTGGTGGAGAACAAATAGAGAAGTGTCGCTCTTGGCTTCGTTGAACCCCAAAGTCACCAGGAAGGAGGCAAACCGACTGTACCAAGCCCGAGGAGCCTGCTTCAGACCATATAGAGACTTGTTGAGCCGGCAAACAAGCTCAGGGTGAGCGGGATCCACAAAGCCTGTAGGCTGGCTGCAGTACACAGTCTCCGTCAGGGTGCCATGGAGGAAGGCATTCTTCACATCGAGCTGGTGAACTGGCCAAGACCGCGAGAGTGCCAAGGAGAGAACGGTCCGGACAGTAGCAGGCTTCACCACTGGGCTGAAAGTCTCATCGTAGTCAACTCCAGGGCGCTGAGTGAAACCCCGGAGGACCCAACGAGCCTTGTAGCGATCCAGCGTACCATCTGCCTTGCGTTTATGTGTCCAGATCCACTTGCCGATGACCACATTGCAGCTAGAGGGACGAGGCACCAGGTCCCAGGTTTGATTGGCCAGAAGGGCTGCATACTCATCCTCCATCGCGCGGCGCCAGTGTGGATCCGCCAGGGCGCCATGGACGGTGGAGGGTATAGGAGAAACCAGCGGTTCCGTAGTGGCGGAGAGCACCAGACGGTCAACTGGACGAAGGACCCCCGCAGCCCGCCGAGTCACCATTGGGTGAGTGTGGCGGGGATCGCGGTGAAGGATGGGCGGGTGGTACACCGGCGGCTCGGCGCGAGAGCGAGCCGGTGCAACACCCGTCAGGCGGCGCTGGTAGACACGGACAGGGTCGGCGTAGCGGGAAGAAGACGTCGGGGCCGCGCGTGGCGAGGCAGGAGGCGCAGTGACACGGGGCACGACCGAGGCCGTGTCAGGGGCGGCAGGCGAGGCTGGGGTCGCGCATGGCGTCGGAGGCAGTAGTGGGCCAACCCCGGGCGCAGGAGGCGACAGGGAAGTGGCCTCACACAGCACATATGAGGACTCTGGGGCCGCGCAAGGCGCGAAGATGACATGTCGTGAAATAAGAACACGACGAGAAGAGAGGTCAAAGCAACGGTACCCCTTATGATCGGGGGAGTAGCCGAGAAACACACAAAGGGTCGAGCGGGGCGCAAGCTTGTGAGGAGCAGTGGCGGAGGTGTTGGGATAGCAAGCGCACCCGAAAACACGAAGGTGAGAGTAGGAAGGAGGAGTACCAAACAAGGCATGGTGAGGGGTGGGAGCGCACGTGGCCTTAGAAGGCAGGCGATTGAGGAGATAGGTGGCAGTAAGGAGGCTCTCAGCCCAGAAGCGAGCGGGAGCTGAAGCCTGAAAGAGCATGGAGCGCATAACATTGTTAGTGGTACGAATCATGCGCTCAGCCTTGCCGTTCTGAGGGGAGGTATAGGGGCACGACATGCGCAATTGGACTCCCTTCGAGAGGAAGAAAGCCCGAGAAGCAGAGTTGTCAAACTCACGCCCGTTATCACACTGGACCGCCTTGATGATGACACCGAACTGAGTGGACATCCACGCAAAGTAGTGAGAGAGAGAGGGAAAGGTATCAGACTTGGACCGCAAGGGAAAGGTCCAAGAATAGTGAGTGCAATCATCAAGAACCACCAAATAGTATTTAAAACCAGAAATACTCGGGATCGGGGATGTCCACAAGTCACAATGAATGAGATCAAAAGGCCGAGCGGCATGTGAGGAAGAGACAGGGAAAGGTAAACGGGTATGACGACCTAACTGGCACGCATGACAAATATGCTCACTAGCATCCCTAGTACAAGAGATAGAGGGGGTACTACTGAGCTTAGTCAAAACGTCAACGCCGGGGTGACCAAGCCGGCGGTGCCAGAGAGTGGAGGAAGTGATGGCAGCAAGCACGGGCGTAGGGGAGGCCAAAGGAGGGGCAGCGGAGGGCGGAAGGCGAAGGGTGTAGAGAGGGCCAGTGCTATCACAACGGAGAAGAGACCGTCGTGTGGCCAAATCCTTCACCGTCAACCCGCAAGGGTCAAACTCAAAGGAACAAGAGTTGTCAGAAGTGAATTGACGAATAGAAAGAAGATTTTGAACAATATCCGGGGCAACAAGAACGTTGGGAAGACAGAAAGAACCACATGGAGCCGCATCACCCACAGAGGTGACCGGAAGAGAGGACCCATTTCCAACCATGATGGAAGAGGGGTACGATGGGTGGGGCGGCCTTGTGGAAGAAAGAAGATCGACGTGCGGAGTGACATGGAAGGAGGCTCCCGAGTCGGCCACCCAGTCCATGGAAGCGGGCGGTGGGCAAGAGGATAGCATACAAGCCGCCTGGTCCCACCCACTGGACCACGGTGCCCAACTCGGAGAGGCCGGCGAGGCCGACAGCACCAGGAGGGCCCCCCCCCATGGTCGGCCACTGCATGGCCGTGGCGGGGGGGGGAGGGGGGGCGGCACTGTAGGGGTCAGGGGAGGGCCGGGGGCGGCAGATCCGGCCGCCCCGGCGTCGGGTCCGGGCGGAGCGGGCGGGCCGGCGGCGGCGGATCCGGCCCCGCCGGCGTCGAGGCAGGGCGGGGGGAGCTCGGCGGCGCTAGATCGGGCCGCCCCGGCGGCGGATCCGGGCGGGAGAGGGGAGCCGACGTCGAGGAAGGGCGGGGGGAGCACGGCGGCGCCGGATCGGGCCGCCCCGGCGGCGGATCCGGGCGGGAGAGGGGCTCCGGCGTCGAGGGAGGACGGGGGAAGGCCGGCGGCGGCGAAACCCGGCGGCAGCAGATCCGGCCGCCCCGGCGGCGGATCCGGGCGGGAGAGGGGCGGATCCGGCCATGGTGGCGGAACCCAGCCCACGAAAAGGGGAGGAGGAGAAGGAGAAGGTGGTGCTCGCCGGAGGAGGCGCGCCAGCCATGGAGGCGACGGCAGCGGCGCCGGTGGCAGGGGAGAAGAGGAGGGAAGGAGGAGCCTAAGGCTCTGATACCATGTAAGAAGAGATAGATGGATAGATTCCTCTCCCTTGGGTTGGGAGGATAAAAGGGGAGCCTTACAGGAGGGGCCCACACACTCCTGTACAAGAGACACAGGGGCCCCACACGACAGACACACACACACTCTAACAGACGAGACAAGACGGATTTTAGACGAGAGAAGATACGGGTTAGAGGGATTGTGTCCTCTGAGCCTGACAGGGGGCTAGGAGGTTTTGAATGACCCAAGGGTAGAGACCGCGGGGGGATGATGGAGCACAACCGGAGATCAGGGGCGGGAAGGAGAACTTGCCCAGTACTGAAGGTTTCAAGCTGTTCAGTTTGAAAAAAAATCTAGCGACCGTACCGACGAACCGTGGACGGCCATTGACGCGCTGTGGGAGGGGGGGGGGGTAGTCCGACGAGGAGAGAGCCGGTGGGGGTGGGGGAAGCTGATCGGTCACTAGGGGGCAACGAATGGAGCCAATTAAGACACCATCGGCCGAGCTGGAGAGGGACGGGGGAGGGGGGTCTCGAAAGACAACGATTTTAGAGCTAAAGGTAACATGCTTGGGGGGCTTAGGGGGGAGGGGGCGCTCTGACTGGCGGCGCACAGAGTGGCGATGACGGACTGTGGTCCAACTGCCGTGTTCCTTCGAAGACCAGTGGGATAAGTCTTTGGTCCAATTCGGGCCACCATCCCTCCACAGATGGAAATAAACGTCGAAGTGATCACTGATGATCCTTCTAAGCCGGCAAACAGAGAGACCAACAGGTTTGGAATAGAATGAGAACTTGAAATGCTTGTCTTCAACCAAAGAGACATGGAATCCTGCAGGAGAACCCCCAGGAGGCTGAGAGGTTAAGTCTATGTGTGTGTGTGTGTTTTGGCATGACATGTTGTTTGGCATGACATGTGTGATGTCCATGTGTGGACAAGTTTGTAGTCTTAGCACCTTTAGCATCTTTTGCTTTAGCATCTTAGACTAGCATATTTGCTTTAGCATCTTAGACTAGACTAAGCATCTTTTGCTTTAGCATCTTAGACTAGCATATTTGCTTTAGCATCTTAGACTAGCATCTAGCATCTTGGGCTACATGGCTAGCCTATAAATATGTATCCCCAACCATTTGGGTTGGCATGGCATTTGAGTGAGTTGAAAGAGAAGAAAATTGCCCCAACTCTTGAGTGTCATCCCTACCAATGCGAGTGTTCTCTCTAACAATTGGTATCAGAGCTGTATGGTTCTGTGACCTTTCCAATCCCCTCCGCGACTCTCTCCAACGGAGACGCCCTTCTCCTTGTTCATCTTCCTCCCTTGCCGGTCCACCGGAGACCAACGACTCGGCAAGTTCCACCCACACTCCGAGCAGCAGCACGAGTGTAGCGGCTTCCTCCCAGGGCAGCAGCAACCCCCACGACCCTTCCACTCTACCACCTCGCAATGTCCACAGGAGACTCTCTTCGCTCGGTCACCTCGAGCGCACGACATCGGCAGGAGGCCGAAGTCGCCGCGGCGGAGGAGCGCGACCGGGTGGCAGCAGAGGTTGTGGCAGCGAAGGCTCGGAAGGTGAGGTTGGCGGCGGCAGAACTGGCAGTAGCGAGAGCGGAAGAGGAAGCGGCGGCGGCTGTGGCTGCAGCACGTGTTGCGGCGGCAGAGCTCGAAGCTTTGCGCCACGGTAGCAACAGTGGCAGTGCCTCCGAGGGAGGTAGCCTCGACTTGGAGGCCGAGTTACCAAGGAGGGCGAAGGATGAGCGGGTGGCGCAGTGGGCAGCAGCGCAGCCCCGTGCTCGCGGCGGCAGCCCAAACGGGCCCAGACGCGCCGACAACACTCCGGGAGGATGCGCACGCGACGGCCGTGCTCATGGCGAACGCGACCCTCACAGGCGGCGTGGCTCTCCCTCCCCGGACCGGCGCCATGGTCATCGCGGCTTCCAGACCATCATCAAGGATGCTGGTGCTGGTGGTGGATGGCCCACCCTCACCAAGACCAACTACACCCAGTGGTCCATGATTATGAGGGTGAAGCTCCAAGTGCGGCACATGTGGGAGGCAGTCACATACGACGACGTCGACTACGATGATGATCGACGGGCGCTGGAGACCCTCGTTGCTGCAATTCCGCCGGAGATGCAGTGTTTGATTGCTTGCAAGCAGACTGCCAAGGAGGCTTGGGATACTATCGCTGCAGTATGTATTGGCAGCGATCGCGCCCGCAAGGCTACGCTGCAGGCACTACGCAAGGAGTGGGAGAACCTGGCTTTCAAACCAGGTGAGGATGTTGATGATTTTGCTCTCCGTCTCAACTCTCTACTGCAGAAGTTGGTGCAGCATGGCGAAGACCTCATCAACGAGGAAAGAGCTGTTGAGAAGCTCTTTCGCTGCGTTCCCGGGAAATACAAGCAAATGGCTCGTTCGATCGAGTCCTTGATGGACCTCTCCAGGATGTCGATCGGAGAAGCGATAGGTCGCCTCAAGGTCGTCGACATCGACGAGCCCCAGCCATCTTCAGAGCCGGCCACCACTGGTGGCAAGCTTCTCTTCACCGAGGAGCAGTGGCTCGCGCGCCAGCGAGAGCAGAAGAAGGGGGAGGCATCAAGTTCGTCAAATGGCCACAAGCGCCAGCCACGCAGGGGGCGCAAGGCCCCCCAGGCGCATGGAGGCGCTACTGGCGGCGCCAACGGTGGCCGCAAGGCCACCCGTGATGACACTTGTCACAACTGTGGCAAGATCGGCCATTGGGCTAGGGATTGCCGGCAGGCGAAGCGCGGCGGTCAGGCACATGTCGCGCAAGCGCAAGAGGAGCCAGCTCTGTTCCTTATACATGGGAACATTGAGCTGCACTCCCCTCCCACGTCGACAGCCGCCGCTCTTCTCCACGTCGACGAACCGCGCGCACACGTCTTCCTCGGCAATGGGTCCAATGATGACAAGATTGACGGGTGGTTCCTCGACACCGGCGCCACCCAACACATGACCGGGCGGCGGGACCACTTCTCCGACCTGGACTCCAGCGTGCGCGGGTCCGTCAAGTTTGGGGACGCCTCCGCCGTGGAGATAAGGGGCGTCGGCTCTGTCATCTTCACCGCCAAGACCGGCGAGCATCGGATGCTCACCGGTGTCTACTACATCCCCGAGCTGAGGAACTCCATCATCAGTCTGGGCCAGCTGGATGAGAATGGCTCGCGCGTGGAGATCGAGCATGGGGTGCTGCGCATTTGGGATCATCAGCACCAACTGGTCGCCAAGGTAAATAGAGGAAGCAATCGCCTCTATGTCCTTCATGTGCAGGTGGCGCAGCCCGTGTGTCTTGCAGCCCGCCGCGACGACGACGCGTGGCGGTGGCACGAGCGTTTTGGGCACCTCAACTTTGAGGCCCTGAAGCAGCTCGGCATCAAGGAGATGGTGCAGGGCATGCCGAGTGTCGAGCATGTGGAGCAGTTCTGCGACACCTGCGTGCTAACCAAGCAGCGACGACTCCCATTCCCTCATCAGGCGAGCTTTCGCGCCAAGGAGAAGCTCGAGCTCGTGCACGGCGACCTTTGCGGTCCCGTGACACCGGCTACCCCTGGAGGCCGGCGCTACTTCCTCCTCCTCGTCGACGATGTGTCCCGCTACATGTGGGCGGTGCTTCTCGACACCAAGGCAGCAGCCGCAGATGCTATCAAGCGTCATCAAGCTGCCGCGGAGAAGGAGTGCGGCCGCAAGCTCCGGGTGTTGCGCACGGACAACGGCGGCGAGTTCACGGCGGCTGAGTTCGCGGCGTACTGCGCCGACGAGGGCATTCAGCGCCACTACTCCGCGCCGTACACACCACAGCAGAACGGCGTCGTCGAGCGCCGCAACCAGACGGTGGTGGCCACTGCTCGCGCCCTCCTCAAGCAGAGGGGGATGCCGGCGATCTACTGGGGAGAGGCGGTGATGACTGCCGTCCATCTCCTCAACCGCTCGCCCACCAAGGCTCTTGACGGCGAGACGCCGTATGAAGCCTGGCACGGACGCAAGCCGACGGTTGGCCACCTTCGCGTTTTTGGTTGCCTGGCATTCGTCAAGGAGCTCGGCCACATCGGCAAGCTTGATGATCGGAGTGCGCCAGGGGTCTTCATCGGCTATGCGGAGGGCTCCAAGGCCTACCGCATCCTCGACCCTACGACACAGCGCGTCCACATCTCACGAGACGTTGTGTTCGATGAAGGGCGAGGCTGGACGTGGGGCAAGATGGCGGATGATGGCTCGACTTCGACGATCAACGATTTCGTCGTCGAGTACGTCTACTTCGAGGGAGCAGGGGGAGCTAGCAGCTCACCTTCACCGAGCTCGCTTGCCCCAGCACCTGGCACATCATCAACTCCGGCAAGTACTCCACCACCTCCTGCACCGGCCACACCTCGCTCTCCTACACCGGCGCCCACATCTCCGGGATCGGCATCCGCAGCTTCAGTCCATGATGAGCAGCGCATAGTGGAGTTCGCTACTCCATTGTCAAACGACGGGGACCGTGTCGATGCTTGCCATGACGGCGAGCCTCTACGATACCGCACCATGGATAACATCCTTGGTGAGCAGCCCGTTCCTGGGATGGCGCAACATGACTTCGATGCGGAGCTGCACTTGGCGCATGACGACGGTGAGCCACGTTCCTTCGCTGAGGCGGAAGGAGACGCGGCCTGGCGTGCCGCGATGCAGCAGGAGATGGACGCCGTCGAGCGGAATCGGACATGGGAGCTGGCTGATCTTCCGGCCGGCCATCGTGCCATCACCCTTAAGTGGGTGTTCAAGCTGAAGAAAGATGAGGCTGGGGTGGTGGTCAAGCACAAGGCTCGGCTGGTGGCACGCGGTTTTGTTCAGCAGGAGGGAGTCGACTTCGACGACGCCTTCGCTCCTGTTGCACGGATGGAGTCCATTCGTGTCCTCCTCGCACTGGCAGCCCAGGAGGGTTGGCGTGTTTATCACATGGATGTCAAGTCTGCCTTCCTCAATGGCGACTTGAAGGAGGAGGTCTACGTTCGACAGCCGCCGGGATTTGTCATCCCTGGCAAGGAGAACAAGGTTCTCCACCTGCGCAAGGCCCTCTACGGCTTGCGACAGGCACCACGAGCTTGGAACGACAAGTTGGACTCCACTCTCAGGCAGATGGGGTTCCATCAGAGTGCTCATGAGGCTGCAGTCTATCGGCGGGGCAAGGGAGACAATGCCCTGTTGGTAGGCGTCTACGTTGACGACTTGGTGATCACCGGCACCAAGGAGGTGGAGGTAGAGGCGTTCAAGACGAAGATGAAGGCCACCTTCCAGATGAGCGACCTAGGGCTCCTCTCCTTCTACTTGGGGATCGAGGTGCACCAGGACAGCTCTGGCACTTCACTTCGCCAGACCGCCTACGCCAAGCGCATCGTCGAGCTGGGCGGACTCACCGACTGCAACCCAGCCTACACTCCCATGGAGGAAAGGCTGAAGCTGAGTCGCGACAGCACGGCGGAGGAGGTGGACGCGACGCAGTACCGGCGCATTGTGGGCAGCCTTCGCTACCTTGTCCACACGCGACCGGACTTGGCGTTCGCAGTTGGCTACGTCAGTCGGTTCATGCAGCGACCGACGATGGAGCATCAACAGGCCGTGAAGAGGATCCTACGCTATGTCGCGGGGACCTTTGACTACGGCTTGTACTACCCGAGGTGCCCCGGTGCGGCGCATTTCATCGGGTACAGTGACAGCGACCACGCCGGCGACATCGACACAAGCAAGAGCACAAGCGGGACGTTGTTCTTCCTCGGCAAGTGTCTGATCAGTTGGCAGTCGGTCAAGCAGCAGGTGGTGGCCATGTCCAGTTGCGAGGCAGAGTACATCGCAGCCACTTCTGCATCAACTCAAGCTCTCTGGCTGGCTCGGCTGCTTGGTGATCTTCTTGGCAGAGATGCCGAAGCGGTGGAGCTCAGGGTGGACAGCAAGTCTGCTTTGGCTTTGGCAAAGAACCCTGTTTTCCACGAGCGCAGCAAGCACATCAGGGTGAAGTACCACTTCATCCGGAGTTGTTTGGATGAGGGGAGTGTGAAGGCAAGCTACATCAACACCCAAGACCAGCTCGCCGACTTCCTCACCAAGTCGCTTGGGCGGATCAAGTTCCAGGAGTTTCGCGCCAGGATTGGGATGGTTCAGATTTCCCAGAAGGCGCCACACAAGACTTAGGGGGAGATTGAGAGGTTAAGTCTATGTGTGTGTGTGTGTTTTGGCATGACATGTTGTTTGGCATGACATGTGTGATGTCCATGTGTGGACAAGTTTGTAGTCTTAGCACCTTTAGCATCTTTTGCTTTAGCATCTTAGACTAGCATATTTGCTTTAGCATCTTAGACTAGACTAAGCATCTTTTGCTTTAGCATCTTAGACTAGCATATTTGCTTTAGCATCTTAGACTAGCATCTAGCATCTTGGGCTACATGGCTAGCCTATAAATATGTATCCCCAACCATTTGGGTTGGCATGGCATTTGAGTGAGTTGAAAGAGAAGAAAATTGCCCCAACTCTTGAGTGTCATCCCTACCAATGCGAGTGTTCTCTCTAACAGAGGCAGGCATGCAGAGGGGGCTAACAGATTTCTCAGTGAGGTGGAAGGTGAAACGGCGGAAAACCACCAGAAGGAGAAAAGAGTCTGCTGGCGAGGAGGATAGGTGATGAACAGGGGAAGAAAGGGACTGGAGGATAGAGCGCTGGAACGCAGGACCCTTCGAGAAGTCCCAAAAGGTGACCAGCTCTTTGAGGTCACCATCTTGTTCGAGCTCGACGAGAGAGAGGTAGGGTCCCAACATGATCAAACCGG
Organism: Zizania palustris; assembly: GCA_019279435.1. NCBI lineage: Eukaryota > Viridiplantae > Streptophyta > Magnoliopsida > Poales > Poaceae > Zizania > Zizania palustris. The sequence goes on along the minus strand of JAAALK010000086.1, from coordinate 13,540,352 downwards.
GGAGGGCGAAAGGGGAGACGGGGAGAGAAGCAGGGGACAGAGGGACAGGAGGAGACTGACCCGGACGGCGGAGTCATGGCGATCGGGGCGGGGGAGCTCGAGGGAGGCCGGCGTCGGGAGCAGCGGGGTGGGGGGAGAGCGTTGGGGGAGGGAGACATCTTTCCTATTCTGGTTATGTTGTGTTCCATCTTCCTCTTGGTTACTTTGTTCAAACCATATATAAGTGCCTTGAGGTTTGGTGATAGACAAGTAGAAATTTGTTGCAAGGCACTCCAGGTTCTACTGATAGTAGCAGGGGAGCAGCAAGTGAGGTCAAAGATGGATCATATACCTCTTGCGGGTCCTTATGAAATGGGAAGATTCACTTTCTCACACAGGTCAGTCTGAGCAACCTTACTAGCTGTAGAGTTTTAATGGTGTGGTTGTTTATTTCTTTGTTCTTACCGTACTTAGCACTACCTAGCTAGTTCTGCCTGCAACATATACAATACATTCAGTTTGAGTATATGATATTTAATTACTTATACATTTTAGAGCTTCCTATTCCTAGAAGCCATTGTTTGTATCTTCAGTGCAAGGAATCTTCTTTCAGGTTTGGTGTAACTACCAGAGCCTCACCTAACATCTTTCTGCTCCAATACTCCACTTCAAATTTTATTACTTAAGCAATATCTGTACTCCAGTAGGACCATATTGCTTCTGGATTTAAGAATCTTATTCTTACCAGCTCAATTATATTCAGAACAATGATGACTCTGAGTGATAGCTATCTTTTCTGTTACCAGAGCACGAACCCATCTCAAGTACAGACAAGCCGGTGGAAAAAGGATGGAGAAACTACTTGGATATCTCCATACCAAGATGGTTAGCTGTCGAAGAAATTCCAGATATTATCAATCATTTCAGAATGGCGACACGAAATGCTATAGATGCTGGTAAGCTGATGACCATAAGTTAGCAAGAAGAACCATGAACCATCTATTAAGTTCTGGTCGGGCTACAATATTGATGTAGAAAACAAAAAAGCTACATAACTAACAGAAGGGCCTAGCAAGGAGTCAGAACCAACCATATCAGGATTGGTTCCTAATTAAGAATATCTCTGAGCTTATTAGCTTGGCTATATTGGTCAGATCAGGAATAAGATATAAGTTTAGAATATAGGAGTTGGAGTAAGTTCAGATTGTTTCAGAGTAGGATTAGGAGTCTGGTTGCATGGTCAAGTGATGTTATATATACAGTTATACACTGAAGATTTTGTCAAGGAATAAACTATTAGGATACTTCCTTCTCACCTGAATACACAACATGCTGCTCTTTTGATCTCACCCCTGGTGCCCCAGTGTGTTCTCTAATCGTTGAGGATCTGCACCTGACGTTCGAACGAATGAGCTAAACTCATGGCTTCATCCAAGCTTGCAGGCTTCTGTAATTCTGCATCAATACTCATGAGGGTGGCATTCATGGTTGGAGGAGGGTATGGCAGGGAGGAGAGGAACAGAGCTGGGGCCGATGGGTATGCCGACATGGTCGTGTACGGTCGCCTGTTCTTGGCCAACCCTGACCTGCCGAAAAGGTTTCAGTTGAACGTGCCTCTGATCTGATTTTTTTACTTTAAACTGTACTGATGACCCAGTAGTTGGGTACACAAAACTACCATTTTCTTGATGACTGTGAGTGAGTCAGCGAATTCCGCAGACTGTGGGCATTGTGTATTGCAAGGGGAAACATACTGTAAGTGTGAAATACTGAATTCTCTGTTTTGGGTGACAGAACAAGACGGGCATCAGATCATGATCAGATTTCAGCTGCTGAAAATAGTTGTTGGTTATGGACTTCTGGCATCGTGTGCCAAGTTTGTAAGAATGTTTGTGTGCCGGACAAATCGAGTTGTGAGCTGAGCGATTGTTTTGTGTGGGATAGACGAATTAGAGACACTTGTGCTAATCTGTATGGGATAGATGTACCATGGGATCAAGCTTGGTTGCTGGCCAGTTGTTTGTTTTATCCTAGGCCAGTATAATACTCTACTGTGAGTACGTCCAAGTCCAAGCGGACACTTTGCCCCCATTAATTCGAACGAAAGGTCGCATATCACCTAACTATCCTATGTAACTCTTCAAGCTGACTTTACATAGAGCTTTTGTATATGTGAAAGCTTGCACAAAAGGTCCTGGCCAACTAGAACGGGATGTTTGTGCTGTCAATTCTCAGAATATTCAATCATCAGTGAGAGAGAAAAGGCTGGGATAGGAGAGGCATAAGTCCCACATTTGTCGATCATGTAATGACTCGTTTGAATTAGATGAAATATAGACTGATTCTGATGGATGATCTACTTAAACCTCCGCTTATACACCTAGAAGGTGTCATAATGATCGAACTTAGGAAGCTATATCTTAGCTACCTACGCATCCATCATTGATGCTCTACGATTGGACACATACATGGACTGATTCTGATGGATGATCTACTTAAACCTCCACTTATATACATCTCGAGCCTGTTTGGAAGATGGGTGCTAAAGTTTAATCCTCACTTTAACCCTGATTTTAGTTCTTGAGGGACTAAATAATTGGGCTAAAATATGAGTACTAAAGAGACTGAATAGTGATAAAAGTGGTCCTAGTATATTTGCTCTCAAACATGTGGATGCACAAAAAAGAGAAATGTGAAGAATGAATAAATGAGTCTTTTGTACACTCATTGCTAAAGTTTAGTCCATATATCCAAACAGCAAAAAAACTAAAATTTACTTCTCTACTTTATGAGCTAAACTTTACAGCAAAAAAGCTAAAATTTACTTCTCTACTTTAGGAGCTAAACTTTAAAATTTAGCCTTTCATTTTCAAACAGGCCCTAGTCGTCAAGCAACAATCAGATCTCCTGCCTAAGTTTCAGCTCCGCGTTAAGATTTTTTGTTGACAAACTTTTGTAGCAGGACGCGCATAGGTTGACGTGTGCTTAAATTTGTCAGATTTACAAGATTTAAATTTAGACTTTATTTGGATGAACTTGCTTATTTTTAGGTACTAAAACTTGCTTATTTTTGTATGGACTAAAGTTTAGTACTCTTGTTTAGATATAAGAACTAAACAACTTTAGATACTAAAGTTTAATCTTCATAAACAATATTATTTGAAATTTTAGAAACTAAACGATTCCCTACCCCAATTTAAACGGGACTCAGTAAGATATGATATAGTCGTACCAACTTCCGATAATTGCGATTACTACTGTCCAAGGAAAAACTTCCGGTCTAGGCGCGTTTGTCGTCTTCCGCAATTGAAAAAAATGATAATTTATTATTTTTAAAACCACCAATTAATTATAGCGTAATTTTAAAACAATGATATATATGATCATTGATATATAGTTTCATTTAAATTAACAAGAAAGCGAAACCGGCGCTAACAAATCATGAAATGTCTCTAGTAAGCTGCTTCTTCACTAGCGGAAGCGGAAAGCGCTAACAAAAAGTGAAGCCTTTCTTCGGTTCTCCCGGACGTTTTCGTCGTATGCGAACGCGCAGGCGGCCTCCGATTGTTAGCATAAACACTAAAGACTAAAGAGAGGTGCCGGCCGCCGGGGCAAGGGGGGGAGACAAGAGAGAGATCGATAGAGGTAGCTAGGGGAACAAAGGAGAGGCGGAGGTGGTGGTGGAGGAAGAAGATGAGCAACAGCGCCAGCACAGTCCCTCTCCTCACCCCCTACAGGATGGGAAGATTTGATCTTTCCCACAGGTCCAGCTTCTCCCTCCCTCCTCTCTCTCTCTCTCTCTCTCTCTCTCTCTCTCTCTCTCTCTCTCTCTCTCTCTCTCTCTCTCTCTCTCTCACCTACCAATTTGCAGCCAGTATGTTTAAAAAGGGAGTACATGAACTTGCAAGTTGCAACTGGTGTTTGAAGTCGCCAAGAAAGGATTCGTTAGGCACTCTCTGTTTTAGCCTTTTAGGCGATCACTGCTGCGGGGAGACCATTTGGGTGCCGATTCTGGAGGTGAAATAGCAGCATAGCATGCCATCTGGGTGCCAACTGACCACTGAGACATGGCTGCCAGACAAAGCAAGACTGCTTTTCCCATATTGGGAAGAGCAAATGCATGGACTGCACATCACTTTTTTTCGTCATATTTGTTTTCTTAATGTGTTCTGCTTTGCTTCTATTATTTGGATACTTCACTGTACTGTTGTTCATAGGACGACTAGTTCTCTCCGTTGCTCTCCTTTTCTTTTCACTTTTTTTTTTGCTGTAGGTTATTCTACTAGGAAGAATCATGTGGTGCTGCAGTATGTGGTGTGTTGACCAAAAGTACAGAGATATGTTGCATGGAAGTGACATAATCGATCGAGTTTTGTGCATAAAGATTTGGTTGTGGATGGCTGAAATGATGAAAATTAATATGTATTATGTGTGTGCAAATTATTTTTCAATTCCAAAATTATGATGATCTCGGAATAATTGTGAGATTGCTATCTTCAGTTATACGGCATAATTATTTTATAACAAGACCATATATAAGAGCCATTCATGAGCCATGATTTATAAGCAACAAATTCAATGAATTCGCTCTAAAAATATGGCAAGATGTGTATCCAGCAATTCCTGCTTACGGCTACAACTAGAAACCTTTCGCTCTTGTTTATGCAATGATCTATTATTTACTGAAAAATTACTCTTCTCTTTCTAGGGTAGTTCTTGCACCATTGACAAGGGCTCGGTCCTATGGTAATGTTCCCCAGCCTCATGCCATTCTGTACTATCAACAGAGAACAACAAAAGGAGGCCTTTTGATTGCCGAGGCCACTGGAATTTCAGACACTTCAAAAGGGTATGCATACTAGATAGATCATTATGCTGTGGCTTCTTCAATTCTCAGGAGCCATGTTCAATTGATTTTTCACTGTTCAGAAATCTTTAAATATCAAGCGTTTCTTGTATGTGTGCAAGGTACACAGATACTCCTGGCATTTGGACAAAGGAGCAAGTGGAAGCATGGAAGCCAATCGTAGATGGTGTTCATGCCAAAGGAGGAATATTTTTCTGTCAGCTTTGGCACGTAGGAAGAGTCTCTAATAACAGTATGTTTATTGCATCTGATATAATCATGTTTTTTATCAAAATATAATTGTCCGTAGTTATTTTCATTTTTCAAGAAGGAAAACCTTTAAATTGGAGTTCTGAATTTTGAGACAATACTTAATTTGTAAAACATATTGTATAATTATTCACTGATACCTCATCACACCATAAATTATGTTATCTTTGTTTTAACCTGCTGTGTAGAAAAACTCTTGCCCATTTCTGTACTACTTCTGTCTTTTATTTGTGCTAACCTACCAGCACACTTCAATATCACCATGCAGCTTTTCAGCCTAATGGGCAAGCTCCAATTTCGAGTACAAATAAGTCACTGCAACCTGTAGAAAGAGCCAATGGTGTAGATGTGGCTAGTTTCTCAACTCCTAGGCGATTAGAGACTGATGAGATCCCTTTCGTCATCAACGATTTCAAGGTCGCTGCTAGAAATGCAATTGAAGCAGGTAAATTATGTACACCAGTTTTTTTGTATTAGAACATGTTAAATTATCTTAGTAAGGATGATGTGTCAAATATTCAATTAAATGCTAGTAGGTTAAATCAAGATCCTTAATCTTGACTCCTGAAGAAAAGGGAAATCTAACCTTAATGTTTCGTATGCTGTGTAGGATTTGATGGTGTTGAAATCCATGGAGCTCATGGTTATTTGATTGATCAGTTTCTAAAGGACCAAATCAATGACCGCACCGACGAATACGGTGGTAGCCTAGAGAACCGCTGCCGGTTTGCACTAGAAGTAGTCCAAGCAGTAGTAGATGAAATTGGAGCTGATAAGGTTGGGATAAGGCTGTCCCCCTTTGCCAACTACATGGAGTCAGCAGACTCAAACCCAGAAGCTCTAGGCCTGTACATGGCAAATGCGCTGAATAAGTTTGGAATTCTCTACTGTCACATGGTGGAGCCTCGGATGGTGAAACTTGGTGAAATCTTTGAAACCCCCTATAGTCTTGGTGCAATCAGGGATGCTTTCAGGGGAACATTTATTGTTGCCGGTGGCTACGACCGGGAGGATGGAAACAATGCAGTCTCCACTGGCTATGCTGATTTGGTTGCTTATGGGCGTTTGTTTTTGTCGAATCCCGACTTGCCTCGGAGGTTTGAAATAGATGCTCCTCTCAACAAGTACAACAGAGAGACTTTATACATCCCTGACCCAGTTATTGGATACACAGACTACCCATTTCTTCCATCAGATGTCTAAATGTGCTGCCTTTCAGTACTGAATTATTTCCCCACTCCCATCAGCAGCTGCCTCCTGTATTGGTAAATATACTAGTGTTGAAGGAATAAGGCCATTCATCAGAAAGCTTAGTTTTCATGTGTGTGGACAAGGTATTGATAAAACAATGTTATTATTGCCATTTAAGAGGCAAATCACACAGTTGTTCATCTGTTGAGAATCTATTTTACATGTAACTACGGTGAGCTTATCATAAAAGTAATAGCTTAAGCATGTTATGAACGAGATAGTTCATAGTGCTACCTGACAAATCCATCTCGTAATTAAGTTGTTAGAATCTGTTCCATTAGATTAGTGAATATCATGCTTAGCTTATGGATTAAGGGAATATCATGCTCATTGCTCAGCTTTAACCATGGTTCGAGGATATCACCAGTTCCAGTTCCAGTTCCAGTAAATGAGAAGCTATTAGTCCTAATATAAAAACGAGAGCTAATGGCCAGTGCTTGTGGGTTGTGGCGCCTTTAGCATCTTGGAGATGTCTTACTCTGTAACTTAAAGCATCATCAGTGTTGATTTTTCTTAATTATTATGCTATTTTATAGCATTATAGCTGTCACATTCCTCTCTCTTTTCTTTGGACAAAGTACCATGTTCGAGGAAGAGCTATCAGTGCCCAGTTGTATCATTGTGAGTTCACAGATACACTAAGGCACACCAACATATTAGTCGTTTGTTCATTGGTGAACAAGGATAGGTATCCCATTGAAAATCTGCTTTATGTTATTTTTAAAAAGACATGAAAATCTGCTTCATGCTAATTTATTCTGTGAGATCTGCACTTTTCCCACAATTGTTCTCTTACAACATTTACATGTCTGGTAGATTAGTATAAGCATAAACATGGTTGCTTTAAGGATTTCTATGCATGCAAACTGTGATTTATTGTGCTTCTCTTTAGTTTCTGGATCTGTATTTCACATGAGCAAGAATAAAGGATCCTGCAATAGGCTGCCAAATTCCCAGAAGGGTGAAAATTTTGTGTACTGTGGCAGAATATCCAGAATAATTTCAGCACCACTGAATGGATTTTCTGCTTCAAGAAATGTAAATCATTTGGCAACTGTGCTCAGCTGTTTAATATCAATCTATAAAAATAAGTATACAATGATTTAAAATGTGCCTTGTTTGAATTTCAGAAAATATGAACAGCTTAGGGATATGTTTTAATGGTCTTGTTCCCAAATGCAGAGTGTGTTTCATATTTCCTAGAGAAGTTATTAAGTTAATGTGTTCTTCCTACATTATACCTACAAATTCAGTGTGTCCTGCATGCATTCATTGAATGCTGTATTTAAAATGTAAGATCTCTTTGGAAAACAAGATTTTTATAGGAACTTTTAAGGATTTTTACAGCAATCTGTTCAATTTAACAAGGAAACAGGAAAAGAATCCCATGTTACATAGGCTATCCTTCTTCAGTGGATTCTATTTCCAATTTTCCATTGCATCTAAGAACATTGGCTAGACTCAGAAAAAGGAGACAGACAAAATAAAAAAAAATCTACTTTGCATTTGTTCGATTGTCTTGAGCGTGATTATTCTCTTCGTTTCTTTTCTTTTTGGTGCTGCTCTGCACTTCTCCCAGGTCAAAATCACTGGAGAAGGGATAGTTCTGAAAAATAATCAGAGTCACCGTTGTATTACACCATGTATTCAGTATTCTCTGCATGCCAATACTCGATACATCACTTGGTTAGTGTTTTCTAAATTCACTAGTTAAAGAAGATAAGAGTTTCATCCAAGGTAAAAATTTTCCTTTTGTTGGCTCCAAAAGATTGTTGCATAATAGCGGAGAATCTTGCCAAGTAACGCTGACATCATGAAGAGAGATATATCCTATATGCCCTCACTTTAGAAATCTGGCTGTATGTGTTGGTAAGCTGCACTTTTACCAAATATGTTTGGCGTCTAATCCAAACATGGTTACATATTAACTTCGAACTACTAGGTGCTCATACAACCTCTATAGGATTGATGGTTAAAAACAAGACATGTCTTTTAGAATCCTTGAGAAAGGCCTTCGATTCTATGTTTGGTTTGGTTTGTTGACGTATTTGGAAAGAGAGGAATAGTATTGATTTGTTGACGTATTTAGAAAGAGAGAAATAGTATGATCTTTCAGCACGGCCAAAAGACACTAATTTAGTTGCTAGGCGACATAAAAGGACTTTTAGTTTGGAAAGAAGCCGAGGGTGTTTAGAGCATGTCCAAAGTTTCTATTTCAATGATATAACTCTTCCCCTATGTTTTCCAACTTTTGGGAGGTGTTGTGTTGTTTTTCCTTTTTTGGTTTCGATAGCCTCCTACCGATGTAAATTGGTGTTATTCCTTTCTCCGTCTTAATAAATTTTGGTTGGCATCTCTTAAGCCAAAGCCAACCCAGCAAAAAAAATCAGAAACATTTGGATTAATGGGTTTGGTAGAATGTTGTTGCTACATCTGTTATGTGCAAGTGACACATTTATTGAACCAATCAAACTTTCATGCATTTACATGGGACTAGACTATAGTTTATTTTTTATTCTATATTTCATTTATGCTTCTATTGTATTTCACTCTATTCTTCTTGATATTTTTTAATTCCAAATTCAGTTATTTATGAATTATATTTAGTATAGCTCATTCTTAATCTAGATTGTTAGCCAAGCCCACACCACAATCTATGGATCTTTCTCTTTTCCATTAATTAATGTGCAGATTAAAGCCTTCTGAAAGTAGAATTGGATTTGCTATATAACTATTAGGTTTGTTTCTAACATAAGAACTTGTCTACTATATATCCAATCAATCTACAGTCTACACTGTTATAATCTAGAGCCAATCTTATCAACTACATAAATCCTTCTATTTTTCTCTGATTAACATAGTAAGTTGAAATCCTTGAGAACATATGTGTTGGCTTCTTTTTAATCTATTTTAATAGCACAATAGATAGATTGTGGGCTGACATTATAGAATGTTGGTGCTTCATCTGATAAGCTTAAGTGCTGCATCTTTATTAAATCGAAAAAAAATATATATCTGAAACCTTTTCTACTGCCCTGTGGTAACTACTTGTCTTAATATATAAATGAAAAGGCACCTTCTTGGCTAAGTTAATAGACAAGCAATGCTTGTGGTTTTGTTTAGATAATTCTTGAACCTAACAATCAAAATAGTTAATAGTCAATCAACACCAAAAATGGAAATTCCTATCAACAAAAAAGTTGATAGCAGAGGAACAACTAAGATCTTGTTTGGTTACAGGGAGTAAAGGCTCTTTTGGAACACGAGATTTTTACAGGAATTAAACTAAATCCTTTGAAATTTCTTTAAAAAAACTTCATTCCAAAGGAGCCCTAAACTTTAGTCTCTGTCACATCAAATGTTTAGATACTATTTTGGAGTATTAAATGTAAACTATTTACCTAATTCATTTACAATCAGTGGATTATTCGCGAGACGAATCTAATTAGCCTAATTACGCCGTGATTTAACAATGTGATGCTAAGTAAACATTTGCTAATTATGGATTAATTAGGCTTAATAGATTCGTCTCGCGAATAATTCTTCGATTCTGCAATTATTTTTATAATTAGTTCACATCTAGTCCTTTAAATTAATATCTTAACATTCGATGTGACACGGACTAAACTTTAGTCTATGAACTAAACATCCTCTAACAGTGTTTCTAAAGTGCTGACATAAATGCATGTCCTATGTTCAGAGGATTCAGTGGTCTTCACAGGATTTGATTGATGATGAGATGATTGCTGCATTGATGTGCCTCTGTAATGTGACTGCTTCCATAATAAACTTGAAGGCAACTTGTTTGGAATCTGGGTCTAATAAAGAAAAGTGATAATCAAAGGGGTGGTCCTGGTAAACTGCAACCATGCATATGGCATACAGTTTTTCTCTTCTTTGGTCACCTGGATTCTTGAATTGTGCCTGCACTTTTCTTGGACAGGTGTTCATGATGCACAAATTGATTACGTACGTGTTGAAAGTGAGTGAGCAAGCAAGCTCCTTATTAAAAGAGGAAGGCCGGTGATTAACGGCTTGGTGTATGTGTATTGGTGATCGATCTTGCACACTGGTTCGTGCTTTATTCTTCTAATACTTGCCAATTCTGGAAAGCTGCTTGCCTGAATTTTTGGTCTATTGAGTGAATTAGTGCAACTCTCTTCAAATGAAAAAAAATTATGGTACCAGAATTTTTTTTGTTTAACAGTCATTTTTCTTTGATTATTCAGAGTGAAGCTTGGCAATAAGGATGGATGCTACCAATGAAGCACCAGTCACCAGAATTTTGTGCTAGTTTAGATTTTTTTTTTGAAAATGGAACGGAGTTTCGGACTCTACCGAAGTATACAACCTCCAAATTATTACAAAAATTCAGCGAATTATGCTAAAGCAGAGAAATAATTTAAAAACAACATAAATGAATTGAATCTGACTCTAAATTAGTCTATTATTATGCTTTCAATCTAGGTTTGTAATATCTAAGACGATAACCTCTACCGAGGAGCTGGTTCGCCTCTATCAAGCAAAATTTAAGTACTGGATTAAAGGAACGATTTATAAAAGAGACGTGGAGGTCAAATATCATATGAATTGTTACGTAACAACATAAAAGGTAACATCTGAAACTTTGACGCTGTATGGCTGCATAGAAACGAAGAGATTAGGAGAAAGGAAAAGCAGATTATAAAATGTTAATCTGACCTTTCAAAGTAGAACAAATTCTTAACAATGTAAAGTGCAAATGCCTTTATATGAGACATATTCCTCGCTAAACATTCATTATTCATGGGCAACTTGGCTGTCTAGGATGAGGTAGCACGAGACAGTATGAATTCAACCCATTAAACAGACCTTATTTACACACTTTTGAAATGCGGTTACTTCAAGATTCCTTTGGGCTTGTAACAAACGGTCAAACCAAAAAAATGGCTATTTAAATCGACAAGTTACAAGAAAATCAGGAGGGATCCATGGAAAGAAAGTAAATACAGTGAACTGTGTAGCAAGAGCATCAAAGGAGAACTCATCAAAAGAAATGTAAATTCCATCGCAATATTAATTGCAATGCTTGCAGGTAGCAAGGCCTACATGATTATTCCTTGTCCCTGACGAGGCCACAATAAAAACCCCCCACTACGGCGGCAAATCCAAACCGTCACTGCCACTGCCACTGCCTCGGAAGCTAGTCCAAACTAGCAGGGGGGTTTGTGTGCAAAGAAACGAAGAACACAAGACGACTGAAGAATCAGTGACCGATGGTTCGTGGTAAGGTTCAGATGAGGAGAATAGAGAACCCGGTGCACAGGCAGGTCACCTTCTGCAAGAGACGGATGGGGCTCCTCAAGAAGGCCAAGGATCTCTCTGTCTTGTGTGATGCTGATATTGGTGTCATGGTCTTCTCCCCTCATGGCAAGATCTACGATTTAGCCACCAACGGGTACATACAGTATATACACATATTTCTGTTCATTCATTAGTGGTCCAAAAGTATCTGTGTAGATTGTAGAAAACATCTTCTTCTTCTCAGTTCTGAAAATCCGTTGGTTGATACTAGTAACATGCAAGACCTGATTGAGCGGTACAAGAGCAGCCTCGCAGAAGCTCAAGTTGCAAGTAGAGAGCAGAACATGCCTCAGCAGCAGCAGCAGGTCAGCATATATCTCCCTACTTCAGATGAAGTTACAAAAGTAAATATGCATTAGAATTGCATTTGTTTTATGGAGATTTTGCAGGGGCCGACTGATGAGGAAATTGACTTCAGCTCAGCACACCTGTGCTAGCTATCAGTTAGTTTGCTCGTCGGTGATGCTAACAAAATTTCCACAATGCATTAGACTCTATATTAAGTATTGTGCTATTCCAGGTGATGCAACAAGAGGTGTTACATCTAAGGCAAGAAGTTGACCTGCTTCAAAACAGCTTCTGGTAATCATCAGCATTAATTGTATACTATGAAACGTCAATTGTTTGTTTTTATGGGAAATCGGCACTAGTTTGCATTTTATGTGTTCATTCAAACTATGTGCAAAAAGTGCAAAACGAAAATTAATAAAGAACATCGTAATGCAATGGGCATCACCAAAGATCGAGTGGATCACTGGACAATATATACAATTATACACCAAGCATGGTATCTCTTCACAAAATATACTCAGGAGAGTAGCATTTAAATTCAGAAAATAATAAAAAGGAAAAATAAAATGCTGCTACATACTTAATAATATATTATATTTATAATGGGCCATCTAGACTGTACAGAATCCCTAGGAAGTTTTCGAAAGATTTATGAAGGAGACTTCTCAAGGGTGTAAAAAAAACTAGTAATTCATCAGTCATATAAAGAATTTATTTTTAGCACTCAAATTTGTCATGCAGAGACTTATTTTTAGTTTGTTTCATTCATTTAATCTGTGCATGATTAATGGGCTCTAGTTAACCAAGTGACACAACCCAATCAAGCTTGCCTGGAAATTAGAGCTTTGGATTAATGAGGAGGCCATTTATCCACACTATTAATCTATTTAAAAATTCCTAAAAAAAATAAAGTCTTTGTGTGACTGAGGGAGTATCAAGCATGAGACTGATGAAAAGAAGTAAGCTCATCCATCATCCATGCAGGTACATGTATGGAGAGAAAGATTTAAACCACATGAATCTTGATGAGCTGCAGTCCCTTGAAAGTAATCTTGAAATATGGGTACACAACATTCGCTCCACAAAAGTAAGTGTGCAAATAATTAAACAAATAACTACTCCAAAAATGGATACTTGTATAATGTTACCCCTTTCTGCTGAACAGATGCAGCTCATGTCTAGGGAGATTGAGATGCTCAAGAACAAGGTTGGATCAGCCTGCTACCTCATTTTATTCTTCTAACTAACATAATATTTGAGCCCAGCTCACATGTGGAAGAGATTCAAGTAGAATAGCCCTCACCAATTGTGTTTGTTATATGTGTTTCAATTGCAGGAAGGCATACTGAAGGCTGCCAATGATATACTTCAAGAAAGGGTACTTCTTGCAGAGCATTCTTTTACAGAAACAACACTGTTCCAAAGAATAAGCTTATGCCTTTGATCCTGTAGATTTTTTTTCAAGTTTGGAATATTAATTTACAAACAGGCTACAACTAATTAAAATATTTCTACAAAAAATTTATTTAGAAACATTTCCTGACAAGAAAAAAACAAAAAACATGTTAGCTGATAATCTCGTGTCATAAAATATTTCTCTAATTCTGCAATTAAGAGAGACCGATATTGTATATGTATTACTCATTCCGTTTTAGAATGTAAGTTGTTTTATCCTTGACTAGATTTATCTATAGATGTATATATTTTGTATATATGTAGGTTCATTGATGTATAAATGAATTTAGGCAAAACTAGAATAACTTACGTTCTGAAATGGATGATATTTTTAGAGATAAGCTCCTTTCTTATTTCCTTCATCTTGTGTCTGCAGATAATCGAGCAGACAGGTATTCTGGATGTGGGGCACAACATGATGATACCACAAGTGCCATTCCAGCTAATCACAGAGAGTAACAACTATTTCTAGCAGAAACTACTACCTGTCAGATTATCTCATCAGTTCTGATTTGAGTTGCACAAGAATACCCTGCGAAGACCTCTTATGAGCTTGAGCCTGTCACTTCATGTTGCTGAAAAAATATCTGCATTTGCATCTGTGCATTATTTTGCATATGTAAATTGATCTTTCAGATTGGAATGTTACTGAACTACATGTATGACTGTATAAATATAATATGTTACAACTTCCTGGATGAAATGTCGATTACAGAATCACCAAAACCAGAAAACTAGGTTCTTGATTCGATTTCAACAGATGTGGCTCAGTAACCGAAGTATTCAAATCTAAGAGATGGCAGAGGTACACATGTAAAAGATATGCCATGTTCTGATGTTCATCCCGATTCATGGAAGATCCCCAGACAGCCAGACCATTGCACCATCATGTTGAACAGCAGCTACTCTTCCGCGACTGCTGTGGCAGCTGCTGAATTGGCTGTCCTTTCATATGAACTAGATTGGATGCCTTTCTATCCAGGGCTGCCTGGCTCCCAGATTTGCTGCAGATTAGACATAAGAGTTGCAGCAGCATAACTTGTTTATAAGAAACTCTGAAACTTTATGTGTTGCCATGATTGACTCTTTAGCACTTGTTTCGAGGAACGGAATGCATATCTCATCAGCATAACAAGGTTAATACAACATTACGTTGCTAACTACTGATTTTTGCATCAATAAGACATCCGTAATATACTCCCTCCTTCTTATTATCTCCACCATCTAACAACTCGACGCGATGACTAAGACGAGAGATGTGAAGCTTAAATTCCTTTTACATACCGGGTCTGTTGCTTTATTTTTCTACACCCTCAACCTGCATGTGCGTGTGGCCATGTGGAGTACTAGTAAAAGAAAAAACAAAAGCGGAAGTCAAAATCATGTATGTGGACTCTAAATCAATTCGCACATATATAATACGACGTGTTGTTTTAATGGCTCAACTATTAGACGATGTGAATTGTGGAAAAACTGAAAAACGCTTAGATGATAGAGATAATAGGACGAAAAGAGTAATAGAGTTGGCAATTTGCCGTGTGCCACTGCAGTCTGAACAACACTGCTGTCTCAGCCAGATCACGCTTGTTACAAACAAGAAGCTTGCATACAATGTCATTGGTATGCTTATCAATCTCTCTCACCCACCGCTTCACATCGATTGAAGCTCTCCATATATATCCGTAATGTCATAGACGATCTCTGGATTTAGGGGGTGTTTGGTTCTTTAGTCCCAAATTTTAGTCCCGTCATATCAGATGTTTGGATGCTATTTTGGAGTATTAAATGTAGACTATTTATAAAACCCATTTCATAATCAGTGGATTATTCGTGAGACGAATCTAATGAGCCTAATTGCGCCATGATTTGACAATGTGATGCTACAGTAAACATTTGTTAATCATGGATTAATTAGACTTAAAAAAATTGTCTCGTGAATAATCTTCCAATTCTGTAATTATTTTTATAATTAGTTCAAGTTTAATCCTTCAAATTGATGTCCAAATATCCGATGTGACACAGACTAAACTTTAGTCTAGGGAACCAAACACCACCTAATTCACGGGAAACAAATAGAGAAAAATCCACCGGATGTATTCTTCGACCTACTATATAATTAGCGAATTTGAGCATCCACTTGACTATTCATCCGTTAAATCACGATTCTTCATTCACATCTAATAAATCATAACCATCAAATCTTCATTTCTCTTTCTTGAGCTGGCCTAGCCCATTATGACATCCCCTCCTCTCTCTGTCGATGGACCCCGTTTGTTTTATATGGAAGTTAATCTTCTATTTTATATTACAATTATTAATGTATAGAAATCATCAATATATAGAAGCTGATATATTTTATATGCAAATTATTAATAGATGGAAATCATCAATATATATAAGTTGATTTGTTTTATACGAAAATCATTAATATATGGAATGTTTATCATATATATAGAAATCTATGGAAATCTAATTGGTTTTATATAGATATAGAAATAAAATAAATGAAAACTTATTCATAGTAAAATATTATTTTTGGAAGTCTTAGAATCCTCTTTCATGCCTACTCTCTTTCATTCTCTGGCGTCTCCATATAAAATCCAGAGTACATGGCCGAATCGTGTCATTAATTCCAACCCTAGTCTCACGTAGCCGAGCCCGGCCCATGCAATTTTGCTCCACTGCCACCCGTCCTCATCACCGAAAGTCGTATCCATCCTCGCTGTTGACTTCGTTAGGTCCACCGTCCCCTCCCGTCCCCGGTTGCTGCTCTGATCAGATCTCGGCCACTAGATCACCATCGCCGCCTTCATTCCAAACCATCCTCGCAACTCCCGCTCACCGCATGACCACCTATGTTTCATATTTTTTTTTTGTTTTTCAATGTCGTGTAGCATGGGTACACAACAAAGTAAGACAAAGCTTTATCACAAAGAGGGAAGATGAACGAATTGGTTTTCATAATTGTTTTTTATTTTCAATGTTGTGTAGCACGATTACAATACTAATGGGAAACAAATAGATAAAAATTCATATATGTCACTGAAAAAAGTTCACCCGTTTCTACATATATATGTCACTGAAAAATCATTCTTTTTATATATATCAGTACTTTAATTTTTTGTGTTTGTATACGTCACCGACACCAGTTTTAATAATAGTCAATATTAGTTTTTTTCTAAATGCTAAAACTGTCTTGAGGATGATTTAAGCTCGTTGATCAGCTAGCACTCACTCCCTAACATGCGTATACCAATCACTCATCCAATCAAACACAATTAAGATCGATTGGGAGCAAAACAAGCTAGCTGGCTTTGTGAGCCGAGAGTAATTTTGATATTTAGAAAAAATTAACGTCGACTAACATTAAAATTGACGACAATGACATATACGGACACAAAAATTGAAGCAGTGACATATACAAAAATAACAAGTTTTCAATAACATATAAGAGAACAGATGAACTTTAATGATATATATGTAATTTTCTCAAACAAATATTTACTAAAAGCATGCATCAGAATGGAAGTAATTTGTTCACAGGGCAATAAAAACTTGTAATTATTACCAATATAATCATAAAAAGTTTTTTTTTGAAGTTTAGATCTCACCCCGGTTCAATTGTGGGGTGGTCCAGTGAGCAAACCGACCGGTTCCGGTTTTTTTATTTAACTGACGTGGGTGGGCCACAGGGTACGTTCTGCTTGTTGGACCGCGCGTTTTACGCAGGCCATCACAACTAAAGCCTTTGTTTGGATGGGCCTTCGTTTATACATGTATACAAGATATAGATTGTTTTGTTAAAAATAATACATGTTTTATTCAAAATTTCAAATATGATATAGAATTTGTAGACCATCTATACCGATCTAGGCCTATCCACCTAAATCAGATCGGACTATACCGATCAACCCTAGATCAGCAAATGGTCTGCCGATTCGACCTAGATCATCGATCGGCGAATGATATACTAGTCTAGACTCAATCATCTTAGATTGACATATCAAGCACCAGTAGAAACCCAGTGTCAGCTGATCTAGGTCGATCATATAGATCGGCATACCATCTGTTAATCTAGAGTCGATCAGTCTAGATTGATAGAGACCAAATAACGACAGAAGACTATTTTTGCAAATTCTAAAATCCACGTATCAGATTAAAAATTTTAAATAAAAAATATATTATTTAAAACAAAAAATTACAAGATATATTTGTAAATTTTCTGATGGGGGCCAGTAGATTACAGATATGAACTAGAACTCATATAGATAAATTAAGGGCTTCTTTGGAACGCATGAATTTTACACATTTTCACATGAATTATACTAAATCCCTTAAAATTCCTATGAAAAACTCTATTTCAAAAGAACCCTAATATTATAAAATCTAAAAATCATCTTTTGTTTGTATGCCACAACTAATTCATAATTGGTGGATAATCTAGGTCGTGCGTGCACACGGAATGGGCCTAAAAAACCATTCGATTGGCTTCTAACTAAAGATATTCGAGGCGGTTAAATGTCACAATATTGTCATTGAAGCTAGTAGTTTAGTGTGTGCAGTCATTGCTTAATTAGATCTCTTTTCTACGACTGATCAAATCTAGTTTTTTTTTAAAAAATATAAATCTGGAGATACGAATGAATTGAGATTATTTATTGAACAATCTACTTTTTATTTTAAACTAAAAACTACATAAAAATTTAAATTGCTATATTTTCTAAAAAAAACTTTAGATTTAACTTGAATGTTGAATATGAAGTTATACTAGGGCAGTTCCAACACATGCACAGTATCTTAAAAATCATACTCTCAGTTCCGAATTTTTAGTGTGGGTTTGTAACAATTTTTTAACCTCTCTCTTATTTAATCCTTTTTCATCCTTACTTTACTTTGGATGTTGCGATGATATAGTATCTTAATTTAAAAGGTTAATTTCTTTCGTGTTATTATAATTTTTACGGTTTGCCAATATGCTATCGGTGTGTCAATGATAAATGGAGGCTACCATAGTCATTGATAGTGACATATAGAAAATTCTTAAAAATTATAATGGCATGTAAGTAATTTTTTCTAATTTAAACATATTTTTTTGTTTGTTACTCTCTTTTCTTAATTTCTTTGTCACATCATATTTTATTTTTCTTATGTGATAGACTTAATAAATATATAAGACAACATACTACGTGGAGGAGGGTCAGTACTGCTCTTAATAAGTCTTTAAGAGAATTATTTCAACTAAAGTAGTGAACTTAGAACCACGCACGCTACCTTCCGTGAGATGGTTCTTGATAGTTGATATAAGTTCTTTGGATGTGGCCGGATTCAATTCCATCTAACAAGGACGACATGCAGCATCTCGACCGATCTGATAGAGCTCTTGGCGGCCGGTCAAATAAATAAAGCTGCCAAACTAATCAAGCTGATCTCGACACATTCATTAAATTGGCAGATGGTATAGTACCTGCGTAAGTAGGTAGGTTCGATCGCGTGCGGCTTCCTTGGTCAAGATATCGATTTATCTCTCCCGCTGAGCTGAGTCTTTCAAATCAGATGAACAGCCGCATCATCATATCAATCCTGCGTCATATCAATCGAATGATCGATCCATATATATATATCATGCAAATACGGGACCATCTAATCATTGTCAATGATACGTGCACATCAATCGCATTCAATCCACAGCCTGGTTTGCTGTACGCACATCAATCGTCTAGGCCGGCGGCGCGTCGCCTGGTACAGGCAGCTACGCCATGTGCCTGGGGACGGGGAGGCTCGGCGACGTAAGGCGGGCGGTGGTCACCGAAACTCGATGGCGAGGAAGGCGAGCAGTGACCGGCTGGTGAGTCTCAGCGGCGAAAAGGTAGTCACTGGAGTAATACGTACGGGGGCAAACCACAAGAGCGGGATGGCTGGATGAGGATGAAGAGGTAGGGTTTGGGAGTGGGGAATTGGGGATTGACACTAAACTAGAGTTTTTTTTATGTATATGGGTCTATTAGATCGAGAATCTATGGGACCTACGGATCAAATAATAGATCTATACTTGATCCAGTTCAATGCGAGACCCCACCTTGATGGATCCATGGGTCAAAAATTAGACCCGACTTTGGCCCCGTAGGAACCGATCCCTAGCTCTGTTGACTATATTACCACCCTTAGTGTCGAGCTGGCTTGCGTGCAATCAGTAAATATACGATGGTAAAGCTAGAGCAAAATAAAAGAGATTGTGAAATTGTGTTGATATAGACTGATTTTTTTAACTAGACTGCAGATTAAGCTACGATAGGTGTAAAATATTAGACTGAGCTGTAATGAGTGTAAATTATTAAACTAGGGGATTCATATGTGACCAAAATATGAAGATAGTAGCTGATTTTTTATGCATTTGCACACATAAACTACAATCTAGCTATGTGTGTTTGTGTCAAAGTTGGTCCACTTTATACGAAGATAATTTAACTATATTTTGTAATAAATTTATTATATCAATATCTTTTTGTATTATTTAAATATATGCAACATTACAAAATTTCTAACAATGATCTGTATGCTAATCAGTAAACAAGTCAGTGTTTTATAGTTAGACTATATATTAATAGTACAACTAAACATTGGAGATATTACGAACATTTATTTACTATCAAAGCATAAATCCAGAGATACTCCAACCAAATAACTTCATAGTTAGTTTATAGCTGATAGCTCACAATAGTTTTTCTAAAGCTTAGAGATCTTAATAATTTTTTTTCAGAATCTTTAGCTCAAACAAATAGGAAGCTACTAGCTTCGCGTCTCCATGCATACATGCAATTTGGCAATTGGTAGTACTCCCTTGTTAAGATGCCAACGCTATCTGCTAGCTTAGTTTAGCTAACTCGATCGACAACGACGTACATACAGCGTCGTGCATATGCACAATGTCGTTGTCTTGTATATATTTCATCGACCCGGATGACGGCTAACATATATCGATAGCTCGACGACGCTGGCTATCAAGAAGTGGGTTATTGTTGTACGTACAAGTCCTCATGCGCGCTACACGGAAACAACAAGCACCACTTACTCTTCGTCTTGGCCATCAATCCTCTGCAGAAAATTCTTGAGAGAGCGACGGAGTGGGGTATCCTCGAGCCAATCCTTAATGGCTCATTTTTCTCGATCCGTATCTCTCTTTATGCAGACGATGCAGTGATCTTCTCCAAGCCAACCAAAGAGGACATTGATGGATTGTCTGACATCCTTCAAAACTTTGGCCTGGCTTCAGGATTAGTCGTAAATATCTCAAAAAGCCAAGTGGTTCTGATCCAGTGTGAGGAGATAAACCTCGAAGAGATCCAGCAAGGCTTTCCGGCAACAGTGACATGCTTTCCTCTAAAATATCTCGGTCTTCTTCTCTCTATTAATCGGCTTCATCGCGCTGACCTTCATGTCATTGATGACAATGTTTGCTAACCGCCTTTCAGTCTAGAGAGGAAAAATTCTATCTCACATAGCGGTCATCTGACCCTCGTCAAGTCTATACTCTCCTCGATTCCCACCTATTTCTTAACTGCTATTAGAGCGCCCAAATGCATATTAGCGAGCATTGATAAAAGGAGGCATTGTTTCCTTTGGGAAAACTCTCAGCCAATCTCAGGAGGCAAATGCAATATCAATTGGAAGCGTGTTTGTCATCCTACCAAGCTACGTGGTCTTGGGGTCCTAGACCTTGATTGCTTTGCTCGCGCCTTAAGGCTTCGATGGTTGTGGCAAGCCTGGCACGCTGCCTAGAACACTTTGATTGAGGTTGAAACACCTTGTGATGACATCGATATAAATTTCTTTGTCTTGGCTTAACGGAGGGCAACCGAAAGATCTTGCACCAAATGTATATAAGATGGCACGATGAAAGGGGATAACCATTTTCGCAACCCTTCAAAACAACAAATGGGTACATGACCTTAGTTTTGCAAGGTCACCTATATCTTCTCAAGATATAGATGAATTCGTTGGGCTTTGGAATACGATGTCCTCAGTGCAGCTTTAGCCTGAGCTTGAAGGCATGATCACTTGGACCGCTCACATTTCAGTGATCTACAATGCTCACTCAGCTTATCTTTCTCAATTTAATGGCTCAATCACTTCGAACCTTGTTAAGGTAATTTGGAAAGCATGGGACCCACCAAAGTTTAAATTCTTTGCTTGGCTTGCTATCTAAAATAGATTTTGGACCCCAGATCATCTTGCAGTTCGAGGTTGGACACACCATCCGACCTATGTTCTTTGCCATCAAGAGAAAGAGACGGCTTGGCCTATCTTTTACCAATTGTAGATTCTTTAGGAGGATATGCTCAATCATGGCAGATTGGTCTGGGTTCACTTCTCTAAAACCACCAATGGACCCCACAACAACTAATACCTCAATTATGGGATGGTAGGACCATATCATCTTAAGACAAGGTCAACCAAAGAAAGCAAGATCCTCCTTAGTGATCCTCGTGAATTAGGGAATTTGGAAGGAGAGAAACGCTTGGATCTTTCGACACATCAATTCTAGCCCCCTATATCTTGTTTAAAAGATCAAAGAGGAAGCAAGATCATGGTGCGAGATAGGAGCAAATTGTTTGCTAGTGCATAGCTAGGCCTTCCCCCACCCCCACCTCTTACTCCCTTCTCTCTCTCTCCCATCTTGTACATCCTATTCCCGTCGTTTCTTCAAAAAAACTTATAAAAAACATGTGAAACAGAGGCAGTATTTCAGAACAAAATTGTGACGCCCCGATTTAAACAAAATCGAGACATTATTGAATTTCCATAGAAAAACAATAATAACAAGAGGTTCATCATGCGACAACGTACATACGACAGGCATTCATGGTACGCAGACCATATTTATTACATCATTGTTTTAATAAAACAGTAGAGTAAAATAATTAGAAAACGGCATGACGAACTTCTTCTTCAGGATTTTTCTTCTTGACTGGGTTGCTACTCCAGACCGTCTTCAAGATAAGCATCCTCTGTGGGGTCCAACGGGTATGAGTACAAAAAGTACTCAACAAGCCACCGCAAATGCAAGTAATAATGCAGGATAATAAACAAGGAAGGATAAAGGCTAACAATGCGGAAGAAAGCAATTGCAGTTATGGCATTTAGTGTAATCATATTTTAATCATGCGGAAAGTAAACATGAACATCATCAACATCAACTAACTCGAGGAGTACGTTTTACCTCCTCGCACAACAGTCCTTACATGTCAATCCATCATGCACATTCATATTCAAAGTAAACTAACTGGGGGATGTCACGCAACCCGCCCTTGACCGTGGGCTCGGCTTTTCGAAAAGATTTAAGACTCTGATCAGAGATGTACTACTGTACCCACAAGGCACGCACTCATCTCAACGAGATGACCCATTTCACGGGAACTCGTGCCAAAACCTCAATATGAGATGTTCCAAGCGATAACCACCCGCTCTAGGTTTCGCCGGCGCGCCGGGCCGCATCCCGGCTAACGTCGCACCCCCTTTTGCGCCACATTGGTACAAGTCACCCGCAGGTGCAACTTGACCCATCTCCAAGTGGTGGCCTCGGTTTGGAACAACCCATACCTTAGTTAGGACTTACCCACTAGACTTGTGGTTAGTACGTAAGTGTATTGCAACGGATCCCTCAGACCGGTCCTTATAGTGCCCCGGGTGCGACTGACCAATGCCCTAGCTTGCACCCGGAACCCACCATGCATACACTCACAACCATGACTCATCACCAACAGAATTCCCATGGATAAGAAGCAACGGGGATCATATAATAGAACCATTTTGCTACGACTCATTTTTATCCTATAGCGGCCGTGTCAATACATTGGACACTAGCTAATATCATTGATCATATGGTGACAAGGAGGTTAGGCGAGATAGCATGGCTTGGGTTGCACATCAAGGTCGGGGGATCCTAAATAAATATAATGTAAGGGTTCATTTGACTAATGCATATATAACCTATGTGTTTTAGCGATAGTCAATTCAGACATGGGTTCAATATGCTCAAAAGAATTGTTTGGTGACTTGCCTTGTTCAGCAAAGGGAGAGGGAGGGACTTCGGGGAAGTACTCCGGCTCCTCGGCGACGTCGTAGTCTTTTTAATATAAAGATTAAAACAAAAAGAGCATAACACTCAATCAACCATATAACATTACATTACAAGCATATAAGTTAAAGTTAGTTTGATTAAAAATAAATAAACTCAAAGGTTAAGGTTCTGAATTTTATAAATAATTTTAAAGGGATTAAAATGAAGGGTTGTCCTTTTTAGAAAACAAATGTTTAAATGTGATTATTGTCATATTAAATTCTCAAATAAGTGTGAAATGAAAAGTTCATGTCAATTTGGTGGTTTTCAGTGAATGGACAGAAAGGAAATTAATATAAATTTTTCTGAAGTTTAAATATTTTAATCCATATTTTAATCCTAAAGGCTTTTGAATAATTATTTGAATAAACATGAGAATGTCAAAATAAACCTACTGTTTTTATTGCATAAATATGTAGAGAATAATTTTATGAATTTTCTAAAATTGGAATGGTAATTTTTAGAGTCCAAATGCATTAGATATGAATTTTACAAGTTTAAAAGCATTTCTGGAATTTATTTTCAAATTTTAAACCTCTCGGGTCCACGGTGAGCCAGGCCCACGGTGAACCCGCGCACTGTGCGCGTGCGCCGGGTCGATCTGGACCGTCGGATCCAGATCCGACGCGCGAGGGCGAGGCGGGACGCGTAAGTGGCTACGGACGGCCAGGATTAAAACGTGCGAAGGGGTACCACGTGGACGCACGAGATTAAACGCGGGGTTTTAAAACTAACGGACGCACGAGATCGCACCGTACCGCTTCACTCAGATCCGACGGCGCCGATTAAATCGCACGAGGGATTAAATCCGGGCCGTTAGATCTGGACCGCACGGCGTGGATCGAATCCGACACGGCACGGGTACTCGACCCGTGCCGGTCGTCTTCTCCGACGACGGCGAGCGGGCCAGCGGCCACGGCGATCGATGGCGGTCGATGCTAGGTCCTAAAATGGAACGAGGGTGCTACGGGGATCACGAGGGTACCTCGGCGGTGAGAAAAGGTCGACGGGGTGAGGCCGGCGACGAGCGGAGGCGGTAGAGGCGTTCGGGCTCCTCGTCGGCGATGGTGTTCCGGCGGGGTACGACGTCGGCGGAGGGGTGGCCGAGGTCGGGGTCGTTCTTGCGGTCACGTTGGTGGCGGAGGCACTGGCGGAGGTGGTCTGAGGCGAGGGCGAACGGCGGCCGGAGACGAAATAGAGGGAGTGCTCTAACCGGCGAAGTGCGGGCGCTCTGCTTGGTCTGAGTGCGAATGGTTGCGTGAACCAAACGCGGTGGAGGCCAGGTGCTTAAATAGAGGCATCGGCGAGGGTTAACGGGCACCGCATGCAAGGAAAGCCGAGGAGGGCTTTAACTCGCCGGCGATGGCGCGACCGTGCGCGTGAGGGCGGTCCAGGGGCTTAAACGCGCGCATTAACGTGCTTAAATGACCGGCGGGGCTCGGGGAAGTTAATGACGGGCTCGGTTTAACGGAAGGGGGAACCGGCGAGGGGATCCGAGGCGAAGTCTTCGCCGGCGGGATTAGGGGGGGCCGGCGCGGGGTTGAAGACGATTCTGACGAGCGGGGGCCACAAGCCAGTGAGCGCGAGCGGGCGAGGGTGGCGCCTGACGGGTGGGGTCGAGGTGTCGGGTTCGCGCGCGAGGGAAGGGATTCGGCGCCGACAGGTGGGACCGAGTTGTCAGCCAGAGGCGAGCGCGGTAACGGGCTGGGCCGGCCGGGAGAGAGAGAAGGGAGGGGAGGAGCCCATTACTGTTCTATTACCTTTCTGAATAAAAATAATTCCAGAAAATAGATTAAAAGATTAGGGCTACTTCCAAGGCTGGTAAAAATTTATAAAAATTCTCAAAATTATATTTTGGCCTTAGGATCATATACAAAAAGTTTCACCTCCTAATTTGGTCATCTACTCTATGTTGTAGTTCAAAAGGGTATAAAAGGGATTTAAAAGTATTTTCTGAAATAAAAATTCCCAGAAATTGAATTTAATAATATTTTTATTGGTTTGAAAATTTGGGGTGTCACAAACCTATCCCCCTTACAAGAATCTCGTCCTCGAGATTGGAACGTTTACTCGAATAGCTCGGGGTATTGGGCTTTCAGCTCGTCTTCTTTTTCCCAAGTGGCTTCTTCTGCGGGATGGTTGTTCCATTGGACTTTGCAGAAGCGGACGATGCGACTTCTGGTTACTCTCTCCTTGGTTTCCAAAATCTTGATGGGTCTCTCTATGTAGGTCAAGTCTTCTTGGACATTGAGCTGCTGAAGGTCGGCTTGCTCGATGGGTACGCGGAGGCACTTCTTCAGCTGAGAGACATGGAACACATCATGAACTCCTGCCAGGGATGGAGGCAGTTCAAGTTGATATGCCACTTCTCCTTGTCGACGGAGGATCTGGAAAGGTCCGACGTAGCGGGGTGCTAGTTTGCCTTTCATGTTGAACCTTTGAGTGCCACGGAGGGGAGTGACCCGGAGGTAGACATAATCGCCCTCCTCAAAGGCTAGATCTCTTCGACGGTTGTCGGCATAGCTCTTTTGCCTGGATTGGGCTGCCTTCAGTCGGTCTCTTATGATTTTAACCTTCTCTTCAGCTTCTCTCAATAGGTCAGTCCCAAACAGTTGTGATTCTCCAGTTTGATCCCAGAGCAACGGCGTTCTGCACTTACGCCCATAGAGTGCTTCGAACGGAGACATTTGCAGGCTGGCTTGATAGCTGTTGTTGTAAGAGAACTCTGCATAAGGTAAGTTCTTGTCCCACATTCCGCCAAAGTCTAGAGCACAAGCTCTAAGCATATCTTCCAATATCTGGTTGACCCTTTCGGTTTGACCGTCGGTCTGTGGATGATAGGCGGTGCTAAAGTTCAGCCGGGTGCCGAGTTCCTCTTGAAGGTTCTTCCAAAACTTGGAGGTAAACTGACTCCCGCGGTCAGATACAATCTTCTTGGGAACTCCGTGGAGGCACACGATCCGGGTCATATACAACTCAGCCAACTTGGCGACGGTGTAAGTTGTCTTGACCGGAACGAAGTGAGCTACCTTGGTGAGTCGATCGACGATCACCCAGATAGAATCATGACCAGCTTGGGTCCTGGGTAGTCCCGTGATGAAGTCCATTCCTATTTCTTCCCACTTCCATTCAGGGACTTTGAGGGGTTGAAGAAGTCCGGCAGGTCTCTGATGCTCTGCCTTGACTCGCCGGCATGTGTCGCACTTGGCCACATACTCAGCTATTTCTCTCTTCATGCTGACCCAACAATATTTCTCCTTTAGGTCTTGATACATCTTTGTACTCCCGGGATGGATGGAGTATAGAGTATCGTGGGCTTCTTGAAGGATGAGAGTCTTCAACTCAGGTAGGTCGGGTACGCATACTCGGTTTCCGAACCAAATGGTACCATGTTCATCCTCGGAGAATCCGGGGGCTTTACCCTTCCTCATGTTTTGTTGGATCTCTAGGATATCGGGGTCTTCCTTCTGCTTCTCTCGGATCTGGTCTATTAAGACAGGCCGAGACTCCAAGGCAGCGAGGTACTCTCGAGTGGTGATCCCTAGGTTTAGCCTTTCCATCTCTTTATAAAGTAGAGGAGCCTGGTCTTGAATTAGGATGGCATTGCAGTACCCTTTTCGACTAAGAGCGTCTGCCACCACATTCGCCTTGCCCGGATGATAATGGATGCCCAAGTCGTAATCCTTGATCAGTTCCAACCATCTCCTTTGCCTGAGATTCAGATCTGGTTGGGTGAATATGTACTTGAGGCTCTTGTGGTCGGTGAAGACCTCACACCGGTTTCCCACAAGGTAATGTCTCCATATCTTCAAGGCATGAACTACGGCTGCTAGTTCCAGGTCGTGGGTTGGGTAGTTCAGCTCATGCGGTCTCAATTGCCGGGAGGCATAGGATATCACTTTCCCTTCTTGCATTAAGACACATCCCAATCCTTGACGAGAGGCATCACAGTAGACGTGGAAGTCTTTCCGGATGTCTGGCAGAGTCAGAATGGGAGCTGACACAAGCTTCTTCTTGAGAGTCTGGAAGCTTTCTTCGCAGTCGGGGGTCCAATCAAACTTCACCTCTTTCTGCAGAAGTCTGGTCATAGGCTTGGCGATCTTGGAAAAATTCTCGATGAACCGGCGGTAGTATCCGGCCAATCCGAGAAAACTCCGGATCTCGGTCACGGTCGTTGGCTGTAGCCAGTTGGTTACCGCCTCAACGGTGGTTGGGTCCACTGCTATTCCTCCGGCAGATATAACATGGCCGAGGAACTTCACCTCAGACGACCAAAATTCGCATTTGCTGTATTTGGCGTACAGTTGCTGCTCCCTTAGCTTTCCGAGGGTCAGACGGAGGTGAGTCTCGTGTTCTTCCTTGGTCTTGGAGTAAACGAGGATATCGTCGATGAATACCACGATGAACTTATCCAGGAACTCCATGAATACGTTGTTCATCATGTTCATGAAAAAGGCCGGGGCATTCGTGAGTCCGAACGACATCACTGTGTACTCGTAGAGTCCATAGCGGGAGGTGAAAGCAGTCTTGGGTATATCTTCCTCCCTGATCCTCAACTGGTGGTAACCTGACCTGAGGTCAATCTTGGAAAACACCGAGGATCCTTTCAGCTGATCGAACAGGTCGTCGATCCGAGGCAATGGGTATTTGTTCTTGATGGTTACGTCGTTCAGGGCTCTATAGTCCACGCACATCCTCTTGGTCTTGTCCTTCTTCATGGCAAATATGACCGGTGCACCCCAAGGTGAGGTACTCGGTCGGATGTAACCTTTCTGCTCTAGGTCTTCGGTGTTGCTCTTGACTTCGGCTAGTTCATTGGCGGCCATTCGGTATGGGCGCTTGGAGATTGGAGTGGTCCCCGGGACAAGCTCGATTCTGAATTCGATGTCCCGCTTGGGAGGCATTCCGGGCAGATCTTCGGGGAAAACATCTGCAAACTCCTTGACTATTGGTACTTCCTCAAGAGCCATAGAGCGAAGGGATGCTCCGAGTGGTTTGCGGCTGATCATCCGAAAGGTGACGGTTACGCCTTCAGGACTGGTCACCGTGACGGACTTGTTGGCACAGTCGATCACTCCCTTGTGCTTCATCAACCAATCCATACCTAATATAAGGTCGAGTCCGGTGCATTGGATGAGGACAGGCTCGGCCCGAAACGGCACTCCTTGGATGTCAAGTTGAACCTTAGGGCTGTAGAAGCGAGCTGAGGTCCTATTACCGGGGGTGGCAATCACCATGGGAATTGGTAGAGGGAGCACGTCCAGATGGTTTGTTTTTGCAAAATCTTCCGAGACAAAGGAGTGGGTTGCTCCAGAGTCAAATAATATGACGGCCGGTACGGAATTCATAGTAAACGTACCGAGTACGACTTCAGGCGCCTCCTGAGCTTCCTCCGCGCTGATGTGGTTGACGCGGGCGCGAACGGCCTGGTGGGGTGCTGCGCCTTGGTTCTGCTTGGGGTGAGGACACTGGTGCGAATAGTGTCCTTCCTTACGGCAGTTGAAGCAGACGACCGGCCTTCCTTGACGATCCCTCAAGATCGGGGCCTTGGCGGCCGGTGCCGGCTGAGCGGCCGGAGCTGGTGGAGCGGGGCGAGGATGCCCGGCGTTGGATCCACCGGCTGCGTGAGGAGGCCTGTAGGCGGGTCGAGGATGGTAGGCGGGCGCTGGTGGCGGAGGGACGAAGCGTGGCCTCTGAGTGTTCGCCTGCTGGTGCTTGAAGGCGATCATCTTCCTCTTCTTGAGGTCCAGCTTGTTCTGCTCAGTCTCTTGGATGAGCGCTTTGTTGACCAGCCGCTGGAAGTCGGCGAAGTCGGCGGCGACGAGCTGGATGGACAGCTCATCCTTAAGTCCCCTGAGGAACTTGGCTTGGCGGAGGGCGTCGGTGCGCACTTCCTCCGGCGCGTAGCGGGCGAGGCGGTTGAACTCATGGAGGTACTCCATGACAGTCCTGTTGCCCTGCTGCAGGTCGCGGAATTCCTGCTGTTTGACCGCGATGACACCGGCGGGGACGTGAGCGGCACGAAAGGCGATGGTGAACTCCGCCCAAGTCACCATGTGGCCCTCTGGCTGGGACGCGCGATAGTTGTCCCACCACTCGGCGGCGGGACCCTGGAGCTGATGAGTGGCGAAGGCCACTCGCTCCCGGTCTGTGCAGGGGAGGAGGTCGAGCTTCTTCTCGATGGTGCGAAGCCAATCTCCGGCCTCCATCGGGTTGGTTGTGCTCGAGAAGATGGGCGGGCGCACGCGCAAGAACTCGGAGAGTTGCGGAGCGGCCGCGGGTGCTGGTGCGCGAGGGGCGGGGTCCCCGTTCTGCAGACGGTCCAACTGAGCCTGTTGGTGCTGCATTTGGGTGAGGAGGGCGGTGATCAGATGATTCTGATTCGCCATCATTTCCGCCAAGGTGGGGTGATTGGCGGAAGGCGACCCAGACTGACGTGGGCCCGTTGCACCCCAGTTGGGTACAACACCCTCAGGCGCATCTCGGCTTCCTCCTGCTCCGTTGTTAGAGCCGGTGTTCTGGTGGTCGGCCATCTTCTGAATATCCAAAGCGATAAAGCAAAGAATGACGAGATGATAATACAATCAGATAAGATTCAAGCGCATAATTATATAGTGGCATAAAGTGTTTGTTACAATCAAGTTTTTATTCTACCCATGACACACTCGTCGTGGGCAGCACCACATACAAAAGTTTGATTCTTATTTAGCTAGCGTCTCCTAACGCCTACTCGCCACCGGAGGCGGTCTCCGTGCTCTCGGAACCACGAGCGCGCGGCTCCAGAGAGATGGTGGGCTCGAGAAAATTCTCGATGATGGAGTCGGAGACGAGGCCGGGGCGTGGTGTAGGGGCGCTGGTGGAAGGCCTGGCGGGGGAGGGTCGTGGCGGGATCCTCTTGGGGCGAGGGAGGGGCTCACGGATAGGCTTCTTCTTCCTTGGAAGAAGAGGAACCATCTCCGTGATGTCCTTCTGCAGCTCCATGATCTTGCGCTGCAGCTCGCCGTTCTGCTGGATCAGGTTCTTCGTTTCTTCACGAAGAAACGCAACCGCCTCATAGTGCTCGTCGGCGTCGAGCACCGCCTCGGTGTGGAGATCATCCATGGCCTGCAGAAGACGCGACTGCCGAGCCATGACCGGATCACGCACGGAGTGAACTCCGAGGTAGATACTACGGTGGGCTCCGGGAGTACGCTTCGGCACAAGCCGGAAGGATGAGTTCTGAAGACGATCGTCGTAGATCATCCTCAGCTCCATGAGGGCCTGGAGGGCGACTCGTTGGCACGCGACGTCGAAAGTCGGGCCTCCAAGTGCGGTGGTGTAGGGCGGCAGATGTTCTCCGGAGCCATGGACGGTGAGGGAGACGTCGCAAGGCCCGGCGAACTCGTCGGGGTAGACTCCTTGAAATTCGGGTTCGAAGAGGAACCCGAGGAAGGTGAGCATCATGCGGAGCTCCCGGACGAAGCCCTCATAGTGGCGGCAGTAACTGTGAACTTGGTAGACTGGCATCTACAAAACAGCAAGTTGAATAAAAGTGAGGAGAGGAACAAAGTTTATGGAGTAGATTTTCAAGAAATAATTTCCTATGGCTTAATGGCTAGGCGGGTCTGTTTGGCTTCCTACAGTCAAGTCGGCTCTGATACCATCTTGTGACGCCCCGATTTAAACAAAATCGAGACATTATTGAATTTCCATAGAAAAACAATAATAACAAGAGGTTCATCATGCGACAACGTACATACGACAGGCATTCATGGTACGCAGACCATATTTATTACATCATTGTTTTAATAAAACAGTAGAGTAAAATAATTAGAAAACGGCATGACGAACTTCTTCTTCAGGATTTTTCTTCTTGACTGGGTTGCTACTCCAGACCGTCTTCAAGATAAGCATCCTCTGTGGGGTCCAACGGGTATGAGTACAAAAAGTACTCAACAAGCCACCACAAATGCAAGTAATAATGCAGGATAATAAACAAGGAAGGATAAAGGCTAACAATGCGGAAGAAAGCAATTGCAGTTATGGCATTTAGTGTAATCATATTTTAATCATGCGGAAAGTAAACATGAACATCATCAACATCAACTAACTCGAGGAGTACGTTTTACCTCCTCGCACAACAGTCCTTACATGTCAATCCATCATGCACATTCATATTCAAAGTAAACTAACTGGGGGATGTCACGCAACCCGCCCTTGATCGTGGGCTCGGCTTTTCGAAAAGATTTAAGACTCTGATCAGAGATGTACTACTGTACCCACAAGGCACGCACTCATCTCAACGAGATGACCCATTTCACGGGAACTCGTGCCAAAACCTCAATATGAGATGTTCCAAGCGATAACCACCCGCTCTAGGTTTCGCCGGCGCGCCGGGCCGCATCCCGGCTAACGTCGCACCCCCTTTTGCGCCACATTGGTACAAGTCACCCGCAGGTGCAACTTGACCCATCTCCAAGTGGTGGCCTCGGTTTGGAACAACCCATACCTTAGTTAGGACTTACCCACTAGACTTGTGGTTAGTACGTAAGTGTATTGCAACGGATCCCTCAGACCGGTCCTTATAGTGCCCCGGGTGCGACTGACCAATGCCCTAGCTTGCACCCGGAACCCACCATGCATACACTCACAACCATGACTCATCACCAACAGAATTCCCATGGATAAGAAGCAACGGGGATCATATAATAGAACCATTTTGCTACGACTCATTTTTATCCTATAGCGGCCGTGTCAATACATTGGACACTAGCTAATATCATTGATCATATGGTGACAAGGAGGTTAGGCGAGATAGCATGGCTTGGGTTGCACATCAAGGTCGGGGGATCCTAAATAAATATAATGTAAGGGTTCATTTGACTAATGCATATATAACCTATGTGTTTTAGCGATAGTCAATTCAGACATGGGTTCAATATGCTCAAAAGAATTGTTTGGTGACTTGCCTTGTTCAGCAAAGGGAGAGGGAGGGACTTCGGGGAAGTACTCCGGCTCCTCGGCGACGTCGTAGTCTTTTTAATATAAAGATTAAAACAAAAAGAGCATAACACTCAATCAACCATATAACATTACATTACAAGCATATAAGTTAAAGTTAGTTTGATTAAAAATAAATAAACTCAAAGGTTAAGGTTCTGAATTTTATAAATAATTTTAAAGGGATTAAAATGAAGGGTTGTCCTTTTTAGAAAACAAATGTTTAAATGTGATTATTGTCATATTAAATTCTCAAATAAGTGTGAAATGAAAAGTTCATGTCAATTTGGTGGTTTTCAGTGAATGGACAGAAAGGAAATTAATATAAATTTTTCTGAAGTTTAAATATTTTAATCCATATTTTAATCCTAAAGGCTTTTGAATAATTATTTGAATAAACATGAGAATGTCAAAATAAACCTACTGTTTTTATTGCATAAATATGTAGAGAATAATTTTATGAATTTTCTAAAATTGGAATGGTAATTTTTAGAGTCCAAATGCATTAGATATGAATTTTACAAGTTTAAAAGCATTTCTGGAATTTATTTTCAAATTTTAAACCTCTCGGGTCCACGGTGAGCCAGGCCCACGGTGAACCCGCGCACTGTGCGCGTGCGCCGGGTCGATCTGGACCGTCGGATCCAGATCCGACGCGCGAGGGCGAGGCGGGACGCGTAAGTGGCTACGGACGGCCAGGATTAAAACGTGCGAAGGGGTACCACGTGGACGCACGAGATTAAACGCGGGGTTTTAAAACTAACGGACGCACGAGATCGCACCGTACCGCTTCACTCAGATCCGACGGCGCCGATTAAATCGCACGAGGGATTAAATCCGGGCCGTTAGATCTGGACCGCACGACGTGGATCGAATCCGACACGGCACGGGTACTCGACCCGTGCCGGTCGTCTTCTCCGACGACGGCGAGCGGGCCAGCGGCCACGGCGATCGATGGCGGTCGATGCTAGGTCCTAAAATGGAACGAGGGTGCTACGGGGATCACGAGGGTACCTCGGCGGTGAGAAAAGGTCGACGGGGTGAGGCCGGCGACGAGCGGAGGCGGTAGAGGCGTTCGGGCTCCTCGTCGGCGATGGTGTTCCGGCGGGGTAAGACGTCGGCGGAGGGGTGGCCGAGGTCGGGGTCGTTCTTGCGGTCACGTTGGTGGCGGAGGCACTGGCGGAGGTGGTCTGAGGCGAGGGCGAACGGCGGCCGGAGACGAAATAGAGGGAGTGCTCTAACCGGCGAAGTGCGGGCGCTCTGCTTGGTCTGAGTGCGAATGGTTGCGTGAACCGAACGCGGTGGAGGCCAGGTGCTTAAATAGAGGCATCGGCGAGGGTTAACGGGCACCGCATGCAAGGAAAGCCGAGGAGGGCTTTAACTCGCCGGCGATGGCGCGACCGTGCGCGTGAGGGCGGTCCAGGGGCTTAAACGCGCGCATTAACGTGCTTAAATGACCGGCGGGGCTCGGGGAAGTTAATGACGGGCTCGGTTTAA
The DNA here is from genome assembly GCA_019279435.1 of Zizania palustris. NCBI lineage: Eukaryota > Viridiplantae > Streptophyta > Magnoliopsida > Poales > Poaceae > Zizania > Zizania palustris. The sequence goes on along the minus strand of JAAALK010000086.1, from coordinate 13,506,324 downwards.
CGGAAGGGGGAACCGGCGAGGGGATCCGAGGCGAAGTCTTCGCCGGCGGGATTAGGGGGGGCCGGCGCGGGGTTGAAGACGATTCTGACGAGCGGGGGCCACAAGCCAGTGAGCGCGAGCGGGCGAGGGTGGCGCCTGACGGGTGGGGTCGAGGTGTCGGGTTCGCGCGCGAGGGAAGGGATTCGGCGCCGACAGGTGGGACCGAGTTGTCAGCCAGAGGCGAGCGCGGTAACGGGCTGGGCCGGCCGGGAGAGAGAGAAGGGAGGGGAGGAGCCCATTACTGTTCTATTACCTTTCTGAATAAAAATAATTCCAGAAAATAGATTAAAAGATTAGGGCTACTTCCAAGGCTGGTAAAAATTTATAAAAATTCTCAAAATTATATTTTGGCCTTAGGATCATATACAAAAAGTTTCACCTCCTAATTTGGTCATCTACTCTATGTTGTAGTTCAAAAGGGTATAAAAGGGATTTAAAAGTATTTTCTAAAATAAAAATTCCCAGAAATTGAATTTAATAATATTTTTATTGGTTTGAAAATTTGGGGTGTCACAAAAATATTGTACGATGAAACCACTACCAGAGAGTGCACCATTAGTACCGATTGTAAACCCTCCTTTTGTCTCGATTTTTGATCCGATATTGTCCATCCGAGATTAAAAGGGTAGCACATTAGTCTTGGTACTAATACACCCATCTAGTCTTAGGTTGGAAAACCAACTGGGACTAATTCTCCATGCATTAGTACTGATTGAGACTAATCACCAGTACTAAAATCTATAACTTTAGTGTCGGCTTGATTTCTCAGCCAGTACTAAATACATAATTTTTTAAATTATTATCTATTGTGATCTTAGTGAACTAGTAATGCATACTTTTTGGTCACACACTAAAACACGCGTGGCCTGGGAGATTTGCTTAACTCCAGTATAGGTCCTATGTCTTAGTTCAGGGCATGCCAATCAGTTTGACCCTGGAACTGATAAGGGATCGAAAAATATAGACGTCAGTAGCATAGCCGATCGGCTGGCAAGCCGATGACTGTGGCATAAAAGATAAAACCATGAACTGGCGTGCCAATCAGCCATACGGCCGATAGAGAAAACATGATGTGCATATAGGCCGATGGACACCCTTCGACGGTGAATATGATACGGAGATGAATTAAAGATAACCTATCAATTTGTACTATGATAGAAATAAATAAAGCATGTTAGATAACAGATCTATATTATGGAAATCATCACAATAACTAAATCAGACCTAACCGAGATAGTAGCTAGTCACGATGATCTAAACAATATATCAACGAATTGGGCAAACTTTATTTATATGAACAGTATACGACATAAAAAAGATACAACAACAAGAGATGTCGGATTTAACCAATGAAGCCTCAAGCTATCAAACCCAGATCACTTCAATCTAAGAGATCAAACCCAACTGATGCAGCCTTAGACCTAGCCAAATACACTGAGAACAACCAATGACTGTGCTATTTCATCGTTCTCCCCAAGAGATTGAACTAAATCGATGCAGCCGTGAGGAGACTAACCTAGTTGGCATGGAAGTTGGGGTGACGGGACTCACCTCTTCACTGGAGATAAAATTGATGCAGCCTAGCTCCGAGAGCCCGAGTCCCACCAGATAACCTTGGGGCACAAGGGTGGCGTTGCGCAGATTGTAGATTGAACGAGAGTTAAACTAATCCTAACCTAAGGGATACATATTTATAGTCTGTATACTTGCCGTCCAAGTAACCTATCCAGCGATTTTAGATGAATATGTAACCGTTGTTGCGCTTATCTCCATTGGCTTCCCTTTTTGATCATACAGTTGTTGTGGATGGACTTATTTGACTTAATTTGACCGAATCTTCCTTGACCTTCTGTTGACTGTGTGCCTTTCTTGGTGGGCCTTGGGCTTTACCAATTCTTGGCGTCAACACATGCCCCCAAGTTGTGAGGCGTTAAGAGGCATATGACGCTTTGAACTACCAATCATAATTACTTTACACTGCCAAGTCTTTTCACACGGTCGTCTCACATTCATTGCCATCAGCCGGAAAAACTCTTCGCCTTCGCTTCTCGCGAAAGGTACGATGCGGTCGCCAAAAAATCACCCTAGTCAATAAATATTCGTCTTCCATATTCTTCCTTCCACACTTTTTGCTCACTAGTACTCTGGCTTTCAACCCATCGTCATTGGCTTCTGCTACTTCTTGATCATCACCATATTGTCGTCTTCTTCTTCATCACATCACATCGAGAGGACAGTAGAATGGCTGATTTGAACAGGATCCCACTAGTATGTCTTTGCTTTTCATACATTTGGCCCTCCTTTCTTTTCTATGTGGATTTCATCCCTTTTCTAAGCCATTTTTCTTTCATGTAGGCTCTCCGGAACCAGTCTTCATACCGATCGTCACTCACCCATACAACTTCTTCTTGGTCCCCTTAGGTGACTCCGATCCAATCAACTTCGTAAATACCGAGACCTACCGAATCTCTTTCAAGTGTTCCCCCATGCGTCCTTCTGACTGGGACCTTGGCTTCGCGACCTTTCCTTCCTCCATCCCTAGATGGCATGACTGGTACCATAGGGTATTGGCCACTTACCACACCTTCTAGCGGTGGAGGCCAGGTGCTTAAATAGAGGCATCGGCGAGGGTTAACGGGCACCGCATGCAAGGAAAGCCGAGGAGGGCTTTAACTCGCCGGCGATGGCGCGACCGTGCGCGTGAGGGCGGTCCAGGGGCTTAAACGCGCGCATTAACGTGCTTAAATGACCGGCGGGGCTCGGGGAAGTTAATGACGGGCTCGGTTTAACGGAAGGGGGAACCGGCGAGGGGATCCGAGGCGAAGTCTTCGCCGGCGGGATTAGGGGGGGCCGGCGCGGGGTTGAAGACGATTCTGACGAGCGGGGGCCACAAGCCAGTGAGCGCGAGCGGGCGAGGGTGGCGCCTGACGGGTGGGGTCGAGGTGTCGGGTTCGCGCGCGAGGGAAGGGATTCGGCGCCGACAGGTGGGACCGAGTTGTCAGCCAGAGGCGAGCGCGGTAACGGGCTGGGCCGGCCGGGAGAGAGAGAAGGGAGGGGAGGAGCCCATTACTGTTCTATTACCTTTCTGAATAAAAATAATTCCAGAAAATAGATTAAAAGATTAGGGCTACTTCCAAGGCTGGTAAAAATTTATAAAAATTCTCAAAATTATATTTTGGCCTTAGGATCATATACAAAAAGTTTCACCTCCTAATTTGGTCATCTACTCTATGTTGTAGTTCAAAAGGGTATAAAAGGGATTTAAAAGTATTTTCTGAAATAAAAATTCCCAGAAATTGAATTTAATAATATTTTTATTGGTTTGAAAATTTGGGGTGTCACAAAAATATTGTACGATGAAACCACTACCAGAGAGTGCACCATTAGTACCGATTGTAAACCCTCCTTTTGTCTCGATTTTTGATCCGATATTGTCCATCCGAGATTAAAAGGGTAGCACATTAGTCTTGGTACTAATACACCCATCTAGTCTTAGGTTGGAAAACCAACTGGGACTAATTCTCCATGCATTAGTACTGATTGAGACTAATCACCAGTACTAAAATCTATAACTTTAGTGTCGGCTTGATTTCTCAGCCAGTACTAAATACATAATTTTTTAAATTATTATCTATTGTGATCTTAGTGAACTAGTAATGCATACTTTTTGGTCACACACTAAAACACGCGTGGCCTGGGAGATTTGCTTAACTCCAGTATAGGTCCTATGTCTTAGTTCAGGGCATGCCAATCAGTTTGACCCTGGAACTGATAAGGGATCGAAAAATATAGACGTCAGTAGCATAGCCGATCGGCTGGCAAGCCGATGACTGTGGCATAAAAGATAAAACCATGAACTGGCGTGCCAATCAGCCATACGGCCGATAGAGAAAACATGATGTGCATATAGGCCGATGGACACCCTTCGACGGTGAATATGATACGGAGATGAATTAAAGATAACCTATCAATTTGTACTATGATAGAAATAAATAAAGCATGTTAGATAACAGATCTATATTATGGAAATCATCACAATAACTAAATCAGACCTAACCGAGATAGTAGCTAGTCACGATGATCTAAACAATATATCAACGAATTGGGCAAACTTTATTTATATGAACAGTATACGACATAAAAAAGATACAACAACAAGAGATGTCGGATTTAACCAATGAAGCCTCAAGCTATCAAACCCAGATCACTTCAATCTAAGAGATCAAACCCAACTGATGCAGCCTTAGACCTAGCCAAATACACTGAGAACAACCAATGACTGTGCTATTTCATCGTTCTCCCCAAGAGATTGAACTAAATCGATGCAGCCGTGAGGAGACTAACCTAGTTGGCATGGAAGTTGGGGTGACGGGACTCACCTCTTCACTGGAGATAAAATTGATGCAGCCTAGCTCCGAGAGCCCGAGTCCCACCAGATAACCTTGGGGCACAAGGGTGGCGTTGCGCAGATTGTAGATTGAACGAGAGTTAAACTAATCCTAACCTAAGGGATACATATTTATAGTCTGTATACTTGCCGTCCAAGTAACCTATCCAGCGATTTTAGATGAATATGTAACCGTTGTTGCGCTTATCTCCATTGGCTTCCCTTTTTGATCATACAGTTGTTGTGGATGGACTTATTTGACTTAATTTGACCGAATCTTCCTTGACCTTCTGTTGACTGTGTGCCTTTCTTGGTGGGCCTTGGGCTTTACCAATTCTTGGCGTCAACACATGCCCCCAAGTTGTGAGGCGTTAAGAGGCATATGACGCTTTGAACTACCAATCATAATTACTTTACACTGCCAAGTCTTTTCACACGGTCGTCTCACATTCATTGCCATCAGCCGGAAAAACTCTTCGCCTTCGCTTCTCGCGAAAGGTACGATGCGGTCGCCAAAAAATCACCCTAGTCAATAAATATTCGTCTTCCATATTCTTCCTTCCACACTTTTTGCTCACTAGTACTCTGGCTTTCAACCCATCGTCATTGGCTTCTGCTACTTCTTGATCATCACCATATTGTCGTCTTCTTCTTCATCACATCACATCGAGAGGACAGTAGAATGGCTGATTTGAACAGGATCCCACTAGTATGTCTTTGCTTTTCATACATTTGGCCCTCCTTTCTTTTCTATGTGGATTTCATCCCTTTTCTAAGCCATTTTTCTTTCATGTAGGCTCTCCGGAACCAGTCTTCATACCGATCGTCACTCACCCATACAACTTCTTCTTGGTCCCCTTAGGTGACTCCGATCCAATCAACTTCGTAAATACCGAGACCTACCGAATCTCTTTCAAGTGTTCCCCCATGCGTCCTTCTGACTGGGACCTTGGCTTCGCGACCTTTCCTTCCTCCATCCCTAGATGGCATGACTGGTACCTTAGGGTATTGGCCACTTACCACACCTTCTAGTAAGAGATCGATATCGGTCACTGTATCGGTCTCTCCCTCGTCGCGCCATTCCAAAATGAACTAATGTTGGCCGCATCGTGTTACTTGTGGTCTGACGCCCTCAATGCTTTCCTTTTTGTCCATGGACCGATGAGCCCCTCCTTGCTCGGCGTCTATTTTTTGACTTTCCTTGACATTAGTTCACCGGTCCTCTCCTTCCCTCTTCGTTTCCAGTCGTCACACAACCTGGGTGCCGACTTGACCGATAACTAGAGCCGATACATCAGACAACACAACAAGAAAGTTAGCCCAGTCGGCACCCGTGAACACATCGCCTTCCTCACCCTCTAGCTAGAGGAATTTGTTTTCTGTGTGTCGGCCCCAACCCCAACTCTGTAGTTCCAATACTTGGCCGAACGACTTGCCACCCACGAGCGGATCCCCCTAGGTTGTTATCTTCTCGAGGCCACCTATCGTCTCCTCTACCTTGTGTCAGTTGACTTATCGGCTGGCAACTTCATCGGCCGACGTCGGGGTCCATGGTAGCTTCTCCAACTCTGACTGAATGTCTACACCGCTGAAGCCATTGGAGAGGCTTCTTTTCCCAATCGCTCTTTCCCAACAATTTTTCAGAGTCGGCGCCTCCCACTTTCCGTTGGTGTCGCTCCTTAGGCGAAGCGGCCTCGTTTCATCCTTCCATCCCCATCTGTTCCACGGCTTTAGCCACATCCTTCAAGTTCTTCTACCTCGGATTCTCCAGTCAGTTTTCTTGGATTTCTTATGGTTTCCATTCAGGGTATGCACTCCCCAACCGACTGGTTTTTCCCAATGTATCCCGAGACACAGAGTTCTTTCGTATCTTCTTTGTCGCCTCCTTTCCATGCTTTCTCCCCGTCAATTTTACCAATGACCGTTCCCGGTGGTGCTCTTATGAGTTCTACCACCCGTCGGTGTTCTCGAGACAGTTGGGCTTCGACCAGCTTCCTCCTCGCCTCTTCTTCGTCGGACGGATCCAGGCCCATAGAAAGGTGATGAGTGCGCTGGAGTGGGATCGCCTCTCCCATATGACCAATGGGCTGCCCTCTGGAAGGGTCGCTACCTGGAGGACCTGTCGGGCGACATCTTCCGCCTTCCGTGAGTGGTGGGGTGAGGTGAAGCTCCATGTCTTCAACATATCCTCGTTAGTCTATCGGGAATGACTTCATCCGACTGGTGCTGAGGCAGGTCCCGACATGAGTACCTTGGCCTTCTCTTTTCCTTTCACCGCTCCTATTCTTCTCATCTCATCGGACCTTGCCTTTTCCTTTTGTAGGACATTGATGAGGAGGACCCTTCCATGAGCCTAAACGGCTAGCCGATATGATACGGACCAATATCGGCCACTATGAACCTTGCCACCGACGCCCCCACTCCTACAACATGTGTGAAGGGGAGGCGGTCGTAGCTGGTTCACACTTCGGTGAAGGGTGCTCTGTAGAGGTGAAGCGGTTGAGGGCCTTCCGTACGCCGATAAGGGGGCTTGTAACATATCTCTTTGTAATCAAAACATCATGAATATAAATATATCAACATTTCTTTATATCTTATATTGTTGCCAGTTGAGTTTTCTGTGTTGCATCCTCTTCGCTCTTGATGATTTTGTCTAAGGGCAATGCCTTCGCATCGGCCGTCTCGAGGCGATGCCATAGACATCGGCTGTATGTAGTTTACCGAACGCTCAGAGTGTTTCCCTTGGTCACTTCATTCAGTCTCTTCTGTACCTAAGTCTCCTCGTTGCGTTTAGGGGCTAAATGCGATGCCCTTGCATCGGCTATCTCAAGGTGATGCCATAGGCATCGACTGTGTAATTTTTCTAAACCGTTAGGAAACATTCCATTAGTCTCACCACTCGGCCTCTTTTCTTCTTAACGCGGCAATTTTTAACTTGCTGTTGTTTCATATGAGGCGTAGTACCTTGTAGAGGCTGACTTCAGCATGACGCCCTTGTCATAGTGATTTATTTGTCGCGACGTCGTTTTGGCCGAAGCCGTCTTCAATGCCGTCTTTATAGCATAAGCTTGGGCGGCTCTTCGCTGACTGGTGCGATACCATCATCTGATACTTGCAAGAAATTCCCTTTCCATGCCTTTCCTGACAAACAAACGAATACCTCTGTTTCCCATATCGATAGATCGACTGTAGCTATGTTAACTGATTTATCAGCGGGAATTACCTCCACTTGGTCGCTGACCCACTACATGAGGTTTTGATGCATTGTTTAGGGGACACAACAGTTCGCATGTATACAGTTGCGTCCGAGCAACAAGCTATAGGATCATTTTCCTTCTATCACAAAAAACGTAGTCGGCACCATCTTGCTTCCAACTGTAAGTTGGACGTTCAAAGCTCCCATTGTGTCCGACGAGTTGCCGCCGAAATCCCTTAATACCATGTTAGCTCTTATGAGGTCTTCCAGCGTCTTCCCGATCTTTTGGAAGTTGGCGTAAGGCATAAAATTGACGGCTGCCCCTCCGTCTATCATCATTTTGGACATCGACTTCCCATTGACCAACCCCTTGGTGTAAAGAGGCCTCAGGTGCCGATGTTCTAGATCTTCTGGTTTATCAAAAATTGCGGGCTGTGGAGCCAGCATTAGTTGAGCCATGGTGTCGGCCGGCTTTGTGTCTTCCTTTGAGACGACCCAATGCTCTATGGGGAGGAAGAAGACCATGTTCACCTCTGCATCCTTTTTTTCATCGTGATCGGCCTTGTCTTTTGGGCGCCATTCACTCCTTCTCTTGGGGGGGGGGGGCGATTAGCCCCTTCATCGTGCACCTATGCCCTTCCTTCTCTTTGCCGCAGACGCTGCACCCTTCTTTTCTGGCTTCGCGTAAATATTCCCGAGGGGCACCACTCCGGCATTCCTATGGTGTCTTCATCGTCTTCAGCCGTTAGGCTAACTTCTTCTGAACCGACGGGGCCAAGTCTTTCTAGCGTCGATATCCTTAGGGGCGACAACCTTTGGCGCACAGTTCTCTAATCACGCAGCCTCAGCTTGTCGCTACATGGTCGATGATCATCATGTACTCCATTGCACCCTGGGCAGTCGTCCATGAACGGTAGTCGTAGCCTTTCGTTCCAACAAAGCCTGAAGAACTCACAGTCCCAATGGGGATTGAAACACGAGTGGCCACGGCTGTCTCTGCTATCTTCTCTTTTTGCCAACCTCTTCAGATACTTTTCGATGAGTACTACTGAGGTGACACTTCTGCTAGTTGGCCTTCTGTTCCTTGTATGACGATTGTCGTCATAGTGCGCATGCACCATGTTGTCTAGGAATGGATGGCCATCTATGTTCATCGGCAATTTCCTGTCGTCAAACTTGATTTGGCCTTGTTCTATGGCTGATTGTATCTGCTGCCTGAAGACCATGCACTCGTTAGTGTGATGTGATGGGAGTTGTGCCATTTTCAGTACTTCTTCTTCAGTTCTTCGGCAGATGGTATTTGTTGGACCGGAATGGGCGACCAGAGGGAGGGGGCTTGAATGGGAGCATTCTAAAATTTCAGGCTAAAAACAGCCTTCTGTTTTCAAAACAGTCTCCTGCGGAACAGGCTTCGAACACACCCTTTGTAGATCTGGTTCAGAGGTATTCTACAGCTCCGAAACCAGGCTTCGCAAAGAGTAAAAGTTCGAAGTCAAGAAGACTTCGCTCTCGCCAACAAACCCAAAACACACCTCTGCTAGGTTCGTGCAGGCTCCGCACACAAGGTGCCTTCGAGCAGGCTTCACACTTCACCCTTCGCAGGAGGAGGTTTCCCTCTGGGGACTTCGACCAGATACTCCGCACTAGCAACTAGTACTAGGCTTCGTATTTTGAAGGTCTAAAAGCAAACAGAGCCGATTTTGCTGAGGAAAGAAAATAGGCTTCGAGCACACTCTACTCAGTGCTTCGCTAGTAACAGTGAGGGGTTGCCTCAGTTTACACAGAGCGAACTCACACGGAACTGCATACACTTCGCACGCATAGAACACTAAAACCCTTCTCTAGAAAAGAAACAGTGCACACACTCAGGTCAAAACAGAACATAGTGTATCACAGAGAAATCAACACATGTTGTACAAAACAGAGACACATGTTCGAGCAACAGTTGAAGAACAAAATGTAAATTTCATTGCATGAACAGGGAACACAAAAAGACTCACAGGCCTAAGTACATGGGTGTCGGCTAGCTCTGGAGTTATAAAAAATGGCTGTCAAAAGTGTTGCCTAGACCTAGCCAGCCTTCACTATTTATAGGCACTGTTCAGCCCTGCGATTAGACTACTTTACCCCTAGGGTTTACACTGTTTTTGTCTCAACCAGACAAGGGGGTACATGTGACACCCCAAATTTTCAAAACAATAAAAATATTATTAAATTCAATTTCTTGGAATTATTATTTCTGAAAATACTTTTAATACTCCTTTATACCCTTTTGAACTACAACATATAGTAGATGGCCAAATTAAGAGGTGAAACTTTTTGTGTATGATCCTAAGACCAAAATATATTTTTGAGAATTTTTATAAATTTTTACCAAGCTTGGAAGTAGCCCTAATATTTCAATCCAATTTCTGGAATTATTTTTATTCAGAAAAGCTTTAAAACAGTAATGGGCTCCCCTCCCCTCTTCCCTCTCTCCCGGCCGGCCCAGCCCACTCCTCCCGCGCGCGCCACCTGACAACCGGGTCCCACCCGTCAGTGACCCCTCTCCTCTCTCGCGCGCACCCGACACCGCGGCCCCACCCGTCAGCCCCCTCTCTCGCGCTCTCGCACTCGCTGACCGCCTTGGCCCACCTGTCGGACCCGTCTTCCCCGCGGGATCCGCCCCCAAATACCCCCCCCCTCGCCGGCCGAAACCCTAGCCCTCCTCGGATTCGCTCTCGCCGGCCCCCTCACCCTAATTACTCGACGGCATTGATTTCCCCGCGCTCCCCCGACCGTTTCCCCCTTTATTTCACCGCGTCATCGCCCTCGGATTGGCGCTCGCATGCACGGCAGGAGCTCGCCGGCGTTGAAGAGAGCTTTTACTCCCGGCCTCCCTCGATTACGCCCCCTCTGCCCCCGCCGACGACCCTATATAAACCCCCTGGCCGTCCGCGTTATGCCCCTACGCCCAATCGCTGCGAGAACCAACAGAGCCCTTGCATTTCCCATTTTTGCGCACCACCGTCGCCCTCGCCCCAGCCGTCGCTCGCCGTCGCCGGAGTCCCCCTCCCTCCTCGCTGACCGCACCACTGCGACCGCACGGACCTCACCGACCTCGGCCACCACTCCGTCGACGACGAACCCCGCCAGATCGCCGTCACCGCCGAGAACCCGAACGCCTCCACCGCCTCCGCTCGTCGCCGGCCTAGCTCCGTCGACCTTTTCTCACCGCCGAGGTACCCCCATGATCCCCATGCCACCCTCGTTCCGTTTTAGGCCTCAGATTCGATCGTCGTCGCTCGCCGTGGCCGCTGGCCCGCTCGCCGTCATCGGAGAAGACGACCGGCCCTGTCGGATTCACGCACGACCGTGCGATCTGGATCCGACGGTGACGATTAATCCCCGCGTGCGGTTTAATCCGATCCGTTAGATCTCGGCGAAGGGGTACGTTTTAATCTCGTACGTCCGTTAGTTTTAAAACCCCGCATCGCATCTAAGCCGTCCATCGCGTACCGGTTCAAACGTTTTAATCCTGGCCGTCCACGTCGACTTACGCGTCCCGCCTCGCCCTCGCGCGTCGGAAATTAATCACATTTAAACACCCCTTTCTAAAAGGGACAACTTTTAATGTCCCTTAAAATTTATTTATGGAATAAACCACAGAACCTTAACAATTGAAATTATTTTATTTTTAATCAAACCAACTGTAAATTATGTGCTTATAATGTAATGTTATACTGTTTGATTGAATGTGTTCTTTTTATTTTACTTTACTATATCAAAAAGACTACGACGTCGCCGAGGAGCCGGAGTACTTCCCCGAAGTCCCTCCCTCTCCTTTTGCTGAACAAGGCAAGTCACCAAACCAATCTTTTGAGCATATTGAACCCATGTTTGATTGGATTATCGCTAAAACACATAGGTTATATATGCATTAGTCAAATGAACCCTTACATTATATTTATTTAGGATCCCCCGACCTTGATGTGCAACCCAAGCCATGCTATCTCGCCTAACCTCCTTGTCACCATATGATCAATGATATTAGCTAGTGTCCAATGTATTGACACGATCGCTAGAGGATAAAAATGAGTCGTAGTAAAATGGTTCTATTATATGATCCCCGTTACTTCTTATCCTTGGAAATTCTGTTGGTGATGAGTTATGGTTGTGAGTGTATGCATGGTGGGTTCCGGGTGTAAGCTAGGGCATTGGTCGGTAGCACCCGGGGCACTATAAGGACCGGTCTGAGGGATCCGTTGCAATACACTTACGTACTAAGGTATGGGTTGTTCCAAACCGAGGCCACCATTTGGAGATGGGTCAAGTTGCACCTGCGGGTGACTTGTACCAATGTGGAGCAAAAGGGGGTGCGACGTTAGCCGGGATGCGGCCCGGCGCGCCGGCGAAACCTAGAGCGGGTGGTTATCGCTTGGAACATCTCATATTGAGGTTTTGGCACGAGTTCCCGTGAAATGGGTCATCTCGTTTGGGATGAGTACGTGCCTTGTGGGTACAGTAGTACATCTCTGATCAGAGTCTTAAATCTTTTCGAAAAGCCGAGCCCACGGTCAAGGGCGGGTTGCGTGACATCCCCCAGTTAGTTTACTTTGAATAAGTATGTGCATGATGGATTGACATGTAAGGACCGTTGAGCGAGGTGGGGCTGACTGTACCCCTCGAGTTAGTTGATGTTGATGATGTTCATGTTTATTTCCCGCATGATTAAAATATGATTACACTAAATGCAATAACTGAAATTGTACTTTTCTGCAATGCTAGCCATTACCCTTCCTTGTTTATTATCCTGCATTATTACTTGCATTTGCGGTGGCTTGTTGAGTACTTTTTGTACTCATACCCGTTGGACCCCACAGAGGATGCTTACTACGAAGACGGTCTGGAGTAGCGACCCAGTCGAGAAGAAAGATCCTGAAGAAGATGTTCGTCATGCCATTTTTTTTAATTATTTTTATTACTGTTTTTACTAAAACTTTGATGTAATAAATATGGTCTGCGTACCATGGATGTTGTCGTATGTACGTTGTCGCATGATGAACCTCTTGTATTATTGTTTTTCTTCTGAAATTCAATAATGTCTCGATTTGATAAATCGGGGCGCCACAAGATGGTATCAGAGCCGACTCGACTGTAGGAAGCCAAACAGACCCGCCTAGCCATTAGCCACAGGAAATTATTTCTCGAAAATCTACTTCATAAACTTTGTTCCTCTCCTCACTTTTATTCAACTTGCTGTTTTGTAGATGCCTGTCTACCAAGTCCACAGTTACTGCCGCCACTACGAGGGCTTCGTCCGGGAGCTCCGCATGATGCTCACCTTCCTCGGGTTCCTCTTCGAGCCCGAATTTCAAGGAGTGTACCCCGACGAGTTCGCCGGGCCTTGCGACGTCTCCCTCACCGTCCACGGCTCCGGGGAACACCTGCCGCCCTACACCACCGCACTTGGAGGCCCGACTTTCGATGTCGCGTGCCAACGAGTCGCCCTTCAGGCCCTCATGGAGCTGAGGATGATCTACGACGATCGTCTTCAGAACTCGTCCTTCTGGCTCGTGCCGAAGCGCACTCCCGGAGCCCACCGTAGCATCTACCTCGGAGTTCACTCCGTGCGTGATCCAGTCATGGCCCGGCAGTCGCGTCTTCTGCAGGCCATGGATGATCTCCACACCGAGGCGGTGCTCGACGCCGATGAGCACCATGAGGCGGTTGAGTTCCTTCGTGAAGAAACGAAGAACTTGATCCAGCAGAATGGCGAGTTGCAGCGCAAGATCATGCAGCTGCAGAAGGATGTAGCGGAGATGGTTCCTCTTCTTCCAAGGAAGAAGAAGCCCATCCGTGAGCCCCTCCCTCGCCCCAAGAGGATCCCGCCACGACCCTCCCCCGCCAGGCCCTCCACCAGCGCCCCTACACCACGCCCCGGCCTCGTCTCCGACTCCATCATCGAGAATTTTCTCGAGCCCACCATCCCTCTGGAGCCGCGCACTCGTGGTTCCGAGAGCACGGAGACCGTCTCCGGTGGCGAGTAGGCGTTAGGAGTCGCTATTTTTAATAAAAGCAAAATTTTGTATGTGGTGCTGCCCACGACGAGTGTGTCATGGGTAGAATAAAAACTTGATTGTAATGAACAATTTCTACCACTCTATATATATTCATGTGCTTGAATCTTATATGATATTTGTGGTTGTATTATTGCTTCGTCATCTTTTGCCTTATCACTATGAATATTCAGAAGATGGCCGACCACCAGAACACCGATTCCAACAACGGAGCAGGAGGAAGCCGTGATGCGCCCGAGGGTGTTGTACCCAACTGGGGTGCAACGGGCCCACGTCAGTCTGGGTCGCCCTCCGCCAACCACCCCACCTTGGCGGAGATGATGGCGAATCAGAACCACCTGATCACCGCCCTCCTCACCCAAATGCAGAACCAACAGGCTCAGTTGGACCGTCTGCAGAACGGGGGACCCGCCCCTCGCGCACCAGCACCCGCGCTCGCTCCACAACTCTCCGAGTTTTTGCGCGTGCGTCCGCCCATCTTCTCGAGCACCACCAACCCGATGGAGGCCGGAGATTGGCTTCGCACCATCGGAAAGAAGCTCGACCTCCTCCCCTGCACCGACCGGGAGCGAGTGGCCTTCGCCACTCACCAGCTCCAAGGTCCCGCCGCGGAATGGTGGGACAACTACCGTGAGTCCCAGCCAGAGGGCCACGTGGTGACTTGGGCGGAGTTCACCATCGCTTTTCGCGCCGCCCACGTCCCCGCCGGTGTCATCGCGGTAAAACAGCAGGAGTTCCGCGACCTGCAGCAAGGCAACAGGATCGTCATGGAGTACCTCCATGAGTTCAACCGCCTCGCCCGCTACGCGCCGGAGGAAGTGCGCACCGACGCCCTCCGCCAAGCCAAGTTCCTCAGGGGACTTAAGGATGAGCTGTCCATCCAGCTCGTCGCCGCCGACTTCGTCGACTTCCAATGGCTGGTCAACAAAGCGCTCATCCAAGAGACTGAGCAGAACAAGCTGGACCTCAAGAAGAGGAAAATGATCGCCTTCAAGCATCAGCAGGCGAACTCTCAGAGGCCCCGCTTCGTCCCTCCGCCACCAGCGCCTGCCTACCATCCTCGGCCCGCCTACAGGCCACCTCACGCCGCCGGTGGATCCAACGCCGGGCATCCTCGCCCCGCTCCACCAGCTCCGGCCGCTCAGCCGACACCAACCGCCAAGGCCCCGATCTTGAAGGATCGCCAAGGAAGGCCGGTCGTCTGCTTCAACTGCCGCAAGGAAGGGCACTATGCACACCAGTGTCCTCACCCCAAACTAGCTCAGGGCGCGGCCCCTAACCAGGCAGTTCGTGCCCGCGTCAACCACATCAGCGCGGAAGAAGCTCAGGAGGCTCCTGAAGTCGTGCTCGGTACGTTTACTGTGAATTCCGTACCGGCCGTCATATTATTTGACTCTGGAGCAACCCACTCCTTCATCTCGGAAAATTTTGTGAAAACCAACGAACTGGACGTGCTCCCTCTACCCATTCCCATGGTGATTGCCACCCCCGGCAATAGGACCTCAGCCCGCTTATACAGCCCTAAGGTTCAAATTGACATCCAAGGAATACTGTTTCGGGCCGAACCAGTCCTCATCCAGTGCACCGGGCTTGACCTCATCCTAGGGATGGATTGGTTGATGAAGCACAAGGGAGTGATCGACTGTGCCAATAAGTCTGTCACGGTGACCAACTCTGAAGGCGCAGCCGTCACCTTTCGGATGACCAGTCGCAAACCACTCGGAGCATTCCTTCGCTCGATAGCTCTTGAAGAGGTACCTATAGTCAAGGAGTTTGCGGATGTCTTCCCTGAAGACCTACCCGGAATGCCTCCCAAGCGGGACATCGAATTCAGAATCGAACTTGTCCCCGGGACCACTCCAATCTCCAAGCGCCCATACCGGATGGCCGCCAATGAACTAGCCGAAGTCAAGAGCAACATCGAAGACCTAGAGCAGAAAGGTTACATCCGACCGAGTACCTCACCCTGGGGTGCACCGGTTATTTTTGCCATGAAAAAGGACAAGACCAAGAGGATGTGCGTGGACTATAGAGCCTTGAACGACGTAACCATCAAGAACAAGTACCCATTGCCTCGGATCGACGACCTGTTCGATCAGCTGAAAGGATCCTCGTTGTTTTCCAAGATTGACCTCAGGTCAGGTTATCACCAATTGAGGATTAGGGAAGAAGACATACCCAAGACTGCCTTCACCTCCCGCTATGGACTCTACGAGTACACCGTGATGTCGTTCGGACTCACGAATGCCTCGGCCTTTTTCATGAACATGATGAACAATGTATTCATGGAGTTCTTGGACAAGTTCATAGTGGTATTCATCGACGATATCCTCGTTTACTCCAAGACCAAGGAAGAACATGAGACTCACCTCCGTCTGACCCTCGGAAAGCTAAGGGAGCAGCAACTGTACGCCAAATACAGCAAATGTGAATTTTGGTCGTCTGAGGTGAAGTTCCTCGGCCATGTTATATCTGCCGGAGGAATAGCAGTGGACCCAACCACCGTTGAAGCGGTAACCAACTGGCTGCAGCCCACAACCGTGACCGAGATCCGGAGTTTTCTCGGATTGGCCGGATACTACCGCCGGTTCATCGAGAATTTTTCCAAGATCGCCAAGCCTATGACCAGACTTCTGCAGAAGGAAGTGAAGTTTGAATGGACCCCCGACTGCGAAGAAAGCTTCCGGACCCTCAAGAAGAAGCTAGTGTCAGCTCCCATTCTGACTCTACCAGACATCCGGAAAGACTTCCACGTCTACTGTGATGCCTCTCGTCAAGGATTGGGATGCGTCTTAATGCAAGAAGGGAAAGTGATATCCTACGCCTCCCGGCAATTGAGACCGCATGAGCTGAACTACCCAACCCATGACCTGGAGTTAGCAGCCGTGGTTCATGCCTTGAAGATATGGAGACATTACCTTGTGGGGAATCGGTGTGAGGTCTTCACCAACCACAAGAGCCTCAAGTACATATTCACCCAACCAGATCTGAACCTCAGGCAAAGGAGATGGTTGGAGCTGATCAAGGATTACGACTTGGGCATCCATTATCATCCGGGCAAAGCGAATGTGGTGGCAGACGCCCTTAGTCGAAAAGGGTACTGCAATGCCATCATGATTCAAGACCAAGCTCCTTTACTTTATAAGGAGATGGAAAGGCTAAACCTAGGGATCACCACTCGAGCGTACCTCGCTGCCTTGGAATCTCAGCCTGTCTTAATAGACCAGATCCGAGAGAAGCAGAAGGAAGACCCGGACATCCTGGAGATCCAGCAGAACATGAGGAAGGGTAAAGCCCCCGGATTTTCCGAGGACGAGCATGGTACCATCTGGTTCGGAAACCGAGTATGCGTACCCAACCTACCTGAGTTGAAGACCCTCATCCTTCAAGAAGCCCACGATACTCTATACTCCATCCATCCCGGGAGTACAAAGATGTATCAAGACCTAAAGGAAAAATATTGGTGGGTCAGCATGAAGAGAGAAATAGCTGAGTATGTGGCCAAGTGCGACACATGCCGACGAGTCAAGGCAGAGCATCAGAGGCCTGCCGGACTTCTTCAACCTCTCAAGGTCCCTGAATGGAAGTGGGAAGAGATAGGAATGGACTTCATCACGGGACTGCCCAGGACCCAAGCTGGTCACGACTCTATCTGGGTGATCGTCGACCGACTCACCAAGGTAGCTCACTTCGTTCCGGTCAAGACAACTTACACCGTCGCCAAGTTGGCTGAGTTGTATATGACCCGGATCGTGTGCCTCCACGGAGTTCCTAAGAAGATTGTATCTGACCGCGGGAGTCAGTTTACCTCCAAGTTTTGGAAGAACCTTCAAGAGGAACTCGGCACCCGGCTGAACTTTAGCACC
Source organism: Zizania palustris (assembly GCA_019279435.1). Lineage (NCBI taxonomy): Eukaryota > Viridiplantae > Streptophyta > Magnoliopsida > Poales > Poaceae > Zizania > Zizania palustris. The sequence continues at coordinate 13,488,777 of JAAALK010000086.1, read as the reverse complement.
GCCTATCATCCACAGACCGACGGTCAAACCGAAAGGGTCAACCAGATATTGGAGGATATGCTTAGAGCTTGCGCTCTAGACTTTGGCGGAATGTGGGACAAGAACTTACCATATGCAGAGTTCTCCTACAACAACAGCTATCAAGCCAGCCTGCAAATGTCCCCGTTCGAAGCACTCTATGGACGTAAGTGCGGAACGCCATTGCTCTGGGATCAGACCGGAGAGTCACAACTGTTTGGGACTGATTTATTAAGAGAAGCTGAGGAGAAGGTTAAGGTCATAAGAGACCGATTGAAGGCAGCCCAATCCAGGCAAAAGAGCTACGCCGACAACCGTCGAAGAGACCTGGCCTTTGAGGAGGGCGATTATGTCTACCTCCGAGTCACTCCCCTCCGTGGCACTCAAAGGTTCAACATGAAAGGCAAACTAGCACCCCGCTACATCGGACCTTTCCAGATCCTCCGACGACAGGGAGAAGTGGCATATCAACTCGAACTGCCCCCATCCTTGGCAGGCGTTCACGATGTGTTCCATGTCTCTCAACTGAAGAAGTGCCTCCGTGTACCCACCGAACAAGCCGACCTCCAACAGCTCAATGTCCAAGAAGACTTGACCTACATAGAGAAACCCATCAAAATCTTGGAAACCAAGGAGAGAGTAACCAGGAGTCGCGTTGTTCGCTTCTGCAAAGTCCAATGGAACAACCACCCCGCCGAAGAAGCCACCTGGGAAAAGGAAGACGAACTAAAAGCCCAATACCCCGAGTTATTCGAGTAGCGTTCCAATCTCGAGGACGAGATTCTTGTAAGGGGGATAGGTTTGTGACACCCCAAATTTTCAAAACAATAAAAATATTATTAAATTCAATTTCTTGGAATTATTATTTCTGAAAATACTTTTAATACTCCTTTATACCCTTTTGAACTACAACATATAGTAGATGGCCAAATTAAGAGGTGAAACTTTTTGTGTATGATCCTAAGACCAAAATATATTTTTGAGAATTTTTATAAATTTTTACCAAGCTTGGAAGTAGCCCTAATATTTCAATCCAATTTCTGGAATTATTTTTATTCAGAAAAGCTTTAAAACAGTAATGGGCTCCCCTCCCCTCTTCCCTCTCTCCCGGCCGGCCCAGCCCACTCCTCCTCGCGCGCGCGCCACCTGACAACCGGGTCCCACCCGTCAGTGACCCCTCTCCTCTCTCGCGCGCACCCGACACCGCGGCCCCACCCGTCAGCCCCCTCTCTCGCGCTCTCGCACTCGCTGACCGCCTTGGCCCACCTGTCGGACCCGTCTTCCCCGCGGGATCCGCCCCCAAATCCCCCCCCCGCCGGCCGAAACCCTAGCCCTCCTCGGATTCGCTCTCGCCGGCCCCCTCACCCTAATTACTCAACGGCATTGATTTCCCCGCGCTCCCCCGACCGTTTCCCCCTTTATTTCACCGCGTCATCGCCCCCGGATTGGCGCTCGCATGCACGGCAGGAGCTCGCCGGCGTTGAAGAGAGCTTTTACTCCCGGCCTCCCTCGATTACGCCCCCTCTGCCCCCGCCGACGACCCTATATAAACCCCCTGGCCGTCCGCGTTATGCCCCTACGCCCAATCGCTGCGAGAACCAACAGAGCCCTTGCATTTCCCATTTTTGCGCACCACCGTCGCCCTCGCCCTAGCCGTCGCTCGCCGTCGCCGGAGTCCCCCTCCCTCCTTGCCGACCGCACCACTGCGACCGCACGGACCTCACCGACCTCGGCCACCACTCCGTCGACGACGAACCCCGCTGGATCGCCGTCACCGCCGAGAACCCGAACGCCTCCACCGCCTCCGCTCGTCGCCGGCCTAGCTCCGTCGACCTTTTCTCACCGCCGAGGTACCCCCATGATCCCCATGCCACCCTCGTTCCGTTTTAGGCCTCAGATTCGATCGCCGTCGCTCGCCGTGGCCGCTGGCCCGCTCGCCGTCGTCGGAGAAGACGACCGGCACGGGTCGAGTACCCGTGCCGTGTCGGATTCATGCACGACCGTGCGATCTGGATCCGACGGTGACGATTAATCCCCGCGTGCGGTTTAATCCGATCCGTTAGATCTCGGCGAAGGGGTACGTTTTAATCTCGTGCGTCCGTTAGTTTTAAAACCCCGCATCGCATCTAAGCCGTCCATCGCGTATCTGTTCAAACGTTTTAATCCTGGCCGTCCACGTCGACTTACGCGTCCCGCCTCGCCCTCGCGCGCCGGATCTGGATCCGACGGTCCAGATCGACCCGGCGCACGCGCATAGTGCGCGGGTTCACCGTGAGCCTGGCTCACCGTGGACCCGAGAGGGTTTAAAATTTAAAATAAATTCCAGAAAAGGTTTAAAACTTGTAAAATTCATATCTGGCGCATTTGAACTCTAAAAATTGCCATTCCAATTTCAGAAAATTCATAATATTATTCTCTACATGTTTATGCAATAAAAACAGTAGGTTTACTTTGACATTTTCATGTTTATTCAAATAAATATTTAAATGCCTTTAGGATTAAAATATGAATTCAAATGTTTGAACTTCAGAAAAATTCATATTTATTCCTTTCTATTCATATACTGAAAAACACTAAATTACCATGAACTTTTCATTTCAAAACTTATTAGGAAACTTAATATGAAATTAATCACATTTAAACACCCCTTTCTAAAAGGGACAACTTTTAATGTCCCTTAAAATTTATTTATGGAATAAACCACAGAACCTTAACAATTGAAATTATTTTATTTTTAATCAAACCAACTGTAACTTATGTGCTTATAATGTAATGTTATATTGTTTGATTGAATGTGTTCTTTTTATTTTACTTTACTATATCAAAAAGACTACGACGTCGCCGAGGAACCGGAGTACTTCCCCGAAGTCCCTCCCTCTCCTTTTGCTGAACAAGGCAAGTCACCAAACCAATCTTTTGAGCATATTGAACCCATGTTTGATTGGATTATCGCTAAAACACATAGGTTATATATGCATTAGTCAAATGAACCCTTACATTATATTTATTTAGGATCCCCCGACCTTGATGTGCAACCCAAGCCATGCTATCTCGCCTAACCTCCTTGTCACCATATGATCAATGATATTAGCTAGTGTCCAATGTATTGACACGATCGCTAGAGGATAAAAATGAGTCGTAGTAAAATGGTTCTATTATATGATCCCCGTTACTTCTTATCCTTGGAAATTCTGTTGGTGATGAGTTATGGTTGTGAGTGTATGCATGGTGGGTTCCGGGTGTAAGCTAGGGCATTGGTCGGTAGCACCCGGGGCACTATAAGGACCGGTCTGAGGGATCCGTTGCAATACACTTACGTACTAACCACAAGTCTAGTGGGTAAGTCCTAACTAAGGTATGGGTTGTTCCAAACCGAGGCCACCATTTGGAGATGGGTCAAGTTGCACCTGCGGGTGACTTGTACCAATGTGGCGCAAAAGGGGGTGCGACGTTAGCCGGGATGCGGCCCGGCGCGCCGGCGAAACCTAGAGCGGGTGGTTATCGCTTGGAACATCTCATATTGAGGTTTTGGCACGAGTTCCCGTGAAATGGGTCATCTCGTTTGGGATGAGTGCGTGCCTTGTGGGTACAGTAGTACATCTCTGATCAGAGTCTTAAATCTTTTCGAAAAGCCGAGCCCACGGTCAAGGGCGGGTTGCGTGACATCCCCCAGTTAGTTTACTTTGAATAAGTATGTGCATGATGGATTGACATGTAAGGACCGTTGAGCGAGGTGGGGCTGACTGTACCCCTCGAGTTAGTTGATGTTGATGATGTTCATGTTTATTTCCCGCATGATTAAAATATGATTACACTAAATGCAATAACTGAAATTGTACTTTTCTGCAATGCTAGCCATTACCCTTCCTTGTTTATTATCCTGCATTATTACTTGCATTTGCGGTGGCTTGTTGAGTACTTTTTGTACTCATACCCGTTGGACCCCACAGAGGATGCTTACTACGAAGACGGTCTGGAGTAGCGACCCAGTCAAGAAGAAAGATCCTGAAGAATATGTTCGTCATGCCGTTTTTTTAATTATTTTTATTACTGTTTTTACTAAAACTTTGATGTAATAAATATGGTCTGCGTACCATGGATGTTGTCGTATGTACGTTGTCGCATGATGAACCTCTTGTATTATTGTTTTTCTTCTGAAATTCAATAATGTCTCGATTTGATAAATCGGGGCGCCACAGTACATATGGTAGTTTACTTTATTTGGAGACTTCTTTTGTCAGCTTCACAGAGGAGACAACATCAGCTTTTGCAGAGCATACACGATCAACCTTTGCACATTTGGAGTCTTCTGAAGCCCCCTTCGCACGCGAGGTGTGCAGTAGCTTCGGTGACACGCTTGAACCCATAGGCCTTCACTTCACCGAAGTCAGCCTTCGATACAATGACGGTTTTGAGCTGAAGCCGTCAAAGCTCTTGAGCCTTCGCACCATCACCTTTGGAGTGGACCACCACGGCTTTGCAGCTACTCCCAGCTCAAACTCCGTCAGTCCGTGTATCGAAGCCATGCATGGCCGAAGTACCTCAAGTCAGCCATACTCTAAAGCCCCACCTTCGGAGTACCTTCGCCACCTTTCGAAGTCCCTCCGTCCAAGGACTTCGCATGAAGTATATCCATAAGAACCCCTTCGTAGTGTCTCAGCCCCGAGCACACTCTATGAAGTCCCTTATCCAGACCATGCCTTCGATGCACCTTGACTTCGAGACCTTCGTCAGGTGTCCCTTCGAGTGTCTCCATCCGAATCACACTTCGAACGCCTTGCCTCAATGCTGAGGACTTCGTCCACCATACTTCGAAGTCGCTCCGTCTAGAGCACCCTTCGAAGTGCCTCGCCTTTGAGGACTTCGCCTCAGGGTACCTTCAGCTGGAGCCACCCTCTGCACTTTCTGCCTTCGCCTGACGCACTTTGACCCGAGGACTGACCATGACCCCACGCAGACTTCGTGAACGAGCTCCCCGCTCGTATGGCATCAAGCCTCCCGCTTGACCCAGGTTCACTCGCTGTGAACCGCCTGTCGCCTCCGAAGTCACCTGCGCACCACCGACAAACAGACATGTGTTTCCATTACCCTAGAGACCTCTCTAGTAAACAACCTTCGGTACACACTCCGGTGTACCGCCCAAAGTACCAAACCCTTCTGTACCACCAAGTCATCGTGCTCTGTCGGACCCCTCTGATAGACACACTCCACTGCACAGCTGCAGCCAGCTAAATCCGCACCCTTCGAAAAACACCTCCGAACCCCTTCGGCGGGACCCCTTCGCCCAGATGAGAATTTGTCAATCACTTATCACAGACTTGAAACCAATGCACATTTCAACTTGGTTTCTCAATCTCCCCCTTGATGAGTGCATTGACAACCAAATTCAAGTTTAGGAAAATTTGAAAATTTTCAGCACACAAGTGACCATAAAAACTCAGAAAAGAGCCAAAACGTGTCACTTGATAAAATTATTTCTATCGACTTGAGTCATGAATGGCCATTTGGCAATAATTCCTTCTTTTGGCAGCAAAAGTTTTTCTCCCCCTCAGGTAAGCAAACCAGGCATTCTTCTCCCCCTTTGGCAATGCAAGAATCAAGGAGCAAGAAATGATGAAAGGCTTCGAGATGATGAAAAGTGTGAAAATATATGGTGCAAAAATATGCGAAATCATAGTGTCAGGTTCAAATGCTCAGCTCAAGGTAATATATTCCAAGTGCAATGTTGGATGCATGAGATTTTCAAATTATTGAAAATAAAAACATCACCACTTAGACTAGTCATCTAGACACGTGAGAACGAGAATTGCAAAAGCTAAACAATTTCTACCGAGGAAAGCGAGTCCAATAGTCATGGTGTATTTAGCAAGCTTGATTAGCAAGTTATTCATCCTTTGCACTTCTTTTATATTACTAGGGGTTATTTTCTCATCTAACTTATGCTTTCCAACCAAGCCAAGCCTAGGTCAAGAAGGACTATTAGAAGCTTAAGGCAGTGATTTTGGCAGACACAAAGTTATTCCAGTTCATACCAAAGTGCAATGGTAAACAGTCTAGAATAAAGAAGTGCGACAAGCAAACCCGTCTGGATCTTTTCATTTTTAGCACATAAATCATGGATATTTGATTTTTGTCATGTAACATTTGTTGTATGATTCCATGAGTAGCAATATTGTTCTCAAGTTTCAATTTTGCATCCATAGTAAAGGATTCTAGTTACCAGGCAGATAAAAGATAGCTAAAGCAATGATGTACTACACATGCTAAACACAAGACTAAACAGTGATCAAGTTTTGAATTTTGTAAATTAAAATCATGCTCATTTTGAAGTTAGATATATTAAACAGAGCTGAGATATCATGATAATGACAATCATGCGAAGGCATATAAAAGCAACAAGATGCCTCAACAAATCATCCTAAGAAAGCCAATGCAACACACATAAAACATGCTCCCCCTCACAAAATGTCGTAAGGATGACAAATACCCAGTTCCCCACGCAAATAAGCAAATTTGGATGCATCAAGTGGTTTGGTAAAAATGTCGGCAAGCTGGTTCTGGGTATCAACATACTGAAGTTCAATATCACCTTTCTCATTGTGATCTCTGAGAAAATGATATCTCACATCAATGTGTTTGGTTCTGTAATGTTGAACCGGGTTGTTTGCAATGCAAATAGCGCTAGTGTTATCACAAAACAGTGGAACACCCTTATAATCTAACCCGAAATCCCACAAAGTGAAAATCATCCACAAAATCTGTGAGCAATAGCTAGCTGCAGCAATATATTCGACCTCAGCCGTAGATTGCGCAACGCTAGACTATTTACGAGAAGACCAGCAAACAAGAGAAGTACCTAGAAAATGACAAATACCGGAGGTACTCTTCCTATCAATTCTACACCTAGCAAAATCCCCATCTGAATAACCACGAAGACACAAAGAAGAAGATACAGAATACCAAATGCCAAATTCAAGGGTGTGCTTGAGATACTTGAGAATGCGCTTTACCGCTTGGCAGTGCGAAGTACGTGACGAAGCCTGAAAATGAGTGCACAGACACACTGCGAAGTGTATGTCCGGCCTCGTAGCAGTCAAGTAGAGGAGGGAGCCGATCATGCTTCAAAACTCCTTCTGATCTATGGCTTCTTCATCCTCGTTAGGATCCAATGCTACATATGTAGCCATTGGAGTGGCAAGTGGCTTCGCATCAGCCATGTCGAACTTCTTGAGCAGGTCCTTGGTGTACTTCGTCTGGTGGACGAAGGTACTTTGTTTGCTTTGCTTGATTAGCAAACCAAGCAAAAATGTGAGTTCGCCCATCATGGACATTTAAAACTCCCTACTTATGGCATCTGCAAACTTGGCAACCAAAGCATGAGAAGAGCCACCAAAGATGATGTCATCAACGTAAATCGGAACTAGAAGGAAATTTTTGCCATGCTTGAGAGTAAAAAGGGTTTTATCTACAGATCCCATCAAATACCCTCGATCGAGCAGAAAAGGCTTAAGTCTGTCATACCAAGCCCGAGGGGCCTGCTTGAGTCCATAAAGAGCCTTATGAAGTTTAAGGACTTTATGTGGATATTTGGGGTTTTCAAAACTAGGGGGTTGTTTTACATAAACATCTTCGCCTATAAAGCCATTAAGAAAATCACTTTTAACATCCATTTGATAAAGTTTAAAACCTCGAGATGCCGCAAATGCAAGTGAAATCATAATTGCCTCAAGACGAGCAACAGGTGCAAAAGTTTCAGTAAAATCAATCCCTTCTAACTAGAATAACCCTGAGCCACAAGTCTAACTTTGTTTCTAACTACAGACTCATCCTCCCCTTGTTTTTTTTTGAAAATCCATTTCATTCCTATAAAATGAACATTAGGTGGAGGATCTACAAGTGACCAGACTTGGTTTCTCTCAAAATTTTCAAGTTCTTCATGCATGACATTGATCCAACTAGAATCAGAAAGTGCATGACTCACATCTAAGGGCTCAAAAGACGCAACAAAAGCAGAATCAATGAAATGAGCATGAGAACGTGTTACCCTTTGATCAAGCTCACCAATGATTTGCTCAGAAGGGTGCATCCTTTGAATGTTATGAGGAGCCTCACGGCGGGATGCAGTCTCCCCCTCAACTTGTGCCGGTGAATGGTCGAAGATGACCGATGTCGAGGTTGTAGCTTCAGGGCCTCTTGCCGAAGTGATTGAAGCAGGGTCGGCTTCGGGGGTCGATGTTGAGGGTAGTATGGGTTCATCCTCGAAATCTTCGGGATCATCATCTTCGAAGATGGTCTGCTCCATATCGTGTTCATTGGTCTGTTCAAAAGAAAAGCTAACACGGGGGGTTGATTCATCAAAGGTCACATCACATGAATCGATGACAATGTTAGTTTCCAAATTGAAAACACGATACGAATGACCGTGAGTAGTGTAACCCAAGAAAATCCCGTCAGAAGAGCGCGACTCAAATTTGTCCAAATTTCCACGTTTTAGGATAAAACATCGACAGCCAAAAACTCGAAGATGAGTAACTTTAGGCTGTCTCCCAAAACACAGCTCATAAGAAGTCAAGTTCAAAATTGAACGCAAGAAAATTCAATTTGAGATGTAACAAGCAGTGTTCATGGCCTCAGCCTAGAATTTTCTAGGAGTCTTGTGCTCATCGAGCATTGTCCTAGCCATCTCAACCAAAGTCCGGTTTTTCCTCTCAACAACACCATTCTATTGAGGAACCCATGGAGCATTGAATTGGTGTTCTATGCCATGCTCAATGCAAAGTCAACAAAGAGACTATTCTTGAACTCAGTGCCATTATCACTTCTAATGAATTTTAATGCACCAGGGAGTTTAGTATAAAGTCTCAAAGCCAAGCTCCGAAAGTGTGAAAACACTTCATCCTTGCTGGCTAGAAAGAAGACCCAAGAGTAGCGAGAGAAATCATCGATAATGACCAGCACATACCACTTGCCGCCTAAAGAACTAACCCGAGAAGGACCTACAGTGTCCATATGGAGAAGTTCTCTGGGTTGTTCAGTCATCACCATGGTGACTGGCGAGTGCGAAGCGGCAATCATTTTTCCATGTCGACAGGGAGCACAAACTAAATTCTTCTCAAATTTAAGCTTGGGTAATCATCGGATCAGTCCTAGGGCACTCAGTCGAGTGAGCAATTCAAAGCTCATATGCCCTAGTCTCCTATACCACTTCCAAAGCTCAGAAGTCGAATGTGAAACAAGGTAGTGAGAAGAACCAGATGACTCAGAGAAATCTGCTCCAAAGACTCTCCCAACTCTAAAGATCTTATATACCACAACGCCATCAGAATTGAGTACTTGCGAAGTATCACGATGGAATCGCACTTCGAAGCCCTCATCAAGCAATTGAGATACAAAAAGCAAATTGTATCCCAAGTTTTCAACCAAAGCAACATCTTTGAGAGTGAAATTCGAGTTGATTCTTACCACACCTTTACCTTTCACTCTACTTCTTCAGTTATTGCCGAATGTGATTTGCTCCTTCTGCTTGGTTTTGCTGAGGCTGGAGAACCATGCTGCATTCCCGGTCATGTGGCGCGAACACCCGGAGTCCATGATCCTTGTGCCCTCCAAGCCTCAGTCCGATGCCTACACAAAATGAGAGAACCTCGATCGCTCAGTGCTGGGGTGAGTGAAAACATGACGAGGCATCCAGCACTGAGAGATACGAGCAGTAGGCATAGTAAAGTAGACTGTCTACGCACAGGTAAAGTGGAGTGATGCAAAGTGCGAGGTCTACCTTGAGGAGCCATGCTGAATAGCATGGGCCTCATGGCTCCAGAAGTGATGAGTCATTGTCAACGATAGTCAAAGAGGACTGAAGAAGAGAGGAGATCTGCTGTTTTATGGGCCGCGTGTGACTCAGGTACACGGGCAGCGAGCGACTGTCGGGCAGAGGAGGCTGCGAAGTCGGGCTGGCCCAATCCGGGTGCATGGGCCAGAAGCAGTAGAAGACCCACTGGGCTGTTGACCAGGACTGACTCAGGTACACGGGCGGTGAGCGATTGCCGGGCTGAGAGAGCTGCGGGGTCGGGCCGGCCCAATCCGGGTACCTAGTGCAAAGCTGGTGGAGGCTTTGTCAGTTTCGGCGTAAAACTGACAACCGTTGATTCTGTATCCGACTGTCCAGAAGAGTAGCTTCAGGATATGTCATCTGTTACTCTAGGCCCACAGTCAGTCAGTTGTGTCTGTAAAAATACCTAAGGGCAGTAGAGTCCTTTTCTGTATTTTTGAGTCTGTAAAAACCCTAAGGGGCTGGTAGAATATTCCTAGTGTTGGGCTGCCTATAAATAGCACCCCAATCCCTAGGGTTTGGACTACCCTTTTGCTGAAATTGAATACCACTCTTTGGGTCACTCTTTTCCCCTGTCTTCTCTCTCCTGTGTGCGCCGCCAGGCCCTTGTGCTCCTCTGTTCGTGGCTCATTTTGGCTCAAATCTCTTGGATACTTTTAATCCTTGGTCCCTGGAGAATTTGTTGTTTGCATCTGGTTGGTTTGGAGAGTTATTGAGTTGGATTCGGGCTGCTGTATTTATTTCTTGGGAAGAAGCTTCTTCGGCTGGGTGTGTTCTTCGCAGTGGTAGTACTAGTTCTTGCTGTTGCAAATAGTACTGCTTTACTGTAGCTACAGTGTTCGGCTGCAGCTTTTCACCTTCTATTGCCCAGCTTTTTGATCGAAGCTGACAGTCTCTTTTGCCTTTTCCTGGTGTGTCTGCCGAAGCTCGGTTCTGTGCGAAGCCCCTCAACTCCGTGAGGCAAGCTCCGATCGAACCTTGTTATAGGCTTCGCTCAGTTTTTCGAACTTCGGTTTCTGTGTCTGAGTTGCTAGCTTCGAAGTTCCCCTGTATCGAAATCATCGCATACTTCGAACTGGCATACTCCGAATCTATCTGTTCGAAGTGCACACTTCGTTAGGATTCGAAGTGGGGTTCGAAGTTTTGTCTGTTCTGACAGACTTCGTTTCTTTGTTCGAAGGTTGTCTGTTTGTGTGTTGTGTTCGAAGGTTTAGCTCCGAAAGCTTTCGGTTCTAAGTGTGTTCGAAGTTTTGTCTTCGAAGTGTATACTTCGAAGAAGGCTTCGGCACTGTTTACTTCGCTCCGAAGCTCGTGACTCGAAGTTGCGTTCGAAGTCTTGTCTTCGAAGTGCTTACTTCGAACCAAGCTCCGGCACTGCTTTTACTTCGCTTCGAAGTACACTTCGGTTCTTACTTCTTCGAACTAGGCTAGACAGTGACACCTTCGGCATTTCGGACAGACTCTGACACCAACCTCCGAAGCAGACCTCGACGTGCGAAGGGGGCTTCGCCAAGACCCGAACAGGAGACAACTTTGGACAGTAACTTCTCTTTTCACTTTATACATACTTAGATCATTTCATTGAGAAGTATAGGCCTGTTACAACTTGTTTATCTGCCTAGTTGCACCATTTTAGTTTTACACTGTTTATCATCAGATGCTTCTAGGTTAGAAACCTTTAGACTTAGGCCTTCTGTTTATTTTCTGCTGCGTAGTATTTTTGAGGTGCGTTGGGTATTGGGAACAGGCCATTGATTCGAAAGAATTTTTAAGGCGCCCATTCACCCCCCCCCCTCTGGTCGCTACTTTCGGTCCTACAAGTGGTATCAGAGCGAGGTTAGGGTTTTTCCATACCTTAACCGGTTCTAAATCCCTGTAGTGACTATGACGTCTCCTGGCAAGGTCCCGTCCTTGGAAGCCTATGGCTATAATTATTGGAAGACTCGCATGCGAGCCTATCTCATGAGCCAGGGTTCGGACATATGGGACATTTGCGTTCACACCACATTTGTCATTCTGCCAGTTACTGAGCAAGGTACTGCTGGTATCATTGCTCAGCATCTGAGCAACAGTAAGGCTGTGAACATTTTATTTTCTGGCTTAGGTCCCACTGAATTTGAGCGAGTGAGTCATCTCTCCATTGCGAGAGAGATCTGGGCTACCCTCAAGGCACACCATGAGGGAACAGCACAGGTCAAGGCTCGGCTCTATCAGACCTACCGGCGTGAATATGAGAATTTCACACAGAAGCCGGGTGAATCTGTTGAAGCCTTGTTTGGTCGCTTTCAGTCGATCATTAACAAGCTTCGGGACAACAAGGCTGAGGGTGCTCAGTTAGTCTCAGATCATGAGCAGGCTCTCAAGGTTCTTCATACCTTGGACCCAAAGATCTGGGAGATCAAGGTATCATCTATCGTTGAAAGTACTTCATACGATACCTTGACCATTTCTGAGCTATTTAGCAAATTAAAGGCCACTGAGGTAGATATCCAGTTGAGATCAAATCTCACTGGCTCTGGATCAAAATCCCTGGCCCTTGCTACACCTTCTGTTGATCCCTCTGTTGTGAGCTGTGCTGGGTTCTCCTTGATGTCTATCACTGAGGACCAGCTTGAGTTGTTGGGAGATGATGATTTGTGTCTTTTTAACAACCGGGTGCGTCGTGTCTATGATAAAAGAATGTTCAAAAGACACGGCACAAAATCCGGATGCTTTGAATGTGGTGATCCAGGACACTTCATCGCTGACTGCCCCAAGCGCAGTGGATACAAGAAGGGCGCCGGCAGCAGCTTCCACGACTCTGGCAAGCATGAGAGCCCCTCCTTCACCAAGGGCAAGCCGAAGACCCGGTTCTTCAAGAAGGCCCTGAAGGACTACCGGCGAGAGAACAAGAAGCGCGACAAGGCCTTCTTCGCCGAGATGGAGAAGAGCTACTCCAAGAGATCCACGTCTTCTTCCTCTTCATCAAGCTCAAGTGATGAGGAGATCACCATCAAGAAGGGGAAAGACAAGGATGATCCGGCAGGCCTCTGCTTCATGGCCTTCGGAGACAAGCCGAAGAGCCGCTCACACCAGCGCCGAAGATCCCGCAAGAGCTTCTGCTCCATGGCTCTTGGGGATAGAGAAGAAAAGAGCTCCTCCGACGACTCCGACGACGACGATAGCAAGGTATCATCTTATGAGCGTGAAATTGTAGATTTACTTGAGAGCAATCGTCAGGAGTTGAAGTATCGGGAGAAACTGCTTAGGGGGGCTAAGAAAAGGATAGACGAGTTAGAGAGTGAGCTTGCCGTGGCCAACGGTAGGATTGAGAGTCTATCCTCTTTCCCTTGCTTGGGTGATAGCAGTGAGTGCCCGAAGTGTGAGGTGCTTCTGTGTGACCTGTCGATTTTAAAGTCCAGGTACACAGAAAGGGTTGATGAGAGGGACGCTTTGGCCACTGAGCTTGAAAGCGCTCAGCTGGAGCTGAAAGATGCTCAAGCCACTGTCGTCGCACCCTGTGTTGATTGCCCATCTCATCTTGCTGCCTTAGCTGAGCTGAAATCCAAGGGCAATGAGCATTTGGGTGATTTAGAGAGGTTGAGAGCTGAGCTTGCCCAGACTAGGCTAGAGCTTGAGACACTGTCAGTTCCACCCACTGTTTGTGAGAACTGTCTGTCTCTTAGAATGGAGTTGATCAAGCTGAAATCTGAAAAGTCTGTCCAAGTGGAGAGTGAGTGTGAGACCTGCTTGTCTCAGGTGGAGGTACTAGCTTCCTTGAGAGAGGAGCTAGCTGATTCTCAGAATGAGAATTTTTATCTCCGGTCTATCCTGAGTTGGATCAGTGCTAGAGAGCCACAACTCGGCATGATGATCCAGCAGTTCAAGAGGCAGGATGGGTTTGGGGTAGGTTATACCTACACCAAGGCTGACTTTGAGAGTGCCATTAGCCGGGCAGTGGAGTGGAGTAAAATGACTCCAGAGCAGAGGTATCCCAAGACCCACTCTACTGAGTCTTCCCTGGCTTGTCAGCCCAAGGATGGAGTGATCAATGAACCACCTAAAGCTCCACCCAAGAAACCTATCTGGGTTCCTAAGCCCAAACACCTCCACTCCTCTTTAGATTCTCTTCCTGGACCCTCTCAGCCCAAGAAGACCACACCAAACACTACCAATCCCAAGAACCCCAAGCCTCAACCACATCCCAAGAAGCCTACCTATCATTGTGAGTATTGTCAGAAAGACGGGCATCTTGCGGAGTTTTGCTTCAGGAGGAAGCGGGTTGAGAGAGCAGAGAGGGCTCGTAGTGATCAGGTGCAGTTCTACCAGCAGGGTGGTAGACTGCGTGTTCCTCGGCGCGGGGAGAGGCTGGAGGCCAGGCCGCGTCGTGTAGGTGGTGGTAGAGGAGACGGCTTTCTTGCCCATGCTCCAGTTGGTGGTGTTCGTTCCGGCAGGGTTCCAGACCATGTTGGCTACGGTTCTGGATCTCGTGGCCGCAAGGTTAGGGAGGACCGTGGACCGCGCTTTGAGCCGTGTGTTGGTCCAAACTCTTTTGATGGTTTTCGCTTTCCATCTTTTGAGCAGATGGCTCGACACTGGTTTAGCTCTTTTGCTAAACCTGGTGCCGAACCATTTGCTCCCACTTACAGACATTGATTATGCAGGACCGGGGACTGGAGGATGTTTGGATCATGGACTCAGGATGCTCTCGCCACATGACGGGACATCGCAGATGGTTCTCCAGTCTCACTCCCCCGAGCTCCAAAGAGTACATCACGTTCGGGAACAGCGGTCAAGGGAAATTTTCTGAGCAGATGCACAGTGAGTTTGAGATGAGCCTCATGGGTGAGCTTAAGTATTTCTTAGGGCTCCAGATCAAGCAGACCAAGGACGGCACCTTCATCCACCAAGGTAAGTACACTCGCGATATGTTAAAGAAATTTGACTTTGGTGGTGAATTGAAGCCGCAGATGACCCCGATGGGTACTTCCGGGGGTTTGGACAAGGACGAGAGCGGTGTCAAGGTCAATGAGAGAGAGTTTCGAGGGATGATCGGTTCGCTGTTGTACTTAACGGCAACAAGACCAGACATACAGTTCGCCGTGGGACTTTGCGCGCGTTTTCAGTCTTCACCACGCGCGTCTCACCGGCAGGCTGTCAAGCGCATTTTTAGGTATCTCACCTATGCGCCTGATCTAGGTCTTTATTATTCAGCATCATCATCACTTGATTTATCTGGCTTTTCGGACGCCGACTTTGGTGGGTGCCGGTTGGATCGCAAGTCGACTTCCGGTACTTGCCAGTTTCTTGGTTCTTCTCTTGTCTCTTGGTCTTCTCGAAAGCAATCTGGAGTTGCTCTTTCGACCACAGAGGCTGAGTACGTAGCTGCTGCTAGCTGCTGCTCACAGTTGGTTTGGATGATTTCCACTCTACGAGACCTTGGGTTGTTGTTTCCTACCAGGGTTCCATTGTTTTGCGACAGCACTAGTGCTATTAGTGTAGGGAAAAACCCATGTCTCCATTCAAAAACCAAACATATTGATGTGCGCTTTCACTTCTTACGGGATCAATATGAGAAAGGTGTCATTGACCTTATTCATGTTGATACCCATCATCAGTTGGCTGACATTTTTACCAAACCCCTAGATCAGTCTACATTTGAGCGTTTACGAGGGGATTTGGGTGTTGTGTATCCTTTCTAGGATATTTTGCGTCAGTTTTCTTTCTTTTTTACTCTTTTCTTGAGTCCTTTTGTGTGTGTTCATATCTTACATATTCACATATCACACTTTTGAGCCTGCTTCTGTTATATGATTGAACTGCTTTACTTATTCTAGCTGGTATATGCTTTTGATTACTTGTCGATGATCATGCTTTGTTTCAGTTCATTTGATATGTCTGATATCTGTCATATGCATGGTTTTTATGCTTTCAACTTAAAAAAAAAATGATCACCATTGCTTCTGGTAACTAGCATGTGTAGGCTGAGTGCTTTTGCTATCTGTTACATACCTTGTAACTAGTTCCTCACATAGATGCAGATATGCAACTTGGATATCTTTATGCTTTAACATGGAAAATATGCTATAAAAATGATAAAAAATCAAAATGAATGAAAATTCCATGGCCTTTTATGCTTAAGTTGAAAAGATCCAAGTGGGTTTGCTTTGTCGCATTGCATTGTTCTGGACTGCTTACCATAGCACCTTGGTATGAACTAGGACAGTGTAGTGTATGCCAAGACCAATGTCTTAAGCTTCTGATGGTCCAGTTCTGGCCTAGGCTTGACTTGGTCGGTTAGCATAAGGTTTGACATGCAAATAACCCTTGGCAAAAATGAAAAAGGAAAAATGAAAAAGCCTGAACATTTAACAAGATAACCAGTTTGCTGAAGCACTTTGTTTTGAACAATGTTTATCTTGGTAGACATCAGTTAGCTTCTGCATCTCATGCTTTACCTTGCTTATTAACTAGGAAATATGGTGATGTTTTTGTTTTGCAAAAACTGAAAAATGCGTGCTAATGACTTTCTTTAGATATCATCTGTTGCACTGATCATGCCATGTGTCTTAAGACAGTATGTCTGTTGCTATACTTGTTAGATGTTGTAATTGCAGTCAATCATATCTGAGAAGCATGCTTTCTACACTCCACTTACACCCCAGCTGAATTCACTGCATATTTTGAGGGGGAGTTGCATTTCAGGGGGAGTCTTTTAAGTGCTTGATGAGTTCACTTGTCAACAAGGGGGAGAAAATTTGGGATCAGAGTTTAAGGGGGGTTCTTACTCTGTTGATATCCTTGTTGTTCTAAAAATCGCACTCATTTTGAGCTTTTACGTTTTGGTTAACCATAATGACCACCTCTTGCTTTTGTTCGGCTTTTGGTCATTTAGGTTAACTTTTACCTTATTTTTCTTCTTCTTTGTTTCCTTGTGTTTTTGTTTTCGTGTTTCCACATTTGTTCGCAGGTGCTGAAGAGCTGTGAAAAGAGGAATGTTGACAATGCACTCATCAAGGGGGAGATTGAGGAGCCATGCTGAATAGCATGGGCCTCATGGCTCCAGAAGTGATGAGTCATTGTCAACGATAGTCAAAGAGGACTGAAGAAGAGAGGAGATCTGCTGTTTTATGGGCCGCGTGTGACTCAGGTACACGGGCAGCGAGCGACTGTCGGGCAGAGGAGGCTGCGAAGTCGGGCTGGCCCAATCCGGGTGCATGGGCCAGAAGCAGTAGAAGACCCACTGGGCTGTTGACCAGGACTGACTCAGGTACACGGGCGGTGAGCGATTGCCGGGCTGAGAGAGCTGCGGGGTCGGGCCGGCCCAATCCGGGTACCTAGTGCAAAGCTGGTGGAGGCTTTGTCAGTTTCGGCGTAAAACTGACAACCGTTGATTCTGTATCCGACTGTCCAGAAGAGTAGCTTCAGGATATGTCATCTGTTACTCTAGGCCCACAGTCAGTCAGTTGTGTCTGTAAAAATACCTAAGGGCAGTAGAGTCCTTTTCTGTATTTTTGAGTCTGTAAAAACCCTAAGGGGCTGGTAGAATATTCCTAGTGTTGGGCTGCCTATAAATAGCACCCCAATCCCTAGGGTTTGGACTACCCTTTTGCTGAAATTGAATACCACTCTTTGGGTCACTCTTTTCCCCTGTCTTCTCTCTCCTGTGTGCGCCGCCAGGCCCTTGTGCTCCTCTGTTCGTGGCTCATTTTGGCTCAAATCTCTTGGATACTTTTAATCCTTGGTCCCTGGAGAATTTGTTGTTTGCATCTGGTTGGTTTGGAGAGTTATTGAGTTGGATTCGGGCTGCTGTATTTATTTCTTGGGAAGAAGCTTCTTCGGCTGGGTGTGTTCTTCGCAGTGGTAGTACTAGTTCTTGCTGTTGCAAATAGTACTGCTTTACTGTAGCTACAGTGTTCGGCTGCAGCTTTTCACCTTCTATTGCCCAGCTTTTTGATCAAAGCTGACAGTCTCTTTTGCCTTTTCCTGGTGTGTCTGCCAAAGCTCGGTTCTGTGCGAAGCCCCTCAACTCCGTGAGGCAAGCTCCGATCGAACCTTGTTAAAGGCTTCGCTCAGTTTTTCGAACTTCGGTTTCTGTGTCTGAGTTGCTAGCTTCGAAGTTCCCCTGTATCGAAATCATCGCATACTTCGAACTGGCATACTCCGAATCTATCTGTTCGAAGTGCACACTTCGTTAGGATTCGAAGTGGGGTTCGAAGTTTTGTCTGTTCTGACAGACTTCGTTTCTTTGTTCGAAGGTTGTCTGTTTGTGTGTTGTGTTCGAAGGTTTAGCTCCGAAAGCTTTCGGTTCTAAGTGTGTTCGAAGTTTTGTCTTCGAAGTGTATACTTCGAAGAAGGCTTCGGCACTGTTTACTTCGCTCCGAAGCTCGTGACTCGAAGTTGCGTTCGAAGTCTTGTCTTCGAAGTGCTTACTTCGAACCAAGCTCCGGCACTGCTTTTACTTCGCTTCGAAGTACACTTCGGTTCTTACTTCTTCGAACTAGGCTAGACAGTGACACCTTCGGCATTTCGGACAGACTCTGACACCAACCTCCGAAGCAGACCTCGACGTGCGAAGGGGGCTTCGCCAAGACCCGAACAGGAGACAACTTTGGACAGTAACTTCTCTTTTCACTTTATACATACTTAGATCATTTCATTGAGAAGTATAGGCCTGTTACAACTTGTTTATCTGCCTAGTTGCACCATTTTAGTTTTACACTGTTTATCATCAGATGCTTCTAGGTTAGAAACCTTTAGACTTAGGCCTTCTGTTTATTTTCTGCTGCGTAGTATTTTTGAGGTGCGTTGGGTATTGGGAACAGGCCATTGATTCGAAAGAATTTTTAAGGCGCCCATTCACCCCCCCCTCTGGTCGCTACTTTCGGTCCTACATACCTACATGATGCAACCCAGATGCATGACGAGATCTCCCAACCTGTCAAGGTGCAAAGCCACTAACATGAGGTCTAGCACCATAGGAAATATGGTGAACACCACGAGGGGCAAAGCTACTCCGAGAAGATTGGGGAGCCTCATAAACAGGACGTGAGTAAAACTCAGACTCATGCGAATATAGAAGTGGGTAATGCATGTCCTGGAACCTCAACGTCTGAGAACGTCGCTCATCCTTAATGCGATGATGGCAAAACCCAACCAAATGACCCGCCCACTGACAATAAGAACAATGAAACACTCTCCTAAGGGCACTCTCATGGTTCATATGAGAAATTCTCACAGGCTCCTTGGGTTTTATCATAGAATTCTTCTTGGGAGGAATTTTCTTGGTAGGAGGGGTGGTTTTCTTTGGAGTTTGGGTAGGCTTTTTGGCTGATGGAGTGTCTAACTGGGCTCTTTCTTTCTCTAAGGTAGTGGGTGAGGTAAAACAATTTTATTCTAACTATCTGAAGGAATCCTCTCAAAACCCAATCCTAGAGCTAACCCTGCCCTGTCAGCACACATCTTGGTCTTGGCCAAGAGAAAATCCATCCAACCCTTTCCCTCAGTGCATTTGTTAACCACAGAAAGAAGGTATTCATTTTCAGTCATAAGGTTTTCAGCTTTCCCTCTAGCAAAACTGAGTTAGTCCTTAAGGGTGATGCAGGTGGGACAAGCAGGTTGCACATCCTTAGAACACTCAGCACTCTCCAATCTAGCCTCTAACTCTCTAACATGCTTGTCTCTTAAATTAATGCAATCAATCAATAATGGACAATTTGAGCAAGCATCAGAAGAAATAGGTCTAGACTCCACCACCAAAAGCTTCTTCTGTGCAGTCTCAAGCTCATCAACAGTTTGAGCATGCATAGAACACAACTGAGCAAGCTCACCCATGACAACAGTGCAAGATTCACATTCAGCATCATCAATCTTAGACTTAAGCATGGAATAATTAGTAGAAACAGATTCTAGCCTAAGTCTAAGGTCTTTTCTATCTCTAGCGGCTTGCACAAGCAGTCTATCTTGACCAAGAACTACTTCATTCAGTTCACCAACTTTAATGGAAAGTTGGTCATAGGATAGTGGTACCTCAGATGAGTCAAGCTCATCGTCGCTGTGAGTGCTGTCAGCCATGAAGCAAAGGCCGGTGAAATCCCTTGCCTTTTTCTCCTTCTTCTCCTCCTTTCTTGGGGGCTCTTCCTCCTCTTCAGAGCTCGAATCCTCAGTTGAGGAAGTGTCGATGTCGCTGAGTGCAGCAACAAATGCTCTGGAAGCGGCCTTGGCTACCCTCTTAGCCATCTTTCCGCGTTTACCCTTCAGAAAGGGTTTCCTCTCCTTCTTGTGGTATTTGGGGCGCTCACTCTCATCTCTCCTCTTGAGCTTAGGACAATTGGCCTTGATGTGAGAAGTGTCACCACACTCAAAACAACCACTAAAGCCACTTCTCCTCTGATCCTGTCTCATTGTGAAAACGAGTGAACCTTTTGGCAATGAGAGAAAGATCTTCATCATCAAGAGTATCCACCTGCTACTTAGTGACAGAGACCAGGGAGGACAAAGCAAAACCACCTGCAAGAACACACGTCTCAGATGTGCTTGGTTCTGCAGTGATGCCATGGCTAGAGCCAGAAACTAGTGCCAATGGCTGTGGCAAAGAGTTTCTGTGCACTGCAAGAGATGCCTTGGTAATCTCTATGGACTTCAGCTTGCTGAAGAGCTCATCACAGGTCAATGTGTCATAACCTGTGGACTCCTCAATGCTGGATATCTTTACTTCCCATATGCTACGATCAAGAGTATAGAGAAGCTTGATAGCCATATCATGGTCATTATAAGCAAGCGTCCCATTGGACCGCAAGTTACTCACTATAGCGTCAAAGCGAGAAAACATGGCATCTATAGATTCACCAGGTGCTTGCACAAATAGCTGATACTATTGATTGTATGTGCTTTGGCGCCTAGCCTTAATCTGTGTAGAGTCCTCATGAAAAATAGTGAGTGTAGTCCAAATCTCCCTAGTTGTCCTTAGGTGCTGAACCCTATCAAACTCACTCCGACTCAAACCAATGAACAATATGTTCCTAGCTTTGGAATGGGAGCATTCTAAAATTTTAGGCTAAAAACAGCCTTCTGTTTTCAAAACAGTCTCCTGTGGAACAGGCTTCGAACACAACCTTTGGAGATCTGGTTCGGAGGTATTCTACAGCTCCGAAACCAGGCTTCGCAAAGAGTAAAAGTTCAAAGTCAAGAAGACTCCGCTCTCGCCAACAAACCCAAAAACACCTCTGCTAGGTTCGTGCAGGCTCCGCACACAAGGTGCCTTCGAGCAGTCTTCACACTTCACCTTTCGTAGGAGGAGGTTTCCCTCTGGGGACTTCGACCAGACACTTCGCACTAACAACTAGTACTAGGCTTTGTATTTCGAAGGTCTAAAAGCAAACAAAGCCGATTTTGCTGAGGAAAGAAAACATGCTTCAAGCACACTCTACTCAGTGCTTCGCTTGTAACAGTGAGGGGTTGCCTCAGTTTACACAGAGCGAACTCACAATGAACTACACACACTTCGCACGCATAGAACACTAAAACCCTTCTCTAGAAAAGAAATAGGGCACACACTCAGGTCAGGACAGAACGTAGTGTATCACAGAGACCTCTCCGGTAAACAACCTTTGGTACACACTCCGGTGTACCGCCCAAAGTACCGAGCCCTTCGGTACCACCAAGTCATCATGCTCTGCCGGACTCCTCCGACAGAAACACTCCGCTGCACAGCTGCAACCAGCTAAATCCGCACCCTTCGGAAAACACCTCCAAACCCCTTCGAATGGACCCCTTCGCCTAGATGAGAATTTGTCAATCACTCATCACATACTTGAAACCAAGGCACATTTCAACTTGGTTTCTCAGTATTATGTGGCTAGGTGACAGGTGGATTTTCTTCTCTCTCAACATCGGGTCAAATATTTTATCAACCTTGTTGATATCGAAGTCCTACCTCTCTTCCTTCTCGGTCGATTTTATCCATGGACATGCGACCTGCTTCTTATTCTTGGACCACTCGGCCATCTCGACTTCTACATCAGAATCACTATCCCCGTCGGAGTCCGAGTGGTACACTTGAGTGTATGTGACCTTCTTTTGGTATTTTTCCTGCCTGGACTCTTGGAATCAACTCTCATGGGCCGATACTCTTTACACTAGTTGCGAGAGGCTTTCGAACTCGTGCGATGAGAACTTCTCCCTGATAGGGCTCAGGAGTCCTTTAAATGCCAGCTCTGTAGTGTCAATGAGGTTCACGCTATAGCATCTGCTTCGTATGTCCCAGAACCTCTATATATAGTCGGGGACCGACTCGTTCATCCTTTGTTTTATGGGCGTCAAGTTGGTCAGCTTCATTTCCTGGATGCCGGCGAAGAAGTACTTGTGAAATTTCTTCTCCAGGTTCGCCCATCCTCAGATGGATTCTGCCGGTAGTGAAGAAAACCACGCGAAGGCTGATCCTGATAGAGATAGCGGGAATAGACGGACCTTCAGCGCTTTGTCAGCCGATGCCTCTCCACACCGAGCGAGGAACCGGTTAATGTGCTCGATCGTGGAGATCGAGTCTTGTCCTAAGAATTTGTGAAATCCGGCACCTTGTACCAGTTCGGCAGTGGCACTCGATCAAACCACTCAGGATACGACTGCCGGTACATGTACGTCTGCACTTTTGGATTCAACCCGAATTGATCTTTGATGAGCTCTGTAATCTGATTCACCCATTCATCTTCCTACTAACTCGGCGACGAACATTGAGCAGGCATTGGCGCCTGTTGGTACTGGTCCTACCGAGCAGCGTCATATATGTATTGCCTTGCATCACTGTAGGGCATTGCTCCGTAATTAGTTGTTCAGTGATGTCAAGGAGGGACGACCTCGGGTTGTAACATCCCAAATTTCCTAGGGTAAAATAAAATGAGAAAAATAAAATTATGAATTAAAAAGGATTATTTTAATTAGAGAAAAGGATAAAAGCATCCAAATAAAACAAAACATGGAGAAATAATTCAAAATTAAAGTTTATAAAATTATGGTAGGTTTTATAAGCCAAGAGGTATTTTTGAGAACTTTTACAACATTTTAGTACCTTTTCCTTTAGCTCTAAATTTATAAACTAATTTTTGGAATTATTTTAATCGGAAAATGAATTTAAAATACTATTGGGCCGCCTCCCTTGAATCTGCCTCGGCCCAGCCCAGTCCAATGCCGATGACATTGACAAGATGGACCCATCTGTCGGTGCCGCGCCCCCTCTCTCCCCTCTGCCCACGCCCCGCCTAGTCCCGCCCGTCAGCCGCACGCACACCCACCTCGACCTCTGACCGCCAGGGCCCACCTATCGGCGCACTCACCTTCGCCAGCACCCACTGACAGGTGGGAGCCACCTGTCAGAACCATCTTCCCGATGGAAAGGGATCCCCATTCCATCGTCGGCGACCCCATCTTAAAAATACTCGTCACGCGTCACATTCCACAAAATTGGCTGCACCGTTAAGCTTGCCATACCTCGGGGATCTCTTTCCCTCAAAAATCCGACGCAAATCCATCTGGGTTCATTGAATGTGGGCACATGGAAACCTCACCGGAGAATTTTGGAAATTCTCTCGGTTTCCTCCGGTGAGCCTTCCATCTTCACCTCCAGTGACCCCTTTAAATACCCTGACCCCCACCGCACTTCGGCCACGCCCAATTAACTTGAATCCCGCACTTCCGAAACGTTGCGCCACAAAAAATCCGCCGTCATCTCTGTTCCCACTCCACCCACACCCCGCCGTCCTCGCCGTCGACACCTCTGGGACCCATCGCCGCCGTAAAACCTGAGAGACTTCACCACCCCCCTCATCACCGGCCGCAGCCTAACATCATCGGCCCTTGCCTCTGGTACCATCATGTACTGGTTTGATTTCTTTTAATCTCAGGAGTCCAATGTAACTTAAAGCCCCCACCTCGCATCTGGCTGGTAGATGCCGATCGGGCGGTCCAGAGGTCCCTGGTCCACGTGCACAATGCGCTGGTGCATGGTGGGCTTGGCTCACCGTGAACAGAAGGTTGTTTTCAATTTAAAATAAAATCTAGAAATTCATTTAAAACTTCAAAAATTCATATCTCACTCATTTTAACTCCAAAATTCACCATTCAAATTTCAGAAAATTCTAAATTTAATTCTCTACAAACTTAGCCCATTTAATCCAATTTTTTGTATTGCTATCTTCATGTTATTAATTGTTTGCTCTCTTTGATTTTTGTATCGAGAAGATTACGTCGTCGTCGAGGCTCCGGAGTATTATCCAGAGGTCCCACCTTCACCCTTTGCTGATCAAGGCAAGTCACAACCCCCATTTTAATCATAATTGAGCCCATTTTTAATAAATACCGCTATAACTCATAGGATTATAATTGCATTAGTTTAATCAAAAGCCTTACACTATATTTAATAGATCCCCATCCTTGTTGTGCAAACCCAAGCCATGCTTATTGAGCCCAAAACTCCTTGTCACCTTAAAGTATAAATATTAGTTAGTGTCCAATGTATCGACATAACTGCTATAGGGTAAAAATGGGTTGTAGTCAGTTGAATTCTATTATATGATTTCCCCGTTATATCTCTCATCTCTAGGATTCTATTGGTTATGGAGTTTTGGTTAAGTTGTAAGTATGGTGGGGTCTGGGTGCAAGCTAGGGCATTGGTCGGTAGCACCCGGGGCACTATAAGGACCGGTCTGTGGGATCTGTTGCAAAACAGTTTGTACTAACCACAAGTCTAGTGTGTAAGTCCTAACTGGAGGTATGGAGCATTCCAACTTAAAGCACCATAGTGGAGGGGGAAAGTGACAACTATGGGTGGCTTGTATCGATGAGGATCAAGGGGGGTACGTCGTTGGCCCAATGCATTGGGGCGCCGTATGAAACCTATAAGAGGGTGTTATTGAGTTGGTGCGTTCCATGCTAAAGGTTTTGGCATGAGTTCCTTCAAGGTGACGTGGTGTCATCACGACACACTTTAGTGTGCGAGAATGAGTGCCTTGTGAGTACATTAGTACAACTCTTATCAGAGTATAATATTTTCGAAAAGTCGTGCCCACGGTCAAGGGCGGGTTGGGCATTATTCACCGCAGTTAGTTTACTTTTATATGAATGATTGCATGATGGAATGACATGTAAGGACTATTCAGCGAGGGTGGGCTGACTGTACCCCTCGAGGTAGAAGATGATGCATTTACTCATGATTTAATTTTCTGTACTAATAACCTGATCACATTAACTTCTTTACAAACGTACTTTTCCGCAAACATGAGCCACTACCTTCCTTTGTTATTATCTTGCATTATAATTGCATTTCAGTGGCTTGATGAGTACAATTGTACTCACCCCCGTTGACTCACCACACCAGAGGTAGCGTACTACGAGGAGGAGGATGGTCTGGAGTAGCGACCCAGTCGAGGCGCGAGATTTGAAAAAGGCGTTCATCTGGAGGATTTATTTTATAGTTTCTCTTTCATTTATCACTTTTGTAATAATGTGGTCTACGAACCATCTTTGATTAGCGTATTGTACGCGAACATGTTTAATGTCTTGTATTTATTAATTTTCTTGTAGATGCCTATTCACACCATGGGCGGATACCTCCATGATCGCGATGGCTTCGTCCGCGAGCTTCGCATGCTCATGGATTTCTTAGGGTTCATTCACGAGCTTGCGTTCCACGGGATCTTTCCCGATGTGAATGACGGAGCCTGCGAGGTCACCGTCACCATTCGCTCCTCCGGTGTGCACCCACCCTTTTTCACCGCAGGTGTTGGAGGGCCGACCTTCGAGGTGGCCAGTCAGTGCGCTGCATTTTAGGCCCTCACTGAGCTCCTGATGATTTACGACAGACAGCTCCGAGATACCGCGTACTGCTTCGTGCCCATGTGCACTCTAGGGAGCCACCGCAGCATCTACATCACCAACTACTGCAACTGCAACTCCGTCATCGCCCGCAGCTCTCGTCTACTTCATGTCGTCAATCATCTCCATACCGAGGCCGTGCTCGACGCTGACAATCAGCACGACACGATCGACTACTACCGCCACACGACGGAGAGCCTGAACCGAGAGAACGGAGATCTACGACGCCAGGTCCAGGAGGGGCGCCACCTTGTCGGTGAGGTCATGGAGCTTCGGTGCCAGGTCACTGATCTCAAGCGGAGCGCCACTAAGAACATTCAACTCCAGCGTCAAGTCGAGGATTTGAAGAAGGACCTTGAGGAGATCACCCCACTTTCCCCGCACAAGAGGAAGGCCATCAGGACTCCCACGGCCAGGCCCAAGTCGATCACACGCACTGCATCATCCGTAGGACCCTCCAACACACCTGCTCCTCCACTGACCAGCACCGCGGAGCTGACAATCAAGCCCTCCCCCGAGCCCAGCCTTCCCTGAGCTGCGACCCGATCTAAGAGCACTGAGGAGGAGGATTGGACCACTTAGACGCTAGCTTGCGTTTGATTGTTCTTTTGTTTTTGCATGTTTGTGGTGCCACCCATGTCGGTATAAGGCATGTGTGAGTTTAAATAAGAAGCAAGGAAAAAGATGTAATATTCTAGACCACTAAGTCTAAATCCTTTAAGAAATAAATATTAAGCAAAAAATTTCCCTTAAATTGATTTCCCTCTGGTATTCCTTACCTTCAGGATGGCCAACGATCAGGGTTCAGACGCTCCTTGCAACAGGAACAACGCCGACAACCTGCCACACTGGGGGGGCAACCGGCCAATGGCAGGCACCCATCACCAATCATCCCACACTAGCTGAGATGTAGTAACAACAGGCGCAGATGTAAGAGCAACAAGCACAGTTGATCCGCCTTAAGCAGCAGCACCCAGAGCCGCTGATACAAGGATGCGCCTAACCTTCATGGCGTAGAATCAAAGATACTCGTGAAACCTGACGAGTCTTGTGCATCCAACCATTGCATGTGCAACAACCTGTAGCACGGAGTTCGCCCAACCTCACGTTGTCCACTCAACCAAGTCAAGTGGATTACAATCCTCGTTGCAATCACAAAGGGCTTGCAAGAACAACGGGAAGGAATGCACAATTCTCAGAGATGTTTCAGCTAGTAGCTAGAACACTCAAGAACATGCATAAAGCATAGTTGTTTCATTCTCAAAATTCTGTTTCTTCAACACATTGCGAAAGATCCTATTATATAGAAGGGTATTATATAGAAGGGATTGAGAGGGAGATGGAGAGGTGTTCGGGACGTTTTACCTGGCATTAAGCCAATATTGGTGCACAGCACCCTAATTAAAACAAATGAAACATTTGACAGTTTCTAGTCTCCACATTAAGTCGGTGATAACTCTCTGTTCTGGTAGAATTATTGGTTGAGGCCAGATCCGTTGGAAAGCTTATGAAGTAAGCATTCCAAGCTGTGGTTGAACACATTTATTGGATTTAATATGTGATTTCTATGAGCATTTTATTCCATACTGGTCACTTGAATCTGAAATGGCCTTCATTGCATTCATTGCTTGATTGATGGCTGTTGATGAAGTGCTGCTCATTTGGACACTCTCCAATGTTGTCATGCCTAAGAACAATTAAATTATGGGCATTAGGTAGCAACTGATTTTCATGTGTAATGCTATTCTTATTTAGGAGCGAGTTCACCTGCTGATTTATTTGCTTTGCACGAGCGCGAGTTATTGCTCCTTCAAAATGATTTGGAATATCTTGAACATTGGGGGAAGGAAATGTTGTTGATGCTAGGTTGTCTGTATCATCCTCCCCTTCTTGAAAAGGAATCATCCTCGACTCTATTTGTTCTGGTCCAAAGAATGGTGACAAATCGGCAACAATGAAAGTAGTACTCACATTATAGTTATCTTCAGGAAGCTCAATCTTGTATGCATTGTCATTTATCTTCTCTAACACTTTGAATGGACCATCAGCACATTGCATAAGTTTGGACTTGCGCTTCTCTGAAAAACGCTCTTTGTGTAAATGCACCCAAACCAAATCTCCTGGTTTGAAAAGCATCTTCTTTCTTCCTTTGTTTGCCTTTTGAGAAAAATAGTGTGTCTTCTTCTCTATAACTTCCTTGGTCTTCAGATGCATAGTTTTCACAAACTCTGCACACTTTATTGCCTCCATGTTTGCTCTCTCTTAAAAAGGAAGTGGCAGCAAATTAAGTGGTGTGATTGGCTTAAAACCATACACCACTTCAAACGGGCACAATTGTGTTGTTGAGTAAACAACTCTATTGTATGCAAATTCAACATGTGGAAGGCAGTCCTCCCATTCTTTCAAGTTTTTCTTAATCATTGTTCGTAGCAACATGGAGAGTGTACGGTTTACCACCTCTGTTTGACCATTAGTTTGCGGGTGACAAGTTGTTGAAAATAGCAATTTTGTGCCAAGCTTGGCCCACAATGTCTTCCAAAAGTAACTCATAAACTTCACATCACGATCTGAAACAATGGTTCTAGGCATCTCGCGCAATCTCATAATTTCTCTAAAAAATAAATCAGCAATATGTGAAGCATCGTCGGTCTTATGACAGGAAATAAAGTGTGCCATTTTAGAAAACCTATCCACGGTTACAAATATGGAATCTCTCCCCCTCTTTGTCCTAAGCAATCCCACAATAAAGTCCATGCTAATATCTTCCCAAGGTGCACTAGGAACAGGAAGTGGAGTATACAAACCATATGAGTTAAGTTTGGACTTAGCTTTATGGCATGTGGCACAACACTGCACAAATTGTTCAACATCTGCCCGCATATTTGGCCAATAAAAATTATTGGACAACATGGCCAAAGTATTTTCTCTCCCAAAATGTCCCATAAAACCACCGCCATGTGATTCCTACAACAACAACAAACGTACAGACGAATCTGGAACACATAGCTTGTTAGCATGGAACAAGAACCCGTCATAAACATGAAATTTTTTCCAGCTTTCCCATCATTACATTTAGTGTACGGTTCAGCAAATTCTTTATCTATAACATACAAATATTTCAAACTTTCCAAATCTAGAACATTAATATCAAGTTGAGATAAAAGAACAATCCTACGAGACAATGCATCAGCAACCACATTTTCTTTGCCGTTCTTGTATTTCACAATGTATGGAAAAGATTCAATAAATTCAACCTATTTAGCATGTCTACGGTTTAGTTTAGCTTGCCCTCTTAAATATTTTAGTGCTTCATGATTATAATGTATGATAAATTCTTTGGGCAATAGATAATATTGCCAAGTGTCTAGAACATAGACTGAAGCATACAACTCTTTGTCATAAACAGGATAATTTAATTGAGCACCACCAAATTTTCTCGCTAAAGTATGCTACTGGTTTTCCTTCTTGTATCAAAACATCACCAATACCCAAACCACTAGCATCACATTCAATTTCAAATGGTTTGTCAAAATCAAGCAAAACAAGCAAATGTGCTTCAATGAGGCATTTCTTAAGTTCTTGAAATGCTTTTTCTTGTGACTTACTGTAACACCCCAAATTTTCAAAGTAATAAAAATATTATTTAATTCAATTTCCTAGAATTTATTATTCTGGAAATACCTTTAATACTGTCCTTTACCATTTTGAACTACAACATAGAGTAAATGGCCAAACCAGGAGCTGAAACTTTTTATGTATGATCCTAAGACCAAAATATATTTTTGAGAATTTTTACAAATTTTTACCAAGCTTGAAAGTGGCCCTAAGATTTTAATCTATTTCCTAGAATTATTTTTATTCAGAAATATATTTTGAAACAGTAACGGGCCCTCCCCTCCCTTTCTCTCTTTCCCGACCGGCCCAGCCCACTCCCTCCCGTGCGCTCGGACCGACAGCCTGACCCCACCCGTCAGCGAGCCCCTCTCCCCTCGCGTGCGCACCCGACACCCTGGCCCCACCTGTCGGCACCACTCCTCCATCGCGCCCGAGCCCAACCCAACCCATCAGTCGCCTCTCTCGTGCGCTCACACCCGCTGGTCAGTGGCCCTCGCCTATCAGGACCGTCGTCCACCTCGCGCCAACCCCCCTAACTCCGCCGGCCGATGGCCTCGCATCGGATCCGCTCGCCGACTCCCCCTCCCGTTAAACCGACGCCGGCATTGAATTCCCCGAGGCCCACCAACCATTTAAAAGCATTAAGGCACGCGTTTAAGCCCCTGGATCGCGATTACCTGCATGGCGAAACCTCGCCGGCGAGTAAATCCCCCCCCCCTCGGATTTCCTTGCATGCGACCCCCTCTGACCCTCGTCGGCGCCTCTATTTATACCCCTGGCCTCCACCGCGTTCGACCCCCACGCTCTCGCAGTCCAGAACTGAACAGAACGCCCGCAATTCGATTCTTAGCGCACCTCTCCTTCTCCACCTCCGGCCACCACTCACCGCCGCCTCGGACCGCCTCCGTCCACGCCATCGCCACCGTCGTGTGAGGAGCCATGCTGAATAGCGTGGGCCTCATGGCTCCAGAAGTGATGAGTCATTGTCAACGATAGTCAAAGAGGACTGAAGAAGAGAGGAGATCTACTGTTTCATGGGCCGCGTGTGACTCAGGTACACGGGCAGCGAGCGACTGTCGGGCAGAGGAGGCTGCGAAGTCAGGCTGGCCCAATCCGGGTGCATGGGCCAGAAGTAGTAGAAGACCCACTGGGCTGTTGACCAGGACTGACTCAGGTACACGGGCGGTGAGCGATTGCCGGGCTGAGAGAGCTGCGGGGTCGGGCCGGCCCAATCCGGGTACCTGGTGCAAAGCTGGTGGAGGCTTTGTCAGTTTCGGCGCAAAACTGACAACCGTTGATTCTGTATCCGACTGTCCAGAAGAGAAGCCGTAGTCGCTACGAAAGCTGAGCTTCCGGATAAGTCATCTGTAACTCTAGGCCCACAGTCAGTCAGTTGTGTCTGTAAAAATACCTAAGGGCAGTAGAGTCTTTTCCTTTATTTTTGAGTCTGTAAAAACCCTAAGGGGCTGGTAGAATATTCCTAGTGTTGGGCTCCCTATAAATAGGACCCCAATCCCTAGGGTTTGGACTACCCTTTTGGCTGAAATCAAATCCTCTCTATTGGGTCACTTTTTGTCTTTTGCCTTGCCTCTCTCTTCTTTGGTTCCCTGCTTGCGCCGCCACGAAGTTGTGCCCCTATATTTAATGCTTTGCTTTTATTGTTGCAGTAAATGCCCTATTTCATTGTGTGCTGCATCTGCAAAGGTTTTAAATGGCTGCATTTCGTTAGCATAGCAAGTTTTCCCGTGATTTTTGAGGCTTTGGAGGCTTCGGCTGGGTGTGTTCTTCATTCTAGTAGTACTAGTTCTTGCTGTTGCAAGTAGTACTACTTCCCTACAGCTACAGTGTTCTGTGCAGCTTTTCACCTTCTACTGCACAGCTTTTTGATCGAAGCTGACAGGGTCTATTACCTTTTCTGGCTGTGTCTCTGGCAAAGTCTTTCTCTGTTCGAAGCCCCTCAGCTCCGTGAGACAGGCTTCGACTTAACATCTTCGAAGGCTTCGCTCAATCTTCGATCTTCGGTGTGCGGTCTGTGTTGATAAGCTTCGAAGTATTTTTCTGAACGGACAGCATCGCATACTTCGAACAACATTCTCCGAATCTAGCTGTACGAAGTCCACACTTCGGTAGGCTTCGAAGTTGGGTTCGAAGCTTGTCATTTCTGATAGACTTCGATTTGATTTCCTTGTGGCATGTCAACCTTCGGTTCTCCTTCCGAAGCTTTCCCTGTTCGGAGATAGAGTGTAGGCTTCGGAGTTGATTTTCTGTCGTGTGACAGACTTCGCTTCTTTATTCGAAGGTTGTCCTTTTGAGTGTTGAGTTCGAAGCTTTCTGTTCGAAGTTTTTGCTTCGAAGCTTTCGGTTCAAAGTTGTGTTCGAAGTTTTGTCTTCGAAGTGCATACTTCGAACCAGGCTCCGGCATTGTCATACTTCGTTCCGAAGTACTCTTCGCAACTTTCCACTTCGAACTAGGGTAGACCGTGACACCTTCGGCATCTCGGATAGGCTCCGTCACCAACCTCCGAAGCAGACCTCGACGTACGAAGGGGGCTTCGCCAAGTTCCGAACAGGAGACAAATTTGGACAGTAACTTCTCATTTCACCCTACATATACTTAGATCTTTTCATTGAGAAGTTTAGGCCTGTTATACTTTGTTTATCTACCTAGTTGCACTTCTTTGATAGTTCTCTGTTAGACAACAGTTGCTTCTAGGTTAGATACCTTTAGACTTAGGCCTTCTGTTTATTTTCTGCTGCTTAGTCTTTTGAGGTGCGTTGGGTTTTGGGAACAGGCCATTGATTCAAAAGAATTTTTAACGCGCCCATTCACCCCCCCTCTGGTCGCTACTTTCGGTCCTACATCGTGGCCATCGTCGACCGCCTGACCTCGGCCACACCTTCGTTGGCCAAGGAGACCACCGGACCGCCGCCGCCGTCGAGCACCCGAGGAACCCTTCGCGTCTACCCTCACCGCCGATCGCCGTCCGCCGTCCTTCATCGCCATCGAAGGTACCGTCGTGACCGTCATAGCCTCCTCTCTCCATTTTCGCATAGAACTAGGGCCTAGCCCCCTCGTCGGCGCCATCGCCGCCGCACCCGAACCCCACCGTCGTCGGAGACGAAGAGGGTACAAGCCCCTTAGCACGTGTCGTGCTGGATTTAATCTTGGCCGCACGATCACGGTCGGAGTGCTCTGATTAAAGCCCTACAGGATTTAATCTCCGCCCTTGATCCGGTCAAAGGGGTACCGGGCCATCTGAGTTGTTGATCGCTTTTTAAAACTGTGACTCAATCTCGTGCGTCCACGTGGTACCCTTTCGCACGTTTTAATCGTGGCCGTCCGTTATCACTTAACCCTCCCGCCTCGCGCCTGGCCACCGGATCCAGATCCAACGGCTCTGGATCAACCGGTCCACGCGCACAGTGCACGAGTTCACCGTGGGCTTGGCTCACCGTGGACCCGAGGCGTTTTAAATTTGAAAATAAATTCCAGAAACTGTTTTAAACTTGTAAAATTCATATCTGGCGCATTTGAACTCTAAAAATTGCCATTTCAATTCCAGAAATTTTGTAATTTTATTCTCTACACATTAGTTCAATAAAAACAGTATGTTTACTTTGGATTTTTCATGATTATTCAATTAGGTATTCAAATGCCTTTAGGGTAAAAATGTAAATTAAATTATTTAAATTTCAGTAGAATTTATATTTATTTCCTTCCTGTTCATATAGTGGAAACCATTAAATTTCCCATGAACCTTTCATTTTAAATTGATTAGAAATCTTAAAATGAGGTTACTCACATTTAAAACCCTTTTTCAAAGTTCAACACTTCATTTTAATTCCTTTTAAAATTATTTATAAAATAAATTTCAGAGACTTAATAACTTGGTTTTTCTTAAATTAAATCAATTTAAACTCATGTGCTTGTTGTGTGGTTTTATATTGTTTAATTGAATGTTGTATTTGTTTTATTTTACTTCAATTATATTGGGAAGACTACGACGCCGTCGAGGAGCCGGAATATTTTCCCGAAGTTCCTCCCTCCCCCTTTACTGAACAAGGCAAGTCACCAAACCAATTTTTGACCATATTGAACCCATGTTTGATTAAACTATCGCTAAAACACATAGGTTATATATATGCATTAGTCCAATGAAAACCCTTACAATATATTTATTTAGGATCCCCCGACCTTGATGTGCAACCCAAGCCATGCTATCTCGCCTAACTTCCTTGTCACCACATGATTAATGTTATTAGCTAGTGTCCAGTGTATTGACACGATCGCTATAGGATAAAAATGAGTCGTAGCAACATGGTTCTACTATATGATCCCCATTGTTTTTTATCATTGGAATTTTGTCAGTGATGAGTTATGGTTGTGAGTGTATGCATGGTGGGTTCTGGGTGCAAGCTATGGCATTGGTCGGTAGCACCCGGGGCACTATAAGGACCGGTCTGAGGGATCCGTTGCAATACACTTCCGTACTAACCACAAGTCTAATGGGTAAGTCCTAACTAAGGTATGGAGTGTTACAAACCGAGGCCACCATTTGGAGATGGGTCAAGCAGCACCTGCGGGTGGCTTGTACCGACGTGGCGCAAAAGTGGGTGCGACGTTAGCCGGGATGCGGCCCGGCGCGCCGGCGAAACATAGAGCGGATTGTTATCGCTTGGAGCATTTCATGCCGAGGTTTTGGCACGAGTTCCCGTGGTATGGGTCATCTCGTTTGGGATGAGTGCGTGTCTTGTGGGTACAATAGTACATCTCTGATCAGAGTCATAAATATTTTCGAAAAGCCGAGCCCACGGTCAAGGGCGGGTTGCGTGACATCCCACAGTTAGATTACTTGAATATGGATGTGCATGTTGGTTGACATGTAAGGACTGTTGTGCGAGGAGGTAAAACGTACTCCTCGAGTTAGATGGTGTTATTATTCATGTTTACTTTAAGCATGATAAAACTTGACTACACTAAATGCAATAACTGAAAATGTACTTTTCCGCACTTTTAGCCAATTATCCTTCCCTTGTTATTACCTTGCATTATTACCTGCATTTGCGGTGGCTTGTTGAGTAATTTTTGTACTCATACCCGTTGAACACCTCATAGGATGCCTACTATGAAGACGGTCTGGAGTAGCGACCCAGTCAAGAGAAGATCCTGAAGAAGGCGTTCGTCATGCTATTTACTTTTATTATTATTTTCATTTCAACTCTGATGTAATAAATATGGTCTGTGTACCATGAATACTGTCGTATGTACGATTGCCGCATGATGAACCTCTTGTATTATTGTTTTTCTTATGAAATTCAATAATGTTCCGATTTGTTAAATTGGGGCGCTACAAGATGGTATCAGAGCCGACTTGACTGTAGGAAGCCAAACAGACCCCCCTAGCCATTAGCTGCAGAAAATTATTTCTCGAAAACCTACTTTATAAACTTTGTTCCTCTCCTCACTTTTCTTCAACTTGTTCTTTTTGTAGATGCCAGTCTACCAAGTCCACAGCTACTGTCTCCATTTCGAGGGCTTCGTCCGGGAGCTCCGCATGATGCTCACCTTCCTCGGGTTCCTCTTCGAGCCCGATTTCCAGGGCGTGTAACTGGAGGAGTTCGCCGGGCCCTGCGACGTCTCCCTCACCGTCCACGGCTCCGGAGAGCATCTGCCGCCCTACACCACCGCGCTTGGAGGCCTGACTTTCGACGTCGCGTGCCAACGCGTCGCTCTCCAGGCTCTTATGGAGCTGAGGATGATCTATGATGATCGTCTTCAGAACTCGTCCTTCCGGCTTGTGCTGAAGCACACTCCCGGCGCCCACCGTAGAATCTACCTCGGAGTTCACTCCGTGCGTGATCTGGTCATGGCCTGGCAGTCGCGTCTTCTTCAGGCCATGGACGATCTCCATACTGAGGCGGTGCTCGACGCCGATGAGCACCACGAGGTGGTCAAGTTTCTTCGTGAGGAGACGA
Source organism: Zizania palustris (assembly GCA_019279435.1). Classification (NCBI taxonomy): domain Eukaryota; kingdom Viridiplantae; phylum Streptophyta; class Magnoliopsida; order Poales; family Poaceae; genus Zizania; species Zizania palustris. The sequence goes on along the minus strand of JAAALK010000086.1, from coordinate 13,453,493 downwards.
AGAAGTTGATCCAGCAGAATGGCGAGTTGCAGCGGAAGATTATGCAGCTGCAGAAGGACATCGCGGAGATGGTTCCCCTCCTTCCTAGGAAGAGGAAGCCCATCCGTGAGCCCGTCCCTCGCCCCAAGCAGATCCCGCCACACCCCTCCACCACCAGACCGTCCACCGCCAGCACCCCTACACCACTCCCCGGCCTCGTCTCCGACCCATTATCGAGAACTTTCTCGAACCCACCATCCCTCGGGAGCCGCGTACTCGTGGTTTCGAGAGCACGGAGACCGCCTCCGGTGGCGAGTAGACGTTAGAGGCCGCTATTTTAATAAAGCAAATTTTTTTGTATGTGGTGCTATCTACGACGAGTGTGTTGTGGATAGAATAAAAGCTTGATTGTAATGAACAATTTTTACCACTTGATATATATGCATGAGCCTTATGAGATATTTTTGATTGTATTATTGTTTCATCATCTTTTTGCCTTATAACGTCGTATATTCAGAAGATGGCCGACCACCAGAACACCGGCTCCAACAACGGAGAAGGAGGAAGTCGTGACGTGCCCGAGGGTGTTGTACCCAACTGGGGTGCAACGAGCCCACGTCAGTCTTGGTCACCATCCGCCAACCATCCTACTTTGGCGGAGATGATGGCGAATCAGAACCAGCTGATCAACGCCCTCCTCACTCAAATGCAGCACCAACAAGCTCAGTTGGACCGTCTGCAGAATGGGGAACCCGCCCCTCACGCACCAGCACCCGCACCCGCTCCCCAACTCTCGGAGTTCCTGCGTGTGCGTCCCCCTATCTTCTCAAGCACCACCAACCCCATGGAGGCCGGAGATTGGCTCCGCACCATTGGGAAGAAGCTTGATCTCCTCCCCTTCACCGACCGGGAGCGAGTGGCCTTCGCCACTCACCAGCTCCAGGGTCCCGCCGCCGAATGGTGGGACAACTACCGTGAGTCCCAGCCTGAGGACCACGTGGTGACATGGGCGGAGTTCACCATCGCCTTTCGCGCCGCCCACGTCCCTGCCGGTGTCATCGCGGTGAAACAGTAGGAGTTCCATGACCTGCACTAGGGCAGGCGGACTGTCATGGAGTACCTCCATGAGTTCAACCACCTCGCATGCTACGCGCCGGAAGAGGTGCGGACCGACGCCCTCCGTCAGGCCAAGTTCCTCCATGGACTTAAGGATGAGCTGTCCATTCAGCTCGTCGCCACCGACTACGCCGACTTCCAACGGCTAGTCAATAAAGCGCTCATCCAAGAGACTGAGCAAAACAAGTTGGACCTCAAGAAGAGGAAGATGATCGCCTTCAAGCATCAGCAGGCGAATTCCTAGAGGCCCCGCTTCATTCCTCCACCACCAGTGCCCGCCTACCATCCTCGGCCCGCCTATAGGCCGCCTCACACCACCGGTGGATCCAACGCCGGGCATTCTCGCCCCGCTCCACCAGCTGCCAAGGCCCCGATCTTGAAGGATCGCCAAGGGAGGCCAGTCGTCTACTTCAACTGCCGTAAGGAAGGGCACTACTCGCACCAGTGTCCTCACCCCAAGCAGCCCCAAGGCGCGGCACCCAACCAGGCGGTTCATGCCCGCGTCAACCACATCAGCGCGGAGGAAGCTCAGGAGGCTCCCGAAGTCATGCTTGGTACGTTTACCGCAAATTCCGTACCAGCCATAATTTTATTTGACTCTGGAGCGACACACTCCTTCATCTCAGAAGATTTTGTGAAAATCAACGAATTGGACGTACTCCCTCTATCCGTCCCCATGATGATTGTCACTCCCGGCAATAAGACCTTAGCCCACTTATACAATCCTAAGGTTAAGATAGAGATCCAAGGAGTATTATTCCGGGCCGAGCCAGTCCTCATCAAGTGCAACAGACTCGACCTCATCCTAGGGATGGATTGGTTGATGAAGCATAAGGGAGTGATCTACTGTGCTAACAAGTCCGTCACAGTGACCAACCCTGAAGGCGAAGTCGTCACCTTTCGGATGACCAGCCGTAAACCACTCAAAGCGTCCCTCCACTCGCTAGCCCTTGAAGAAGTGCCCATAGTCAAGGAGTTCATGGACGTCTTCCCAGAGGACCTACCAGGAATGCCTCCCAAGAGGGACATCGAATTCAGAATCGAACTTATCCCCGGGACCACTCCAATCTCCAAGCGTCCATACCGGATGGCCGCTAACGAATTAGCCGAGGTCAAGAGCAACATCGAAGACCTAGAGCAGAAAGGGTACATCCAACCGAGTACCTCACCCTGGGGTGCACCGGTCATATTTGCCATGAAGAAGGACAAGACCAAGAGAATGTGCGTGGACTATAGAGCCCTGAACGACGTAACCATCAAGAACAAGTACCCATTTCCTCGGATCGACGACCTGTTCGATCAAATGAAGGGATCCTCGGCGTTTTCCAAGATTGACCTCAGGTCAGGTTATCACCAGTTGAGGATTAGAGAAGAAGACATACCCAAGACTGCCTTCATCTCCCGCTATGGACTCTACGAGTATACTGTGATGTCGTTCGGACTCACGAATGCCCCGGCCTTTTTCATGAACATGATGAACAATGTTTTCATGGAGTTCTTGGATAAGTTCATCGTGGTATTCATCGACGATATCCTCGTCTACTCCAAGACCAAGGAAGAACACGAGACTCACCTCCGTCTGACCCTCGGAAAGCTAAGGGAACAGCAGTTGTACGCCAAATACAACAAGTGCGAATTTTAGTCATCAGAGGTAAAGTTCCTCGGTCATGTCATATCTGCCGGAGGAATAGCAGTGGACCCGACCACCGTGGAAGCAGTGACCAACTGGCTGCAGCCCACGACCGTGACCGAGATCCGGAGTTTTATCGGATTGGCCAGATACTACCGTCGGTTCATCAAGAATTTTTCGAAGATCGCTAGGCCTATGACCAGACTATTGCAGAAGGAAGTAAAATTTGAATAGACCCCTGATTGTGAAGAAAGCTTCCAAACCCTCAAGAAGAAGCTCGTGTCAGCCCCAATCCTGACCCTGCCAGACATCCAGAAATATTTCCACGTCTACTGCGATGCTTCCCGCCAAGGTTTGGGATGTGTCTTGATGCAAGATGGGAAGGTGATATCCTATGCCTCCCGACAGCTAAGACCGCATGAGCTAAACTACCCGACCCACGACCTGGAGTTAGCAACTGTGGTTCATGCCTTGAAGATATGGAGACATTACCTTGTGGGGAATCGGTGTGAGGTCTTCACCGACCACAAGAGCCTCAAGTATATATTCACCCAACCTGACCTGAACCTCAGGCAAAGGAGATGGTTGGAACTGATCAAGGACTATGACTTGGGCATCCATTATCATCCAGGCAAGGCAAATGTGGTGGCAGACGCCCTTAGTAGAAAAGGGTACTGCAACGCCATCATGATCCAAGACAAGGCCCCTTCACTTTACAAGGAGATGGAAAGGCTGAACTTAGGGATCACCACCCGAGCGTACCTCGCTGCATTGGAGTCTAGGCCTATCTTAATAGACCAGATCCGAGAAAAGCAGAAGGAAGACCCGGAAATTTTGGAAATCCAGCAGAACATGCGGAAGGGTAAAGCCCCCGGATTCTCCGAGGATGAGCACGGTACCATCTGGTTCGGAAACCGGATATGCGTACCCGACAAACCTGAGTTGAAGACCCTCATTCTCCAGGAAGCCCATGATACCCTATACTCCATTCATCCCGGGAGTACAAAGATGTATCAAGACCTAAAGGAGAAATATTGGTGGGTCAGCATGAAGAGAGAAATAGCTGAGTATGTGGCCAAGTGCGACACATGCCGGCGAGTCAAAGCAGAGCATCAGAGACCTGCTGGACTTTTGCAACCTCTCAAGGTCCCTGAATGGAAGTGGGAAGAAATAGGGATGGACTTCATCAAGGGACTGCCTAGGACCCAAGCTGGTTACGATTCTATCTGGGTGATCGTCGACCGACTCACCAAAGTGGCTCACTTCATCCCTGTCAAGACAACTTACACTGTCGCCAAGTTGGCCGAGTTGTATATGACCCGGATAGTATGCCTTCACGGAGTTCCTAAGAAGATTGTATCTGACCGTGGGAGCCAGTTTATCTCCAAGTTTTGGAAGAACCTTCAAGAGGAACTCGGCACCCGGCTGAACTTTAGCACCGCCTATCATCCACAGACCGACGGTCAAACCAAAAGGGTCAACCAGATACTGGAAGATATGCTTAGAGCTTGCGCTCTAGACTTTGGCGGAATGTGGGACAAGAACTTGCCCTATGCAGAGTTCTCCTACAACAACAGCTATCAAGCCAGCCTGCAGATGTCCCCGTTCGAAGCACTCTACGGACGTAAGTGCAGGACGCCGTTGCTCTGGGATCAAACCGGAGAATCACAACTGTTTGGGACAGATATATTATGAGAAGCTGAAGAGAAGGTCAAGATCATAAGGGATCGATTAAAGATAGCCCAGTCCCGACAAAAGAGCTACGCCGATAATCGTCAGAGAGACCTGACCTTTGAGGAGGGTGATTATGTCTATCTCCGAGTCACTCCCCTCCGCGGCACTCAAAGGTTCAACATGAAAGGAAAACTAGCGCCCCGCTGCGTCGAACCTTTTCAGATCCTCCGACGGCACAGAGAAGTGGCATATCAACTTGAACTGCCTCCATCTCTGGCAGGAGTTCACGATGTATTCCATGTCTCTCAGTTGAAGAACTGTCTTCGCGTGCCCACCGAGCAAGCCGATCTTCAACAGCTCAACGTCCAAGAAGACTTGACCTACATCGAGAAACCCATCAAGATCTTGGAAACCAAGGAAAGGGTAACCAGGAGTCATGTAGTTCGCTTCTGCAAGGTTCAGTGGGACAACCACCCCGCCGAAGAAGCTACATGGGAAAAAGAAGACGAACTAAAAGCCCAATACCTTGAGCTATTCGAGTAGTGTTCCAATCTCGAGGACGAGATTCTTTGTAAGGGGGATAGGTTTGTAACACCCCAAATTTTCAAAGTAATAAAATATTATTTAATTCAATTTCCTGGAATTTATTATTCTGGAAATACCTTTAATACCCTCCTTTACCATTTTGAACTACAACATAGAGTAAATGGCCAAACCAGGAGCTGAAACTTTTTATGTATGATCCTAAGACCAAAATATATTTTTGAGAATTTTTAAAAAAAATTACCAAGCTTGAAAGTGGCCCTAAGATTTTAATCTATTTCTTGGAATTATTTTTATTCAGAAATATATTTTGAAACAGTAACGGACCCTCCCCTCCCTTTCTCTCTCTCCCGACCGGCCCAGCCCACTCCCTCCCGCGCGCTCGGACTGACAGCCTGACCCCACCCGTCAGCGAGCCCCTCTCCCCTCGCGCGCGCACCCGACACCCTGGCCCCACCTGTCGGCACCACTCCTCCCTCGTGCCCGAGCCCGACCCCACCCGTCAGCCGCCTCTCTCGTGCGCTCACACCCGCTGGTCAGTGGCCCCCCGCCTGTCAGGACCGTCGTCCACCTCGCGCCAACCCCCCTAACTCCGTCGGTCGATGGCCTCGCCTCGGATCCGCTCGCTGGCTCCCCATCCCGTTAAACCGACACCGGCATTGAATTCCCCGAGGCCCACCGGCCATTTAAAAGCATTAAGGCACGCGTTTAAGCCCTCGGATCGCGATTACCTGCATGGCGAAACCTCACTGGCAAGTAAATCCCCCCCCCCCCTCGGCTTTCCTTGCATGCGACCCCCTCTGACCCTCGCCGGCGCCTCTATTTATACCCCTGGCCTCCACCGCGTTCGACCCCCACGCTCTCGCAGTCCAGAACTGAACAGAACGCCCGCAATTCGATTCTTAGCGCACCTCTCCTTCTCCACCTCCGGCCACCGCTCGCCGCTGCCTCGGACCGCCTTCGTCCACGCCATCGCCACCGTCGTGACCGTCGTCGACCGCCCGACCTCGGCCACACCTTCATTGGCCAAGGAGACCACCGGACCGCCGCCGCCGTCGAGCACCCGAGGAACCCTTCGCGTCTACCCTCATCGCCGATCGTCGTCCGCCGTCCTTCATCGCCGTCGAAGGTACCGTCGTGACCGCCATAGCCTCCTCTCTCCATTTTCGCATAGAACTAGGGCCTAGCCCCCTCGTCAGCGCCATCGCCGCCGCACCCGAACCCCGCCGTCGCCGGAGATGAAGGGGGTACAAGCCCCTTAGCACGTGTCGTGCCAGATTTAATCCTGGCCGCACGATCGCGATCAGAGCGCTCTGATTAAAGCCCTACAGGATTTAATCTCCGCCGTTGATCCAGTCAAAGGGGTACCGGGCCATCTGAGTCGTTGATCGCTTTTTAAAATTGTGACTCAATCTCGTGCGTCCACGTGGTACCCTTTCACGTGTTTTAATCGTGGTCGTCTGTTATCACTTAACCCTCCCGCCTCGCGCCTGGCCACCGGATCCAGATCCAACGGCTCTGGATCGACCGGTCCACGCGCACAGTGCATGGGTTCACCGTGGGCTTGGCTCACCGTGGACCCGAGGCATTTTAAATTTGAAAATAAATTCCAGAAACTGTTTTAAACTTGTAAAATTCATATCTGGCGCATTTGAACTCTAAAATTTTTTAAATGTGTATAGTCGTTTCAAATATTTGCAAAAATAGGTAGCAGTCGGTATTTGATGAGCCGACTCACGCCACGTGGCCCCAAGTCGGCCGATGGTCGGTCGACTCATGCCACGTCAGTGTGAGTCGGCCGACCATCAGCTGACTCATGCTGACATGGCTACGACAATATAATGGCACTTTCGGGCGACTTAGGCCACATTAGCACGAGTCGGTTATTCAACGACCGACTCGTGCGGACATGGCATGAGCGGCCTAAGAAGCAGTGGATCTGTGGGTTTTGTGATATATAAGAAGTACTAATATTGTAAATTAAGAATCAAAAAACAGATGTAGCGCAATGGTAAGAGGGCTCTCCGATCGCTCCTCGGCATGTACAGCCTGCCGTCCGCCGTTGAAGAAAAATAAAAAAAATGTTGAGGCAAGCAGGATTCAAACCTAGGCCGGGCAATCCGGTGATAAGCCCTTTAACCACTGCACTACATAATTTTCTTGATTTGTAAATTACAATATTAGTACTTCTTATATATCTGAAAACAGGTTTCCACCACGTTCAACGGCCGACTCGTGCTGACGTGGCCTGAGTCGGTCGAATGTGACGTTACCGTAGCCACGTGGGCACGAGTCGGCCGATGATCGACCGACTCGCGCTGATGTGGCATGAGTCGGCCGACCATGGGCTGACTCGGGGCCACGTGGCGTGAGTCAGCTCATCAAGTACCGACCGCTACCTATTTTTGTAAATGTTTGAAACGGCTATACACATTTGAAATTTTTTCAAAAAAATATTAATTAAAAAAATCATCATCGCAATGCTGCTCGTCGCCCCGCCACATGCCACCCAAATGTGCATCAGCCCGCCCACCTTGGCACCATGGCGCCGCGCCATGCCCCGGCGTCATGCCTCATCCCACCACGTGTTGTGCCCTAGTACCCTACCCCGCCCTACCCCACCCTGCTCTACCCCGGTGCCGTGCTGCACCACGTTGTCACCTCGCTGCACCTTGTCGTGCCATGCCCACCAAGTGTTCGATGAAATGGCGTTGTGCCCGTGTCCTTTTTATTTTCTATTTTTATTTGTCGAGTGCCACATTTTATACTCAATAAACCCGCGTCATGTCCATGAACACTCTGTTGTCGTTGTGTAAGAAGTGACAGTACTCTACGGTGATTCTCGTAGAGAGGATTTAGGTTAGTCTGAGGGGCGTATTGTGGACAAATCTCGATGGTTATCTCACAAATGAAATGAGACAAGGGATTTTTGACAAGTTCGGGTCTCTCCAAGGATAATATCCCTAGTCTCGTGTATTGAGGTATGATTGGTTAGTCACTGACGGTGTATATGTGTGTGAGTTCCAAAAAAGAGAGTCCCCCAAAGGGTCCCGTGATCCCTTTATATGAGAGAGATCGGGGGTTATAATTTATATTAAATGTGTTCCACGACCTGTCCAATTTTGATGGAAAATAGTCAGATCAAGGCCAATAACTCCTAGTGATAACGGCTATATTAACCACGCAGTTATAGAGTTTCAAAGAGTGGACTTGGTTTTGATGGTGATCGTCCGAGTGTCTATAGTCAGGAAGAACTCCCGAATGCTGAACTTGAGGAACCCTCATATTGCCGACTACTGGCAGGATGGTTAACATTGATTGTTTGTCTTTAATGCTATGTATGGTGGCCGCTTCTCCTCTTGATCCTCATAAATGCACTCGATAGGTACCTCGGAATCATATTCCTAATAGAAACCCCCAATCTTTTTGTGGAACGCACATGAAATAGAGTAGTTGGAAAGAGCTTCAAAACTTCATTTTGGTTAATTTTTCTCAATGAGTGCACCACAAAGGTGAACCTGCCGGTAGAAGCCCCTGAGCCTAGAGTTTCTTTGAATAAAATAAGCTCCAGGGTCAAAGATTTAGGTGGAGAAAAAAGTATGAGGCTTCTCCTGAGGTGTCCTATGGCAATAAGTACCCAAGAGATGTTTGAGTCTCCGAGAAGTTGACGTCCACCGGGAGTGCGAGATTTAAATCCTGCACATTTCGGTGACTAGCGTTCGATGAAATCGACTTGGATATTTGGACATATATAGTCCATCAAGTGATTTCTGGTGAAAAGTACTCAAGAGATGTATGAAGTCGCTTTTTGATGAATGTCATGTGTGGCACTCGGCGAAGGATTGTGAAGGAATTGTGCCCAAGACAATTTTGGGCAGATCGAAAGTTTCGATAATGTATCGGAAATTCTGACACGGCAAAACCGGGATTGTTTCTCTGTTTTCTAAATGGGTCGGAGGTTCCAATGGTGGATAGGAAGTTTTGATTGTTTTTTAATTAGAAATCGAGAGCTCAAATCGGAAGTTCCGATGATTTATGGTTTGAGAAACCAAGAGCGCAAATCGAAAATTCTGATTTGAAATCGGAAGTTTCGATTATTTATGATTTAGAGACAGAGAGTTCAAACCGGAAGTTCCTATTTGGAATCCGGAAATTGCACTGATCGGAAGTTCCGATAATTTCCAGAATTAGAAATGGAGAGCCTAGATCGGAAATTCCGATCTAGGATCAGAAGTTGTAAGGCGAGCAAATAGATTGGATCTGTTGGGAATTTTATCTGGATTAGGGCCCGGGGTCCTAGCTAGGGATGGCAATGGAGACCCGATAACCGATACCCGATGATGAATTCAACTATTAGGGGACAGGTCTGACGTTTTTTTGTCCCCATGGGGATGGTTCGCGAGCAAAATTAAACCAATCCCCATCGGGGCTAATGGGGGCGATGCCGGGAAAGGTTCCCCATCCCCGTTACCCGTCGGGGAACCCGTTAAGAGGGACTAACATGTGGGTCCTCTTCATATGTATATATACACCATGAAATTGAGAAACCCTAACTAGCCAGACCCCAACCCCTAGCCCCATCTCCACGCCACCATGGCCCAGAAGCACACCAGGGCCCCATGCACACGCTGCCCATGATCCCATCTTTGCAACAACCGAGACGCCACCCCCCCATTTTTGGTGCCACCATGCACATGCTCCCCCTACTCTGGCAGTCCAGACTCCGATGAGCTGTGGGCGCCATCAGATCCTTCTTCGTCTCCACTAGTACGGGTTACTCACCTCTTCTCCTCCTCAGTGTTCGTGTTTGCACTTGCGCCACTCCACTCCTGTCTTCCCCCTCTTCGCCTTCCTCGCCGTCACCAGCTGTCCCTCCTCCACGTCGCTGCCACCAGCTATGGCCACCTCCCCACCACCGCCGAGGTGCAGCCCCTTCCCCCGTCGTGCTTCAATGCTTCCAAGTCTCCAATGCAACTATCCGGCCACATCACCGATGGGGATTACCCCTAGCGGGTACCCGTCAACCCGACGGGGGACGGGGATGGGGGAAATTGGTCCCAACAACCGAGGATGGGGACGAGGATGGGGAACAGGAAGATTTTGCTCCATCGGGGACGAGGACGGGGAGCTCTCCCCGCCGGGGATCGTCCCCATTTCCATCCCTAGTCCTAGCTCTATTTAAAGAGAGGAGAAGATCATGGATAACAGATCAATTACATTTAGATTAGATCTAAACCCTAGCCTCAAAGAACATCTCCTCTCCGGTTCTCACGAGCGGTGCTAGCACGCCGGCGTGAGATCAATCTCATCCATATACCTGTGGACTCCGTAGAGGTGCTGCTCGAATAGTGGCGATAATGAGCTTCACATAGACACCGCCGGTCTTCGCCGATTGGATCGCCGGGGAACGGTTGGAGCGAGACGAGGATAAGCGAGGACGCGCTTCCCCAACATCTTTTTCTGTTGCACTGGCGTGTCTCACGTTAGAATGTAATAACTCATGATTCCTCACACGCATGATTCCAGGGAGTACAACACTCGACGAACCATTCACCGAGTGTATTTGTATTTGGGGGTTTGCCGAGTGCCGGGCACTCCGAGAACCCCTATTTTTCGGCAGTGAATGTGATGGTAGCATGCACGGAGAAGGATCCATTAATGTGCATACACGTACCTACTATTATGTTGGTCACATGCATGCATGCAATGGTTAGACTAGACCGTTCGCGTTAATCATTACTGGTGAGCTAAATAATCGGTTTAGATATCTCGACGATAGGTTCACTCACCTACACGGAGGGCGTCTGTACACATGCATGGTTGGAGGTACGGCCACTGGGATCTTCCGTACGACCACGATCGGACACGCGGCCCTCGCTCAGATTCGGGGCCACACGGGTGCATGCCCCCTTGAAATTCATCCGTCATCCTTGCTGGCTAATTAGCGAGCTTTTATGTGTGTCTCCAACCGCATGTGTGTGATTCAGCTTGACAATTGATTAGGGAGATCTCGATTTCTCAATGCTCATAGGTCATAATCACTAGCCAGCTTGCTCTCTATCATATCTATCTCATGCATGTGTCTCTCTCACGAGTCTAGGACGTAGGAAATAGTCCATCTCCATCTCCAGGCTGTTCTTCATATATATATGTAGACGTACGGTAGACCCCATAGCACACGCTGGTCACTGGACCAACGAAGCTACTAACCCTCCTACATTCACAAGCTTTCAAGTTGTCGAAGAGAGCGGCTTTTAACCAAACTCGAAAGGATCAGTGGAAGTTCAGTGCGATCGACACACTACGATCGACGCAAGCCATGCATAGATAGCTCGAGCTTGAAAACCATGGCTGACAAGCTAGTGGATCTCATCTCACCAGAAGAGGGGGGTAGATATGATCCATGTCAGTCGTCACGTACGTATACAATTAATTCTGCCAAAAAAAAAACTGACACTTGAAACAACTAAGCTACAGTTTATCTTTTAAAACACCATGTAGCTAGACTTAGCAACAACTAATTAACGACACATCTACACTATCGCTTGGATGGCATGGATGCATGCATTATTGCTGATCCAATCATGAACCAAATCATTAGCTTAACATAGTAGAAAGCCAAAGAAGTGACATATAGCTCGTTCCACAGTACGAACCAGTTGCAGCATCCATTGCGCCTATAAAAGCTCGCAAAGATTACATCATTCTATCGTGACACGCAGATATATAGTAGTGCGCGTCTTTCTCAGTGAAGCTATTAGTTGGCTAATTTGCAGTAATCAATGGAGGAATATTTGGGCAAGGAGAGGTCGACGTCGGCGATGGCGGCGGCGGGGTGCCAGTACAGGGGAGTGAGGAAGAGGAAATGGGGGAAGTGGGTGTCAGAGATCCGGCAGCCGGGCACCAAGACGCGCATCTGGCTTGGGAGCTTCGAGTCGGCGGAGATGGCCGCGGTCGCGCACGACGTGGCGGCGCTGCGGTTGCGGGGCCATGATGCGCAGCTCAACTTCCCGGGCTCCGTCGGGCGGCTGCCCCGGCCGGCGAGCTCGCGCCCCGGCGACATCCGCGCCGCGGCGGCGGAGGCGGCGGACAGGGTGCGGCGCGAGCCGGCGCTGGTGGTGGTGGGAGGCGACGGCGAGCCTCGGGCCCACAGCTGGGCTGCTGCTGGCGCCGTCGCCGCAGCGCCGACGGGCGGGAGCGACGAGGAGTTCGACCAGCTGGACTCGCCCAGGCTGTGGGCCGAGATGGCGGAGGCCATGCTCCTGGACCCACCGGAGTGGGCCATGGATGTCAGCGAGATGGAGGCTGTGTACGGCTGGTCGCATGGGTCCCTGTGGGACGCCTGCTAGCTATCGATAGCTTTGGGTTAATCGTGTGACGTGTCACTCAGGTGGCGTCCTTTTCAATCATGTTTGGCTTGCAGTTTTGAGTTGTATCACCTACATCTGTTAGTAGGCTAATTACCATGATTAATTAAGTAATTAAAATAACATCACTAATATTATAAGAGAAAATTATTTTACATATTCTTGTATCACTACGGGAACAGGAGGGTTTGCCGAGTGTCCAGGGCACTCGACGAAGCCTCTTTTGCACTCGGCAAAGGCTTCGCCGAGTGCCACACTCGGCGAACCCCACTCGGTACACGCCTTATCGGCGATGAGGGTGTTCGCCGAGTGCTTTTTATCGGGCACTCGGCAAAGTCTTTGCCGAGTGCAATGTGGCACTTTGTCGAGTGCCATGGTGGCACTCGGCAAACACACTTATCTGACGGGCGGGGTGGCCGTTAACGGACGTTCGGCGAGTGCCCCACGTGGCACTCGGCGAAGGAGGTCGGGGCACGGGGTGGCAGGGCCTTTGCCGAGTGCCCCACGTGGTACTCGACGAAGGGGGTTTGCCGAGTGCCCACGTGGCACTCGGCAAAGGTGGTCGTGGCACGCGTGGCAGGGGTGTTTGCCGAGTGCCATGTGGAAGCACTCAGCAAAGCCACCCCAGAACGCACAGAAACGGGCCACGTGGCACGTTTCTATGCTATTTAGGTGGCTTTGCCGAGTGTAGCACTCAGCAAATTTTTTAATTTTTTTTTCATTTATTTATTGCATATTTCATCCAAAAATCACATTCAATCACAAAATTCATCACAAATTCACATTTAGTCATAAAATTCATTCCAAAATTCACATTCAATCACAAATATTCACATTCAATCACTATATGAATCACAAATTCACTCACATCACAAAAATCACATTCACATCACAAAAATCACATTCACATTACAAAATTCATGTTCACGTCACAAATTCACGTTAACGTCACAAATTCACGTTCACATCACAAATTCAAGTTCAAATTGACATCACAAGTTAAAGTTCACGTTCATGTTGACAAGTTTAAGTTAATTAACAAGTTCACAACGGCAACTCACACCACGCCTCACAAGTTAGCATTACAGCTATGCCCAGTGTGTGGAGATGGTTGCGTGTTTGATCATGTTGCCGATGAATGAAACTGAAAAAAATAGTTAGCACAATTGTATATAACAAAAACGACAAAAACAATATTAGAAACTCACATTGCCGCTCTGTGAAGTCCGCGAAGATTGTTGAGGTTGAGGAAGTCTAGGCAGGCCCATATGACCTAAAAAAGATCCACCCATCTGCGCAAACCACTGCTGCATCTGGGTCTGCATCTCGGCCTGCATCTGAGCCTTCAGCCGAGCCTCCATCTGGGTCTGCCACTCGGTCCTTTGTGATCTTTCTTCATTTAGTTGGGCCTACCAAACATTAATTCACAGTCATTAACGTTCCAAAATAAACAAATTGAAATGTTCGATGATTGGTGAAAATGAACTAACTTGTAGATCGGCAATCAGACCCATAGATGTGTCTCGGCGAGGGCGTATACCCGGACCGGAGGTCGAGCTCCGAGCTCTCACCTCAGATAGAGAGGGGGTACTACGAGTATCAATGGCGTCGTCGCCCATCAAATATCGCTCATGTCTCTTGCCTCCTCCATCCCTCATGACCACCTCACCATCGATGTCATGTGCGGCTGGGTCATAATCGGGACCATGCACTTCCCTTGGCATCTCTGAATAGTCCTGGAGACGTTGATATGCGTTCTGATTAGTGTACGACTCAACGGGGTCATTTGGATTGTAAGTATTGCCTTCAACCGCCCTCTCTTTGTGAGCCAAAGCATATGCCATGACTTGGGAGCATTCCTGACCCGCATTGGCCGTTGACTGAAACAAGAAGATAGTTAGAGTTATATTGTGCAATTAAGCGAAAAAAACAAGTAACTACATACCCATCTCGCCCTGAACTGGTCGAGGTTCAGCGAGCCTTGATGGTGTGCTGCCCCCGGCATGAGTAGGTGTCTTTGGCGTCATGCATCGTGACTGCTCTGCCACTCAGCAGAACACCACATATCAACAATTTGGCCCCAACATTCAAGATGAGCGGCACACCACTGTGGAGGGACCTATTTGATGCAAGTGAAGTTGTTAATGATATAATATTAAGTATTAGAAGATACACGAGAATACACTTACCATCATGTATTCCTCTCGTGTCAGAAAGGTGGTCTGGGCATCCTTTTTATTCTTCCTCTCTCGGCGGTGCTGAGCGTAGAAGTCGATAACGGCTTGAATGCGCGCCTCATAATGCATGTTGGTGACAAGCTTCTTGGCGGCTCTATTAATAACAGCAGTAGCCTAATCCACATACCCCTCATCACATCTATAAAAATCCTGCATATAGATATAAAGAGAACGTTATGTAATCCATATGTCAATAGTATTGACACATATATTAAGAAAATAAACTTACCCAGAGCTCAGCCCTGAGTCAATCGGCTAGGTGTGGAAATTGTCTCCCTTCCCGGTCAGGGGCGTCCGGCGCACTTTCATAGTGCCTCCATGAGTACGCCGGCTCCATCCTCCCATCAAAAGATACCAAACCAGGGAACTTTTCCTTTATAAGAAGCCCGAGGATGCCGTTTACATGGCGTGAGCACTCACGACCTTCTCGTTCAACCATAATCCAGTTCCTACCCCGGTATCATTAAAAAGTATTAGTATATGTTAAAAACTAAACTGACGAAAGGAATACATTATAGACTTTCTATAGCAACTTACATATTTCCGTCGGGTCGAATGAGCGCACGATCAGCTACTGCACTGGTCACCTCGAGAGTGACGAAGGACCACGCAACCACACTGCAGCCGTTTCCATAGCCTGCTCCTCTCCCTCTACCCCAACCTCCTCCCCACCCTCTGCCCTCACCTCCTCCTCCGCCGCCCTAGCCTGCTCCTCCTACTCCTCATCCGGCACGTAATCAACATTGCGACGGGATGCCAGTATCTGGCTGGTAGTTTCACTCGAGGGCGCGGGTGTCTTTCCTCTCACTGCTGACTTCTTCATTCTCCCACCTCGAGGTCTAGATGAGGACCCGACCTCATCTTGAGAGTGGGTGGATTTACCGCCTTTTCCTACTACTGCACTTATTATTTTCTTTAAACCCCCATCATATTTCAATCACCTTCTACGAAAAAGAGTAAATCACTTTAGATAAACCGTGAAATGTGTTATAAACGCATTTAATCAAAAATTAAACATATTTCTCATACAGCTGCTAGAAATAGTCATCGTCGTCCGGATTTGTTGGATCATATGTATCGTCATCACTATCATGTGATATGATATAATCGTCCAGCTGATCAGGAGGTGGAATGTTGTCATCACTTTGATTGACTGAGTGTAATCTCTCTAGCAGTTCTAAGTCTCTTCTATTCTGAATCTCGTCTCCTTCATCGGCATCGGCACCACTTTCATTATCTACTTCCATTGTCTCCGTCAACTCGTTAACAAACATGCCTAGTAGCCCATCTTATTGAAAGAACTCTCCGTCGTATGTGTTCGGGTCTATGTTATAGTCTTCGTTGTTGGGAACAGGCAGTTTACCGTGTGGAGACACCTTATACACAACATCCCAACCTTTAAGACGTGTGACGGTTTTGCACGGGTAAGGGAGATAGTAAACTTGTGTTGCCTGTTGAGCCACGATATAAACATCTTCACTCGGCAAGGTGGTATCTTGACGAATTTTGATTAAGCCAAGTTCGGGAGTCTGTCTCACTACTTTGGGATTGAACCAGTGGCATTTAAATATAACGGGATTAAGAGGTTTGCTCCCGTCGAAACTCAATTCGTATATTTCTTCGAGTAGTCCATAGTAGTCAACCCCGTCTGTGCCCGGAGTAAAAACTCCAGAATTTGTGGTTCTTCGGTTAGGTCGGCTCTGTTCATGGCTTGTTGTGTGGAAATGATATATGTTTACGTCGTAAGCTTTGAATGTCTTGACCTTGTAGGCACAACCATTCGCAACTTGCCTCAACTCAGAACTCATTGCCGTGTTGGTTCTTCCCTATAGGTTTAAACGCGATGAACATGTATATTAGTCGCATATAAGATATAATTGAAAGGTACAACTAACTAAAAGTTAATTTGAGAAATACCTTAGTTTTGAACCAAGAAATGAAATCGGGATTGCCATTTCCCACACCATACTTAAGAAGGGCAGTTGATTCCTCAATGTTAGCCTCCCTAGAACCACGCCAAAATCGTCGATGAAATTCCTCAATGTACGGTTCCACTTCGGAAAGGTTTGTCAGGACATACAACATAATCAAACGCCACTCTTCATGCTGCAAGGTCTTGTTAGCAGCACCACTTGCACTTCCTAGTTGGCCCCTAAAGATGTTGAGATTTGATTTTTCTTCTAAAAGATTGTAACGGGAAGGTGGATTATGCACGCTAGAAAGATTGTCCGCATAATATCTAGTTGTGAAGTTTGACACCTCCTCCAAAACATATGCCTCAGCTATGGATGCTTCAATTTTGCATTTGTTCTTACATTTATTCCGAAGAATCTTTTGGAATCTCTCAATTGAATAGCACCAACGGCTCTGGACCGGACCTCCCATCCAGGCCTCATACGGAAGGTGCAAGATCATATGTTGCATCGGATTGAAAAAACCGGGCGGAAAGATCTTTTCTAGCTTGCATAATAACACGGGTGCTAGTGTCTCCATGTCTTCTACCATGGTGTGAGACAACTGTTTAGCATAAAGTTGCCGGAAAAATTGCTGAATTCAGCTAGAACTCGCCAGACATCGTCGGGGACATAGCCACGAATCATGACCGGGAGCAGCCACTCAATCCATATGTGATAGTCATGACTTTTGAGTCCGTTTATTCGTAGAGTAGCTATATTAACTCCCCTCTTTAGATTAGCTGCATAGCCATCAGGAAACATCAAGGTTTGAAACCACTCAAGTACTTCCCTCCTTTGTCCCCTTGTTAGAACAAAATCAGACTTTGGCTTCGTCCAGGATTTCCCGCTTCTAGGAGGTATCATGTCGAGCTTAGGTCTGTTGCATATAGCCGCTTGATCAACTCGGGCCTTGATGTTGTCTTTCGTCTTCTCGAGAATATCCATGATTGTGCCGAAAATGGCCTCGGCAATATTTTTCTCGGTGTGCATCACATCAATGTTGTGCGGAAGGAGAAGATCATCGAAATAAGGAAGATTCCATAAACATGGCTTGTGAGTCCATGCATGATGCTCACCATATCCGATAAAACCAGCTCCTTGTGTATTAATTTGCAAAGACTCTAATTGAGCACGAACATCGGTTCTGGTCATTTTAGTTGGTGTTGAGCCTTTAACAGACACACCTTTTATAAAATTCTTCTTATCCTTCCTGAATGGATGGTTTCGAGGAAGGAATTGTCGGTGCTTATCAAACGAGAAATATTTTCCACCCTTAGCCGGCCAAATGAACTTCAGAGTCGACCGACAAATCGGGCATGCGAACTTCCCATGCACGCACCAGCCGCAAAATATCGAATATGCTGGTAGGTCATGCAGAGAGTACATATACCAGACATGCATTCTGAAGTTTGTCTTTTTAGATCGGTCATATGTCAACACACCGTCTTCCCATGCACGGACCAAATCATCCATCAAAGGCTCCATATACACACTCATATTTTTCCCCGGGTATTCAGGCCCTGCAATTATCAAGGACAAGAAAATATTCTGTCGTTGAAAGATGACGCCGGGAGGAAGGTTGAGGGGAATAACAAACATTGGCCAACAACTGTATGCGACAGTCGTCATACCATATGGATTGGACCCATCTGTTGCTATAGCAATTCATACATTATGTGGCTCTAAAGATTTTTCGGGATGGAGCTGATCAAATTTTTTCCACGCTTCTCCATCTGATGGATGACCTAGCTTGTCTGGGTTGTAACGAATCCCATTTTTATGCCATGTCATCTGTTTAGCAGATTCCTCGGTCATGTACAGCCGTTGGATCCTCGGTACAAAGGGAAGGTACCGAAGGATCTTCACGGGAATTGAGAGTTGTTTCTTCGCGCCATCATCGGAGTCTACCTCAAGATACCTAGAGGATTTGCATTTCACGCAGCAGGTTGCGCCTGCGTACTGTTTCCTGAATAAAATGCATCCGTTGGGACAAGTATGTATTTGCTCATAAGGCATCTTAAGTGCACGGAGGACTTTCTTCGACTCGTACATGCTCTTCGGAAGATTGTGACCTTCTAGAAGGAGGCTACCAACAACCGTCAGCATAACATTGAAGCATTCTCGACTCAAGCTAAACTACGACTTGATGGCCATTAGTCGTGCGATGGCATCCAGTTGAGAAACCTTAGTGTGACCGTGAAGAGGTTGCTTTGACGCGGACAACATGTCATAAAACGCTTTTGTTGTTGTCTCTGGAAATTCCTCTTCACGTGCTTCGTCAAAATGCGCATCTTCAAAGTCATCTAGCATAAATCCAACCCCTCCCTCATCATCGTCCATGCGATGTCGCAACACCTCGTCTCTAGGACATTGGGACTCACCATGATACGTCCAACGGGTATAGTTTGGCATAAACCCATATTTGCATAGGTGTTTACCCATTGCATCCTTTGTTTGTCGACGCTTATTCTTGCACCGACTACATGGACACCAGGTATTGTCACGTACATTCTGTCTACCAAACGTCGTCTCTAAGAATACTTCAGTGTTCTTGATCCAATCCATGGTCACCTCGGCCTGACTAGGGCGACCCGTGTACATCCACTCACGATGATCCATCTTGTACTAAACTAGGAAACAACACCCGTGTTTAGGGGTTAGTGAGAAACGAGATGCATCTAACAGTCTAATAGGTAAGATAGGTCCTAATCCCAATAGAGAATGCGTAGATTGAGCTCGTTTTCACACTCCGTTCCGATCCAACCGAAAATTTCGGCAGCACCTCCCCGCTGCTCTCCAAACACACATCTGGGCAACATGCCAAGAGGATGTGCGTTCGGAGAACAACGGGGAGGTGCTGTCGAAACCATGAGTCGAATCAGAATGGGGCAAGAAAATGAGCTCAATCTACGCATCCTCCAGCTGTCCAAACGTGGACAATTCGAAACAGTTACGGCCACAAATATGCAAATACATGCATATTCCAAACCGTAACTCTTCCGAACGGGAGACGTCTAGGTTACGCGACAATAACAAAAAAAATAAAATTTGGACAACATCTTATCTCTAATACATAGCCAATCTAGCATGCATAAATAGGACGACACGATGGCCGTCATCCACATACATATATCACGACGCGATAGCCGACATCCACATACACATATATATCACGGCACGATGGCCGGCATCCACATGCACAAGATATTAATCAACATAATCATTAAAACATAAAAAGTATTACAACGATTATATTAAAATTTCTAAAACATGTATATTAGAACAACATGGTATTAACATGGCATTTAACATGACATTCTTAATAATTAAACATGTGATTAACATTATATTAAATATGTCATTAATTTCAACAAATGTATAAACTAACATGTATATATATAGACACACACACACATATATATATATATGAAATTTCAACAAATGAATAAACTAACATTTGATTAAATATATTTATCTAAATTTTGAAGTCCATGTATATATATAGACACACACATATAAACTAACATATGATTAAATTTATGGCATGTCAATAAGTGAACATGTGATCAAACATACACAAATGTAGCATCACCACAAAATTTAAACAAATTTCAAACAAAAATTTAAAAACCTAAATTTGACATGTCAAAAATACCGGAGGAGCTAGGGGTCGGGGGCGGAGGGGGCGGAGGGGGCGGCGGAGACGGCGACCGGAGCGAGGGGGCCGGCGGCCGGAGGAGGAGGGCTGGGGGCGCCGGCGGCTGGAGTAGGAGGGGTCGGGGCGGGCACACACGAGGCGGCCGGCGGCGGTGGCGCAGTCCAACGGGGGCGCCGGCGGCCCGACGATGGGGTGCGGGGGAGGCCGGCGATGGGGCCGAGGGGGGCGGCCGGCGGCGGGGGCACCGGCGTGGCCAGCGGCGGGTCGCGGGGGAGGGCGGCGACGGGGGCGCAGAGGTGGGCGGCCAGCGGCGGGGGCGCAGGGGGGCGACTGGTGGTGGGGGAGCACGGGTGTGGGGGAGCCGGCGGCGGGGGAGCAGCAGGGGGCGCTAGGCGTAGATCTAGGCGCAATAAGTGTGCCCAGATCTGCGGGGCTTTTTTTAGCCAACAGCCGAGGTTTGCCGAGTGCCAAATTTGGAGGCACTCGGCAAACGCTATTTTTTTAAAAAAATGCCGAGTGCCATTAGTGAGACACTCGGTGAATGTTATTTTTTAAAAAAAATTGCCGAGTGCCAATCGTGAGGCACTCGGCAAATGTTATTTTTTATAAAAAAACTATTGTATGTCGAGTGCCAGGCATAACTGCACTCAACAAAGATTTTTTTAATTTTTTTTAAAAAAAATAGACAAAAGATAGTAAAAAATCCCATAATTTGGCATTATATAATATACACTTATTTTTACTCCTAGAAATTTTCTTAGTTCAAATAAATAAATTTAAGGCACTTGTAGTTCAAATTTGGGATCTTTTAATTAAATTCCTATAAAGAAGTTCAATTAACTAAAAATAGCAAGCTAGTACTAAAAAATGCCAAATGTGGACATGGTATAAGATACATTGGGTTTTAGCAGTACAAAAAGTTTTAAGTTCAAACAAAGATTTTAATATCGATTTGCTTCTAAACCTAACTCATTCCATCCTTAAACACATTTACCTTCTCGTGGATTCTCCAGTTTCCAAACGTCATACATGAAAATTTTGTCGAAACATTATGAAATGTTTATCACAGTATATATGTATGATATAATGACACCATGTCAAGTATCATATTTTTAGGCATCAATTTAATTTTCTAGAATTAAAAAATCATTAAGCTCCATGTTGCCGCCCGAGCGTCGTAAATTAGATTTTAAATATTTAGATATATTTAGTTGTGAAAGATTACAAATGGAATCATGAACATAAATATGATTTTTCTACAATTTTTTAGTCATTATTTCATGTACATGCAGTTGAAATTTGACTCACTTCGAAGTAAATCCTAGAAACATGATTAATTTATTAAAAATAGCAAACCCACTCAGAAAAAATATGAAACTTTTCCATGGCTTAACATAGGTTGCATTATGAGTGTAAAAAAAATTCAAGTTCAAAACATGTTTAAAATGTGATGTAGGCTTAAATTGTGATCTCACATGAAATAATGGGATTTTCACCTTTGCCGAGTGTTTTATTAAATAACACTCAGCAAATACTAGGGTTTTCCGAGTGTCCGTTAGTGGCACTCGGCAAACCCTACTTTTTTCAGTCTGTTATAACGCCGTTAGAGCAAGCTGGAGAACGCTTTTTTCAAATTGTTTGCTAAGTGTCTTTGACGTGGCACTCGGCAAACACTACATTTCGCCGAGTGTTAAATGTTTGTCGAGTGTATTTCAGCGTACACTCGGCAAAGTTTGTTTTACCGAGTGCCCGACGGAATCCACTCGGTAAACTTTCTGGCACTCGGCAAACGTGGCTCTTCCGGTAGTGTATATGTCATTAAAAGTTTATATATGTCACTGCTTAAATTTTTTATGTCCTATTTTGTTAGGCTATTCACAGGGGTGGGTTTCATAACACTGTTTCCTAGAAGTCCACATCAGCTTTACAACTGAATGAAATACCCTCTCTCATTGGAGAGTTTTATTTCACTATTTCCTAGGCTAACCAGTGTAATTAAATGCAACTAACTCTCATGAAATACCCTCTCTCTAGTGAAACGATTTGGCTCTCAGTGGGTGTTTTATTTCGTTTCATCCGTCTTAGAAACGGGTTAGCACCATGTCATGGTGATGACACTATTTCCTTCTCTTCCCTCATTAATTGAATGTCATGTCAGCAAAAAAATCTGATGTATCATGGTAATTAATACCATAAAAGTCTCCACGAAACCCCCATTGTGAATAGCCTTACCGTCGTTATGCCAAAACTGCCCTCGGTCTCAACACACATGAATTCCCCATCTTATCTAGGTGAAAGTGATAAACAACTAATAAATAGCCTAACCAATGAAGATCTATTCTATACTAATGCACAAAACAATTTTACGAAGATAGCTGAAATACAAAACAACCTAGATCAAACAATTTTTCGAAGATGCACATGTAGAAAAGCTAAAACAAAGAAAGACATAGGTAAAACACTAGAAGCCAACCAGGATGGATATATTCCATGCATGGCTTGCAGCGAACTTGAAGATACAACACTCTAGGTTTTCCGCACGTTAGATTATTCACAATACATGACACTACTCACCATGTGTATTATTTATTGTAAATTAGCCATCAAAAGGAGAATTAAATTCAAGAGTACTCCTAGTACATGTTATACAAAAACATATGCAACACATCAATTAACTTTAAGTTTAAAAGTCTTGTCTAAATAATTCTATAGAAATAACGGTACTCATAGTGCATATTTTACAAAAGAGCTTGCGACAAGTACAAAAGCTTCATTACACCATTCTAGTGCCAAAAGCAACATGCTCATAATGTTGTCATTATTAGAAATTGTTGAAACACATTCTTTGATCTATATCACAAGTTTCATCTTGCTTCTTGTTTTCATTAGACTATCCTATGACACAAGAATGACTTTGCCTTTGCCCCTCTCCTTGGTTTAAGCTTGAGGTGTGATAGTACCCTTTCTCTTCTTTGTAGTCTTCTTGTTTGGTTTAGCAAGTCGGGCTATAGGATTTTTAGATGTTGATGGTAGTATGATAGACAATTGTTCAGGTTGATTTGATCATGTACCTAAAGTAGACCTACTAAATACAATTATTTCAATATTTTGTAAAAATTGTGAAATGCAATTATTGTAAAAATGATGCAAATTCAATTACCTCACTGAGCCATTAGAAACTATGTTGGTATGTTTTCTTTTTTGAGTTGCGGTATTAGTTTGTTGGTTGCACGTACAATTAGTATATGTAGATAAACATATAATTGTATCTCAATTTTATTGTTTGAGTACATAATGAAAATAGATCCTAACCTTGGTGGATAACACATTATTAAAGCAGGTGATATTGTTGTAGCTAGTACAATGCTTGTCTCAATGCTAATAGTGTGTTCGTTTTCTCTCTTCTTCGAAGGTCACTTGAACAATGAGAGAATAGTTTAGATAATAGTTGATACAATGCTCGAAATGATATTAAATTGATATACCTTACCTCTCAGCTCTGCTAGGTTGCCTTCCTTGCATGAATGTCAATGATGTCTATAACCTTTGCAAATAGGACATTGATGCTTCCATTTCTTCACTCTTGCTCCTCTCATATTTTCCGTGCAGCCTTTATATCTCATTTTTGTTCTCCCATTGTTTTCTTCAAAACAGGTGGATGCAAAATAAAGCCATGATTTAAAACATGACCATTGAGATTTATCATGCAACACATGTATTATGCATGGTACAGTAGGCCTTTTCGAATCTCTAAACTAAGTATTATGGATCTTAATCAATTAAGTTGCAACACCTAATTGATGTGATAAAAGCAATAACATGGGTATAAGACTTGCTTGAAACCTGCCACTCTATGTAGTTGCATGTCTTATTCTCCAAATTGACCACATATCTATGTCATGTTCCACCTTTACATCCAACCTCTGCAATTGAATCACAACTACTTGTAACATCTAGATCCAACCCTTTGCTCTTATCATTCAACTCATGTATAATGTGTGGGAGTATTGCTCCTTACAATTTGTTGGCATTTTTCCTCCTCTCGCTCCATTTAACCATTAGCTTCTATCTTATCTTGCCTAGAAAGTCAACCGAATGAAAACATTTATCATGTCTTATCTAATTATTAAAGCATTCTACAAGATTATTTGTAGCATAGTCAACCTTAGATAATGTTGATAATTGGCTCCTGGTCTAAATTCTAATATGGTTACTCTTTAAGTACTCAATTATCTCTGGCTTAGCTGCATCCATAGCTACCATGTGCAGCTAGAAAAGGTATGGATTGTAGACATACGATGCTGGCCAAAGGTGATCTTCAAAGACCTTTCCATGGTACTTTTTATTGAAATTGTTCACTAGATGCGGCATACATTCTCTATGTTTTGTATAGTCAAATACTTTATGCACTGCAGCATCAATACATTTCCTTGTATTTATACAAATTATTAGCCCTGTAGGTATGCTAAACAACCCCTTAACCTCTCTATGAACCAAATCCAATTTTCATTGGTCTCTTAATTCATAATACCAAATACAAATGGGTACATCTAGTTGTTCCTATCAATAGCACAAGCAGTGCAATCTACCCTTTAAAATTGTCAGTGAGGAATGTGCTATCCACTACTAAGTATGGTCTACAACCTTGTAAAAACCCATCAATGCATGGCTTCAAAGCGTCTATCTAATATCTTTGTTGTTTTAAAAGTAAAGTCATCCCTACGGTTGTAACTATGGAGACTGATTTCTAACAAGAATGTTGTACTAGGACCCATCATGTAAATCAACACATGAACTCTATGTCACATAATGCATCAAACATTCAAACGCAAGTGATGCCTCAAAGTACATACCCTTCAGGTACCCATATTAGGATATGGTAAGGTTTTTCAACCATGTTGTTTGTTGATTATGCCTCATGCTCTCTCAAACCACTACAGTGAGTGTGAAGCACAAATTAAACATTATGAAAAACATGTGTGGTTCAAGGCAAACCCTAAACATCATGAAAAACGCCTAATAGCAAATGCTACACAAATCAATTAGAAATGACCAAAATCAATTACTTGTGACCAGTTTAGTGTTTTTATGTAAGTTCTGTCCCATATTCTCATGCAACATATAACTGTTGTCGTTTTGTTAAATTGGTAATTTCTCCTTTCATTCTATTTGAAACCTAATTATGGTTTACATACCTTAAAAAAAGATGCTTTGTATTGTTAGAAGTGCTCTTAACTATTTGTAATACGATAAACCATTCTATTTTATCTATAATTTCTCCTTCCATTCTATTTTATCTATATTTTATGTATTACTTATGGAATTATATGCAAAGTTCTACACGTGTGAAATACGATAAACCATGGAATTCACGTCGACTTCTAGGGAGATATTGCATCCTCGTGTTGCTTCCAACAAAAATCCAAAACATAAAATCATTTTCAACAAAAATAAGATGGTGATGATTCAGACGAAATCCATCGAGTGAGTTACAAAGGTTCAATTTCAATCAGTGTCTCAAAAGATATACAAAACAAAGCTCACCAACAAGACAAAATATAGCAAAAATATGTATCTCTCAATTTTAAGCCAAGCAGATGATGCAAAAATCCATCGTGAACTAGAGGATGGTTCTAGTTACTAGACAATGCTACAATAATCGAGAATCCATACAAATGGTGTGATGTGTAAATCACAAAAAACAAGGGGGAAGGGCACAAACACCTTTTTAGTGAGGATGATGTTGTTGACCTAATTTTTGGTGAATCTTGTGTTGACAGTGAGCACAAAGAGGTAGAAGGTGAGCAGCAATGCGAAGATGGCCACAAGCCCCTCACCCAAATCCTAGATGTCACAATGAAGAAGGGGGCGGTGAGAACAAGAGAGGGAAATGGGGTGACCAAGTCCCAAATCTCCCGCGTGTGGTTGGTGAGAAAAAGGGCACGAAGGAAGCGGATGAGAAGTGTGGCGATGGTGGAGAGAGAGGGGAAGGGACTAGATTTGAGAAGTGTGGCGGTGGTGCTAGCTAGAGAGGGGAGGGAGAGGGGTAATGGTCTGCTAGCTAGAGGGAGATGGAGATAGGGAATCCCTGTGTACATGTGTGGTGAGACTGAGGGCAATTTGGGTATTTTAAAAAATAACTAATGTGGAACACTATAGAAACTGACAATAATGACGTCACAAGACAAAAAATTAAGCAATGGAATATTCGAAAACAATAAACTTTTAGTAGTATATATGAAAACAGCTTAGGACATATACAGACTTTTCTCATGTTATAATTAGGCTTTCTCTCATACATACCTTACACTATCATATCTCCGTAGTAGCAGTTTCCCTCTTTCACTATTGGATAAGATGCATGAAAATATTTAAATGGGATAATTGGTTGACAGATCAAAAAAAATTTAGTTTGCATTGGAATAGAGTATTTTAAAATAAAATTTAAAGATTTAGTTATATATATATAAATAATCAAAGACTATGAGGAAGGGTGAAAACATTCAAAAATAACTTTTTTGATGTTTTCACCCTTGCACATAGTCTCGGATTAACTGTCGTCACTAGCCTGATGTCACCTCATGCTACCACTGGGATCCGATAGTAGATTAAAATTTGAGAAATTTGATTGGGTATTCTACTAATAGTAGATTAAACCCATAATCATTGATCTACTTGCATCCAAATTTTAAAAAGGATTTCTATTATCATCTTAGTTAGTGGTGGTATAAATTAAAAATGGATAAAATTGAAATCAACTAAAATAAGAGCATATTTATTTCAGTTTTAGATTATAACAAATCAACTTGTTTTCATAGGTTGAAATAATTTATTATGCCAGTTTATTATAATCTATTATAATCTAGAGTACAGATTATAACAATTCAGTAAACTAGTCTAATGTAATTTTTCTGTAAGCTAAATTGTTATAATCCTAGAATAAAACAAACTAGCTCTAAGTGATACATAATGATAAAATTGTAAATTTATATAACACGCTCTAAAATTTTAGGCATGTTCTCTTTTAATCCAGCTATAAAAAATATGTTAAACCAACTTATTAGTCTATACTCTAGATTATAATAAGTTATTCAACTCTAGATTATAATAAGTTATTCAGTTTATTTCAACTTATGAAAATAAGTTAAATTGTCATAATCTCAAGCTGAATTGATGAGCAGTTAAAGAGCTCGGTTGTGTTGGCCTCAACCTTAGCTCATTCACGTTTATAGGCTGGAAAATTGAACTAAAATATGTATGGGCTGCGATTTTGACATAGCCAAACAATCCCTAGAGGGGGATTAAATGGAATAAGAAGAATGTACAACGAGTAACCATGAACAGGTACAATGTTTGATGAATACAACTATGCGTAAGAAACCACGAAGCAGATTGGAAGCTCCATCTATCAAGCATTTTAATCGTACCGTTGATGAGTCAAGTCTTTCTTCGGTGGTTTCACTTTACAACCCTGTCAAAAACAACGTGAAAACAACCATTTTTCAGATGGAAAAGGAAAAAAATGGAAGGCCGGGACTCTACATTGGAAAGCCACCTTCTACGTTCAGTCTAATGCTGCCATTTTTTAATCAGTCCCGGAATCTAAGAAAAGAGAAGTACCAGGTATTAGATTGAGATGCAAATGAGTAAAAGAGAAAAAAAACAGCAGCGGCTAGCAAATATAAGCTGTTGTCGAGCTGATTACTGACCTCCACACCATTAGGACCGATTTTGTTGTGAGATATAAAATTTAGTATGCGCGATGCAAATTCTTTTGGCACATCTTCCTGAAAGAAATTTGTCGTAGTATGTTAAAATTTTGTTAAATAAACCATTCATCAGATAGATAATCTTGTTATCAATCATGCTTCCAGAACGAAAAAGAACTTCAACTACAGCAGAACGTGACGAACAATGCTGTAGATGAACTTTTGTTTGCTTATTCCTGTGCTGCTTCTAAATATAAGAGGTTTTTGCAACTTTTGAAAGTAAGCTCCAGAGCTGCTAGGCAGAGTGCTCTAGAAGAGAAAAGCAGCATATCGCGCTATTCAGATTGATTCTTGAGAAAAGATGGAAAACATAATTTCCTTGGAAGGGTAAATGTATAAAAGGGGGCCTTGTTGTCACTTATCATCAGAATTATAACTAGGCTGAAAGGCATACAGTAGGAGCTAACCTGTATGGCATGTCCAGTGTGCCGAACCACCACCATTTGAAACTTCCCTTGCATTTGGCCAATTGTTAAAGCTCTGCAAAACACATTAACCGATGCATTACCAATATGTCCTCCATAATGGTTCATAAAGTGTTAAAAAGAGAGAATTTTCACAATTCAAAACACTACAAGATGGTGATAAGAAAATACTTGTAGGTATGTTAAATGAAACTATGCCTATGTTGTCTCAACATAGCAGGTCCCAAGCCCTGGTAAACTCCTAAAAGGTTGTGTTAGGCTTAGCAAGCCTATGTAAAACTTAGCTACTCAAATGGATAGCCTACCTCAACATATTTGGGATTGAAAGGTTTTGTTGTATGTTAAACGAACAGTTTCAATAAATAATAAGAGGAATAGGTTAGATAAGTAGCATTTTGCACATTCTGAGCCACTTCTCATTTCTTGATCTGATAGCATACTTATACAAGTGGAATAGATTGTAAACCAGTGCAGTTCTGTTTTGGCTGGACCTATGCACATTGCACAGGTTGAGGAAGTACAGCATATGCTCTCTGTTCTATTGCAGCATATACATTGATCATATACCCTCCATTTAGATGAAAATTGAGGATTTACCCTCCTAACCCATATGTCATTGACCTAAATGGACCCCACATACATTGAGATGTGGAAAATAAATCCTCAATTTCCATCTAAAGGGAAGATACATGATCAAACTCCCCATATATTGAGGCATCAACTTGAGCACGCAGATTATACCCAGATGTTCCATAGAAACAATGGACTAATGTGATCTAATTTGTAGTTCAAACACCAAATGTGACAAGAAAGGTTGGCATGGAAATAGCCTGATTACTAGTGCATTTGAACTAACGGCAGATGAATCAAGGCTCTTTAAAATTCACTACTGCCTTGCTTAGAAAACCCATGGATATATTGCATGCAGCTAAAAGGCAGCACGAAAATATTTAATCAATTAGACACGAATTACTCTGAGTTAAGAATGAAAGAGGGCTGGCAATGTAATCATCATGGAAAAACCGATAACTTGTTACACCGGAAGGATATATAACAAACCTGTCCAACCTATCGGCACCAGCTAATAATAGGATCTTTTGTACTGGACAGGATAGGAACTTTTCAGAAAGACCTTCATACCTAAAAAGATATGAACAAATAAATCAGAGTTATTTGAATTTTTTTATATCTACGAAGTCAGGTCTAGTTCCCCTTCATTTACTGCTACTTTGTTTGGCAAACCCACTGACCACATGTTCTCTTCTGTTAGGTCGATTCAGGATATCTCATAATTCGAGTCATGAATAAGAAAACACAGTAGAATAAATACTGTTATGTAGGAATCGCAAAAGTGAATCAAAACATGACATGAATAAGAGAATAGAGTATAATCAATATTGTTATGTAGGAAATGTAGAGGTAGATCCTTGTAATTAAGATATGACCAATACTTTATAGCATATAATTAAATAGAACTACACTAATAATATACATGTAATAATCCCAAAAAAGGTGTTGAGGCCTACAATAATTTAACTAAAAGTGGTAGAAATAGCAGAAAGAACATCATTAAGTTGGCATACCATCCTTTCCAGTACTTTTCCGTTTCCTCAAGAGGGGTACGATATGTATAGCTGAAACAAAGTACAACATGTGCTTAGGTTTTCAAAGGATGGCTAGTCTTGTTACACGGTATTATATATCTAAGCTAGTGTTTACCATTTTCTTGATTCATCATATTTCAAGGTAGATGGAATCGAAACACGAGCAGATTCAATGTTCCTGAGTGGCCCACCTTTGACACTCCATTCAATCTGCATTGTTTCAATAAACAGAAATTAGATGAAAATATTATTGAAACAAGATTAACTGCTACAATAGTAAGAATGGCCAATTGGCTATAATGACTTGACTTTATAAGCATGCCTATTCTTCAAAAATTAAGAATAAGTCCCTAATTGTAGCTTTGTTTTATTTCCTTCTGTTACAGGCCATGACATTTAGGCATTTACAACATGTGCACACCCCCATATCTTGTTTCTGGTAGGAATATTTCTTTACAGAACATACCTCCTTACCTCATTTGAGAAATGATGATCTAAACATGATATCCTTTTTAAATAATGAGAGTAATGATATTATTCAAATTTTGTGAAGGACTACATCCACATACTGCTTTTTCAATACTAGGGAAGTGCTGTGCTCGATTTGCTAAGATCTTCTGCATATGAACCAGTGAAGCCATTGCTGTTCCCTGTTTTAGGAAAGGTGTTTGAAATCAGTAATGAGCAAGATTACAGTCATAATATAAGTGGTTGTTGAAGGAATAACTAACCTCAACTACATCAACAACAACAAGACCATGAAGATTACGAATAACTTTCCTTGCAGCCACATGTACAGCAACAGAACCACCCATGCTAAAAAAGGTTCAAGGACTATTTATTTAACATTTGATCACTAGAAGCTATCGGCAATGTTAGTAATGGAAAAAACTGGCCTGCAGAATCTGGAAAATAAAACAAAGCATTTGTACAAAGCACTGGAGTAGCAGCACATATGAAACTGGAAGATTAAACTGATTATTAGTTACAAGGTCAGTAACATGATTTTTCAGAGGTAAAACCATGGAAATTGATTCACAGAGGCTTCTTAAATGGTTATTCCGAGTTTATGGTTCTGTGCACCATTCAAGAGATTATTTCCATTATATTATTCTTGGAGAACAATTGCATATGGAACTAGAACTTTCAGTCAATATTGATGCTCACTTCAGAGGAGAGCACACACAGGGGAGCAGCAAAATCCATGGTGCCAACTCACCTGTGCCCAACAAGTATAATGGCTGGCAGAGAATCTCCATACATTGTGTGTAAAACAGCTATGACATCACTGATAAGAGTCTGCAGTTGCAAAGAACGAAATATAAGAATATGGTATACATGTGTTCAGAAAAGATCAACAAGTTATTAAGTTGCGAAGAAAATGATAGATATGATTATATCATTATATGAAGAAGAGAAATGGTTATCATCGGTAATAAGTTTTGTAAATATTGAAGGACATACTTCAATGGACAAGTCTGAATCATCACTCGTGGTGGACTTTCCATGCCCTCGTAGATCCATAGCAACAATTCGAGCTTTTTCCTTTATTTGACTTGCTGCTAGAGCAAACGAAAGCCTAAGGCAGATTGAAGAATACGAACCACAATGTAAGCACACATCTATAAACTACGACTATTGCATCATTTCATAAGGAGTAATCATTAAAGACATTAATCAAGTCAAATTTGAGTATTTGACATGATTGTTTTGGACAAAAAAGAAATGATATGTCCACATGCTCCCTACCCCCCAAAACAAAAGATTAAACAGCAATGGCTTCATTTCTTCACAATAAATACAATTTGATTCCTGGCCTTCTGCATTTGGCATCTATCTTGCTTTTTTTCAATCATTTGTCAAAACTAAAATTCACCAAAACATTCTGCACTGAACACAAGTTGGTACATTTTTTTAAGCAATCCACATAAGATAGCAGGGTTTGTATGTCACTGGCCGGGATTTC
The DNA here is from genome assembly GCA_019279435.1 of Zizania palustris. Classification (NCBI taxonomy): domain Eukaryota; kingdom Viridiplantae; phylum Streptophyta; class Magnoliopsida; order Poales; family Poaceae; genus Zizania; species Zizania palustris. The sequence continues at coordinate 13,421,570 of JAAALK010000086.1, read as the reverse complement.
CACAGAATTGGTAGGAACTAGTCTTCTTAATTGATATGAAAAGTGGGTAAATGGTCGAGGGCCTGGACCTCATCGTCGCGGCGACACTGTTGCGGCGACGTGACGAGGAGCCAGGGGATACAGGAAGGCAAAGCCTGAACTGAATACTTGAGGATCTAAACTCCTATTGGGGCCCTGTTTATAAAGACATAGGACCAGCCCCTCTAATTGATCTAAATCTACTAAATCTGAAATAGAATAATCTAAACAAAACTCTTTCCTAAACTGACTCAATGCTAATCAGCTAAATCTTGACTTGCTAACTTAAGAGCTAAGCAAACTACATATTTGGTACTTTCTAATCTCCTTGGTATATTGAGATCTTTGGCCAGATCCCGTGCTGCTACAGTACGGCGGTACTGTTCACAAGCGTGCCAGACCCTTCGGCCCATGATCTAAGGCCATGACATTGTAATTGTATTAATTAAGTCAAAGAAAAAAATACAAGATTACAACCCAGAAGCTTGGTACATTTTCCATAGTGGGAAATAAGTCTCCAGAAGGCCTTCTTTAGAAATTCAACAAGACACGCATAGGCACCGAATTTTGCAACGCGAGCATTTAATTCTTAATAGTGGGCTATTGCAGCACAACCCCCAGCACCTTAAGCACTGACTGTTCATTGTGCCTGCAGTTTTTTATGGCTCATCCTCACCAATCACCATGTAAACCAGATAGCTACACCAAATCCAACGAGTCACTTGGTCTCGTGCTACTCGTTTCCAGCAAGTGTTCAATTCAAATGACATGGACACTTATGCAAGTCACCAGAAAAACAGGTAATTTGGTATGTAAGCCGTGGAGCAGACTTACCCGGAGTAGCCTCCTCCGTGCAGGCAGAACACAACGGGGCCGTCCGATCCGGCCGTGTACACATTGAAAACCTACACGAATACCACCCAAAATGCCAAAAAATGAATAAAATATTAAGATCACACCACCAGGATTGATCCGGCAAAAAAATGCTTTTATTCGCAGGGCGCACGTCTTCGGTGTCGGGGACGACGACGCTGCGCTCCTCGTCGAAGTAGGCCGACCAGTCCAGCGGCGCGTACTTTTGGTGCGAGTGGCTGCGAGGGCACCGACAGCAAGGAACGTCAGCTAGGGTTCAGCGCCCGGGGGATGGCGAGCGGTGGGAAGGCGCAAGGGGCTGGCGGGGTGGCTTACTGCGTCGCGGGGAGAGGCGGCACCACGGAGGACATAGACTCGTCGGGCTCCACCTCCTCCTGCAGCGAGGCGAGCAGTGCGGGCTCCATGGTGGCCGGCGAAACGGCAAGCGGGGTGGAGTGTTGGGTTGCGATTTGGGCGGGGATCTCGAGTGAGAAAGAGAAGCAAAGGAAGACCGGAAGACGTCGGCTTCGATATTGAATAATACGTACTCCTTGAGAAAAGACGTAATTTACATATACGTATTCCTTGAGAAAAGACGTAATTTACATATACGTATTCCTTGAGAAAAGACGTAATTTACATATACGTATTCTTACGTGCAGTTTGGTTGGATGGATGTGATAACAATTTTTTAGTTAGGTATATATAACTCAGATGAGATAAGACAATTTTTTAGTTAGGTCCACTTGTCAAATATATTTTTTAATAAAAATATAATCATATGAAATGTTATTTTTATTTTATATGATATATTAAATTATAATCAATATGATAAATGATTTGGGATTAAAAATCATTTGAATATTTATAAACAAAAAATTAAATGTGTTATAGCAAGACAACATGTCATCTCATCCAATATTGAATGAGCTCATCGAGAAAAATTTTCTAAATTCCTTCGTCCATCATATTAAATGAATATTACTCTCGGTGGTCATCCGATCCACCTTTGACTAGATGGGACGACCAATAAATAAATTTTCTTGGCAACACTCCAGTGCTCGGCATGCCTGCCTACAAATCAAGTGGGCTTTTGTTCACGATTTTTTTAAAATAATATTTTAAAAAAATCAAATTTGTATGCTCGTTTCAAAAAAATATAGAAGTAGCACGCGGGCGGTATTTGAAGTGCCGACTGGAACTCCAGAAGTACCGATTGGTGCCGACGTGGCATCCAGTCGGCACTTCAAGTGCCAACCACATGTTACTTTTGCAATTTTTCCAAACAGATATGCAGATTTCAATTTTTTAAATATATATATATATATTATTTTAAAAAAATCTTTGTTCGCGTAGGTTTGAATACTTCTCGAAAACTACCGAGTACCGTCCACGTTTTTTTCCATCGTTTGATTGAACTGATTTGTTCGCTGATTTTTAGCTGGCTGAAAACTTCAGATCATATGGTCTTTTGAAAGTAATGTTTCTTATCAAAGTTTTATAACTAGATATGACGACAGAACGTGAACTGATTAAGCAGAAACGCCCTCAGATCGTAACGTAATAGGAAAATAGATCATATTTAGAATTTATTTGGTTACGCCTTGCGTCCTTTTCATTCTCTAAACTGCCAAACGTAGAGACTAAAACGAATTAAATTTTAGTCACTAAAAATTGTTAAAAGAGATTAAAACATAGTAATGACAGAATTTGCCCCTCAGTAATGTCTCTTGGGGTGGAAAAATGATATATAGATGCATTTATTAGGGGTAGTTTGGTTTTTGTTCAACTATATTAATGACTTTTAGTCAGTAGAACTAAATAAGAATGGACTAAAATTTAATCAGCTTAACAAGCTTAACAAAGATGAACTAAAGTTTAATTTAGTCAATAAAGCAACCAACCTTAATTTAGATGTACGACACGTGTATATATTATGTATTTGATAGTGACTACGCAGGATAAAAACTAGAGCCATACAATTTGAGCATGAACGCTTCTGATTCGCACACAGTCAATACAGTTTATAGAAATTAGAGAAACAATCTATAAATATGACGAGAATAACGAGTTTAACCGGTACAGTTGGTGTTGTCTCTGACATTGCTATTGTTGTGCATCGAATTTTTTTTAAAAAAAAATATTTTTTAAAAAAATCAAATATGTATGTCCGTTTTAAAAAATTGTATAAGTAGCATGCACCGACTAATGTCACGTCAGCTCCAATCGACACTTCAAGTACCGACTGGATGTTGCCCCCTTATCAGATTCTATAACATCAGCAAGTGCCGACTGAACCTGACGTGACGTGGCAGTCGGCACCTGAAGCTGACGTGGCATTTGTTGAATAAATGGGCTTGGCCCAAGTTTATTTGAAGAATAATTCCTGGAAAAATCTCAAAGGCCCACCAAGTAAAAGGAGCATGTGAATCTTTAGTCCCACCTTGCTAGTTCTAGCAGAGGGAGACCACTTTATAAGAGATGGTGCTCTCCTTGCAACTAGACCCATGTGGGTGAGAGGAGACTAGAGAAACACACGTGTGCGCTCGCTCGCCTCGTCGGGCTTGGGCACGGGCCGGGGCCGGGGCGCGGGCGCACGACATGCGCGTGAATGGTCCACCAAAATCGGCTCCGATTGCTTGCGCAGACGCGGCTCCCATTTGCAGAACGTGGAGACACCCTGATCACGCGTCTATTTCTCCTCCACTAAAACCGAGCGACAGCCCTGCGCAAGAGTGAACAGAACAGTCTCGCTGATCTCCTCTGTGTTGCGCTGTCATTCATAGACTACTCCGTTTTTCTCATCGGCGTGCATCGTTGAGCAGAAGAGCAGGTCTTCGGAACCCATCGCCTTCGAGATCCTGCACCGGGAGAGGACGAATAAGGTTTTTGAGAAGCGCTCTGCGCGACTGCTCGCATTCGTCCACCACGGCTCGTCTTCCTCTTCGCTCGAGTGCTGCTCGTCGTCGCCGTCGTTCGATACCGCGTGTCGTCGTTGTGGTATCAGTCCGATCTGTTACTGCTCCAACCGTGAACATCCGGTACGTTCTTACCTCATTCGTTACATTATTCGAGTTCATGTGTATAGTGTACTCGTATACTTTGGTTATGCGGATTCATTTGTTTCATGTCGTGATTTATTTGTGGAATAAGTTAAACCTAAAAATGTTGTTATTTCCAACAATCCAAAAACCTTATTCTAGGCACTATGGTTTTGATATGGCTGGATTTGTCGATGCACTGAGGCCAGAGAAATTTGCCGGTGTGCACTTCAAAAGATGGCAGATCAAAGTCACTTTGTGGCTAACAGCTATGAATGTCTACTGGGTTAGTAATGGCAAACCTGAAGGAGATCTTTCTACTGAAAAGGAGAAAGAGTTCAAGGATGCCACTACAATCTTTGTAGGATGTATTCTTAGCGTTCTTGTTGATCGTCTGTGCAAGGTGTATATGCACATGACAGACGCGAAGGAGTTATGGGATGCACTAAATGCCAAATTCGGTGCTACTGATGCTAGCAATGACATGTATGTCATGGAGCAATTTCATGATTACAGGATGGTTAATAACTGTTCTGTAGTGGATCAGGCTCATGAATTATAGGCCATTGCGAAGGAACTTGAACTCCTAAAGTGTGCCTTACCTGACACGTTTGTGGCTGCTTGCATTATTGCGAAATTACCTTCTTCATGGAGGAGTTTCTCTGTTGAGAGTTTGATAAGGTCTCTTAATATTGAGGAGAAAGCCCGGGAAAAGGATGCTGCGGGAAAAGGTGATGGGCAATAGAGCGCCAACGTGGTGCATCAACCCTTAGGCAAGAACAAAGGGAAATTCAAAGTCAAACAAACTACCAACTACAAGAAAAAGAAGAGTAACACAGATGCGAAGCCTTGCTTTGTATGTGGAAAAGTTGGCCATTGGGCCAAGAAGTGTCCACATCGCAAAGGGATGAAAGCTCCTGCAGGACGGACTTTGAAGTCTGTCAATGTGACCATTGGCAATACTGAAGATGGAAACGGGTATGGTGATTTTCCTATTGTTCTTTCAGTTGATCAGTCTACCAATTGGTGGATTGATACAGGGGCTAATGTACATGTATGTGCTGATATCTCTTTGTTCTCTTCTTACCAGGCCACTCGGGATTCTTCCGTCCTAATGGGGAATGGGTCTCATGCTTCTATTCATGGTGTTGGCACGGTAGATCTGAAGCTTACTTCAGGAAAGATCGTGCAACTGGAGAACGTGCAGCATGTCCCTTCTATCAACAAGAATCTAGTTAGTGGCTCCCATCTATGTAGGGATGAGTTTAAATTGGTGTTTGAGTCTAATAAAATAGTCGTGTCAAAACATGGACTATTTATTGGTAAAGGCTACGAATGTGGTGGCTTGTTTCGTTTTTCCCTTTCTAATTTCTGCAATAAATCTGTGAACCATATTTGTGGCAATGTTAGTGATGATGTCAATGTTTGGCACTCACGTTTATGTCATATAAATTTTGGTTTAATGTCTCGGCTTTCTAGTATGAACTTAATTCCAAACATTTCCATTGTTAAAGGTTCTAAGTGTCATAGTTGTGTGCAGTCAAAGCAACCTCGTAAGCCTCACAAGGCAGCCGAGGAGAGAAAATTGGCACCACTAGAACTCATACATTTAGATCTTTGTGAAATGAATGGGGTGTTAACAAAGGGTGGAAAACGATACTTCATGACGCTAATTGATGATGCGACTAGGTTTTGTTATGTCTATTTATTAAAAATGAAAGATGAGGTTCTTGACTATTTTAAAATTTATAAGGCAGAAGCTGAAAATCAACTATAGAAAAAGATCAAAAGACTTAGGTCGGATCGTGGTGGAGAGTATTTTTCAAATGAGTTTGCCTTATTCTGTGAGGAACATGTAATTATACATGAGAGAACACCTCCCTATTCACCCGAATCAAACGGGATTGCCGAAAGGAAGAACCGCACATTGACTGACTTGGTTAATTCCATGTTAGACACTGTGGGATTATCTGAGGCATGGTGGGGGGAGGCATTACTGACCTCTTGTCATGTATTAAATAGAGTTCCTAATAAGAATAAGGACAAAACCCCATACGAGATGTGGGTTGGAAAAAAACCATCACTATCTTACTTGCGCACATGGGGTTGCTTGATGAAAGTCAATGTACTAATAACTAAAAAGCACAAGCTTGGACCTAAAACTATGGATTGTGTCTTTATAGGATATGCTCATCGCAGTATTGCCTATAGATTTTTAGTAGTAAAATATGAGGTACCAGACATGCATGTTGGTACAATTATGGAGTCTCGAGATGCAACATTTTTTGACAGCATATTTCCAATGAAAAATACTCATAGCACTTCTAGTCAAACCCCTGAGATAATTCTCAATTCAATCACACCACCTGAATTTTCTAAACAAACACATGAAACTGTCCTTGAGGAGGATGACGGTGAAGCTCCTAGGAGGAGCAAGAGACGAAGGATAAATAAATCATTTGGTGATGATTTCACTGTGTACCTTATGGATGACACTCCCACGTCTATGTCAGAAGCATATGCATCTCCTGATGCAGACTACTGGAAAGAGGCTGTCCGTAGCGAGATGGATTCCATTTTTGCTAATAGGACTTGGGAGGTGACAGATCGACCTTATGGTTGCAAACCTGTAGGGTGCAAGTGGGTGTTCAAAAAGAAGCTTAGGCCTGATGGTACTATTGAAAAGTATAAGGCTCGACTTGTAGCCAAGGGCTATACCCAGAAAGAAGGCGAAGATTTCTTTGACACTTACTCACCCGTTGCTCGATTGACCACTATTCGAGTACTATTTTCTTTGGCAGCCTCACATAGTCTTCTCGTTCATCAGATGGACGTTAAGACTGCTTTTCTTAATGGAGAGCTGGATGAGGAAATTTACATGGAACAACCTGATGGATTTGTAGTAAAAGGTCAAGAAGGCATGGTGTCTAAGCTATTAAAATCTTTGTATGGTCTGAAACAAGCTCCTAAGCAATGGCATGAGAAGTTTGATAAAACTTTAACATCTACGGGTTTTGCAGTTAATGAGGTAGATAAATGTGTATACTATCGCTATGGTGGGGGTGAGGGAGTTATCTTGTGCCTATATGTCGATGACATACTGATCTTTGGGGCAAGTATTAATGTGATAAATGAGATCAAAACTTTCTTGTCTCAAAATTTTGATATGAACGATCTGGGAGTGGCTGATGTAATTCTGAACATCAAGCTAATAAGGGATGAGAATGGGATTACACTTTTGCAGTCTCATTATGTGGAAAAGGTCTTAAGCCGCTTTGGCTACATGGATAGTAAGCCTTCTCCAACACCTTATAATCCTAGTTTGTTACTTCGAAAGAACAAGAGAGTTGCTAGGAATCAATTGGAATACTCCCAGATCATTGGATCGCTTATGTACCTAGCTAGTGCTACTAGGCCTGACATCTCTTTTGCTGTTTGCAAATTGAGTCGGTTTACTTCTAATCTGGGAGATGATCATTGGTGTGCGCTTGAGAGAGTCATGCGCTATCTAAGAGGTACTATGAGTTTTGGACTTCACTATTCTGGGTACCCTTCGGTACTAGAGGGTTATAGTGATTCAAACTGGATCTCTGATATTGATGAGATCAAAGCCACGAGTGGATATGTGTTCACTCTTGGAGGTGCAATTGTTTCATGGAGGTCTTGCAAACAGACCATATTGACGAGGCCAACCATAGAAGCAGAGCTCACGACACTAGACACAACCACTGTTGAAGCAGGATGGTTGCGTGATCTATTGATGGATTTACCAGTGGTTGAAAAACCAGTGTGTAACACCCCAAATTTTCAAAGGAATAAAAATAGTATTTAATATATTTTCCTGGAATTAATTATTTTGGAAATACCTTTAATACCCTCTTTCACCATTTTGAACTACAACCAAGATGTAATGGCCAAACCAGGAGCTGAAAATTTTTATGTATGATCCTAAAGCCGAGATATATTTTTGGGAATTTTTACAAAATTTTATCAAACTTGGAAGTAGCCCTATTATTTTAAACCAATTTCTGCAATTATTTTAATCAGAAAACCTTTTAAACAGTAATGGGCCTTCCCCCTCCATTTCTCTCTCTCCCGGCCAGCCCAGCCTGTTACCTCACCCGCCTCGGACTGACAGCCCGACCCCACCCATCAGCGAGCCCCTCTCCTCTCGCGCGCGCTCGACACCCTAGCCCCACCTGTCGGCGCCAACCGCCCCCTCTCGCGCCCGAGCCCGACCCCACCCGTCAGCCGCCTCACTCACTCTCTAGCGCCCGCTAGCATGTGGCCCCACCTATCAGATCCTTCGTCCCCGCGAGATCCGCCCCCAAATCTCACCCCCCCTCACCGGCCAATGCCTTAATGCGCCTCGAATCCATTGCTCCCGACCCCCTCCCCTCAAATTGAGCCCGACATTCAAACCCCCACACTCCGGTGACCGTTTCCCCCTTTAAACCCAGCCATATCACGTCCCGATTCAATGAATCCGCATGCAACCCGAAGCTCACCGACGTTTAAACGTGTTTACTCCCAGCCATCGTTGATTGCGCCCCCCTGCCCCCACCGATGACCCTATTTAAACCCCCTGGACGTCCGCGTTATACCCCTACACTCACACGCTGCAAGATCAAACAGAACACCCCCGCTACAGCTTTTAACTCTCCAGCGCCGCCCGCACTCCGGTCGCCGCTCACCGTCACCGGTAACCTCCTCCATCCTCGCCATCCACACCATTGTGACCGCACGGACCTCGCCAGCCTCGGCCACCACTCCGTCGTCGACGAACCCCGCTGGATCGCCGTCGCCGCCAAAGACCCGAACGCCTTCGCCGCCTCCGCTCGTCGCCGGCCTTGCTCCGTCGATCGTTCGCCACCGCAAGGGTACCCTCATGATCCCCGCAATGTCCTCTTTCCGTTTTAGGCCTTAGCTCCGACCACCGTCGCTCGCCGTGGCCGCTGGCCCGCTCGCCGTCGTCGGGGAAGACGACTGGCACGGGTCGAGTACCCGTGCTGTGTCGGATTTGATCCCGACCGTGCGATCGCGATCGGACGACGCCTCTCACCCCACGTGCATGATCTAATCCACACCGTCGGATCTGGATGAAACATTGCATTTTAATCTCGCGCGTTCATTTCTATTTAGAACCCATGTTTAATCAGAACCGTTCATCGCGTACCGGTTTAGCCTTTTAATCTTAGCCGTCCACGTTAACTTAACGCCCCCGCCTCGCTCTCGCGCGTTGGATCTGGATCCAACGGTCCAGATTGGGTCGGACCACGCGCACAGTGCGCGGGTTCACCGTGGGCCTAGCTCACCGTGGAACCGAGGCGATTTAAATTTAAAAATAAATTCTAGAAACTATTTTAAACTTGTAAAATTCATATCTGGGGCATTTGAACTCCAAAAATTATCATTTCAATTCCAAAAATTTTGTAATTTTATTCTCTACACATTAGTTCAATAAAAACAATATGTTTACTTTGGATTTTTCATGACTAATTAAATAGGTATTCAAATGCCCTTAGGATAAAAATGTAAATTCAAATATTTAAACTTCAGTAAAGTTTATATTTATTCCTTTCTGTTCATATACTGAAAACCACTAATTTGTACATGAACCTTTCATTTTAAAATTTATTAGGAGACTTAAAATGAGACTACTCACATTTAAAACCTCTTTTTATAAAGGACAACCTTTCATTATAATTCCTTCTAAAATTATTTATAAAATAAATTTCAGAAACTTAACAACTTGGTTTTCATTCAATTAAACCAATTTAAACATATGTGCTTATTGTGTGATGTTATATTGTTTGATTGAATGTTGTATTTTATTTTATTTATAATGGGAAGACTACGACGCCGCCGAGGAGCCGAAATATTTCTCGGAAGTTCCTCCCTCTCCCCTCGCTGAACAAGGCAAGTCACCAAACCAATCTTTTGAGCATATTGGACCCATGTTCTATTAAACTATTTCTAAAACACATAGGTTATACATGCACTAGTCAAATGAAACCCTTACAATATATTTATTTAGGATCCCCCAACCTTGATGTGCAACCCAAGCGATGCTCTCTAGCCTAAACTACTTGTCACCATATGATTAGTATTAATAGCTAGTGTCCAATGTATTGACACGGTTGCTATAGGATTAAAAATGAGTCGTAGCGATTGGTTCTACTATATGATCCCCGTTATTCTCATCTTTGGAATTCTGTCGGTGTTGGAGTTGTGGTTGTGAGTGAATGCATGGTGGGTTTCGGGTGCAAGCTAGGGCATTGGTCGGTAGCATCCGGGGCACTATAAGGACCGGTCTACGGGATCCGTTGCAATACACTTTCGTACTAACCACAAGTCTAATGGGTAACTCCTAACTAAGGTATGGAGTGTTCCAAACCGAGGCCACCATTTGGAGATGGGTCAAGCAGCACCTGCGGGTGGCTTGTACCAATGTGGCGCAAAAGGGGGTGCGACGTTAGCCGGGATGCGGCCCGGTGCGCCGGCGAAACCTAGAGCGGGTGGTTATCGCTTGGAGCATTTCATGCTGAGGTTTTGGCACGAGTTCCTGTGGTATGGGTCATCTCGTTACACTTTGGTGTTTGGGATGAGTGCATGTCTTGTGGGTACAGTAGTACATCTCTGATCAGAGTCATAAATCTTTTCGAAAAGCCGAGCCCACGGTCAAGGGCAGGTTGCGTGACATCCCACAGTTAGATTACTTTTGATATGTATGTGCATGATGGTTTGACATGTAAGGACTGTTGTGCGAGGAGGTAAAACGTACTCTGTTGGATCGGAAACGGCGACCAGAGGGGGGGTGAATGGGAGCTTTTAAAATTTCGGGCTAAAAACTAGCCTTCGGTTTTAGTTCTGTCTTCTGCGGAACAGGCTTCGAACACTACCTTCGAAGGTCTGGTTCGGAGGTGCTTTGACAACTCCGAACGCAGGCTTCACAGGACCAAAAGTTCGAAGCCAAGAAGACTTCGCTCCACTTACAACCCTCGAAAATCTACTATGCTAAGTCAGTGCAGGCTCCGCACACAGGGTGCTTCGAGCAGGCTTCGCACTTCACCCTTCGCAAGAGTGAACACCCCACTGAGGACTTCGACCAAGTACTTGGCAGCAGCAACTGGTGCTGGGCTTCGTACACGAAGGTCTAAACGTACACTGACAGACTTCGCTAGAGACACAGACACGATAAAAGCACGGGCTTCGATCAGGGCTTCGCTAGTAAGCAGCGAGTTCTTGCCTCCTGTTACACAGAGCGAACACGCACTGTAAAACACACTTCGCACAAAACACCCTTCGCCTAGACAGGCTTCGGTGCACTACAACTAGCGAGGTATGAAAAATGAGCTCAAGCAAAAAACACGCAGAAGCAGGGCTTCGCAGCTTGAATAAGGAACACAGTAAAAATTGAACTCTGGATGAATACAACGAAGTGTGTGGCTAGTACAGGAGCTCAACAGTAAATGCTCAAAGTGTTAAATGTTACCTACTGAGCCCCCATATTTATAGCCCACAGTTCACACAAAGGAATTGACTACTTTACCCCTAGGGTTTACATTGGTTTTGTCTCTACAGAACTGAGGGGTACAAAAGGTAGTTCACTTTATTGGAGGCTTCTCTGTCAGCCTTTGCAGAGGGGACAGCGCCAGCTTTTGCAGAGCAGACACTGTCAGACTTGCAGCCTTTGACCTTTCTGAAGCCCCCTTCGCACGCGAGGGGTGTGATAGCTTCGGTGAGAAGCCTTGAGCTAGATGGCCTTCGCTTCACCGAAGTCAGCCTTCGATACAGTGATGGTTTTGAGCCGAAGCCGTCAAAGCCCTTGGGCCTTCGCACCAACACCTCCGGAGTGGACCACCACGGCTTCGCAGCTTCGCCCAGCTTGAACTCCGTCAGTCCGTGTACCGAAGCCATGCAGGCCGAAGTACCACAAGACAACCACACTCCGAAGCCCCACCTTCGGAGTACCACTCTTCGAAGTCCCTCCTTCGTCCAAAGCCTCCGCACGAAGCATTCCATGAGCACTCCGTCTCAGTGTCTCTCCCCGAGCACACTCCTCGACGAGCCTCACCCCGACCATGCCTTCGATGCGCCTTGACTTCTGAGACCTTCGTCGGGCACCTTCGAATGTCTCCCTTCGGAGCACACTTCGAACTCCTTGCCTCCGCAGAGGACTTGATCCAACCAACTCCGAAGTCACTCCATTCGGAGTACCTTTGAAGTGCCTCACCTCCGAGGACTTTGTCTCGGAGTACCTTCACCCGGAGCCACGCTCCTCACTCTCTGCCTTCACCTGGCGCACCTCGACCCGAGGATCGACCCAGACCCCTTCGCAGCCACCGTGACGGAGCTCCCTGCTCCCCTGGCATCAAGCCTCCCGCTTGACCCAGGTTCACTTGCTGCGAACCTGTCCGTCGCCTCCGAAGTCCCTGCGCACCATAGACAAACAGACAAGTGTATCCAGTACTCCGGAGACCTCTCCGAGTTAGCAACCTCTGGCACACACTCCGGTGTACCGCCCAAAGTACCGAAGCCTTTGGTACACACCCAGTCATCGTGTACTGTCGGACCCCTCTAACAGGCACACTCCGCTGCCACAGCTGCAGCAACCAAACCACCGAACACCCTTCGGTGAAACCACCTCCGAACACCCTTCGGAGGTACAACCTCCGAACCCCCTTCGGAGGTACCCCTTCGAACCAGAGGGTAAAAGCCTGTCAATCACTCATCACAAACACTGAAACCAACCCTTGGTTTCTCAATCTCCCCCTTGATGAGTGCATTGACAACCAACTTCAAGTTCAAGAAAATATGAAAAAATTCAGCACACAAGTGACCATAAAAACACAGAAAAGAGCCAAATCATGTCACTTGACAGAAGAATTTTCCTCCCCCTTTCTAAAAAGCCCCTTCGGCAAATCTCCCATTTTCAAGATAAAAACTCCCCCTGAGTTAATTTTCCCCCTTTTGCAACAAATAACCTTCTCCCCCTTTATGTCAAATTTTCTCCCCCTTTGGAAATTATACCCCCTTGCGGCAGAGAACGTAGCAAGTCTCTTCCCCTTTGGCAATGCAAGCATCAAGGAGCATGAAAAAGATGCATAGCTTGGAAATGAGCAGAATTGCAGAGACATATAAAGCAAAAATATGCCAACAATAACACCAATGATCATGGGCTCAACTCAAATTAACATTCTCTAAAAACATGATGAAGCATGTGATTTGATCATTTTTGAAATAAAAGCATCACCACTTAGTCAAGGAAACTAGACAAGTAAGAGCAGGGACTACGCAAAGCTAGTCAAATTCTACTCTAGATAGACAAGTCCAGTTCAAATGGAGCATGAAAAGTGTAGCACCCCGATTTATCAAATCGAGACATTATTGAATTTCCATAGAAAAACAATAATACAAGAGGTTCATCATGCGACAATCGTACATACGACGGTATTCATGGTACGCATACCATATTTATTACATCAAAGTCTTTAGTAAAAACAGTAATAAAATAATTAAACAGCGGCATGATGAACATCTTCTTCAGGATCTTTCTTCTCGACTGGGTCACTACTCCAGACCGTCTTCGTAGTAAGCATCCTCTGTGGGGTCCAACGGGTATGAGTACAAAAAGTACTCAACAAGCCACCGCAAATGCAAGTAATAATGCAGGATAATAAACAAGGAAGGGTAATGGCTAACATTGCGGAAAAGTACAATTTCAGTTATTGCATTTAGTGTAATCATATTTTAATCATGCGGAAAGTAAACATGAATATCATCAACATCAACTAACTCGAGGGGTACAGTCAGCCCCACCTCGCTCAACGGTCCTTACATGTCAATCCATCATGCACATACATATTCAAAGTAAACTAACTGGGGGATGTCACGCAACCCGCCCTTGACCGTGGGCTCGGCTTTTCGAAAAGATTTAAGACTCTGATCAGAGATGTACTACTGTACCCACAAGGCACGCACTCATCCCAAGCGAGATGACCCATACCACGGGAACTCGTGCCAAAACCTCAATATGAGATGTTCCAAGCGATAACCACCCGCTCTAGGTTTCGCCGGCGCGCCGGGCCGCATCCCGGCTAACGTCGCACCCCCTTTTGCGCCACATTGGTACAAGTCACCCGCAGGTGCAACTTGACTCATCTCCAAATGGTGGCCTCGGTTTGGAACAACCCATACCTTAGTTAGGACTTACCCACTAGACTTGTGGTTAGTACGTAAGTGTATTGCAACGGATCCCTCAGACTGGTCCTTATAGTGCCCCGGGTGCTACCGACCAATGCCCTAGCTTGCATCCGGAACCCACCATGCATACAATCACAACCATAACTCATCACCAACAGAATTTCCAAGGATAAGAAGTAACGGGGATCATATAATAGAACCATTTTGCTACGACTCATTTTTATCCTATAGCGATCGTGTCAATACATTGGACACTAACTAATATCATTGATCATATGGTGACAAGGAGGTTAGGCGAGATAGCATGGCTTGGGTTGCACATCAAGGTCGGGGGATCCTAAATAAATATATTGTAAGGGTTCATTTGACTAATGCATGTATAACCTATGTGTTTTAGCGATAGTTTAATCAAACATGGGTTCAATATGCTCAAAAGATTGGTTTGGTGACTTGCCTTGTTCAGCGAAAGGCGAGGGAGGGACTTCTGGGAAGTATTTCGGCTCCTCGGCGACGTCGTAGTCTTTTTAATATAATAAAGCAAAATAAAAAAAGAACACATTCAATCAAACAATATAACATTACATTATAAGCACATAAGTTACAGTTGGTTTGATTAAAAATAAAATAAATCCAATGGTTAAGGTTCTGTGGTTTATTTTATAAATAAATTTTAAAGGAATTAAAGAGTTGTCCTTTCTTTGAAAAGGATGTTTAAATGTGATTATTGCCATATTAAATTCCCAAATAAGTGTGAAATGAAAAGTTCATGTTAATTTGATGGTTTTCAGTGAATGGACAGAATGGAAATAAATCTAATTTTTTCTGAAGTTTAAACATTTGAATTTATATTTTAGTCCTAAAGGCATTTGAATATTCATTTGAATAAACATGAAAAAGTCAAAGTAAACCTACTGTTTTTATTGCATAAACATGTAGAGAATAATATTATGAATTTTCTGAAATTGGAATGGCAATTTTTAGAGTTCAAATGCGCCAGATATGAATTTTACAAGTTTTAAACCTCTTCTGGAATTTATTTTAAATTTTAAACCCTCTCGGGTCCACGGTGAGCCAGGCTCACGGTGAACCTGCGCACTGTGCGCTTGCGCCGGGTCGATCTGGACCGTCGGATCCAGATCCGACGCGCGAGGGCGAGGCGGGGCGCGTTAAAGTGACGTGGACGGCCAGGATTAAAACGTTTGAACCGGTACGCGACGGACGACTTAGATGCGATGCGGGGTTTTAAAACTAACGGGCGCACGAGATTAAAACGTACCCCTTCGCCGAGATCTAACGGATCAGATTAAACCGCACGCGGGGATTAATCGTCACCGTCGGATCCAGATCGCATGGTCGTGCGTGAATCCGACACGGCACGGGTACTCGACCCGTGCCGGTCGTCTTCTCCGACGACGGCGAGCAGGCCAGCGGCCACGGCGAGCGACGGCGATCGAATCTAAGACCTAAAATGGAACGAGGGTGGCATGGGGATCATGGGGGTACCTCGGCGGTGAGAAAAGGTCGACGGGGTGAGGCCAGCGATGAGCGGAGGCGGTGGAGGCG
Source organism: Zizania palustris (assembly GCA_019279435.1). Lineage (NCBI taxonomy): Eukaryota > Viridiplantae > Streptophyta > Magnoliopsida > Poales > Poaceae > Zizania > Zizania palustris. The sequence continues at coordinate 13,405,890 of JAAALK010000086.1, read as the reverse complement.
TTCGGGTCCTTGGCGGCGACGGCGATCCGGCGAGGTTCGTCGTCGACGGAGTGGTGGCCGGCGTTGGGGAGGTCCTTGCGGTTGCAGCGGTGCGGTCGATGTGGACGGAGAGGGGCTCCGGCGACGGCGAGCGGCGACTGAAGTGCGGGCGGCGGTGGAGAGTAAAAAGGTGAATTGGGGCGCTCCGGTTGGTTCTCGCAGTGTTAAGGCGTAGGGGTGCATTGCGGATGGCCAGGGGGTTTATATAGGGTCGTCGGCGGGGGCAGGGGGGGCGTAATCGGGGGAGGCCAAGAGTAAAGGCTCTCTTCAACGCCGGCGAGCTCCTGTCGTGCATGCGAGCACCAATCCGGGGACGATGACGCGGTGAAATAAAGGGGGAAATCGTCGGCCGGGCGCGGGGAGCTGTTTAATGGCGTCAATTCAATGCGGGAGGGGCCAGCGAGGCGGATCCGATGCGGGGGTCGTCGGCCGGCGCGATTTGGGGGCGACGGCGCGAGGTAGACGATGGGTCTGACATGCGGGGGCCACTGGCCAGCGGACGCGAGCGAGCAAGCGAGAGGGCTGACAGGTGGGGCCGCGGTGTCGGGTGCGCGCGCGGGGGGAGGAAATCGGCGCCGACAGGTGGGGTCGGCTTGTCAGCCTAAGGCGCGCGAGGTAACGGGCTGGGCCGGCCGGGAGAGAGAGAAAGGAGGGAGAGGGCCCATTACTGTTTGAAACTATTTTCTGATTAAAAACAATTGCAGAAAATAGATTAAATCATTTGGGGCATTTCCACAGTGGACAAAAATTTATAAAAATTCTCAAAAGTATTTCTTGGCTTTAGGATCATATACAAAAATTTTCACCTCCTAATTTGGCCATCTACTCTATGTTGTAGTTCAATTTGGTATAAAAGGGTATTTAAAGTATTTTCAGAAATATATATTCCAAGAAATTGAATTTAATAATATTTTTATTGTATTGAAAATTTGGGGTGTTACAAAAAGCAAACTTGATCAATGAATTTTGTTGTTCTTTTCTTAGTGTCAGGGGTTATTTGTTTGTCCACCTTATACTTTCCAATCAGGCCAAGCCTAGGCATAAAAGCCATTAGAAGCTTAAAGCAATGATTTTGGCATACGCTACACTATTCCAGTTCAGACCAATGTGCAATGGAAAGCAGTCTAGAATAGAGTAGTGCGACAAACAAATCCACCTAGATCTTTTCACTTAAAGCATACAAATCATGGAGTTTTTGATTTTAATTAAGTGAATCAATTTGTTTAACACTTGATGAATATCCATGAGGATGCAGAACAATTTTTCAAGTTGCAATTTTTAGCATCCAATGAACAGTGGCTTGCTATCAAGCAGATAAAAGATAGCTAAAGCAGTCCTGCCTAAACATGCTATATTCAAGACTAAGCAGTGAGCATGATTTGATTTGGAAAAGAAAACATCATGCACATGAATGTTTCAGATTAATTAAAAGAGCTGAGCTGACACGATTTCATGAATTATAAGCAGGCATATAAGTGCAAAAGATGTAAATGCAATTTAGCACACAGTGAGCATATGCAAGACAAACAAAATCAGCTCCCCCTCACAAAATGCCGTAAGGATGACAAATACCTAGTTCCCCACGCAAGTAGGCAAAACGAGAAGCATCGAGGGGTTTTGTGAAAATGTCGGCAAGCTAGTGTTGGGTATCAACATATTGAAGTTCAATATCACCCTTCTCATTGTGATCTCTGAGAAAATGATATCGTACATCAATGTGTTTGGTTCTGGAATGCTGAACCGGGTTGTTGGCAATACTAATGGCACTAGTGTTATCATAGAAAAGTGGAACACTCTTATAATCTAACCCGAAATCCCGCAAAGTGGAAACCATCCACAAAATCTGAGAGCAACAGCTAGCTGCAGCAACATATTCGGCCTCAGCCGTCGATTGTGCAACACTAGACTGTTTGCGGGAAGACCAGCAAACCAAGGAAGTACCCAGAAAATGACAAGTACCAGAGGTACTCTTCCTATCAATCCTACACCCAGCAAAGTCCGCATCGGAATAACCTCGAAGACATAAAGATGAAGATGCTGAATACCATATGCCAAATTCGAGGGTATGTTTGAGATACCTGAGTATGCGTTTTACCGCTTGGCGGTGCGAAGCTCGTGGTGAAGCCTGAAAATGAGTGCACAGACACACTGCGAAGTGTATGTCCGGCCTCGTAGCAGTCAAGTAGAGGAGGGAGCCGATCATGCTTCGGAACTCCTTCTGATCTACGGCTTCTCCATCTTCGTCAGGGTCCAAATCTACAGATGTAGCCATTGGAGTGGCGAGGGGCTTCGCATCGGACATATCGAATTTCTTGAGCAGATCCTTGGTGTACTTCGTCTGGTGGACGAAAGTACCTTGTTTGCTTTGCTTGATTTGCAAACCAAGGAAAAATGTAAGCTCGCCCATCATGGACATTTCAAATTCCCTGCTCATGGTATCTGCAAACTCGGCAACCAAAGCATGAGAAGAGCCACCAAAGATGATATCATCCACATAAATCTGAACTAGGAGGAAATCTTTGCCATGCTTGAGAGTAAACATGGTTTTATCAACAGAGCCCATCAAATACCCTCGCTCAAGCAGAAAATACTTAAGTCGGTCATACCACGCCCGAGGGGCCTGCTTGAGTCCATAAAGAGCCTTATGAAGTTTAAGGACTTTATGTGGGTACTTGGGGTTTTCAAAACCAGGGGGTTGTTTTACATAAACATCTTCACCTATGAAGCCATTAAGAAAAGCACTTTTGACATCCATTTGATAGAGTTTGAATCCCCGGGATGTCGCAAAGGCAAGCAAAATCCTAATGGCCTCAAGGCGAGCAACAGGTGCAAAAGTTTCAGTAAAATCAATCCCTTCTAGTTGAGAAAAGCCCTGAGCTACAAGTCTAGCCTTGTTTCTAACTATAGTCTCATCCTCCCCTTGTTTGTTTTTGAAAATCCATTTTGTTCCAATGAAATGAACATTTGGTGGAGGATCAACTAATGACCAGACTTGGTTTCTCTCAAAATTTTCAAGTTCCTCATGCATGGCATTGATCCAACTAGAATCAGAAAGTGCATGACTAACATCTAAGGGCTCGAAAGAAGCAACAAACGCGGAATCAATGAAATGAGCATGAGAATGAGTTACCCTTTGATCAAGCTCACCAATGATCTGCTCGAGAGGGTGCATCCTTTGAACATGATGTGGAGCCTCGCGGCGGGATGCAGTCTCCCCCTCAACTTGTGCGTTGGAGTGGTCCAAGATGACCGAAGTTGAGGTAGTTGCTTCGGGACCTCGTGCCGAAGTAGTCGAAGCGGGGTCAGCTTCGGGGGTTGATGTCGAGGGTAGTAGGGGTTCATTTGCCTGTTCAAGAGCAGAACTAACAGAGGGGGTTGATTCATCAAAAGTCACATCACATGACTCGATGACAGTGTTAGTCTCCAAATTATAAACACGATAAGAATGACCATGAATAGTGTAACCCAAAAAGATCCCGTCAGAAGATCGCGACTCAAATTTGTCCAAATTACCACGTTTTAGGATGAAGCAGCGACAGCCAAAAACTCGAAGATGAGTAACCTTGGGCTGTCTCCCAAAACGCAGCTCGTAAGATGTTAAATTTAAAATTGAGCGCAAGAAGATTCGGTTTGAGATGTAACAAGCAGTGTTCATGGCCTCAGCCCAGAATTTTCTAGGAGTCCTATGCTCATCAAGCATCGCCCTTGCCATCTCAACCAAAGTGCGGTTCTTCCTCTCAACAACACCGTTCTGTTGAGGAACCCGCGGAGCAGAGAATTGATGTTCTATGCCATGCTCCATGCAAAAGTCAACAAAGAGACTATTTTTGAACTCAGTGCCATTACCACTTCGAATGAATTTCAATGCACCAGGGAGTTCAGTAAAAAGTCTCAAAGCCAAGCTCCGAAAGTGTGAAAACACTTCATCCTTGCTGGCAAGAAAGAAGACCCAAGAGTAGCGAGAGAAATCGTCGACAATAACTAATACATACCACTTACCGCCTAAAGAACTAACCCGAGAAGGACCTACAGTGTCCATGTGGAGAAGTTCTCCGGGTTGTTCAGTCATCACTGTGGTGACTGGCGAATGCGAAGCGGCAATCATTTTTCCATGTCGACACGGAGCACAAACTAAATTCTTCTCAAACTTGAGCTTGGGCAATCCTCGGATCAGACCTAGGGCACTCAAACGAGCGAGCAACTCAAAGCTCATATGCCCTAGTCTCCTATGCCACTTCCAAAGCTCAGAAGTCGAATGTGCAACAAGACAATGAGAAGAACCAGATGACTCTGAAAAATCAGCTCCAAAAACACTCCCAACTCTAAAGATCTTACACACCACAACACCATCAGAATTGAGCACTTGCGAAGTATCGCGATGGAATCACACTTCGAAGCCCTCATCAAGCAACTGAGATACAAAAAGCAAATTGTATCCCAGGTTTTCAACCAAAGAAACATCTTTGAGAGTGAAATTCGAATTAATTCTTACCACACCTTTACCTTTCACTCTACTCCTTCGATTGTTTCCGAAGGTGATATGTTCCCTTTGCTTGGTTGTGGTGAGGCTGGAGAACCATGCTGCATCTCCGGTCATGTGGCGCGAACAACCGGAGTCCATGATCCACGTGCCCTCCAAGCCTCGATCTATCGCCTACACATGATAAGAATATCTCGATCGCTCAGTGCTGGGGTGAGTGAAAAAATGACGAAGCATCCAACACTGAGTGACACGAGTAGTAGGCGCAGTAAAAGTAGATGGTCTACGCACAGGAAAATCGAAATGATGCAAAGTGCGAGGTCTACCTACATGCTGTGATCGAACAACATGTCGAGGTCTCCTACTCTGACGAGGTACAAAGCTACTCGCCCGAGGTCTAACACCATATGGAACATGGTGAACACCTCGAGGAGCAAAACCTCTCCGAGAAGCACGAGGAGCCTCGAAAACAGGACGAGAGTAGAACTCAGACTCATGCATACCTAAAGATGGGTAATGCATGTCCTGGTAACTCATCGCCTGAGCGCGTCGCTCATCCTTGATGCGACGATAACAAAACCCAACCAAATGACCCGCCCGCTGACAGTAGGAACATTGAAAAACTCTCCTCGGGGCACTCTCATGGGTCTTAGGAGCAACTCTCACAGGCTCCTTGGGGTTCTGCTGAGTGGTTTTCTTGGGAGGATTTTTCTTGGCAGGAGGTGTGGTTTTCTTTGGTGGTCGGGTAGGCTTTTTGGCTGATGGGGTGTCTAACAGAGCTCTCTCTTTCTCTAGGGTAGTGGGAGAGGTAAAAATAGTTTTGGTCTTACTGTCTGAAGGTATCCTCTCAAAACCCAAACCTAGAGCTACCCCTGCTCTGTCAGCACACAACTTGGTCTTGGCCAAGAGCAAATCCATCCTACCCTTTCCCTCAGTGCACTTGTTTACCACGGAAAGAAGATATTCATTTTCAGACATGAGGTTTTCAGGTCGCTCTCTAACAGTGCCTAGCTGGTCCTTAAGGGTGATGCAAGTGTCACACACAGGCTGCACATCCTTAGAACTACCGGCTCTCTCCAGTCTAGCCTCCAAATCATGAACATGTTTATCGCATAAATTAATGCTCTCGCGTAATAAAGAACAGTTCATGCAATCAATTATATCATGAGGTCTAGAATCCACCACCAAAAGCTGCTTCTGTGCAGTCTCAAGCTCAGATAGAGTTTGAGCATGTACAGAGCGCAACTGAGCAAGCTCACCCATGACAACCGTACAAGAATCACATTCAGCATCATTAACTTTAGACTTAAGCATGACATATTCAGTAGAAACAGATTCTAGCCTAAGTCTAAGGTCTTTTCTTTCTCTAGCGGCTTGCACAAGCAATCTATCCTGACCAAGAACTACTTCATTCAGCTCATCTAGTTTTATTGAAAGCTGGTCATAGGATAGAGGTACCTCAGATGAGTCAAGCTCATCGCCGCTGTGATCGCTGTCGGCCATGAAGCAAAGGCCGGTGAATTCTCGTCCCTTCTTGTCCTTCTTGTCCTCCTTCCTTGGGGACTCCTCCTCCTCAGAGCTCGACTCCTCAGTTGAGGAAGTGTCGATGTCGCTGAGAGCAGCAACAAAAGCTCTGGAAGCGGCTTTGGCTACTTTCTTAGCCATCTTGCCGCGCTTGCCCTTCACAAAGGGTTTCCTCTCCTTCTTGTGGTATTTAGGGTGCTCACTCTCATCTCTCTTTTTGAGCTTAGGACAATTGGCCTTGATGTGAGAAGTGTCGCCACACTCAAAGCAACCACTAAAACCACTTCTCCTCTGATCCCGTCTCTCAGCCCGGCAATCGCTCACCGCCCGTGTACCTGAGTCAATCCTGGTTAACAGCCCAGTGGGTCTTCTACTGCTTCTGGCCCATGTACCCGGATTGGGCCAGCCCGACTTCGTAGCCTCCTCTGCCCGACAGTCGCTCACTGCCCGTGTACCTGAGTCACACGCGGCCCATGAAACAGCAGATCTCATCTCTTCCTCAGTCCTCTTTGACTATCATTGACAATGACTCATCACTTCTGGAGCCATGAGGCCCACGCTATTCAGCATGGCTCCTCAGTGGCTAGTACAGGAGCTCAACAGTAAATGCTCAAAGTGTTAAATGTTACCTACCGAGCCCCCATATTTATAGCCCACAGTTCACCCAAAGGAATTGACTACTTTACCCCTAGGGTTTACATTGGTTTTGTATCTACAGAACTAAGGGGTACAAAAGGTAGTCAACTTTATTGGAGGCTTCTCTGTGAGCCTTTGCAGAGGGGACAGCGCCAGCTTTTGCAGAGCAGACACTGTCAGACTTGCAGCCTTTGACCTTTCTGAAGCCCCCTTCGCACGCGAGGGGTGCGATAGCTTCGGTGAGAAGCCTTGAGCCAGATGGCCTTCGCTTCACCGAAGTCAGCCTTCGATACAGTGACGGTTTTGAGCCGAAGCCGTCAAAGCCCTTGGGCCTTCGCACCAACACCTCCGGAGTGGATCACCACGGCTTCGCAGCTTCGCCCAGCTCGAACTCCGTCAGTCCGTGTACCGAAGCCATGCAGGCCGAAGTACCACAAGACAACCACACTCCGAAGCCCCACCTTCGGAGTACCACCCTTCGAAGTCACTCCTTCGTCCAAGGCCTCCGCACGAAGCATTCCATGAGCACTCCGTCTCAGTGTCTCTCCCCGAGCACACTCCTCGACGAGCCTCACCCGGACCATGCCTTCGATGCGCCTCGACTTCTGATACCTTCGTCGGGCACCGTCGAATGTCTCCCTTCGGAGCACACTTCGAACTCCTTGCCTCCGCAGAGGACTTGATCCAACCAACTCCGAAGTCACTCCATTCGGAGTACCTTCGAAGTGCCTCACCTCCGAGGACTTTGTCTCGGAGTACCTTCACCCGGAGCCACGCTCCTCACTCTCTGCCTTCACCTGGCGCACCTCGACCCGAGGACCGACCCAGACCCCTTCGCAGCCACCGTGACGGAGCTCCCTGCTCCCCTGGCATCAAGCCTCCCGCTTGACCCAGGTTCACCTGCTGCGAACCTGTCCGTCGCCTCCGAAATCCCAACGCACCACAGACAAACAGACAAGTGTATCCAGTACTCCGGAGACCTCTCCGGGTTATCAACCTCCGGCACACACTCTGGTGTACCGCCCAAAGTACCGAAGCCTTCGGTACACATCCAGTCATCGTGTACTGTCGGACCCCTCCGACAGGCACACTCCGCTGCCACAGCTGCAGCAACCAAACCACCGAACACCCTTCGGTGAAACCACCTCCGAACACCCTTCGGAGGTACAACCTCCGAACCCCCTTCGGAGGTACCCCTTCGAACCAGAGGGTAAAAGCCTGTCAATCACTCATCACAAACACCGAAACCAACCCTTGGTTTCTCATACTCCTCGAGTTAGATGATGTTATTGTTGTTCATGTTTACTTTCCACATGATAAAATTTGACTACATTAAATGCAACAATTGAAAATGTACTTTTCCGCACTTTTAGCCAATTATCATTCCTTTGTTATTACCTTGCATTATTACCTGCATTTGCGGTGGCTTGTTGAGTACTTTTTGTACTCATACACGTTGAACCCCACAGAAGATGCCTACTATGAAGACGGTCTGGGGTAGCAACCCAGTCAAGTGAAAAGATCTTGAAGAAGGCGCTCGTCATGCATTTTAATTATCTCTATTATTGTTTTTATTAAACTCTGATGTAATAATTATGGTCTGCGTACCATGAATATTGTCGTATGTACGATTGTCGCATGATGAACCTCTTGTATTATTGTTTTTCTATGGAAATTCAATAATGTTCCGATTTCGATAAATCGGGGCACCACACAGTGCCAGCTATCCTTATGAACTGTGACAATCAAACGGTCATTGTCAAGGTGAATAGTTCTAAGGATAACATGAAATCGTCTAGACATGTAAAGAGACCATTGAAATATGTTAGGAAGTTGAGAAACTCCGGAGTTATAACATTGGATTATATCCAAACATCTAAAAACCTTGCAGATCCCTTTACAAAGGGATTATTACGGAATGTGAGACAATGCATCGAAGGAGATGGGTATGAGACCCATGTGAGTTATACTATGGTAGTAATCCAACCTATGTGATCGGCGATCCCGTGAATTAGGACCTAGGAAGAAAAAGCCATCAGTTAACTGAAGAGAGTAATTTTAACCCAGTCTAAGTGAAGATGCAATACTCTTAGAAACTGCTAGGCAAGTTGACAATTGTCTTAATGTGTTCTGTTGGCTATATTAGTGAAGATGCTATCCTGCAGAGCATTCTTGAAAGAACACACCTATATGAGCTCGATTGTTGGTCGCAGTCTATGGAGACTTGGGCAGTCTTCTAGTAAGCTCATGAAGGGATCAAGGAGTATGACTTATATGCTCCACCCGAGGGGTAGCCTACTGGCAGCCTAGTATCAGTTAAGACTTTAAGTAAAACTTACTTGCACAAAACTTGCAATTCAAGGCATAGTCCATTGTTCAAGTTGTGAGTGAGTGTAGCTTGAAGCTCTAGATGGATATTCAACCTTAACCGGTCTCCATCAAAACACTGGTATATAAACAACACAAAAGAATCAGTCAAATCTCTGTGGGACTTTGAGCTATGGTGGGGGATTATATTGTTGAATAAATGGGCTTGGCCCAAGTTTATTTGAAGAATAATTCCTGGAAAAATCTCAAAGGCCCACCATGTAGAGGGAGCATGTGAATCTTTAGTCCCATCTTGCTACTAGTTCTAGGAGAGGGAGACCACTTTATAAGGGATGGTGCTCTCCTTGCAACTAGACCCATATGGGTGAGAGGAGACTAGAGAAACACACACGCGTGCTCGCTCGCCTCGCCTCGCCGGGCCGGGCCGGGCTCGGGCACGGGCTGGGGTCGGGGGACGCGGGCGCACGACATGCATGTGAATGGTCCACCGAAATCGGCTCCGATTGCTTGCGCAGACGCGACTCCCTTTTACAGTTCCATTTTGCTGCGGGTGTAATTTTTGGAACGGTTCCGATTCATCTTTGGAGCAGTTACTAGTGGAGAACGTGGAGACGCCCTGATCATGCGTCTATTTCTCCTCCACTAAAACCGAGCGACTGCCCTGCACAAGAGTGAACAGAACAGTCTCGTTGATCTCCTCTGTGTTGCGATGCCATTCATAGACTACTCCGTTCTTCTCATCGGCGTGCACCGTTGAGCGGAAGAGCAGGTCTCTGGAACCCGTCGCCTTCGAGATCCTGCACCGGGAGAGGGCGAATAAGGTTTTTGGGAAGCGCTATGTGCGACTTCTCGCATTCGTCCACCACGGCTCGTCTTCCTCTTCGCTCGAGTGCTGCTCGTCGTCACCGTCGTTCGATGCCGCGCGTGTCGTTGTGGTACCTGTCCGATCTGTTACTGCTCCAACCGTGAATATCTGGTACGTTCTTACCACATTCGGTACATTATTCAAGTTCATGTGTATAGTGTACTCGTATACTTTGGTTATGTGGATTCATTTGTTTCATCTCGTGATTTATTTCACTACAACAAAACAGAATATTTTCGTCGGCCAAGTTAACTTCCGTCGGCTTTTGGGCAAGCCGACGGAAGTTAAATAACTTCCGTCGGCCTCCACGAGCCGACGGAAGTTAACTTAACTTCCGTCGGCTTCTGACAGTGGCCGACGGAAGTTAGCGGGGGTTTTTCCGCGGCCGCTCGGATCCCCCTAACTTCCGTCGGCCAGCATTAAAGCCGACGGAAGTTAGCTAACTTCCGTCGGCTTTAATGCTGGCCGACGGAAGTTACTTTGGCCTTTTTCCAACCGCGCGCGCGTACAGGGAGACCTAACTCCCTGTACGCGCCCACGCCGCCGCCGCCTCCCGCGCCCAGCAGCCCACCGCCGCCTCCCGCCCTCGCCGCCTCCCGCCGCCGCCCGCCCTCGCCGCCTCGGGCGCCGCCGCCCGCCCTCGCCGCCGCGCCGCTGCCCGCCCGCCCGCCGCCGCCCGCCCGCCCGGCTCCCGCCCGCTTGGCTCCCGACCGCCTCGGCTGCCGCCCGCCCGCCCGCGGCCGCCCGCCCGCCCGCCCGCCAGCCCGCCCGCTCGGCAGCCACCCGCCCGGCCGGCCGCCTCCCGGCCTACTCCCGGCCGCCTCGGCCGCCGCCCGCCCGCCCGCCCGCCAGCCCGCCCGCCCGCTGCCCGGCCGCTCGGCCACCGCCCGCCCGGCCGGCCGCCTCGACCGCCGGCCACCGCCCCCTCCCGGACAGCCACGGACCATTTGGTGAGATGTTATTAAGAGTTGACGTAATTTCATTTTTCTGCGTCTAGCTAATCGGACATGTTTTTTGCAGGCGCAGTATGGTGAACACATGGTTCGACTCCATGGAGAGGACTATGATTGGCGGAGAGAACCTGTGGACCAAATGGCCGTGTACTCCAGCGGAGGTGGCAAAAGCCATGGACGGTGAGACAGTGTTTTTATTAATGTTTTGTGTATGGTATTGTGATGGTAACTAACCCCTGTTAATGTTGCAGGTACTCCATGTTCAATGGAGTTATTGACTCGAGAGCGGTGAGAGCTCAGAAGTCAGCTCAGTCGTCGCAGAGCTCCGTCGGAGTTGGCTCCAGCCGTCGTCGCTCAGAAGAAACCCCGGAGATGGTTCGGATGAGGGAGGAAATGAGGCGGCGCGACGAGCACTACAGCAAACAACAAGAGTACTATACCGCCTGCTTAGCACAACAGCAGGCGATGATCCAAGTAAGCTTACTTTAGAGTGTTGCAGTTCAAAAGTATTCAGAAATAGGTTTAGAACTAACTGATTACATTACAACATGTGTAGCAACTAGCCCAGCAAAACAGTGGATTTGACATGTCCATGTTCCAACCACTACCTCCCCCGCCACCACCACTATCTCCTACATCACCTGAGGTACCTCCTAAATACTTAAGTTAGTGTTTAGAAGGGTAGTTGAGTTCGTTTCTAATTTTGTCTATTTCTTCAGTGTTTCCGTACGCCTGGTCAAGATGGAGCCTCCGGGGCAAATGTGGACGAAGCGGGAGGCAGCGGCGGCGCCCACGACCCAAATGTGGGCGATCAGTGAGTATGGATGTGTATAATGAACCTGGATTGAATCTCGATATGTTATGTGACTTTGTATGTGAATTTGGATGGTATATGTGAATGCGGATGTGTATTGTGACTTTGATTGTGAATTAAGTTGTGTTATGTGATTTTGGATGTTTGCTGAAGTTTTGGATGTGAGATGTGATTTTGGATGATATATGTGAAGTTTGAATGTGATTTTGGATGTGAAATGTGAATTTGGATGATAATTGTGAATGTGATTGAAATTGTGGTTGGATGTGAGTGTGAGTAGGGGAACCAGGAAAAAATAAAAAAAAATACCAGGTAACTTCCGTCGGCTTTGACCATAGCCGACGGAAGTTAGCTGGTTTCGGCCACGTGGGCAGAAAGGCTAACTTCCGTCGGCTTTGGCCTTAGCCGACGGAAGTTAGCTGCCCCTAACTTCCGTCGGCCAGGCTGGCCGACGGAAGTTAGAGCCCCCTGCTGACGTGGCAGTGTTCGGCGCTAACTTCCGTCGACTTGACGTGGCCGACGGAAGTTAGCTAACTTCCGTCGCCGCGCTTCCGTCGGCCAAAGGCCGACGGAAGATAGCGTTTTGCCGACGGAAGTTGGCTTCTTCCGTCGGGAAAGGGCTAACTTCCGTCGGCTTTGGCCGACGGAAGTTGCCTGTTTTGTTGTAGTATTTGTGGAATAAGTTAAACCTAAAAGTGCTGTTATTTCCAACAGCATGAAGTGCCGACTGCATGCTACTTTTGTAATTTTTTGAAACAGGTATATAGATTTGAATTTTTTAAAAAAATATTGTTTTTTTTAAAAAATCGTTGTGCATCTATACTTGGTGACACACTCCACCATCATATTACTTGTGTCTTGTGCTATTGGACTTCAATTATCCTGCAGTTTGAACGAGGAGTCACACGAACATTAGTTTAAACACTATAAATTTATGAAAATTTCCTTCAGTCTGAATTCTCCTGCTATATATCTTCTTCAAGACAATTTTTCTAGCCCGAGGTGAAGGCCGACGATGCGAGGTGCGTTCCACAAAGCCGAAACACTATTTTTTCTCCATGGCCAACTGTAGCTTTAAGTGGCACTCAAGTAACCAGCCTTCAAAGAAAAAATCCTGAAGGCAGCATCCCGATCAAGAAACGCAGAACGAGAAAGGGCGTCTTGGCGTACGAGATCAATCGTGAAATACCGCCGCCATCTCGCATGTATTTCTGCTTTCTGCTTTAGTTGGTTGAATGGAACCGGATGATCATCCTATCTAAAGCGGATAGCAGGTGTGTGTTTGGTTTATAGACAAATTAGATAGGTTCATTTATCTTCAAAAAAATATTTTTTAAGATACTAAATAAGTACATTCTATAGAATTGATAGACAGATTTATCAATCCTAAAAAATTAGTAGACAGATTCATCGATCCTTCCATGCCAGCCGACGTGGCTACCAATGTATCCCTATCTTTTCAGCTATTTTGCCGATTACATTGGACAACTGTTCGATTTAATCATCATCCAATTGAGATCGATCGAACAGTTTTGCGAGGACAATTACAGTCCTTTGCAGTTGCCAGCTAACTCACATCCCTTTCACAAAACAAGAACAATTGCACTAATATGATTAGCTTAAGCAGCAATAACCCAGATGCTAACAACGCAGATAAGATATATCATTGTATATGGCGAGTAATCTTGGATCCGGTCCCAACTTCAACCCCATGATCGATCGATTGCTCTGACCGTCGCGATATTCGGTGCAAGATCTCGCGTAAACAAAAGAGCGCGACGTGCATGTTGATTGCATTTGCTCGTCGTCGCAGTAGTATAAATAATCGGCATGCATGCAGCTTGTAGAAGGTAGAAGAAGATGGTGATCTGCTCGAGGAAGATGTCGTCGTCGTCGCGGGCTCTCGTGCTTATCGCCGCCGTCTTGTCCGTCGCCTCCTGCTCCTGCAGCCATGTTGTTGCCGCCGGACACCCTGATTACGCCGACGCGCTCGCGAAATCGATACTCTTTTTCCAGGGGCAGAGGTCCGGCCGCCTCCCGCCGGACCAGGCCGTCAAGTGGAGGTCCAACTCCGGCCTCTCCGACGGCTCGGCTGCGAACGTACGCATGCGAGCTCGCGTTGTGACTTGTGGTGTGGCAGGTGTGCTGACTGTGGTCAGTTTGTTGAAATGCATAACCTGGGGTTTGACTTTTGTTTTTTGGGGGATGGGACGTAGCAGGTCGACCTCACCGGCGGGTACTACGACGGCGGTGACAACGTCAAGTTCGGCTTCCCGATGGCGTTCACGACGACCATGCTGTCGTGGGGCATCGTGGAGTACGGCGGGCGGATGCAGGGGCTGGTGCACGACGCGCGGGCGGCGGTGCGGTGGGCGGCGGACTACCTCCTCAAGGCGGCGACGAGGACCCCGGGCGTGCTCTACGTCGGCGTGGGCGACCCCGACGCCGACCACCGCTGCTGGGAGCGGCCGGAGGACATGGATACGCCGCGGACCGTGTACTCGGTGTCGGCGTCGAACCCGGGGTCGGACGTGGCCGCGGAGACCGCCGCCGCGCTCGCCGCCGCCGCGCTAGTGTTCAAGGCCGCCGACCCGGCCTACTCCAAGAGGCTTGTCACGACGGCCAGGAACCTGATGGCGTTCGCCGTGCAGCACCCGGGGAAGTACAGCGACCACATCGGCGGCGACGTCGGAGCCTACTACGCGTCCTACTCCGGCTACCAGGTTACCACCGAGCCCTCGAAAACGTCGGCCCATTAATTCCTACCAGATTCCATTGTGCTCCTCACTTTCTTGTCGGGATTCATCGTGCATGCAGGACGAGCTCCTCTGGGGATCTGCATGGCTCCACTGGGCGACGAAGAACTCCTCCTACCTCGACTACCTCAACTCCCTCGGCGCCAACGATGGTGTCGACATGTTCAGCTGGGACAACAAACTCGCCGGAGCTCGCGTCCTCCTGTCACGGGTAACGCAAACGATCTGGCGTTTGTTCATGACCAAAAAAATCTCGTCAACCTCAGGCATCTGATTCTGACCTGTTCGTGCTTGCATGAACTCGATCGAGCAGAGGGCTCTGGTGGACAGGGACCGGAGGCTGGAGCCGTTCCGGCGGCAGGCGGAGGACTTCATCTGCAGTATCCTGCCGGGCTCGCCGTCGTCCACGACGCAGTACACGCCGGGCGGTATGATGTACAAGTCCGGCCAAGCCAACCTGCAGTACGTCACCTCCGCCAGCTTCCTGCTCACCACCTTCGCCAAGTACATGGCCGTCTCCAACCACACCTTCTCCTGCCAGAGCGTCCCCGTCACCGCCAAGACCCTGCGAGCTCTCGCCAAGAAGCAGGTATATATATGCGTCGTGACGTCGTCTTCCTCCTGCATGGAGCCATGCATGGATAAACGTGTTCGTCTTCATCAGGTGGACTACATCCTGGGCAAGAACCCGCTGGGGATGTCGTACATGGTGGGCTACGGCGCGCGGTTCCCGCAGAAGATACACCATAGGGCGTCGTCCGTGCCGTCGGTGGGGGCGCACCCGGCCCGCATCGGCTGCCAGGAGGGGTTCCGCGACTACTTCAACGCGGCCAGCGCCAACCCCAACGTCCACATCGGCGCCGTCGTCGGCGGGCCGGACCAGCACGACGCTTTCCCGGACGACCGCGGCGACTACGACCGGTCGGAGCCGACGACGTACACCAACGCCGCCCTCGTCGGCTGCCTCGCCTACTTCGCCGGAAGCTACAAGAACTGACGCGCGCCATCCATCCATCCACTGACGAGGACGATCTATATGATCCGTGTATCTTAGATTCTTAGTAATCTTACATACTTACTGCAATAAATCATTTACTACTGGTTCTTCCGAGAGAATTGAATCGTGTTGACTGTTGAGAGAATCACTGTAGAAATCTGGTCCAAAATGGTCCAAGTCCGCAGCACACAAGCACCAAATTGGGCCTAGT
Organism: Zizania palustris; assembly: GCA_019279435.1. Classification (NCBI taxonomy): domain Eukaryota; kingdom Viridiplantae; phylum Streptophyta; class Magnoliopsida; order Poales; family Poaceae; genus Zizania; species Zizania palustris. The sequence goes on along the minus strand of JAAALK010000086.1, from coordinate 13,390,287 downwards.
GGAGAAAGACCAAGAAATCATAACAATTTGTAGGATAGGGAGAAAGAGCCCAATGTTGTTGAACCACAGAACGGTTTCTGTTCATTTCTTGTGGATTTCTTCTGCACGTGTTTTGCTGTTAGCGTGAACTAGTGTCGTTTGTCTTTTTTTTAAGTCAACATTTTTAAACTTAATGATAAAGGTTAAATAAAATATGTTAATATTTATAATATCAAATAAATATATTATTAAGACATATTAACCTTGTCTCGTAATATTATAATTTAGGACTGATATTTTGTAGTGTAATAAATATAAATTGTTCTAAGAAAAAAGTCTAAATCACACCTTCAAAGTATCGTTGAAGTCTGAATAACCCCCTAAAAAATTTTAATGTCTGAAAAACATCCGCGGTATTTAAAATTAGCTCAATCTACAACTTTGAATGGTGATTTTACGGACATTGCAAAATAGTTGGCGATTTTGCTCACGTGGCAGATGACGTGGCACTGGTGACATAGTAGATCAATAAAAAGTCTGAATTATATCCTTCAGCTTTGCCTAAAATTTAAATAACTCTGAACAAATAAAAATATTTAAAAGTTAATTTCTATTTTGTTAATAATTCTGTTTTATTTTTTGGAAATCCAGAATAGTGGTGAAACCTTTATAAATTCATAACTAATTCATTTTAATTTTAAATTTGACCATTCAAATTACATAAATTTTTAGAAAATGTCATCTACACAATAATAATAATTTCACACATAATATGAGTGATTTCATATACTTTTTATAATTAATTACTTTGACGTGTAGTTTCCGAAGTCTCTCGGGAGTAAAATCGTGAGCTGAAAGTTTACTCCTTTTTCTATTACATAATGCTTCTAACTTTTATACATAGCATTTGACTTTTTATTTTATCTAGATTTTTTTACAAATATTCAAAAGTATAATTCATGTTTAAAATATTTTTAAAGATAGGATAATTTACACTAAAATTAATAGTATTCATGTAGTTTTTTAATAACAAGAGGGCTTGTTATTGTCCTTCCCGGTGACACTCTAAAATAAATGTTTATTATTGTTCCTGTTAAAAAATAAACTTAGATGACTTGACTTGTTACGCATGAATAAAAAATAGAATTTCCTTTGTGAAAATAGGCTTCTCACGGACTTTACAAACTACACGTCAAAATAATTAATTATAAACAATATGTAAGATAATTAATACAATGTGTGAAATTATTTTTATTATGTGTATCACATTTTCTAAAAAATATGCAATTTGAATAGTCAAATTTAGAGTTAAAATAAATTAGATATGAATTTTTAAAGATTTCAACGCTATTCTAAATTTTCATGAAATAAAACGAAATTATTAAAAAAATAGAAATTAATTTTCAAATATTTTGTATTTGTTCAAGGGTTATTTAGATTTTAGGCAAAGTTGGAGGGTCACACTTTAAAGTTATAGATTGAGGTAATTTTTAATACCGCAAGTCAAAATTTTCTTACTATATTGTGATATATTTTATAATACAACGAATTTGAATGATGATGATTGTGTGTCTTAGTCTTGCGAATAAAGATTACACACGTGATTAACAATAAATTAGTTCAAAATTTGATATTTTATATAACGACAAATTTAAATCTAGACAGCCCATTGTTTTGGAGAAAAACACTTGCGAATAAAAAGATCATCGCACAATTAACAATAAATCAGTTTTGGGCTATATGGCAAGGAATTCAGTTCATCCAAAATAAGGACGTCCGAGCTAATTTTCAATACTGCGAGTGAAAATTTTCTTGTTCTAATTTAATATATTTTATAATACAACGAATTTGGTTAATGATGATTGTGTGTCGCTAGTTCGTCTTATGAATAAAGATTACACACATGATTAACAATAAATTAGTTCAGGATTTGATATTTTATATAACGACAAATTTAAACCTAGACGACCCATTGTTTTGGAGAAAAATGAGAATTTTCTTGTTCTAATTTGATATATTTTATAATATAACGAATTTGGTTTCGTATTGTAAATAAAGATTACACACATGGTTAACAATAAATTAGTTCAGGATTTGATATTTTATATAACAAAAAATTTAAACCTAGACGACCCATTGTTTTGGAGAAAAATGAGATTTTTCTTGTTCTAATTTGATATATTTTATAATACAACGAATTTGGATTCGTATTGTGAATAAAGATTACACACGTGGTTAACAATAAATTAGTTCAGGATTTGATATTTTATATAACGACAAATTTAAACCTAAACGGCCCATTGTTTTGGAGAAAAATGAGATTTTTCTTGTTCTAATTTGATATATTTTATAATACAACGAATTTGGATTCGTATTGTGAATAAAGATTACACACATGATTTTATATTTTATATAACCATTGTTTTGGAGAAAAATGAGAAAAACACATTAGAATCATTAAAAGTAGCTGGACTTTACTGCTCCCACATTGAGCCACGTCATCGTGCTTGCAAAAAAATCCCTCCACTTTTCGCTAATTGCCTAATCCTCCTGCTTTTAGTTGGCGTGGATGCTCCCACGAGCCGCCACGTCGCCCTAGCCCGGGACCGGATTTTTTGCTAACAAACCCTCCAGTTCGTCGCTATTTACGCGAAGGTATGCCGCCTAATGTCCGCTGAGTTGCGTTTTATTCATCTGAGCCCCCGTTTCCTGGGATTTTATAGGCGAAGAAGAGAAAATTCGAAAAAATGGACCGCGCTCTGAAAACTGAAACCTCTGGGTGTATTTCGCAAAAATGCTCTCTAGGAGCTCTGGTGCCCGTGAGCCCCCCTCCCCATTCGCCCAACCTGTCCCGCAGGCGCCAGCGTCCGCCCTAACCCTAGCCGCCACCGATCCCACCGCCCTCCTCCTCTCGATCTCGTGAGCGTCGGCGCCGCCCCTACCCCACATCCACCGCCTCTTGTCCCTTTCCCTCTTCCGCACGACTACACCATGGTGGGCTACAACCGCTTCTTCCATGACACACTGGAGCTGCGCCGCGACCGCCCCTCTGTGCTCGGCGACATATGCTCATCATCTCCCACGCCGACACACTCAGGCTGCTGATCGGACGACGGCGGCGCGATGGTGTTTGAGGCCTCCGTCTGCTGCTCCGATCGCTCCGACCGTTAGGGTCAGAAGCAAGAAGGAGGCGGCGCCGGTAGTCAGGGCGCCATCGGGGAGGAGCATTGAGGAGTGTGAGGCCGATGTCGTCGCCGGACGATTCCCTGCTCCCCGCCGTTGGTTAGGCCCAACGCCTCACAAGGAACACTGCAGATCAGGCCTCTTGTAAGTCCCCAATGGATTTGCAATGTTGTTTGTGCTTTGCACTACAATTGCACAAGACTAAATCTTAAACTTGTTTGTATGATGTGTGTTCAGGACATAGAAATGTGTCCTCGTCGCAATCGCAGGTCACCTGCTCTTAGGGCTGCATTCTAGGAGACCACCATCTCACCTGCCAATTTGGTGCTCCCATTGTTCATCCCCGAAGGTTGGTGATTAAATCTACTGATATGAGTGGTGAACAGACACATTAGATTTCATACATTCTGATGGTTTAGTGATGGTTTGCAAGGGAAGAGGATGCTCCAATTGGAGCTATGTCTGGGTGCTTTAGGCTTGGTTGGAGGCATGGGCTTCTTGATGAGGTATTGAGAGTACTATGAAAATTGCTAGTTATTTTTCAGTGACTTTGTTGTACAAGATAATGCATGTGAATTTTCTTGATGCTTGAATCAATAATCATAACTGATAAGTACCTACCACTCTTCAGACTTGATGCATTACAAGCACTTTGTAAATTGTAAGTAACTTTTCATTGATGCATTTAATCAATTTGATAACTTTCATCCGTGAAGGGAGAAACGTGATATATAGGTTTTGTTATCATTTCATCATTGTCTTATGATGATATTGCAAGTGTTTCTTGTTGATGTGATGCATAAACATCAGCCTCTAAAGTTGTGTGAATTAACTAGAAACATACTCGTGTCTTTTGTTAGTAAAGGCAATGCAATATCATTATCATGTGTTCTTTTTCATTTTTATGCTTTGATAATATTTTGTTGTTCATCGCAGAATTGGAGTTGTTACTGCCCTTTATTGTGCCATTGTGACTTATGGATGGTTTTTTGTTATCTTTATGTTCGAGGGAACCTCCATGCTGAATCAGTAACACATGTTATTGAGAAACCTGCCCCTAAAATCTAATGCAGGTTTCTCACGTATCAAATTTCAATGACTTGTCATAATGTTCTTCAATATATATGAATTGGCTTTATCAAGATTTTTCATGGTATAAATCTGGTTACAGCGAATTCTACTCATGTATTTTTTTTGTTGGTTGCTGCCAGGTAGTCTTGTACTTCGCTTGTATATATTGCTGAAACTTAGCTTCCCTGTTTTTAAGCATATGCATTGTGCAGTACTACAGTTAACATACACCTTTTCCTCATCCGTGCTTTATTAAAAATGCTTCTATGACCACTGTTATGTTTTGATGATGTTTTCAGTGTGAGGACTTTTGGTAGTTCGCTCTTGTCATGTGTGACATTTAGTAGGGTTCTTCTTTTTTCTAATAAAATATATTATCAGCAGTTGATGCTACAACAACCTTAGGTATGCTTTTACCGGTTTAAAGCAATATGACTGAAGTGACATTTCTCCCCTTAATCTTTGTAATGGCATTCATCAGTAACATGATTCTAAAACTCGTTTCTTGATCAGACATATCTGCTCTACCACATACAATTGTATTTACTCTCACCAAAGGATATTATATTGTCTGGTAAATGTATTTGTGGCAATTATCTGCAGAAGTGCATTGCACAGCTCAGTAGGGTAGTACCATTGCTGTGTTAAAAATATTACAGATGATTTTGTGGTAGATGCACAATGCCACAGTCTCTTTTCTTAATGTATTCTGCAGCTCTCTAGGTGGTTATTTATTCCTTTCTGGAAATATCTTGAATAGTTGTGTTATCTACGTGAGTTGTGTTAGCCAGCTATATGTTCTAAGTTCACTTCCTTTTCCCTCACGTTCTCTTTTGTTTGTTTATTTCTTACTTATTTTGTGCATTCCTATGAAGATTTGCAATATTCTCATCATCTCTTGGCTTGCATCTCATTCCAGGCACTATTATTTCTCCAACCGATGCTTCCTCATAGTACATGTATATCCATTCGTGATTGCAGATACCTGTTCTATAATACAAGAATATAAATGAGTCTGCCTTCTTATCCTTTTCTTAGAAATATGGTTTGTTATCTTGGTTGCAGATGCACTCATGCACCGACTTATGAATCTGACTGTACTGGGTTCAGCTACTTAAATGTATAGCAACAAACGTAGATAATTCAAGAATTACTTGCAGCATCAAAGTGAAGATCACCTACAAAATCAAGGATATTAGTCTTATCTATTAGATCATGCAACCAGCGTTAACTTAGGAGGACTAATCTATGAAACAATTCTACCCAAACTGAATTAATGAAATGAAACCACAGCAAACTCAACCCAAAAGTTACTCAATCTCAATCAACTAATTGTCATAAGGGATAATTGTTCTGAACATTTTTAGTGCAGACCTGCTGCTCTCCAGCTGCTGAATATATGCCTAGAAAAACAACAGCTTGCAATGTAATTGAAAAAGATGCAGAAGAAGATGATCTAAACCCAGTAAATTGCAACATAAGTGTACATGGTACCAAAACCTGCATAGTTTAATTAATCCAACTGAACTGAACATTTGTGTCGATGTCACTGGAAATGGAGTGATGTTAGGAGATATCTCCAGGGTATGCTTCTACCGTTTCTTTGTATTGTATGCAGCTATTTGAAAATTGACTAATCTTATTAGCTCTTAGCAACAACTTCAGGTTATTTTTTCTTGAATTATTTTTTATTTATTTATTCTCTTCTAGGAAATTATAAAGACTATGCATTCTGATAGCGTGCCACATATATTGCCATCAGCTCAAGTCTTCATGGAATGATTCCTGGGAGTCATAGAGCGTCACACTTTTCTACATTTTGGCTAAATGGCCACTGCCTAGCAAATGTCATCTTGACACCAACTCACTCACAATTACTGGATTAAGTGATTGTCAGCTACTGTCAGTTGCTCTATGTAGGTAGAACCTGGTGTGTCATTCTTATCCAATGTTGACAAGCAAACCCCTGTGCCACAATGTCATTCTCATTGGCATTCCAATTAAGCTTTTGCCAAACCTTGGCAATTCATTGGCAACCAAAAATCAGTGAGCATATTCTTGGCAATTTGGTAACTGTGCATCACCCTTAGATATAGTACTTGAGCCAAAAAAAATAACTCCCTCAGTTCGTCTTGGTTGTAAATCAATCAATGCACGTGCATCTGTCTGAGAGAGAGAGGTATTAGGTTTTCAGGATATTTCATTTGACATACATGCACAATATTCATCAATTACGTATTTGTCTAAAACCCTAAACAGGGACCAAATGCTTCCTTTGAACATTGATGTAATTTACTCCCTCCTTTTTGTTCTTGCAGAGTGTTTGGGATAACCTTGGTTCCCTAGGACTTTGGATGCCTGGTGTCATAGCAAATGCTACATTTTCGGTAATTATATGTTTCTTTTTTAGGTTACTCCGATTTGTTTACTTAATTAGGTACATTTCTTCAGTTCTAATTGTATCATATTTTTTATTCTAATATTCTAAGGTGAATCATAAGATGCGTTTTGATTGGAAACATGTGTTCCTCTTACAAGAAATTATTCAAGTATAATTTTGTTAGCCATGTCGATGAAAAAGCATATTTGATGAATGGAGCATGAATTTTTTTAGGTTTTTAGATTTTACCTCATTTTTGATTAATGTGCCAACAAAACGTAGAAATCATTGTAACCAGTTTACTTATCTAACTATGAACTTTATTTTCTATGTTTTTATATTGTATTTTGTCAAGACCGATGCTGATTATCGGCTCCTAATAGGAGGCGATGTCAACATTACTGATACGTGGAAAACAACATGTATCATTTATGATCCTTCATTAAACTTTTTATTCATTTAACTTGTTTAAAGACATTTTTAAGTACTCGTAGTTACAACTTGAAGAACTTAGCAGATGTGCAGTGGGATAAGAACCTGGATACCAATGTATCTGAAGACGTTAGTACCCACGTGCAGATAATGAGCACACAACTACAATGAGCGGGCCACTTATTCACAAGTAATACAATTTCATGCGCGCGCAAAGCGCGCCGGGCTTTTCTAGTGCGAATAAAAGATCACGCACAATTAATCGCAAGGAATTTCAGTTCATAAAAAAATGAAACAAAAGAATGACACTAGGAAATATGGTCCGACGCCGTCTGTGGGAATCGAACCCACGACCACATGGTTAAAAGCCATGCGCTCTACCAGCTGAGCTAAGACGGCTTACACGCTAACTTGACCACATAATGTTATTTTGATTAAAGTAACAATAAACATTTACTAATTATGGATTAATTAGGCTTAAAAATATTATCTCGTGAATAATCTTCCAATTATGTAATTATTTTTATAATAAGCTAGTTCAAGTTTAATCCTTTAAATTGATGTCCAAACATCCAATATGACACGGACTAAATTTTAGTCCATGAAACCGAACACCCCTTAATTTGATAGAAATTCTTGTGATAGAAATATAGCAAAGCGATTACAGATCCTCTAAAGTTTGGATAGAAAAAACCTGCAACCAAATAAAATATTTACACTAACAATGCAAATGCATGCCATCAGACTTGTTAGTACAGAGTAATGGTTTTATATCCATGAGGTAAAACCTTTTAATTTGTTTTATATATATTTTTCTGACATGCACGTACAACAAAACAACAACCAAGTTAAACTGGCTAGCTAAGTACTCGCTCCATTTAAATTTATAAATAGTTTATTTTGTATTCAGATTACTCTATTTTTATCATGTTTTAAAAATATATTAGTATATATAATATTAAATAGATATGCTATTAAAATATATTTTATGATAGATTTAGTAAAACTAATAGGATATTATAATTATTTATACATTTTATATAAAACTGTTCAAAATTTAAAAATAATTCATAAAAAATAAATAATTTATGTATATTACTTTAAAAGAATCCTGTAGTGAATATGCCACTACCACTTGCTTCTCATTGATATGTGAGTACATATTATTAGTAAAATTTATATTATTTTTATACTAGTATACTACTTTTGAAACTGAAGAATGTTATTTTATTATATTTGAAGTTATTTATATTATTTGTATGTGGCTCTTTTAATGTTATAAATATTTTTTCATTGCAACATATGCATACTCAGTGGACGTTTGGATACATGGGCTAAATTTTAGCCCCCATCACTTTGAATGTTTAGATAATATTTTAGAGTATTAAATGTAGACTATTTATAAAATCCATTCATAATCGGTGGATTATTCGCGAGGAAAATCTAATGAGCCTAATTACGCCGTGATTTAACAATGTGATATACAGTAAACATTTGCTAATAATGGATTAATTAGGTTTAATAAATTTGTCTCGCAAATTTTCCTCTGATCCTACAATTATTTTTTAATTACTTCATGCTTAATCCTTTAAATTGATATTCAAACATCCAATTTGACACAAACTAAAATTTAGCCCACCTCAATTGGTAATACAAAAGGAATGAAATGTGTAGCGTGGCACAGACCAGATCCACCATACATGGCAGAGCGCATAATAACACGTACGTACAGTTCGCGCGCATAAACGCACGACGGCGTCCAAGCCAAGCCACATGCCACAATGGCTCGCTCGATGGATCGCTTGCGTTATCCGTTGCCACATGCGCAACGGCCATGTGCATGCGCGCCGATGACGATGGGGATATCTGCATCGATGGCTCGCTCGTGGCCTGCCGCCTGCCGCCGGCGAGCCTGCCCGCAGCGCGGGCCCATGTGCGCACACGGCCGGCGGAACCAGCCCGGTGATATCTGCATGCGCCCTCTTCTAGCTGATAGCTCTCCGCATGTCCGCATGCAGCAGGTGCGTGCACATGCACGTCGTGTCAATATGGCATGGCATGCAGCAGCGAGAACTGATCCCGTCTAATCGCGGTACGATTTCCATCGGATTATACTGTTTCTCTATACTAAAACAATAAAGAACAAAAAAAGGATAATCAGAGAGAATAGATAGTTTGGCTATTCGACAGTCGGTTTGACTTTTTTTTATTACGCTTGAAAGTGCACATGCAGGTAGCTCTGATCTCATCCTACTCTAAGCTTCGATAATTGTTGGGACATTCAAAATGATGATTCCTTAAAAATACTCAATTCTTCCAAAATATAATAACATATCAAAATTTATCCCAAATATATACCTAGCTCCGATAAAATATCATTTTTATCTAACATAATATCCTTATACTTTATCACTGGTTACTTTACTTAATTACACTTTCAAAAATCCTTAAATAGATAGAGTAGCCAATATCCAAACATTCATGACGGCGGCCATACCACTACAATTGGTTCATCACTCAGGGTTACCTCGTAACACTGGCAAACTAAGCTAAGATAACGTTTTGGTAGATTCATATATCTTCTCTTGCTTCTGCTACCAGGGCTTCTTTGAAACACACAAAAATTTTACAGAATTTTTATAAAAATCGTACTAAATCATCTTAAAAACATACATTCGTTTCAAAAGAGCTCTCTTTATTTCGCTCTATGCCCGAATTTTTTTTGTTTTAATTCGAGAGCTGCCCGTCGCTGTCGAAGCTTTTACGATAGAACGCGATGCCGCCCCGTGATCCATGCAACCATCGGGATCACATGATGCACGTAGGCGTAGGCCGTAGCACCGCACGATGCGGATGGCTCCAGCGTCCGGCAACAACGGCAAGCACAGGAGCGCTGACCGACCAAGCCATCCAGCCACAGCCACAGCCACTAGATATAATTAAAAATATCGATCCAAAAACGAAAAGAAAATATAATGGAGTAATTAATAGACACGTACTGGCAAAAAGATTTTATTCCTAGCATTTGAAGTTTATAAAAAATCATTTTTACTCTATCCATTTCAAAAAAAAATACTTCTATCTATTCAACTTTATCAAAAAACTTCATATTAATCATTTTGGTTTGCAAATCAATAAGTTTTGTTTTTTTAATACTCATATATATCATTTCACAAAATCATTATATGGTTAATAAGAGAAACTTCAGCCTTTTAATCTCAGCACTAATTCACCAAATTTATCTAAAAAATAAAATTTTATGGGACAGAAAAATTCTTACCTTTGTAGATGAAGCCATTCTATTTGTTAAATATCCGTAAAACAAAAGGAAATAAATCGATGAAGAGTAATGGAATGAAAATTTGGGGTCAGATCACAGCCGTCCACCTGGCAGCTCAACCGCTCGTCGACACGTGTCCGTCCATTGGCCAGGACGGCCGGCGAGCGAGCCGAGGTCGGGGTGCACGAATCACGATACGGGAAGAAGGGATCTGTCATTTTGACCTTCCTCTTCCCTCTCCATCGATCTCTCCCATCTGCACGTCTCCGGTCTCCTCGTCCGCCTGCTTCCGCCGCAAGCTTCCCCCACCGGCCCACACAACCCGCCCTCTCGAGGGCTCTTGCTCTGCCTCTCCGCCCGTGGGAGTCTCGCGTCCCGATCGAACAGCACTACAGCAGGGAGGAGGAGGGCGTCGCCGCGTCGCGGTCGATCGGCGAAGGGGCAGGATTTCCCCTGCCTGATCGACGGCGGCGGCGGCACGGCAGGTCCCCTCCCTAGCTGCTGATCGCCGATATGCTCTTGCTCCGATCAGTGCGGCCCCGCCCATCGCGTCAGGATCGATAGGTACGACTCAATCCCTACTCCTGCGACCCCCGCGGCTCGCGGCTCGCGGCTTTCTTCCATCTATTGTCTGCTTCGCTGCCCTGTCTGCGTCCATTTCTCCTCGTTGTTATGCGCGTGATGCATGGGGATTGCTTTTTTTAGATGATGCACGGCGATTGCTGATCCGTGAATCCTTGATCTGGGACGATGAGCCGCTTGTTCTATCTCATTTGCGACGTGATACGTTCTAGGCTTCTAGAGAATTCGGTTACCCATTTGGCAGGAAAACAGAGTGCCAAGCTGTATCCAACGTGTCTACAGCCTATTGGCAATCGTATAGTGGCCCCCTCAGTTCAGCTCAATTATTACTCGACATAATGGAGTAGCAAAACTGCCAGCCACATAGGGAAATTTGTGCTAGTCTGATTTGATGCTAGCACGCTAGCACAGTAGAACTATATTCCATGGTGTTTTATTAGACGTGATGTGATGGTGAAGCATATGGAGCAGGAAAATTGGGCAAAATATGTAGGGTAACTTGTGTTATCTTCCTTCTTAGGAGTAAGAACTGTTCCATTTTCCTTCATTTTCATGTATAAATCACTTCTGTTCTATCCAACAAACAAAACGATACTATAAAAGGGAACAGTAACTAGTCGTTTCCAGTAGATTCTACCCACAAAACTGACTAATCCAGTTGGTGTTAGTCGCAAACACTTTGGAGAATCCATTTTGTTCTACCAACTCTTTGTCCTCTAGTCCACTTGTGGGAATACGAGAACGGAGAAGTAATCAATAAACTAATGAACTAAATTAAGACGGAAAGCTAACCAGGATCAGGTTAACCATGATGAGCCGTGAGGGGAACCACAAGCGCAAGCTGCTCGGGATACTGCTGTTGCGCCACGTGGAAGATTGTCATGGATTTTGTATTTTGACTTCGTGGGAGCGGGTGTCTCCTGTCTTTACACGTGGTGATTTCTAGTCATTCGTAGTGATATTTTCAGAGTGATGGTCTGAACCCTTTTATTCAAACAAAGAAAATGAACAAATGGATTGTGGATTTCTCCATCTTAAATTCTTCCTATTCTTCCTAGGGATCATTGACATTTGTGGCAACGTAAAACTGCAAATGGAGGGAATGCGTGCTTGCAAACATTAGTCGAGTGGCATGGCCCACGAATTCTCCAGATGAGATCCAAAGCTTGCCCCACAGAAGCTCCCGTCTCTTCTAATCTGACACAGAAAAACTTTTGGTCGCGTCTAGGTTGGTGCACATGTGGAGCTCTGGACTTACCCGCCCCCACCAAATTCAAGCAAACATTTATCATGACTTAATTCTTGCCTTTTTCTGCTCTTTTACCTTTTTGGTAAATGTCTTACCATATTTGTTAAATATAAATAAATTTCCCTCCATTATTCGTCTAATAATATTAGAGGTTTCGAGTTTAAATTTAAAATGAATTGTTCATGTTTTCTCATCAATTTAAATTTTTGAGTTATATAGTGGTACATACAACTTAATAGTATATCCAAGAACTTTCTTATTCTTTACCTTGATCCTGCTAGTGATGAAATTGTAGGTAACGAACTAAAGATATATATATGGTTCGGTTTGGACTGATCTGTCCGGAGCAGTGCTCATGTTTCTTTTCTAGTGAGCACCTGATAAATGGGAATATGGGATCGGGCCATCGGGTTGAGTAGTTCGACCGATAGGGACAGACAGCCTGCAAAAGTTCGTATCACAAATCATGTGGCGTGTGAAGCGACTCGGGATTTTCTTCTTGCGATTGGAAGCAAAATTCCACGCTGGTTTGCAGGGGCGAAGCCACGGTGACAAGGTAGGACGGGGCCAACCGCTGCGCTGCGCATCACGAATAGGGGCAGGGCCACTCGGTATTTTCTTTCTTAAAAAAGAAATGCACTAAGTAAGCTAATCATAGTTGGCTTAGATATCATCATCAAAATGAATTTGACCGACATTATTATATATATAAAGTATATATAAAAAGGTAAATCTACCGTTATTATACACACATAATTCTATTGTAGTCAATAAATGATATTAGAAGAGAGAATGACGCGCAATATTTTAAAAGTTTGATTAAATGGATTAAACAACAAATTTGTTTGTACACCATGAGTCTTTTCACTTCAAGTTCCATGTCTGTACGTTTTTTTTGCCCAAAAGGAGTTGCTGATTCAACTCAACTATTGCAAATAGTAAATAGTATTTATACATTGCTTGTATTTATACATGAGAAATAGACACCAGTTAGAAAGAGGTGTCTGTGGGGTCAGTGGGGATATGCTATGCTGGTTCAGAGAAAACTGCATGCACGGTTAGATGGTACCATTTTCTCCATAACATCAACCAACCAGGAGCGGAGCTACTCATAGGTTAGGGATTCCTCGGAACCCGGTTCTGAATTTTTTTAGTATATATTTGTAATTTTTTATTTTATGTACACCCCTTAAGTTATATATGGTATACCGTCTAAAGTTACTCTTTAATTTTTCTCAAACTCTACATCAACGTCATTTTATTATCCACTTTCTTTCTTGAAATTACCTCTCCCCTTACGCCACATAAAGTGCAGGCAGAGGACGAAGCAGCATTAGCGAGGCCACCCCACGCGAGCGACAAAAAAAAAGGTAATGGACGGGCAGGACGGGCAGGACGGCCACCCCTCGCCGCGTTCCCACAACCACCACCCACCGTCAGAGATGGACGGCAGCTTCAACTGCGACATAGAGAGCATGGACGGCGGCGGTGGCGCGTGGCGCGGCACCTCGACCGGGCGGAACGGGTCGTCGGAGGCGCTGCTGCGGTACGACGACGACGGCAGCGGCGGCCCGCGTGAGCCGCTGCTGCGGAAACGCACCATGAATACCACTTCCCAGATCGCTATCGTCGGCGCCAACGTCTGCCCCATCGAAAGCCTCGACTACGAGTACGCCCCCTCAAACCCTGCGTCCTTTTCCCTTCTGTTAATCTACTTAGTACTTGAGGAAGATTTGATCTTTATTATTTTGCCGTGGTGATCTTGATTCTTTAAGGGTGATCCTTACTTTTAGTTTGTTGTTTGACTTGGACATGAGAAAGTTAGGATCTTGTGGTGCATTTGGAAGATGAAAAGGCGATCCTTGTCTTCTTGATGATACTAAAAAAAGGGAAAATGAGTAATCTTGATGCACCTTTTTTGTTGATGCTCGTAAAGAATTGGATAACTGTATAGAGCTGCGATCTTCTTTGGTTAGCTTTTGAATACCATTTTTTAACGAATACTTTCAGTAAATTATTAACTATGGAATCGATTGCATGATGCTGGTATTGAAAAAGACAACTGGAAAAAACGGCTCTGCTCCGGCAATGTGACAATGACTTCTTTTAGTGCAAATGGAACCACATAAACAGTAACACGCAGGACCGTGCTTGCATTTTGTTGCCAAAAAGAGAGACTAATGTTAGATGAATTAACATGTTTCTTTAAAGGAGGACAACATAGGATAAGTAAAAAACCAAGAAAGTGAAAATAAGCCAGTTGCAAAATTTCCTGCACTGAATTTTTAAGGAAATCGATTATTGAATTCTGGAGAGAGAAATAAGCAGTGTATTCAATAATTCACATTGCACGTTTACCTGTTTACTAAGCACGTTTAATTAGCCACTCTAACTTTTATACTGTGTGTTTCAGAATTGTGGAGAATGACCTTTTCAAGCAAGATTGGCGATCGAGAAAGAAGAAGCAGATATTTCAGTATATTGTTCTTAAATGGGCCTTGGTTCTGCTTATTGGCATGTTGACTGGAATTGTTGGCTTTTTTAACAATCTTGCAGTTGAAAATATTGCTGGATTCAAATTATTACTCACAAGTGATCTCATGCTCAAGCATAGGTAAAGTTTTCACTCTGGTGCTTTTGATAATCTACCATAAGTTGCAGATCAATACCTCCTTCTGATTCCCTTTATGGTTTATTAATTTAATTCAATAGAGTAATGTAAATTTATCGACTGTGTGCTGCTTCCAGTGCAGGTACTTCACAGCATTTTTGGCATATGGAGGTTGCAATCTCGTCTTGGCAGCCACTGCTGCTGCAATCTGTGCTTACATAGCACCTGCTGCTGCTGGGTCTGGCATCCCTGAAGTTAAAGCATATCTTAATGGAGTTGATGCTTATTCTATATTAGCTCCCAGCACACTATTCGTGAAGGTAAGGTTTTACTCAGAAATCAGAATAACGTACATTCACAATTTAGTAAGATTTCTTACATTTGAAGTATAATTTTTATACTGTACTGTTTTTTCTGTCAGCTTATATTGTTCGATTAATTATATCATTTCCACCATTTGCACACCATGTTGTGAAATTCAATTGGTACTTGTCACAACCTCCTGAAAAATTTCAGTCGTGTTTGCTTAATCGCACTGATGTTCCCTTTCCAGCTATGGTGATCTGCCCAAACTGTTGATTACAGTACACCATAACTAAATTTGCATAACATGGCAACTAAAATAATTTCGATAAAAATAAATAAATCTAATTGATGTAGATGGAAACTGTTAGAATATATATTACTCTCAATTTTGTATTTCCCCATTGTATAAGGGGTCTTTTGCATATTTGCCTTTTCTCTCATGTTCATGTATACATCTGGCTGTTACCCCCAAATCAATTTATGTGTTGTCCAAAACAGAAACTAACTGGTAAGCAAGGACCAATCCAGATCAATTTGGGTTGGAGAACCCTTTGTCCAACAATAAATAAGAAGGGACTAATGTTAGATTGAACAGATTCCAATACATCTGTTACATTATGACAGTCATCTTTATTTCTTTATTCTTTTATATTTTTCAGAAATTACAGTAAATGCAAAAGAGTGGCATTGTTAATATGTTTTTCGGATTTGTATCAAATGATGCCAAAGGCAACATGTGATGTATGGGGTCCCCTATGGCCGGCGCAAGAAGGCCCAGGAGGCTCAGGACTAGTAATAAAATTCTGTTAGAAAATTCTGTTAGTAGATAATTCTGTTGTAGCCTTGGTTTGCTAGAAATCAGTTGTATCTCAGCTCTATATAAGCTGAGCCTAGCAGAGAGGGAAAGACAGCCAAGATTGTATCTTTCTCCCAGCCGAGTCCTGCCCTTCTGGTGCGCCGTCGCAGCCATAGTGACTCCGGCGCGCCGGCGGGGTCCAGGGCCTCGGCCTGTAACCTCCTTTGAGTATAATCTACGGCACATTCCCAGCTCTAACATCTCCCAAACCCCTGCCCATAACAATTTGGTATCAGATACTCCTGGTTCCGTGTCCATGGGCAGCGGCGACGACATGAAGGAGTTGATTGAGAAGCTCGCCGCCAAGATCGACGACTTGAAGTCGTCCCTTGACAAATTGGCACCTCTGGCGCCGGTGGCAGAACAGCTCGCCACGCTCCCGTCCAAGGTGGTCGCGCTGCAATCATCGGCGTTCGAAAATCAAGAACAGGTGAGGGCCCTCAACCTCGCAATTCTGCGCGCAGAAAATGCGCAGCGCGAGGGCAGGGCCCATGCCGAAGACAATGGCGACACCACCGGCGAGGGCTCCATCAATCGGGCCAGGTAGGGGCCAGTTCCCCCGCTAGAGAACGATCGGCAGCCTCCCAGGGGTCGGTTTCGTCAAGAATTGTCGGAGCAGGGACGCGGGCATTACGACGAGGAGGAAGATGCATCGGACAACAGATTCCATCCTCGCGTTCGCTTGGAGTTCCCATCTTTCGATGGGAAAGAAGACCCCCTGCCGTGTTAGAACACGCCGGAGCGTCGCCGCGTCTGGTATGCTGCCATGCACCTCACCGGGGCGGCATAGCTCTGGTACGCGCGGCTGGAGCTCACCTCCGGCACACCATCTTGGCGCCGTTTCGCGCAATTGGTGCTGCAGCGATTCGGCCCGCCCATGACAAACAACCCGGTCGGCGAATTGATGCTTCTGCGTCGCACAGGCTCGGTGGAGGAGTACACCGAAAGATTTTATTCCTTCGCCTGCCGCGACGCCAACCTCACCGAACAGCAGCTGATACAAATCTACACGGCGGGCTTAGTAAATCCCTTGAAGACAGATGTGGCCCTCCGCCAACCCTGGACGACGCAATAATGCTGGCCCGCGCCTACGAACAGCGTATGTCCCTGGAGTCTGTGGTTCCAGTAGGCAGCCGCGGGGAAAGGTCGTCGGGGCATGCTTCAGGGGCAGCCCCCACGACCAGGAGCACTTCTACAGGACAAATGGCGGCGTCGACATCATCAGTAGCGCCAAGAACAGCCAAGAACGCAGCCCTGTCATCTACACTGCCTCGCCGCCGTTTGACACCAGAAGAGCTCGCTCAACGCCGGGCCGACGGACTATGTTTCAATTGTGATGAGAAGTACGCGCCCGACCATCGCTGCAAGAAACTGTTTCTCTTGGAGATTCTCCAAGCCGATGACTCAGAAGAGGAATTGGAGAGTGGGACAGAATGCCATGCCATGACAGGCCACCCTCCTGAGCCAAGCATATCGCTGCACGCAGTCACGGGTATACGTGCCAAGGACTTCCAGACCATGAAGATCATCGTATCCATTGGGGACGCAGTGGCGGTGGCATTACTTGATTCGGGATCATCTCATAATTTCATAGACCTGCAAATGGCAGATCGGGCAGGCATTATTTTACAGGCAGTACCAAGTTTGTCGGTAACAATAGCCAATGGAGAGCGTGTGACTTCACCGGGCCGGATCAAACAACAGCCGATGCAAATTGACGGAGAGGAGTTCCACGTCGACCTATATGCCCTTGCCCTCGGTGATTATGACATGGTCCTTGGCGTCCAGTGGCTCAGGACGCTAGGGCCCACCCTGTGGGACTTTGCACGGCATACCATGGCATTCAAGATTGGCGACAAACGCATTCAGTGGCATGGAGTTGATGCCACTCCTGGTCCAGATTTGGCAGTTATCTCGGGCAGGGAGGACAACCTCATGACAACTTTACTCGAGGAGTTCACTGGTCTATTTGAGGAACCCCAGGGACTACCGCCACAGAGACACATTTGCCACCATATTCGCCTCAAACCAGGCGCCGACGCAGTAGCAGTACGTCCCTACTGCTACGCCCACGCCTAGAAAGATGAATTGGAGCGCCAATGCGATGATATGCTTCGCCTCGGCATCATACGACCGAGCACATCCGCATTCTCCCCCCCGGCGCTGCTGATCCGCAAGCATGACGGCACCTGGAGATTCTGCGTCGACTACCGCGCCCTCAATGACGCCACAATTAAAGACAAGTTCCCCATTCCGGTGGTGGAGGAATTCCTTGACGAACTACGCGGCGCCAAATACTTCACCAAACTTGACATGAGATCTGGATATCACCAGGTGTTGATGCACGAGGGAGATGTAGAAAAGACGGCGTTCCGCACACATTAGGGGCTGTTCGAATTTATGGTGATGTCGTTCGGTCTCACGAACGCCCCCGCCACGTTTCAAGCGCTGATGAACACCATACTACTACCCTTCCTTCGTCGGTTTGTCCTCGTTTTTTTTATGATATTCTGATTTACAGTTCCTCATGGGCGGATCACCTCCGCCATGTTCGTGCTGTTTTTCGCACTTTGTAGGAACATCAACTTCGTCTGAAGAAATCAAAGTGCGCGTTCGGGCAACAATCCGTGGCCTATCTGGGCCATATCATCTCGGAGGAAGGGGTGGCCATGGATCGCCAAAAGGTCAAGGCCGTTCTGGATTGGCCAGCGCCCAGGTCGGCACGAGCAGTACGGGGATTCTTGGGCCTGGCGGGGTACTATCGACGGTTCATCAAGGACTTCGGGATCATCGCCGCCCCACTGACGGCGCTACTAAAGAAATAGGGCTTCCGCTGGGGAACAGAGGCAGAAGGGGCTTTCCACAAGCTCCAGAAGGCGCTCACAGAAGCCCCAATATTACAGTTACCAGATTTTGGCAAGGAATTCATTGTAGAGTGTGATGCTTCCGGCTCAGGATTTGGGGCAATACTACATCAAGGTGCCAGGGCAGTAGCGTTCTACAGCCGGCCAATAGCCCCGAGACACGCCAAGCTCGCAGCGTATGAGCGCGAGCTCATCGGGCTCGTACAGGCAGTGCGACATTGGTGGCCGTATCTTTGGGGTCGGCGTTTCCTAGTCAGCACCGACCATCGGAGCCTCCGATTCCTCCTCGATCAGCGCCTTACGACGATTCCACAACACCAATGGGTGAGCAAATTACTGGGTTTTGACTTTGTGGTGGAATACAAGCCGTGCAGTTTAAATGGCGCCGCAGATGCCCTATCTCGCCGAGACGAGCATGAAGCAGAAGCAAGGGCACTGTCGGCACCTCAGTTTGAGCTGTTTAATACAATTCGACAGGAGATCAGTGATTCTACAACACTGTCTACTCTTAGGGAGGAAATCCGAGGAGGCGCAAAGCCAGTAGAATGGTCCGTGGTGGACGATTTGATTTTATACAAGGGTCGAATATTCATTGATTCTTCATCAAGCTTACAGGCATCAATTCTGGAGATGGTACATAATACGGGTCATGAAGGCGTCCACAAAACACTGCATCGCCTACGTGCTGATTTTCACTTTCCCAGAGATCGGGCGGTGGTGCAGGAATTGTGCGCGCCTGTGAGATATGTCAACGCAATAATGAGAGGATAAGTCTATGTGTGTGTGTGTGTGTTTTGGCATGACATGTTGTTTGGCATGACATGTGTGATATCCATGTGTGGACAAGTTTGTAGTCTTAGCACCTTTTGTTTTAGCATCTTAGACTAGCATCTAGCATCTTGGGCTACATGGCTAGCCTATAAATATGTATCCCCAACCATTTGGGTTGGCATGACATTTGAGTGAGTTGAATGAGAAGAAAAATTGCCCCAACTCTTGAGTGTCATCCCCACCAATGCGAGTGTTCTCTCTAACAATTGGTATTAGAGCTGTATGATTCTGTGACCTTTCCAATCCCCTCCGCGACTCTCTCCAACGGAGACGCCCTTTTCCTTGTTTATCTTCCTCCCTTGCCGGTCCACCGGAAACCAACGACTCGGCGAGCTCCACCCACACTCCGAGCAGCAGCTCGATTGTAGCGGCTTCCTCCCAGTGCAGCAGCAACCCCCACGACCCTTCCACTCTACCACCACGCAATGTCCACAGGAGACTCTCTTCGCTCGGTCACCTCGAGCGCACGATGTCGGCAGGAGGCCGAAGTCGACGCGGCGGAGGAGCGCGACCGGGTGGCAGCAGAGGCTGTGGCAGCGGCGGCTCGGAAGGCGAGGTTGGCGGCGGCAGAACTGGCAGTAGCGAGAGTGGAAGAGGAAGCGGCGGCGGCTGTGGCTGCGGCACGTGTTGCGGCGGCAGAGCTCGAAGCTTTGCGCCACGGTAGCAACAGTGGCACTACCTCCGAGGGAGATAGCCTCGACTTGGAGGCCGAGTTACCAAGGAGGGCGAAGGATGAGCGGGTGGCGCAGTGGCAGCCCAAACGGGCCCAAACGCGCCGACAACACTCCGGGAGGATGCGCACGAGACGGTCGTGCTCATGGCGAACGCGACCCTCACAGGCGGCGTGGCTCTCCCTCCCCGTACCGGCGCCATGGTCATCGCGGCTTCCAGACCATCATCAAGGACGCTGGTGGTGGATGGCCCACCCTCACCAAGACCAACTACACCCAGTGGTCCATGATTATGAGGGTGAAGCTCCAAGTACGGCACATGTGGGAGGCAGTCACATACGACGACGTCGACTACGATGATGATCGACGGGCGCTGGAGGCCCTCATTGCTGCAATTCCACTGAAGATGCAGTGTTTGATTGCTTGCAAGCAGACTGCCAAGGAGGCTTGGGATACTATCGCTACAGTATGTATCGGCAGCGATCGCGCCCGCAAGGCTACGCTGCAGGCACTACGCAAAGAGTGGGAGAACCTGGCTTTCAAACCAGGTGAGGATGTTGATGATTTTGCTCTCCGTCTCAACTCTCTACTGTAGAAGTTGGTGCAACATGGTGAAGACCTCATCAACGAGGAAAGAGCTGTTGAGAAGCTCTTTCGTTGCGTTCCCGGGAAATACAAGCAAATAGCTCGTTCGATCGAGTCCTTGATGGACCTCTCCAGGATGTCTATCGGAGAAGCAATAGGTCGCCTCAAGGTCGTCGACATCGACGAGCCCCAGCCATCTTCAGAGCCGGCCACCACTGGTGGCAAGCTTCTCTTCACCGAGGAGCAGTGGCTCGCTCGCCAGCGAGAGCAGAAGAAGGGGGAGGCATCAAACAAGCGCCAGCCACGCAGGGGGCGCAAGGCCCCCCAGGCGCGTGGAGGCGTTACTGGCGGCGCCAACAGTGGCCGCAAGGCCACCCGTGATGACACTTGTCACAATTGTGGCAAGATCGGCCATTGGGCTAGGGACTGCCGGCAGGCGAAGCGCGGCGGTCAGGCACATGTCGCGCAAGCGCAAGAGGAGCCAACTCTGTTCCTTATACATGGGAACATTGAGCTGCACTCCCCTCCCACGTCGACAGCCGCCGCTCTTCTCCACGTCGACGAACCGCGTGCACACGTCTTCCTCGGCAATGGGTCCAATGATGATAAGATTGACGGGTGGTTCCTCGACACTGGCACCACCCATCACATGACCGGGCGGCGGGACCACTTCTCCGACCTGGACTCCAGCGTGCGAGGGTACGTCAAGTTTGGGGACGCCTCCGCCGTGGAGATAAGGGGCGTCGGCTCTGTCATCTTCACCGCCAAGACCGGCGAGCATCGGATGCTCACCGGTGTCTACTACATCCCCGAGCTGAGGAACTCCATCATCAGTCTGGGCCAGCTGGATGAGAATGGCTCGCGCGTGGAGATCGAGCATGGGGTGCTGCGCATTTGGGATCATCAGCACCAACTTGTCGCCAAGGTAAATAGAGGAAGCAATCGCCTCTATGTCCTTCATGTGCAGGTGGCGTAGCCTGTGTGTCTTGCAGCCCGCCGCGACGACGACGCGTGGCGGTGGCACGAGCGCTTTGGGCACCTCAACTTTAAGGCCCTGAAGCAGCTCGGCATCAAGGAGATGGTGCGGGGAATGCCGAGTGTCGAGCATGTGGAGCAGTTCTGCGACACCTGCGTGCTGACCAAAGAGCGGCGACTCCCATTCCCTCATCAGGCGAGCTTTCGCGCCAAGGAGAAGCTCGAGCTCGTGCACGGCGATCTTTGCGGTCCCGTGACACCGGCTACCCCTGGAGGTCGGCGCTACTTCCTCCTCCTCGTCGACGACGTGTCCCGCTACATGTGGGCGGTGCTTCTCGACACCAAGGCAGCAGCCGCAGATGCTATCAAGCGTCATCAAGCTGCCGCGGAGGAGTGCGGCCGCAAGCTCCGGGTGTTGCGCACGGACAACGACGTCGAGTTCACGACGGCTGAGTTCGCGGCGTACTGCGCCGATGAGGGCATTCAGCGCCACTACTCTGCGTCGTACACACCACAGCAAAACGGCGTCGTCGAGCGCCGCAACGAGACGGTGGTGGCCACTGCTCGCGCCCTCCTCAAGCAGAGGGGGATGCCGACGATCTACTGGGGAGAGGCGGTGATGACTGTCGTCCATCTCCTCAACCGCTCGCCCACCAAGGCTCTTGACGGCGAGACGCCGTATGAAGCCTAGCACGGACGCAAGCCGACGGTTGGCCACCTTCGCGTTTTTGGTTGCCTGGCATTCATTAAGGAGCTCAGCCACGTCGGCAAGCTTGACGATCGGAGTACGCAAGGGGTCTTCATCGGCTATGCGGAGGGCTCCAAGGCCTACCGCATCCTCGACCATATGACACAGCGCGTCCACATCTCACGAGACGTTGTGTTCGACAAAGGGCGAGGCTGGACGTGGGGCAAGATGGCGGATGATGACTCGACTTCGACGATCAACGATTTCGTCGTCGAGTACGTCTACTTCGAGGGAGCGGGGGGAGCTAGCAGCTCACCTTCACCGAGCTCGCTTGCCCCAGCACCTGGCACATCATCAGCTCCGGCAAGTACTCCACCACCTCCTGCACCGACCACACCTCGCTCTCCTACACCGGCGCCCACATCTCCGGGATCGGCATCCGCAACTTCAGTTCATGATGAGCAACGCACAGTGGAGTTCACTACTCCATTGTCAAACAACGGGGACCGTGTCGATGCTTGCCATGATAGTGAGCCTCTATGTTACCGCACCATGGATAACATCCTTGGTGAGCAGCCCGTTCCTGGGATGGCGCAACATGACTTCGATGCGGAACTACACTTGGCGCATGACGACGGTGAGCCACGTTCCTTCGCTGAGGCAGAAGGAGACACGGCCTGGCGCGCCGCGATGCAGCAGGAGATGGACGCCCTCGAGCGGAACCAGACATGAGAGCTGGCTGATCTTCCGGTCGACCACCGTGCCATCACCCTTAAGTGGGTGTTCAAGCTGAAGAAAGATGAGGCCGGGGTGGTGGTCAAGCACAAGGCTCGGCTGGTGGCACGCGTTTTTGTTCAGCAGGAGGGAGTCGACTTCGACGATGCCTTCGCTCCTGTTGCACGAATGGAGTCCATTCGTGTCCTCCTCGCGCTGGTAGCCCAGGAGGGTTGGCGTGTCTATCACATGGATGTCAAGTCTGCCTTCCTCAATGGCGACTTGAAGGAGGAGGTCTGCGTTCGACAGCCGCCGGGATTTGTCATCCCCAGCAAGGAGAACAAGGTTCTCCGCCTGCGCAAGGCCCTCTACGGCTTGCGACAGGCACTACGAGCTTAGAACGACAAGTTAGACTCCACCCTCAGGCAGATGGGGTTCCATCAAAGTGCTCATGAGGCTGCAGTCTACCGGCGGGGCAAAGGAGACAATGCCCTGCTGGTAGGCGTCTACGTTGACGACTTGGTGATCACCGGCACCAAGGAGGTGGAGGTAGAGGCGTTCAAGACGAAGATGAAGGCCACCTTCCAGATGAGCGACCTAGGGCTCCTCTCCTTCTACTTGGGGATCGAGGTGCACCAGGACAGCTCTGGCACTTCACTTCGCCAGACCGCCTACGCCAAGCGTATCGTCGAGCTGGGCGGACTCACCGACTGCAACCCAGCCTACACTCCCATGGAGGAAAGGCTGAAGCTGAGTCGCGACAGCACGACGGAGGAGGTGGACGCAACGCAGTATCGACGCATTGTGGGCAGCCTTCGCTACCTTGTCCACACACGACCGGACTTGGCGTTCATAGTTGGCTACGTCAGTCGGTTCATGCAGCGACCGACGACGGAGCATCAGCAGGCCGTGAAGAGGATCCTACGCTATGTCGCGGGGACCTTTGACTACGGCTTGTACTACCCGAGGTGCCCCGGTGCGGCGCATTTCATCGGGTACAGCGACAGCGACCACGCCGGCGACATCAACACAAGCAAGAGCACCAGCGGGACGCTGTTCTTCCTTGGTAAGTGTCTGATCAGCTGGCAGTCGGTCAAGCAGCAGGTGGTGGCCATGTCCAGTTGCGAGGCGGAGTACATCACAGCCACTTCTGCATCAACTCAAGCTCTCTGGCTGGCTCGGCTGCTTGGTGATCTTCTTGGCAGAGATGCCGAAGCGGTGGAGCTCAGGGTGGACAACAAGTCTGCTTTAGCTTTGGCAAAGAACCCTGTTTTCCACGAGCGCAGCAAGCACATCCGGGTGAAGTACCACTTCATCCGGAGTTGTTTGGATGAGGGGAGTGTGAAGGCAAGCTACATCAACACCCAAGACCAGCTCGCCGACTTCCTCACCAAGTCGCTTGGGCGGATCAAGTTCCAGGAGCTTCGCGCCAGGATTGGGATGGTTCAGATTTCCCAGAAGGCGTCACACAAGACTTAGGGAGAGATTGAGAGGATAAGTCTATGTGTGTGTGTGTGTGTGTTTTGGCATGACATGTTGTTTGACATGACATGTGTGATGTCCATGTGTGGACAAGTTTGTAGTCTTAGCACCTTTAGCATCTTTTGCTTTAGCATCTTAGACTAGCATCTAGCATCTTGGGCTACATGGCTAGTCTATAAATATGTATCCCCAACTATTTGGGTTGGCATGGCATTTGAGTGAGTTGAATGAGAAGAAAAATTGCCCCAACTCTTGAGTGTCATCCCCACCAATGCGAGTGTTCTCTCTAACAAATAAGACAGAGCATTTGAGGCCTGGGGGGTTGCTTCAGCCCTTGGGAGTACCGACCTCTATATGGGAGGACATAGCAATGGATTTTGTGGAGGCACTTCCGCGGGTTAACGGCAAGTCGGTCATATTGACAGTGGTGGATAGGTTTTCCAAAGCAGCCCACTTCATTCCCTTGGCCCATCCATACACGGCGACATCTGTGGCCCGGGTATTTTTCTCAGAGATTGTACGCCTGCATGGGATACCTTCTTCCATTGTCAGTGATCGCGATCCAGTTTTTACAAGTAACTTTTGGCGTGAGCTGTTTCGGTTGGCAGGGGTGAAGCTTCATCTAACCTCAGCATTTCATCCCCAATCCGACGACCAATCAGAAGAAACTAACAAAATTATCGCAATGTATCTAAGGTGTCTGACAGGGGATCGTCCCAGGAACTGGTTGGAGTGGTTGCCTTGGGTAGAATTTTGTTATAACTCCTCCTACCAGCAGGCTCTACAGACGTCCCCTTTTCAGGTGGTCTACGACCGGGCTCCACCATCCATCCGTTCTTATGCGCCAGGGGATGCCCGTTTGCCAGCAGTAGATAAAGCAATGAAGGAAAGAGATGAGTTCCTGGCAGAGGTAAGGGACCGACTTGACCAAGCCCAGCAACATTACAAGGCTGTTTATGACAAGAGTCATCGACAATTGGAGTTCCAGCCTGGCCAATGGGTCTGGCTTCATCTTTTGCACCGGGCACCAGCCTTCCTACAGGTTCGGGGTCGCAGTAAGTTGGGACCGAAATTCTTTGGGCCATACAAAGTGGCTGCACGCATAGGAGACGTGGCCTACAAACTCGAGCTGCCAGCAGGTGCACGCATTCATGACGTGTTTCATGTGGGATTACTCAAGCCTTTTCATGGGACGCCTCCTACTCATCCACCAGTGCTACCACCAGTACAACATGGCAAAGTGATGGTTGAACCAGAGAAGGTGCTAAAAGGAAGACTGGCCCGGGGTAAAAGAGAACTATTGGTATGTTGGAAGGGTGCGCCGGCTTCAGAAACAGCTTGGGTGACATTGGAGGATTTCCTGGAATAATTCCTTGAATTCCAGCTCGAGGACGAGCTGCTTGTCCAGGGAGGGAGAGATGTGATGTATGGGGTCCCCTATGGCCGGCGCAAGAAGGCCCAGGAGGCTCAGGACTAGTAATAAAATTCTGTTAGAAAATTCTGTTAGTAGATAATTCTGTTGTAGCCTTGGTTTGCTAGAAATCAGTTGTATCTCAGCTCTATATAAGCTGAGCCTAGCAGAGAGGGAAAGGCAGCCAAGATTGTATCTTTCTCCCAGCCGAGTCCTGCCCTTCTGGTGCGCCGTCGCAGCCATAGCGACTCCGGCGCGCCGGCGGGGTTCAGGGCCTCGGCCTGTAACCTCCTTTGAGTATAATCTGCGGCACATTCCCAGCTCTAACATCTCCCAAACCCCTGCCCATAACACAACATGACACTTCAGATTTCGGGGAAAAATCATTTGTGGAACTTGCAGAAAATTTGCATTTGATTATATTGTTCTTTGCTCTCGAATGATAGTGTATAAAAATCTTGCTGGCATATTGTTTCAGACGCAGACATGTTTTGCTATTTGTCGGTTAGAATATAATCATCTTGTTCTGAAATTTTTCTTTTGTTGCTTTGCAGATATTCGGTTCAATACTTGGAGTTTCAGCTGGATTTGTACTTGGAAAGGAAGGTCCCATGGTACATACAGGAGCATGCATTGCCAACTTGCTTGGTCAGGGGGGCTCACGCAAATATCATCTTACATGGAATTGGCTGAAATATTTTAAGAACGACAGGGATAGGCGAGATTTGATTACTTGTGGATCAGCAGCTGGAGTGGCAGCAGCATTCCGTGCGCCTGTTGGTGGTGTGCTCTTTGCTCTCGAGGAAGCAGCATCATGGTATCACCTCTTTGGCCCCTTTCCTTCTCAAGCTGATTTATGATAATCTTGCCATCGCTTCAATTTGTTATTACAGTGTTACCTGTTAACCCCACTCTGAAACTGGAAGTCTCTTTACTAAACAGGTGGACATTGCCGGTGGGTATATAACTTCCTCATTTTAAAATCAGCATGGAAATGTTATAAACTGCAATATTAGTTTAGGTTAGAACAGTACCATAGGACAAGTGGTTGAAAATGGACAGGTCTTTGCAGGTGTTTAACTGGGTATAGGGCCAAAAAGCAACCATCTTTTGGTCATAGTAATTGTATCCATATTTAAAAGTTGAATACAAATGCAAATTCTACCTTACCTTGTTGAATTTATATACCTCCATAAGGACTAGATATGAATGACCGTGTGCCCTCTATTCAGCACAATTGTAATTTTTAGTTAACCAAATGAAATACCAATTTCACTCTAAACAAGAAAATTGTCCAATTAATTAGATATGAGACAACAAAGTAGATGTATTTCTTCATCAAATTCAAATTTGACTATGGATTAGACAAAGCAACAATTCAGATGGAAACACCTATTCTTTGTTGCTAATTTTAATGAGAGAGAAACGATTAACCGGATGAGAGTCTACTTCTACAATATTAATATCCTAATGAATACAATGGTCTAATGATATGGTTAATATGTATCCTTTTTCACATCCATAGGGTAGGTAATGTGATTATGTGGGCATTTGCATTTTACTGCATCTGCTTTCATCTATTCCCATGAGGATAAGGTTATTTATGTGATTTTTCAGGTGGCGAAGTGCTCTTCTATGGAGAACATTCTTTACCACTGCTGTTGTTGCTGTTGTGTTGAGGGCCCTGATCGAGCTCTGTCGTAGTGGAAAATGTGGTCTCTTTGGTCAAGGAGGGTTGATTATGTTTGATCTAAGCTCAACCATCCCAACATACACGGCCCAAGATCTTGTGGCGATAATAGTCCTTGGAATAATTGGTGGTGTCTTTGGAGGCCTTTTCAACTTTCTCCTGGATAGGATTCTGCGCGCCTACAGTATTATTAACGAGTATGAATCAGTAGTATACGTTGATTTCTTACACTGGCAGTTTTATTTGTTAGTGCAATATGAATCTCGTTAACATTGTCATGCTTGCCTACAGGAGAGGTCCTCCATTCAAGATTCTTCTCACCATGGCAGTATCAATTATCACCTCAGCATGCTCCTATGGGCTCCCATGGCTTGCTCCGTGCATCCCGTGCCCTGTTGATGCTGTGGAAGAATGCCCCTCCATCGGCCGCTCTGGAAATTTTAAGAACTTTCAATGCCCACCTGGTTATTACAATGGTCTGGCATCACTCTTCTTCAACACAAACGATGACGCCATCCGCAATCTGTTCAGCAGTGGCGCAGAAAAAGAGTTCCACATGTCCACTCTTTTCGTTTTCTTCACGGCTATCTACTGCCTAGGCCTCGTGACTTACGGCATCGCTGTTCCATCTGGTCTCTTCATCCCAGTTATACTTGCTGGGGCTACATATGGGCGCATAGTGGGGACACTCCTTGGCCCCATATCTGATCTTGACCCTGGCCTCTTTGCACTACTTGGTGCGGCTTCTTTCCTTGGTGGAACAATGAGAATGACCGTATCAGTCTGTGTGATCCTTCTGGAGCTCACAAATGACCTCCATATGCTCCCTTTGGTCATGCTCGTCCTTCTGATATCAAAGACCATAGCCGATTGCTTCAATAAAGGGGTCTATGATCAGATCGTCGTGATGAAAGGTTTGCCCTTCATGGAGGCACATGCTGAACCATACATGAGGCACTTGGTTGCTGGTGACGTTGTGTCTGGGCCACTTATCTCCTTTTCCGGCGTTGAGAAGGTGGGGAACATTGTTCATGCGCTAAGGATCACGGGCCACAATGGGTTTCCAGTGGTTGATGAGCCACCTTTATCAGAATCTCCAGAGCTGGTTGGGTTGGTGCTCAGGTCCCATCTGCTGGTTCTGCTCAAAGGCAAGACGTTCATGAAAGATAAGGTGAAAACTAGTGGTAGCTTTGTGCTGCGAAGATTTGGTGCCTTCGATTACGCCAAGGCCGGTTCTGGGAAAGGCCTTAAGATCGAAGACCTGGATTTCACTGATGAGGAACTGGAGATGTATGTCGATCTCCATCCGATTACAAACACCTCACCCTACACGGTGGTTGAAACAATGTCACTTGCAAAGGCTGCAGTGCTCTTCAGGGCACTAGGATTAAGACACCTGTTGGTTGTTCCAAAGACCCCAGGGGTGAGCACTCCTAATCTCCACCCCCAAACTCAATTCTTAAATCTCGCATTCCACATTCTTCTCTACTTAATACGGTAGTACACAGCGTACTGTAATTTGTTAACGATTTCTCTCTCTCATTGCAATGCAGAGGCCCCCTATTGTTGGCATTCTCACAAGGCACGATTTCATGCCGGAGCATATTCACGGGCTGTTCCCAAACCTCGGCAAGTCACACTGAGGGCTGAAACGATAAACATTCAGCAGATCATGTGGTGTTTTTGTTTGCCGACGCCTTGTGGCCACCGGTTTGGACTTTGAAAAGGAAGCGGCTGTGTGCAATATTTGCTGTTCTCATATTGCCTTTCTGTTTGCCTATATCCAATTTCTTCGTGAGGTATTTAAATCATGGAACAATATGATATTTATTGTGAAGGGTTGATTTCCGATCAGCGACAGAGCTGAATTTTGCAGTTTGTACATTCTCCTGTGCGAAATAGTATACTGTAAAATATGCAGCGAATAATTCTGGGCTGTTCTCTTCTCCGAGCTGTCTTGCTGTGTGGTTCTGCTTCTCATGTGCCTCCCTGACTTGGCTGTAACTTCTTCGATGGCAACACTTTGTAGAGACTGACCTCTTGATTTCTGGACAAACAGATGCAGACTAGACGTAGATGACAATGCGAACAGGAAATGCTCTGCTTGCAAACAAACTGTCCGCCCACCCACATGCCAGTGTAGAGACAGTAGACACATCCTATTTGTTGCTGTCACATGTCGATGTTCTTGCCAAGATTCATAGAAAATTCGCCAGGAACCTCCTACAGCGACTCCGACGTTGGGCGCGGGGCATCTTCTACTGATCCAACCACCGTCCACCGAGCATCGTTTGGTCCACATGCCAGTGACATGGGGACATGAACAGAAAGGGAGAACAGTGATAGGCCAGACACCATGATGCTGCCTCTGCAGATTCCAGCATGTGGTCATTGCCCGTCTCCCAAAAGAAACATAATACTATTACATATTTTTATCAGAAAAACCTACCAGGATTCAGGAGTTCAGGACCAAGGTGCAAGCATAGGTAACTAGATTAGCCTTTTTCTTTTCTATGTGTGAGGCATGCATGACAATTGACAATGGCGACGAACACCTTTTTTGCACAAACTCCTTATCAGTTATCACAGTCGGTTGGTAGTACTGTCGAAATTAGATCGTGTCTCTTTAGAAACCTTTCTGTGCATTGGGTTGGTTTTGTTCTCTGCCTTTTGTGTGTCACTGGGTAGGAATGGCTGCGTTTCAGGTTACAACCCATGTGAGCAAAAGGAACTAGGCATCATGCTGAGAGGAACAATAGGCAGCATGTGTACAGCAGCTACAGTGTACGTTGAGAGGAAAGATCTTGGTGCGTAATATGGGAAGCTGGGCAGCTGGCAGTATTGCTTAGCTTGCCTTACAAGGAAGGCAAACATATACGGAGTATATGCAATAGATTATTCGGTCTGGTTGCTGAGAAATCTCTCTTTGTTTATACAGGTAGATTGAACAGTATCCCAAAGAACAAAATTCCAGAAGTCCAGTTAAAGCTCGATTTTTTTTAACTCGATTTGTTTTCATCAGATATATAGAAACAAGACACAAGTGTATGCTAGCCAATCAATCAATTCAGTGCCTTACACAGATGCAGAGATATTACTGTACAAAAATTGTCTAAGCAGATAACTCTATGTCTAGGGCTATTCTATGTTATAGCAAGGAATTTCTTGGTTCAAAATTCCCCGGAATTAAAATTAGAGCTCAATTTGGAAGGATGTATTTGGCAGAGTTTTGGCTCTAGCTTTTTTTGTTATGTGGAGCTAAAGTCAAATCAAATATTTTTTTCTAAGGAGTGGATCCTATTGAAAGCACTCTAACCAGTTTTAAGGCTATTCACAATGGAAGTTTCATATGAGGTTTCATGATATTAATTACCATGACACATCAAATTTTTTGCTGACATGACATTTAATTAAAGAGGGAAGAAAAGAAAGTAGTGTCATCACCATGACATTGTGCTAACCCGTTTCCAAGACGGATGAAACTAAATGAAACACCCACTTAGAACCAAATCGTTTAATCATAGAGAGAGTATTTCATGAGAGCTAGTTACATTTAATTATACTGGTTAGCCTAGGAAATAGTAAAATGAAACTTTCCACTGAGAGAGTATTTCATTCAGTTACAAAGCTGATGTGGCATTTTAAGAAACAGTGTTATGAAACCCACCACTGTGAATAGCCCAAGTACTCCACTCTAGCTTCAGTATGAATTTCAGGATCCAAAACTCTATCAAACAGGCCATAAGTAAAGGTGTGTTTGGCAGCTCTAGTTCTAATTTCTTTGTCATGTGGAGCTAGAGCTAAGCCAAATACTTTTTCTTAAGAAGTGAATCAAACTGAGAATACTCCAAAAAAAATAAATTTCAAGATCCGGAGTTTTATCAGCCCTAAACGATGAGAAACAGAGCCAAGACCCGGAGCTTTATCAGCCCTAAATGATGAAAAACAGAGCTCCAGTTTTTTAGTGAATGATCAAATGATTTGTTTATACATATAAATGTATTGACTGATTTGACTTAAAAATTGAGAGTTAAAAATCTCTTACCACTGTAGTTAAGGGTTTGTCCGGGGAAACTTATGATAACTACGATAACTAAATCTAGAGATTCCAAAACCACACAACGTTTCTCAGAATTTAGCTCATGCAGTCACTCATATGAATCCATCCTGTACGTAGCTGCTGTACTACACATCCACAAGACCACATCCCGGATTCCCGCCCAGTTGATAACGGAAAGCGTACGTACCAGCCCGATTTACGCCGCGGCGCACGTACTGCACTGCACTGTACGTCACGTACGTACCACGTTCCCTTACGACGACCGATCCCGTACGTACCCATCCGTCTATCGTCAGTTCGTCGCCTTTTTTTTCCTCGCCTCGAGGCTCGAGATTTGCATGTCCATCAAATCGCGTTCAGAGATCCGCGAGGTAGACCGACACGGTCGTCGGTCTGTCCTATCGCGTCGCATTAAGGGCTGTTTGCACCTAGGGTAAAGTATAAGAGTTAAAATTTAATTATTTTAGGGGCTAAAAATCCAAACATCAATGCTAAAAAGGGGCTAAAATTTTTTAGCCCATTAGCCTCAAAGGAGGAGCTAAAGAGGGGCTAAAATGCCCCTTTTCCACCCATACCCCCACAATACATGCATGCATGAAAAAAAGAGCAATAAATGAGGGATATTTCAGTCATTATACACATCAATAAATACTTTAGCCCTTGGATCCAAACAAGGGTGACTAAAATTTTAGCCAATTTTTTAGTCACTTTGTTTTAGCCCCTTGGATCCAAACAGGCCCTGAATATAATTTTATTAGTAAACAAAAATTTTTAAAGTGCAGCATAAACTTAAGGTATAAAACTATTTACAGTGGTGAGTTTCGTAACACTGTTTTTTAAAAGTCCATATCATCTTAGCAATTGAATGAAATATCCTCTCTCAGTGGAGAGTTTTATTTCACTATTTACTGGACTCACCAGTGTAATTAAATGCAACTAGCTCTCATAAAATACGCTCTCTTTGATGAAACGATTTGGCTCTCAGTGGATGTTTCATTTCGTTTCATCCGTCTTTGAAACGGGTTAGCACCATATCACGGTGATGACATTACTTCGTTTTCCCCCTTATTAATTAAATGTCATGTCAGTAAAAATATGACATGACAACATTACTTTTTATGGGTCTTACTGTAAGTAGAGCTACTTTAATATTATTTTTTATTTTTTCCCTTATACATACAACAATATTAAATGCTAAGTTTTTGTGAGTCTTACTTTAGTGCTATTTAGAACAATACCATGTGGTTGCCCAATGAAAAGCCACCTAACGAGATTGACGCTGGCTTAGCTTCGATTATTACACCGGTACCTGCTGCTGCTCAAACCTGCTCGGTAACAATTTTATGTAATAAATTAATGATTTGAATTTATCTGATAATAATTTTATTAGAATAATTTTAAGATATAATTAAATGATTATGACAATTCATTGTTTTTATCTAATTACTTAGATTTAAATAAGTTCACCTATTACTTCCATCACATTTCCTTCTATTTTTGCGTATACACGTACATAATTACATAGTTTAGAATGAATTAATTAAAAAATCTACCTTTTTAGGATGTATATGTTGTATCTTATATTATATAGTTAGGTGGAACTTGACGGGTATTCTTTTTTCTTTTATTATGCACATATATATGTTGATATATATGTTGGGGGAATAGTTTTCCCTTGAACAGGGGCCAAATGACGTCAGCCTCCGACGGCCTTTGGCCCGGAGCCCAACATCGTCGAAGCCTGTTCCTCTCTGAACAAGCCGTTTCCAAGTCCTAGGGTACACTTCGGAGCCCACTAGAGCGAAGCCCCCGAACCCCTTCGGAGCCCTCCAGGACGAAGCCCACAAGATCCCTTAAAGATTGTCAGAAGCTAAGTCTTAGGCTAACTTCGAAGTTAGCCTCCGGGCCTTGTTCGGAGTTAGCCTTCGAGCCTTGTTCGGAGTTAATCTTTGGGCTCTGTTCGGAGTTAACCTTTGGGCTACCTTCGGAACTCCTCAGAGCCAGTCTCTGGACCCTTTCCAGCCAATTCAAAGCCAAGTCTCCGAGACTCTAGTTCGGAGCTCGGTTTGGAGTATACTTCGAAGCCCACTTCGGAGTGTACTTCGAAGCATCCCTCGTAGCCTCCACCTGAAGAGCTCCAGCCCCTACTCCGAACCCAAGAAATATTTGCGCCTCGCTACAGTGTAGAAGCCATATCGGGGGCCCCTCCGCCCCTAGTATGGCGTTTAGCTGGTCAAGATATGACGTTGTCTGACACGTCTGTAAAGCTGTAAAGAACTTTTGTACAGTAGCTAGCTCCTTTTCCCCTTTCCGCCCCTATGAGCCTAGGACTTATAGAGGGCATTTTGGTCTTTTTCCTTTGGCCTGCGTGCCTATAAAAGCAGGGCCAAGCCCTTATAACAGGACACCTTCTCTAGGGCCATTAAACCCTGGAATTCACTATACCACACCGAGGCATACCATGCCAAATCCACCACAAACTGGACGTAGGTCTATTATCCCTAAGGGGAGGTCCGAACCAGTATAAATCATTTCTCCCTCTGAGAGAACCCTTCGAGGTTCATTTTACACACCATATACACACATACTAAACCTGTGTTGTAGCTAACACAATTGCTACAACAGTTGGCGCCGTCTGTGGGGATCTTAGTTCTAAAAGCTAAGTTCTCTGTCACTGTCTGCAACTCGAAGTACGCTTGAGGGGGGAGCTTTGAAGCTTTTTTGCTTCGCGCACCCTTCGACAAGGGGCTTCGGGTGCAGTTCGAAGGTCATCTTCGCCTTCCTCCATCCTTCACGTTTCGGAGCTCACCCTCCAGCAAGGGGCTCCGCTTCGTGTGTCGAAGGCCGTCAAAGCCCCAGGGGCTACGAGGCAAGCCTTCACCCACTTTACGAGGTATGTACAATATCCAAAGTACCACTTCGATGTACCAATCTGCAATTACATTAATATAAATTCGAAGCTCTGCTTCGCCTTAAAGCCGAAGTCATGCTTTGCCTTAAAGACGAAGCCCTGCTTCGCCTTTAAATGCAAACTTTTGCTCCATCTTATTGAAAAACTGAAGTTATGCTTCGCCTTATCAAAAACCCGAAGCTTTGCTTCGCCTTATTTAAAACTCGAAGCCTTGCTTCGCTTTACAAAATCCGGAGTACCCCTCCGAAGGCTACACAGTGCCTCCAGGCCCGTAGCAGTGGGCTAGAAGGACTCCGGGCCACCGGCCCGATGCGTCCAAGGACTCCAGGTCATCGACCTGATGCGTCCGGGATACGAAGGCCACCGGCTTAACGTATCCCAGAATACTGAGATCCGTTCTCAGTATTCAGAGTCGAAGGTGGCTCACCTATCACAGGTTCAGTGAATCCACACCAAATATCCTTTTCACTACATGACCAAGTTCAAGAAGCCTTGCTTCGCTATCTGAACACGCATCGAGGCCTCGCTTCGTGTGACGTGATCTAATATAAAAATTAATCATCTCGAAGTCATGCTTCGCCTAAAATCTAAGTGCGTTTCGGAGCCTCGCTCACGCACAACATCCAAATCCCGGCATGCCGAAGCATGCTTCTCTTAATTTGGCTACGCTGAAGCCTTGCTTCGCTCCAAATTAACGTGTTCGAAGCCCAAAAGAGGCCTTCGCTCGATGTGTTATAAGCATCCGAAGCCGCCAAAAATGCGCACCCTTTCGCATTTTTATTGCCCGCACCAGCAACGGCTAAGTCCCTAGCTGCCACGAGTAAGGGGGGAAGCATGTATGCGAAGTGTGCGAATATAATACGCAGTACGAGCGTGACAAGCTAAAAAACGTTCGAAGCCGTCAAATAATGCGAAGCATGCAGACGAAGTATGCAAATATAAACTCCATTCATTGAATGATAATTGAGAAGTATGTTACAAATATACTTCGAAAACAAAACTACGAGTAGTCTGTATCTAAGCCTAAGAAAAAGCGAGTGCGAAGCCCGAACCCTCGCTTGCCTTTCTTTCGGCCAGGGCCCCCTCGGCTGGACGAAGCCTCGTCGAAGCCTGCTCTCCCACGTCCGGTTCGTCCAGGCTCCGAGGCCCGCCGACCTCGTCTTCCACATTGCAGGTCGCTCCAAGTCTGCGAGGCAGGCGGCACCATGTCGAAGGTAGAGAAGTCTAAAGCTTCGTCGCCTGCTAAGACCGTTTGCAAAGGCAAAAATGAAGAACTCCGAAGGGACTCCGTCTTCACAATGGCTAGCAGATCCTGAGCTACTTCGGGGATGGCTTCGCCGTTAGGCCCCCTCGGTAGTTTAAATCGAGGGGCCTTCGGACCTACCTAGAGTCCTCAAGTACTTCGAAGTCAACATTCGGAGATTGAGCCTGGGCAGGTATAAATCACCCCCGCATACATATTAATAAACTGATAAGTTTTTACAAAGCCTACAGCTAAGAATTACAAGGAGCCTAAGGAGATCTACACCTTCAGAGGCGGAGGTGTCGACATCGAAGGCTGATTTGGCGAGGCGAGCGCCTTGGCTCGGCGAAGGCGGAGGGTCTTCTGAAGCTCGAGGACTGTGTAACAGCCCAAAATTTAAAAGGGAATAAAATAAAGGAAAAATAATATTAAATGAATTTCTGCATTTTGTTATTAAAAAAATCCTAAAAGAGCCCTATTTAAGCCAAACAGAGACAAATATTCAAAATTTGGACTTGAAAATTTTATGGGATAAACTAGAGACCAAGAAATATTTTTGAGAATTTTTACAAAATTTTTCCAATAGATCTTCAAGCCTTAAGCAAATATTTGAATTTCTGGAATTAAATTTAATGGAAAATACATTTTAAAACTTATTGGGCCGAAACTCGGAAATCCCCTTCAAAGGCCTTTCAGCCCAGCCCAGTCCGACCGCGCCCACCGACAGGCGGGACCCACCTATCGGCGCGCCGTCCCCTCTCTCCTCCGCACCGCACCGCGCTCAGGCCCACGCGCCAGCCTCTCATACGCCCCTCTCTCCCGCTGCCACGTCGGGCCCGCTTGTCGGCCCCTCCTCTCTCACGCCCGCCGGCTGACAGGTGGCCCCCACCTGTCAGGCCCTTCTTCTTCGATGGAAGGGGATCTCCCCCTTCCATGCCGGCGCCCCCCTTGCCTGTTTCACCGCCACCGGCCGCCGGCTGCCAAATTGGCGCCTGATCTTCGCTTACCATGCTCCGGGGATCTTTTTCCCTCCATTTCCCGACAAGCTGGCGCCCCAAATCGACGGCATCGCGAGGATGGAAACCTCACCGGCGCCCATTTTGGAAGCCCTCGGGTTTCCCCTTTTTTATCCTTCCAAACTTCACCTCCGACGACGCTATAAGAACCCCGGTGCTCGCCGCAATCTTCCCACACTGAAACCCCTCAAACCCTCCCCATCCCGAGCCGTCGCCTTCTTCATTTTGGCATTTTCCCTGCTCCCACTCCGTCCGCCCCTCGCCAGCGCTCCGGGCCACCGCCGTCCTCGCCGAGGCCACCGTCGCGACCGCCGTCACACACCCTACCCCGGCCCCACCTCCGTTGGGCCAGGACGCCGCTGGAGCGCCTCGCCGTCGTCGGACCCGAAGGCCTCCTCCGCCTCTTCTCGCCGCCGGTCGCCACCAGTCCATCGCCGTCACCACCTCTGGTATGGATGCACTCCCCTCACTCCCCTCTATCCATTTTTGCAGTCACCCGGGGCCATGGACCATCATAGCCACCGTGCGCGGCTCGCTGTCGCTCGGCCGGAGTTGGGGACGAAGCCTCCTGGCTCCCCCGTGCCGCCGCCGTGCCGGATCAATTTGTGGCCGTCGGATGCCACGCGGATGGCTGCGATTAAGACCTGAGATCGAGGGCCTGGATGGCTTTGACCTGGGTTGACCGGTATCGGTCAATCCGAGCCCTCCAATCTCACTTAACCGCCCCGCATCGCATCCAACCGTTAGATCTGGATCGGACGGTCCAGATCTGGCCGGTCCAGCGCACAGTGCGCAGGTCCATGGTGGACCTGGCTCACCGTGGACCCGCAGCTGATTTCTGGTTTAAATAAAATTCAGAAAAATACTTTAAACTTTAAAAATTCATATCTTGCTCAATTTAACTCCAAAATTCACCATTTTGATTCTGGAAAATTTGTCTTTTCATCCTCTACACTTTTATGCAATAAAAACAATATGTTTATTTGGCACATAATAATCTTATTAAATAATAAAGAAAAGTCCCCTTTAGGAATTAATTAATATTTCAATAAAATAATTCAGATAAACCCTTAAAAATTTATAAAGTAATATCAGAAGATATAATGGCTCTATTTCACTGTTATTAACACAGTAAAAATGGAATGACCATGTTGTCCATGACATTTTGTTAATTAACCTTCCTAAGACCCCTTTAGGGTTTAATTAATATTCCATTTAAATAATACAGAAAAACTCTTAGAAATTTATATAATAATTTTAGATGATATATTGAATCCAGTACACTGTTTATAAGTCAATAAAATTTTAATAAGTCATTTTGCCAATTTTAGATTCTTAAATAAACATTTCCAAAACCCTTTAAAATAAATGATTAATTCATATAATGGAAATACAACACTTTACAAAAATATCATGAAAATGACATAATAAATTCAAAGGACTTAATAACTTGATTCTACTGTTTTAAAAATAACATGTTCACTTTGCCCACTTTAATCTATTAATTAACATTGCAAAAGGCCTTGTAGGGTAATTAAGTAATAGAAGTTAAACACTTTATAAGCATGTCATGACAACTTATATAATAACTTCAGAAAACCTAACAAACTTGAGTTCACTAGTTTTAATACAATAAAAATAGAATATTCATTTTGCCCACTTTGTTCTATTACATCACATTACAAAAACCCTTTTAGGATTTAATTAATTCATGTGGTAAAGATCCATACTTTAGGAAATTATCTTAAAGCTATATAACCAACCTCAGAAGACTTAATAATTTAAAGTCACTATTGTTGATACCACAAAAACATCAAAGCTAATTTATACCTTTTTTGTGTTCACCTCTAAAAAGGGGAAATGCAAACCCCTAGGAAAATATAAAATACCTCAAGTCATAAATTCAGAAATCTCATTAAGAATCAACCTTAAAATATTTAAGTAACAATTCCCTAGAATTTAAGACTCTATCTCCCTTACGTAAATCCAACGACAACTTGTATGCTTGTATGCTTGATTTTGGATTGTTTATTGAATGTTGTGTTTACTTTTCTGTATCAAGAAGACTACAACGTCGTCGAAGATCCCGAGTCTTACCCCGAGGTTCCACCTTCACCATTCACGGATCAAGGCAAGTCATCGACCACCTCTGTGGAAACAGTTGATCATTATTGAGCCCATGATTTAATAAATTATCGCTATAACCCATAGGTTAATATTGCATTAGTCAAAGATCAAGCCGTACACTTATATTTATTAGATCCCCGTCCTTGTGTGCAAACCCAAGCCATGCTTATTGAGCCTTAACTCCTTGTCACTCTACAAATATTATATTAGCTAGTGCCCAATGTACCGGCACAACTGCTATAGGATATAAAGAATGAGTCGTAGTTGGATGGATTCTGGTATATGAAATACCCCGTTATTCTTGTCTCTGGACTCTGTTGGAGTTGGGTATGTTATAAGTATCGTGGGTTCCGGGTGCAAGCTCGGAAACTGGTTGGTCGCACCCGGGGCACTATAAGGACCGGTCTGCGGGATCTGTTGCAAAGCACTTCCGTACCAACCACAAGTCTAATGGGTAAGTCCTAACTGGAAGTGTGGAACACTCCGACTCTCAGTACCATAGTGGAGGGGGCAAGGGGCTAGCCCTCAGGGCGCCTTGTACCGACGATGGCTCAAGAGGGGGTATTGTGGAAACTCGACATGGCGAGACACGGTACGAAACCTATAAGAGGGTGCTGTTGAGTCAGGGAAGACCATATGGAAGGTTTTGGCACGAGTTCCCGTGAAATGGGTCATCTCGTTACACTTTGGTGTAAGTGATGAGTGCGTGCCTTGTGGGTACAGTGGTACACCTCTGATCAGAGTAATTTAATCTTTTCGAAAAGCCGAGCCCACGGTCAAGGGCGGGTTGTGTGACTATTCGCAGTTAGTTTACCATTGGTTGAAAGATTGAGTTATTCATGGCATGTAAGGACTGTTGTGCGAGGAGGTAAAACGTACTCCTCGAGTTAGAAGATGATGATGCATACGCATGTTTACATTTCAGTACTAATAAATTGATCACACTTAATGCTTTACAATTATGCTTTTCCGCAAAACTAGCCACTTTCTCCCTTGTTGTTACCTTGCATTATATATGCATTCGGTGGCTTGCTGAGTACATCTGTACTCACCCCGTTGACTTACACCATCAAAGCCCGTCTACTACGAGGAGGATGAAGGTCTGGAGTAGCGACCCAGTCAAGGCGAGACTGGAAGGAGGCGTTCATCTAGGACCCTTGATTTTATTAGTTTCTCTTCACTTTCATTCACTTTTGTATTAATGCGGTCTACGAACCGTGAATGATTGCTCGTATTTATACGTGGTCGCATGATGAACGTCTTGTTTTATTGATTTTCTATGGAATTTCAATAAAGTCCTGATTTATTAAATCGGGGCACGACAAGATGGTATCAGAGCCGACTTGACTGTAGGAAGCCAAACAGACCTGACCTTAGGACCTATATATATTCACTATATTTTACAAAAAAATTACTTACCCTCTCATCTTCTGAAGTTTTCACAAAAATTTCTCTCTTTTGTAGATGCCGGTCCATACCATGAGCGGGACTCTGCGTGACGAGGCCGGATTCATCCGCGAACTTCGCGTGCTCGTCGACTTCTTGGGGTTTCCCCATGAGCCCGCGTTCCATGGGATCTTTCCCGATGCGAACGAGAGCTACTGTGAGGTCACGGTTGTTATCCGCCCCTCCTCCACGCAACCACCCTTTTACACCCATGGAGTCGGGGGACCTTCCTTCGTAGTGGCCAGCCAGCGAGCCGCTCTTCAGTCCCTCGCCGAGCTTCGACTGGTCTACGACTGCCACCTTCGCGACACCATCTACCGCTTCATGCCCATACGCACACCCGGGAGTCACCGCAGCATCTACATCAACTCCCTCCCTCAGGACAACTCCGCCATCGCCCGCACCATGAGACTCTTGGAGGCTATGGACAACCTTCACACGGAGGCCATCCTCGACGCAGATAGTCAGCACGACACCATCGACTTCTACCGCCACACTTCAGAGAACCTGGTCCGCGAGAATGCTGAGCTCCGTCGACAAGTCCAGCAGAACCCCCAACTGACTCTTGAGGTAGAGGGGTTGAGGCGTCAGAACGAGCTTCTACGCCAAGTCACCACAATCAACACCCAGCTCCGCCAACAGCTCAAGGAACTAAAGAAGGATCTCGAGGAGATCGCCCCTCTTCCGCCTCGCCAGCGGAAATCACTTCGGTTTCCCACAGTGAAGCCCAAGAGGATTTCCCGCAGTGCACCTCCCGCCGGACCCTCCAGTTCCTCGACCCCGACCGTCTCCCACGAGCCCGTGATCGAGTCGTCC
Organism: Zizania palustris; assembly: GCA_019279435.1. Lineage (NCBI taxonomy): Eukaryota > Viridiplantae > Streptophyta > Magnoliopsida > Poales > Poaceae > Zizania > Zizania palustris. The sequence goes on along the minus strand of JAAALK010000086.1, from coordinate 13,348,828 downwards.
CCTGAGCTACCGTAGACGTAGTTTTACGCTTGATTGTTTTCTTTTACTTGTTTGTATGGCCACTCATGTCAGATATAAGACATGAGTGAAGAAATTAAATAAAAGAAAATAAATGTAATCGCAAGAACGATACATTTTGGAATAAAGCTTAAAATCATTTCCCTCTTCCTCCTAGACCTGTTGAATCATAATCCCAATCTAAAGAAGAGAGTCTATCTCTAAGTTTTAACTCTCTATGATTCGTTCGTCACCGTTCTGTGAGATCAACTCCAATCATGAAGTCAAAACAAGTTGTCAAGAAAGCCCTAACTTAGCCAAGCTCAATCTATGAAAATGCAGACTTGAAGCCTATCTTTAACCTTCTACTTCTAGCCTTTCCGAATCTCGGGACGAGATTCTTGTTAAGGAAGTTAGGATTGTAACACCTTGATTTTTGTGAGACGTTAAGAATAAAATAAAGTAAATAATAAATAAATTTCAAGGAAAGGATTCCCTATAAATCAAGAAAGAGGAAAGCTAAAATATGGGCCTAAAAATTTCATTGAAAATTAGCTAGAGTATTTTTCCTAAAAATTCTCCTAAGCATCAAATTGTGTTCCAAAAATTTTTCTGGAATTTTTGGTACCAAGGAATTCAATAAGATATAATCAACATCACTTCATCTTAAACCTCTAACACAAATTAATAGAATATATTCCAACACGAATGTTGAGTGAATAAAATACATGATAAATCATTGATATTAAAAATAATATAGGGCATGAGTGTGAAAGATGATAAGGAACTAAAATAAGTTATGTAAGCATCTGGGTCAAATTATTCATCTTAAGGAAATAAAACCAGTAACAATTTCCCCTTAATGACGACACCTTCTTTTTGAACCCTTCAACTTCAGGATGGCCAATAATCAAGGATCAGAAGCTCCACACGATGAAAACACCTCTGGCAATCTGCCTCAGTGGGGTGCACCTGTACCTCAGCAGATCCCTGTTATCTATCATCCCACACTTACGGAGATGATGGCAAAACAGAACCAACTGATCGCCACACTGCTTACCCAGATGCAACAACTACAAAAGCAGATGCAAGAGCAGCAGGCACAGTTGTTCTGTCTCCAGCAACACCAACAAGAGCTCTCCCTTCAACTAATCTACGGGGACTTCGCCAACATTCAGAGATTGGTGAACGAAGCAATCATGCCGGAATCCAGAGCAATTCCATCTCCAGCCCCAACCCCTGCCAAGCCACGAACCACCCTAGGAGGACCAAGCACAGGCATCCTACCCCAAGCACCACCAGCCGAAAGAACTCCAGCGCAAGCTACCGGATACAAGAGGGACAAGAACGGCAAGCCAATTGTGTGCTTCAACTGTCGCCAAAAAGGGCCACTACGCCTGCAAGTGCCCCTACCTCAAGCGGGTGCCATCCTCCGTTCCAAACCCAGAGGGACATACCCCAGATCACCACAAAGAAAAACCAGATACAACCAAGGACACTCCCAATTTGGTCTCAACCCACCCGGATCCGGAGATCGCTTTGCCTACTTCTGATGTAACTCCTTCTCCTATTCCGGAGTACCAGTAGAACTCAGTCCCTTAGTTTTACCGAGGTTCGCTTCGAATCTCGAGGACGAGATTCTCTGTAAGGGGGATAGGATTGTAACAGCCCAAAATTTAAAAGGGAATAAAATAAAGGAAAAATAATATTAAATGAATTTTTGCATTTTGTTATTAAAAAAAATCCTAAAAGAGCCCTATTAAAGCCAAACAGAGACAAATATTCAAAATTTGGACTTGAAAATTTTATGGGATAAACTAGGGACCAAGAAATATTTTTGAGAATTTTTACAAAATTTTTCCAATAGATCTTCAAGCCTTAAGCAAATATTTGAATTTCTGGAATTAAATTTAATGGAAAATACATTTTAAAACTTATTGGGCCGAAACCTGGAAATCCCCTTCAAAGGCCTTTCAGCCCAGCCCAGTCCGGCCGCGCCCACCGACAGGCGGGACCCACCTGTCGGCGCGCCGTCCCCTCTCTCCTCCGCACCGCACCGCGCTCAGGCCCACGCGCCAGCCTCTCATACGCCCCTCTCTCCCGCTGCCACGTCGGGCCCGCTTGTCGGCCCCTCCTCTCTCACGCCCGCCGGCTGACAGGTGGCCCCTACCTGTCAGGCCCTTCTTCTTCGATGGAAGGGGATCTCCCCCTTCCATGCCGGCGCCCCCCTTGCCTGTTTCACCGCCACCGGCTGCCAAATTGGCGCCCGATCTTCGCTTACCATGCTCGGGGGATCTTTTTCCCTCCATTTCCCGACAAGCTGGCGCCCCAAATCGACGGCATCGCGAGGATGGAAACCTCACCGGCGCCCATTTTGGAAGCCCTCGGGTTTCCCCTTTTTTACCCTTCCAAACTTCACCTCCGACGACGCTATAAGAACCCCGGTGCTCGCCGCAATCTTTCCACACTGAAACCCCTCAAACCCTCCCCATCCCGAGCCGTCGCCTTCTTCATTTTGGCATTTCCCCTGCTCCCACTCCGTCCGCCCCTCGCCAGCGCTCCGGGCCACCGCCGTCCTCGCCGAGGCCACCGTCGCGACCACCGTCACACACCCTACCCCGGCCCCACCTCCGTTGGGCCAGGACGCCGCCGGAGCGCCTCACCGTCGTCGGACCCGAAGGCCTCCTCCGCCTCTTCTCGCCGCCGGTCGCCACCAGTCCATCGCCGTCACCACCTCCGGTATGGATGCACTCCCCTCACTCCCCTCTATCCATTTTTGCAGTCACCCGGGGCCATGGACCATCATAGCCACCGTGTGCGGCTCGCCGTCGCTCGGCCGAGTTGGGGACGAAGCCTCCTGGCTCCCCCGTGCCGCCGCCGTGCCGGATCAATTTGTGGCCGTCGGATGCCACGCGGATGGCTGCGATTAAGACCTGAGATCGAGGGCCCGGATGGCTTTGACCTGGGTTGACCGGTATCGGTCAATCCGAGCCCTCCAATCTCACTTAACCGCCCCGCATCGCATCCAACCGTTAGATCTGGATCGGACGGTCCAGATCTGGCCGGTCCAGCGCACAGTGCGCAGGTCCATGGTGGACCTGGCTCACCGTGGACCCGCAGCTGATTTCTGGTTTAAATAAAATTCAGAAAAATACTTTAAACTTTAAAAATTCATATCTTGCTCAATTTAACTCCAAATTCACCATTTTGATTCTGGAAAATTTGTATTTTCATCCTCTACACTTTTATGCAATAAAAACAATATGTTTATTTGGCACATAATAATCTTATTAAATAATAAAGAAAAGTCCCCTTTAGGAATTAATTAATATTTCAATAAAATAATTCAGATAAACCCTTAAAAATTTATAAAGTAATATCAGAAGATATAATGGCTCTATTTCACTGTTATTAACACAGTAAAAATGGAATGACCATGTTGTCCATGACATTTTGTTAATTAACCTTCCTAAGACCCCTTTAGGGTTTAATTAATATTCCATTTAAATAATACAGAAAAACTCTTAGAAATTTATATAATAATTTTAGATGATATATTGAATCCAGTACACTGTTTATAAGTCAATAAAATTTTAATAAGTCATTTTTCCAATTTTAGATTCTTAAATAAACATTTCCAAAACCCTTTAAAATAAATGATTAATTCATATAATGGAAATACAACACTTTACAAAAATATCATGAAAATGACATAATAAATTCAAAGGACTTAATAACTTGATTCTACTGTTTTAAAAATAACATGTTCACTTTGTCCACTTTAATCTATTAATTAACATTGCAAAAGGCCTTGTAGGGTAATTAAGTAATAGAAGTTAAACACTTTATAAGCATGTCATGACAACTTATATAATAACTTCAGAAAACCTAACAAACTTGAGTTCACTAGTTTTAATACAATAAAAATAGAATATTCATTTTGCCCACTTTGTTCTATTACATCACATTACAAAAACCCTTTTAGGATTTAATTAATTCATGTGGTAAAGATCCATACTTTAGGAAATTATCTTAAAGCTATATAACCAACCTCAGAAGACTTAATAATTTAAAATCACTATTGTTGATACCACAAAAACATCAAAGCTAATTTATACCTTTTTGTGTTCACCTCTAAAAAGGGGAAATACAAACCCCTAGGAAAATATAAATTACCTCAAGTCATAAATTCAGAAATCTCATTAAGAATCAACCTTAAAATATTTAAGTAACAATTCCCTAGAATTTAAGACTTTATCTCCCTTACGTAAATCCAACGACAACTTGTATGCTTGTATGCTTGATTTTGGATTGTTTATTGAATGTTGTGTTTACTTTTCCGTATCAAGAAGACTACAACGTCGTCGAAGATCCCGAGTCTTACCCCGAGGTTCCACCTTCACCATTCACGGATCAAGGCAAGTCATCGACCACCTCTGTGGAAACAGTTGATCATTATTGAGCCCATGATTTAATAAATTATCGCTATAACCCATAGGTTAATATTGCATTAGTCAAAGATCAAGCCGTACACTTATATTTATTAGATCCCCGTCCTTGTGTGCAAACCCAAGCCATGCTTATTGAGCCTTAACTCCTTGTCACTCTACAAATATTATATTAGCTAGTGCCCAATGTACCGGCACAACTACTATAGGATATAAAGAATGAGTCATAGTTGGATGGATTCTGGTATATGAAATACCCCGTTATTCTTGTCTCTGGACTCTGTTGGAGTTGGGTATGTTATAAGTATGGTGGGTTCCGGGTGCAAGCTCGGAAACTGGTTGGTCGCACCCGGGGCACTATAAGGACCGGTCTGCGGGATCTGTTGCAAAGCACTTCCGTAACAACCACAAGTCTAATGGGTAAGTCCTAACTGGAAGTGTGGAACACTCCGACTCTCAGTACCATAGTGGAGGGGGCAAGGGGCTAGCCCTCAGGGCGCCTTGTACCGACGATGGCTCAAGAGGGGGTATTGTGGAAACTCGACATGGCGAGACACGGTACGAAACCTATAAGAGGGTGCTGTTGAGTCAGGGAAGACCATATGGAAGGTTTTGGCACGAGTTCCCGTGAAATGGGTCATCTCGTTACACTTTGGTGTAAGTGATGAGTGCGTGCCTTGTGGTTACAGTGGTACACCTCTGATCAGAGTAATTTAATCTTTTCGAAAAGCCGAGCCCACGGTCAAGGGCGGGTTGTGTGACTACTCGCAGTTAGTTTACCATTGGTTGAAAGATTGAGTTATTCATGGCATGTAAGGACTGTTGTGCGAGGAGGTAAAACGTACTCCTCGAGTTAGAAGATGATGATGCATACGCATGTTTACATTTCAGTACTAATAAATTGATCACACTTAATGCTTTACAATTATGCTTTTCCGCAAAACTAGCCACTTTCTCCCTTGTTGTTACCTTGCATTATATATGCATTCGGTGGCTTACTGAGTACATCTGTACTCACCCCGTTGACTTACACCATCAGAGCCCGTCTACTACGAGGAGGATGAAGGTCTGGAGTAGCGACCCAATCAAGGCGAGACTGGAAGGAGGCGTTCATCTAGGACCCTTGATTTTATTAGTTTCTCTTCACTTTCATTCACTTTTGTATTAATGCGGTCTACGAACCGTGAATGATTGCTCGTATTTGTACGTGGTCGCATGATGAACGTCTTGTTTTATTGATTTTCTATGGAATTTCAATAAAGTCCTGATTTATTAAATCGGGGCACGACAAACTGCTTCGCAGCCTTGGTCCTTCCAAGGCTCCTGAAGTCGCCGCCAAGCTCCGCGGACGCCAGCCGGAGGCGTCACCAAGTCCTGGCCTCCGAAGGCCACCGGAGTCGCAGAGGTTGCTGCTTCGAGGTGGTTGCACCCCACGTTGTGAAGCATTTGCAACACTCCTTGACCCGCCACTCGGTCGGCCATTAAGGCGAAGCCCTTCAGAGACTGCTCCACCGTCGAAGCCACCACCTTCAAGAATGCGGCGCGGTCCCCAATCGGATCCTGGCTGCCGAAGTCCGGAGCCCGGCACTCGGTCCCTATCTGTTGAAGGACTTCAGTCAGGCTCTGAGTGGCTTTGCCGATGTTGTCAACGACAAAATTCTCAAGTGACTAAGCCCGTTGGCAGAGTTCGGAGTTCTCCTTCGCCTGCCGGGTTTCGGCGTCCTTCGCAGCTTTAAGTTCCGCGTGGAGCCTATCGGTCTCCGAGGCCAAGGCTTCCTTAGCCTTATCAGCCTCGGCCCTCGTCGCCTCGGCCTCAACCCTTGCCATCTCAGCCTCGCCCCTCGCTGCATCGGCTGAAGCTTCGGCCTGCCTTCGCTTCTCGGCTTCCACCGAGACTTCGAGTCGAAGGGCCTCCTTCTCCTCCGCCAAGCACGTCATCCGCCTGTCCGCGAAAGTCGAAGCTGCTGTGTTCAGCGCGAAGGCCTAGAAGAATTCAAGAAATCATAAGTGTTGATCAAAGACGAAGGTAGTACTCGAAGGCTGCGTCAGGCTTCGCTCACCTGGATAAGGGCTTCGCTCGCGTTGATGAAGAGTTCCATGGGGTTCGAGTGGCTGAGTTGAGAGACCAAGCCCTGCCTCCACAGCTGCGCAGCCCTCACGGAAGCTGTTGATGCCGCCTCTGTCACGGCCCCCTTCGGCCGAAGAGCCTGGACAATCTCCTCCACCACAACCGCCTACGCAGGCTTCAGCATAGCTGGGCTTCGGTCCACCACCTCGACTTCCTCGTCGCTTTGGGGGTCCCCTTTGCCGTGACCGCTGCCTCTGTCTTCTTCAGACGAGGAGCTATCGGACTCCGAGCTGCTGTCGCTGCTGCTACTGCCGAAGGCCTCCGATGGCTTCACCGCGGTGGGCCTCGCACCGGCATCATCCTCTGCAAAAAGTTCAAGTCAAAATCCGCATATTGAAGAGAAGTATGTTTGAAGTATTCACCTTCGTCGGAGATATCTTCGAAGGTAGAGGGTCAATGTGGGCCCCCAATCCTTTTGCTGTGAAGCTGACGCGTCAACCTCCGCGCTCGAAGCCGTCGCCGTCGAAGCCTTCGCTACCACCTTGGTAGCCTTTGCTGGAGCGCTTGCTGGCTCCGCTTCTGTTTGAAGGTTCACGGCCGTTGCCTCCTCCGGGGTAGAGGCTTTGGTCGCGCGGACCTCCGGCCAAGCCCTCGAAGTTTCGGGCTCGTCGTCATCCCTCTCTTCCTCTTGGCGCCGGTTGTTGAAGCTGCGAGGTGGGAGAAGTCCGACAGAGCTAGGACCTCTTCGTAGCCGAGCAGGGTGCACACCCTGTTCTAGTGCTCCCAAGACCCCATCGAAGAAAGCCGTTGGGCTTGCTCCTCCAGTGTCGGAGCCCCAACAACGCGCTCCGCCGCCGCGATGGTCTCCTCCGGAGTCCTCACTTCAAGATGGCCTTCGTAAAGATCTAAGTCAGAATAAAGTTCCCAGCGAAAGTATGAAAGTGGAAAGGCTTCGAAGTCTTACCGAGGCGTTCAAAGCCACTTCGTTCAGGCCCCCTCAGCCCGAAGGTTGGAAGAGCGCCTCCGGCCAAGAGCGCGCAAGGGGGATGAGCCGGAGGGTGATGAACTCCTCCGCGAGGTCCCTCATGCTCATCTTCGCTGCCACCCTCCGAAGGAGCGAGATCCTCAAGCGAAGGGTGTCGGGGCTCGTCTTCACCACCCCTTCGCGTCTGTAAGAAATAAGTGCATTGGTACTCCGAAGGGGAGAGTTCGCGCCGATAGAGGCGTAGAACCACTCTTGATCCACTTCGAGTACCATTTGATGTTGGCAGCACTCGCCGGGAAGGCATCTTGATACTCCCTCTGAAGCTGGAAGTTGGCGCTTCCGAAGGCTAGGGCCCTCTTGACGTGGTCTGTACCCTCCCTCGGCTTCGGCTGGCAGTTGGCATCGTGGAGGGCGATGAAGACGTCTGCGTGGCCCTCGCAACCTTCGGCCCTCATGGCCCATTCAAAGACAGCAAGCCTCGCCATGGCGTTGGGCGAAAGTTGAGGAAGTTCGAGGTTGTAAGCCCTCAGGACTTCGCTCAACATCCCCACTGCTGGCAGCTCGAGGCCGACTTCGAAGAAGGCTTCGAAAAACACCACTTCATCAGCCCGAGATCTTGGTATAGCTTCTGACTTCTCGGGAACTCTTAGTTGGATCTTCGTTGCAATCCTCCCTTCGCAGGCCCTCCGGACAGACTCCTCTGTGGAGATCGAGACCCTCATCTCCAGTGTTTGCTCGAACATGTCGAATGGCGTCCGAAGGTCCCTCGGCCCCAACCACCTCGGTGCAGGCTTCATTGCCGCAGCTGCCGCTGCCTGCAGTTGAGCGGATCTCGAGCTCGGGCCCAAGGCCAAAGCCTTCGAAGCAGCCTTCTTCGGCATTTTTGTTGAGCTTCGGTGCGAGGGGCTAAAGCTAGCAAGGGGTGCTTCGCGCGAATCTAAGGAAGAGAAGAGAGCGAAGGATGCAAGGAACTGAGAAGAAATCAAATGAGAGCGTGTTGAAGCCGTGTGCGGTAAACCCCTATTTATAGGCGGTAAAAATTCCGATGGTTCGTGGGCCGAACCCACTGCCAAGTGGGCCTCCAGCGAAGGTGAAGCGGCCCGGCGCGCAGTAACGGTCATTTTTATAACCGTTGCGGAGTCAGTTGATCTCCCCGAGGTCATTCTGACAGCTGACGCAGGCAGTTATCACCCGCACATTTCGAAGTTGCCTTCGGTCCAAGCTCCGAAGGCCTATTTTCCCTGAAGTTGTAATTTTCGGTCATTTGTCCCAAGGGCGCACGCACCCCTTCGTCCCGAAGGCCTGCACGCGAGGGGCTACTATTGGGGGAATAGTTTTCCCTTGAACAGGGGCCAAATGACGTCAGCCTCCGATGGCCTTCGGCCTAGAGCCCAACACCGTCGAAGCCTGTTCCTCTCTGAAGAAGCCGTTTCCAAGTCCCAGGGTACACTTCGGAGCCCGCTGGAGCGAAGCCCCCGATCCCCTTCAAAGCCCTCCAGGGCGAAGCCCTCAAGATCCCTTAAAGATTGTCAAAAGCTAAGTCTCAGGCTAACTTCGAAGTTAGCCTCCGGGCCTTGTTCGGAGTTAGCCTTCGAGCCTTGTTCGGAGTTAACCTTCGGGCTACCTTCGGAACTCCTCAGAGCCAGTCTCTGGACCCTTTCCAGCCAATTCAAAGCCAAGTCTCCGAGACTCCAGTTCGGAGCTCGGTTCGGAGTATACTTCGAAGCCCACTTCGGAGTGTACTTCGAAGCATCCCTCGTAGCCTCCGCCTGAAGAGCTCCGGCCCCTACTCCGAACCCAAGAAATATCTGCGCCTCGCTACAGTGTAGAAGCCATATCGGGGGCCACTCCGCCCCTAGTATGGCGTTTAGCTGGTCAAGATGTGACGTTGTCTGACACGTCTATAAAGCTGTAAAGAACTTTTGTACAGTAGCTAGCTCCTTTTCCCCTTTCCGCCCCTATGAGCCTAGGACTTATAGAGGGCATTTTGGTCTTTTTCCTTTGGCCTGCGTGCCTATAAAAGCAGGGCCAAGCCCTTATAACAGGACACCTTCTCTAGGGCCATTAAACCCTGGAATTCACTATACCACACCGAGGCATACCATGCCAAATCCACCACAAACTGGACGTAGGTCTATTATCCCTAAGGGGAGGTCCGAACCAGTATAAATCATTTCTCCCTCTGAGAGAACCCTTCGAGGTTCATTTTACACACCATATACACACATACTAAACCTGTGATGTAGCTAACACAATTGCTACAACAATATAGTTCACAGTAGAGCAAGCCATAGCCCTAAAGATGATCGTCCCTCTAGTACTTGTTGATAGCAAAAAATAGCATTAATAGTTAAGATTGTCAAAATATCAATTTTGGTAATTTGGGCTAAAAATGCACATGTCCCAGGTTAGGCCGAAGCTCTACAGGGCCGAAATGACCACTGGGCTATGGGCTTCGGAAGCTTCCAGCCAGCCCACAGCCTTTGGCCCGAAGGCCTTCGGAGGCCCACTTCGCCAAAGCTTCGGCCCGAGGAGCAGACTTTGTGCGGGCCTGGCCGAAGGCCCACTTCAGGCAGAATTAGAGATTGAGTCCGATTTTTGACTAAGTCTTTCACACGTGATCAAACCGAATTCCACTAGATTAGGCTTAGAGATTAGAAGTCTAGCCCCTATAAATATAGGGGTGAGGCCGGTTCAGAAGTCCCCCAACACAAATCAACCACAAAGCCCTAGCTTTGAATCGTATTTTACTTTATCTTTACTTTTCTGTACTCTTCGTGGGTTTGCCTGGAAGCCCTCCGACAGCCACTTCGGAACAGTGGTAATCCTTGTTACTTCGCTTGTGAAGTATCTGTTAATCTACGTAATAGATTGCTAACGCCTTGTTACTTCGCTTGTGAAGTATCCGTTAATCTACGTAATAGATTGCTATCGCCTTGCTACCTTCGGCACTAGTGCAACACTTAGCAGAATTCGGTCCCTAGGCCGAATTGGTACTTCGAATCTACTTTGTTGCAGGTTACCTACGTTCGGAGCTACTCCACCAGAGGTGTCCGGAGCTAAGAGATTGGTTTTGGAGGTTGCTAGAACACCCTTCGGCGAGATCTCTACTTCGACCGCACGCCAACACGCTTCGCCAACAGACTTCGCCACGCTCGTACTCCGCTCCAAACGAAGTCGCGCTCACGCGTTGCGCCTAAGTCGTTATTTTGTATCTTACTGTATCGGAGACTTCGCACTGAACCCCGCTGTTCGGAGGTGATTGTCGCGTCTAGATCCGTTTGGAGTTCATCTTCGGCCAGATCAGTCCGAACGCCGAAGGTACCCTTCGACGGGACACTTCGCACCAGACGCCGAATGTACACTTCGGCGACACCATTCGCACTATACTTCGAATCAGTTAGGCTCCGCTCGGTTTGCTCATTTGTTCTGTTTAATATATTTCTTTTGGCTAATTGGATTATTTTGTGTGATCTGATTACCTGGTGACTCCACCCCCTTACCACCACGGGCGGGCCCACTTGTATTCAAGGGTATGCAATTGAATACCCATTATTTTTGCAACAAAAAATTATATATAGTGTATATTATGTATATACATGAAAAAAATAAAATTATTACAATACAAGACTAGACTGGTGACACAATTGGCTAGTGCAAGCTATCTTAGTTGCTAAGATCATGAGGTCTAGAGTTCAAGTCTCCATCACCCCATATTTTTTGTTTGCAATGAAACACAAAGAAACATATAATTATATTATCTTACTCTTACCACTAATTTAATAATTTTATTTTAAAAATAAAGTCATGGTATAATTATATTCTCTTACTCTTACCACTAATTTAATAATTTTATTTTAAAAACAAAGTCATGGTAGAGCGGAGAAAGTATTGTCTAATATACTTGATTTAGATCTTACCTCTAATTTAATAATTTTATTTTAAAAGTAAGGTCATCGTAGTGTAGTGTGGAGGGAGTATTGTATAAATTATAAATTATTTAATTTCTCCATAACTTAGTATCACGGGAGACCAATTTTTAAACTTTTCTATTTAATATATTTGTGTATCATTTATTATAGTATCACGTAAGTTGAAAACTATATATAATAATACAATTAATATTTTTATTTTAAAAGCAAGGTCGTTGTACAGTGGAGAAAGTATTGTCTAATATATTTGATTTCTCCTTAACTTTTGGTATCACAAGCGACCAATTTTTTAAACCTTTTTATTTAATATAATGTTACATCATTTATATAATTTATTATAGTATAATGTAAGTTAAAACTATATATAATGATATAATTAATGTTATAGTCTATCAGTCTTATAGACCTCACTTGGATCCTCAAGTACCTCCACGACTCGCCGAAGGCTACCGGCCACTGGGGCTCCCTGCTCTAGCCCCCCGCACCTCCCCTGTCGGTCATTGGGCTCCCTGTGCCAGGCCCCCGTTCCTCCCCTCGTCGGTCGCTGGGTCCCTAGTGCCGCTCCCCTGCCCAGTGTCCCAAGCCTAGATCCAGGATTTTAGATTCTTTTCTCTAGAAATAAAAGAAATATGTTGAAATATATGGTGGAATCTGTTTTATTCTCGTTGAAATTTGGTTGTTGAAATCTTACTGATTGGATTGATGAATGTTGATAGTTGTTTTTTCACATAAGTAAACATGTCTACACACCAAATTAAACTACATGTAGTCATGTTGTTGTTTTTATCTTTCGCACAAAAAAATTTGCTGTTGTTTTTATCTTTCGCACAAAAAAAAATTTGCTATCTGAAATTTTGAATACCCAGAGTCCAAATCTTGCGCCCGCCTCTGCTTACCACGGTTAAGGGTAGTCGGAACGCAACGTCAATGTTGTGTTACGCTTAGGCTCGTCTCTAAGTATCCGCACACTTTTGGATCGTCGAACTGACCCAAGTGCAGAGGCACATTTTCATGTCAACAGTACTATACTATGTTGCCCCGTGCCACAATTAGGATTAATAAAATCATGATATTTACGTCAACCACTGGTTAGTGGTAACTCGTTTAATTATTACTAAACAAAAACAATGCATGATAGTGTAACCATATCACTTACCGCTATCTTACGTAACTATGGACTAACACTTTTAAGGATGATAAACCTTTAGATAATAGAAGTTTTATTAAACTTAATAAGTTAGTGATATAATGATGCTTAATATACTCATGACTTATTCATAATTAAAATGCACACAAACAAACTTACTGACAACAACTACAAAAGAAATTATAGAAAGTATTAAATGTTAATCCAAGAATAAGATTGTCTTCGTCTATACTCTAAGATAAAACATTCTCGAATCATTTTCTTAAAATATTTACATGCCAAGGTAACTAAATTCCATTATACTTATGAACCTAAAACATAATTTCCTTTTAGGAATAAATAACTTTTTTGTCTGTCATATCATTCCTACTTAACCAAAATGACCAACGAGTAAATGTCGCCCTTAACACGACATGCAATGTTAAATCATTATGGATTTGCAAGCTAATCCTAAAACACACATGGTGTTACCCATTCCTAGCTTAAGAGCATCTTCATTGTAATTGTTATTTTTGACTTGCTATTCATAGTGATAACAAGTCTTCTTATTTTAATTGGCTTGCTATTTTGCTACTCACTCCAATGTACTTGCTATTTGAATGCAGTTGATGGATATCAAGTTTTGCTGCTTTTTCTACATATGTAGCAAGTTTGATAAGAGAAATAGTAAGCTTTCTAAAATAATAAGTCATATAGCAAGTATAATGGAGAAACTTTTTGGACAATTTTTGCTATTTTTAAGAATAATAAGTTGGATATCAATTACAATGGAGATACTCTAAGGTCCTGTAGCAAAATTCAACTTCAGAACATATTTATTTTTTAAAATGTTACACAAACTTTTCGTCATTTATAGTTCTTTTCCTATACCCGGCGTGTCTACACCCGGTTTGGTAATTGGTACGCTAGCACTACTCTGTCACCGCCATGGCGTCATCGGCAGCAAAGTAGCCGTCCGTCCGGTCCTCGCACTGATCACCACAAGATCATATCATATCCACCGGGAGATCTAGCGAAAGATATGATCGTGCGCGCCAAAAAAGGCAGGTCGTGCGAAATTAAGGCCAAGGAGGTCAAGCGTGTGTTTGGTGGATTTCGAAAAAATTGCTGTGAGTTAGTAGAAAAGTTTTGTGAGTTACGAAAAACCGTAAATTGTTTGATTCGAGTAGCCGTGGATTTCAGTTTTGATAGTAAATATATATAATCCCCTAATATTTGATTGCACTATTAATATACACTTTAACGATGTGTATTTAGATCATTTGTAATAAGTAAAGTAAAACAAAATTATTTATAACTGAAATATATTTATGTTTTTTCAATAATCATATATTAACATTTATTATCAGAAAACTATTTAGTTTTAAGTATTTTATATCAACGGAACGGAAGAAGTATTTCATTAATGACAAATGTGGGTAATTTCCATAAGGCTGGCTACGAGAATCTGTGGAATTAGAGTATCCCCAACTTTTTGTTTGCACAGCGAAAATCTATAGATTCTAAAAAAGTTAGGTGCCCCATAAAAATGTTTGGTTCAAATTTCAGCTTCTGTGCTAGGAAGCTAGTTCAAAAATCCGAACCAAATAGACCCTAAGTAAAAAAGAAGAACCTGAATCACGGTTAGGCTGAGTTGGGATACCATTAAGGTCTAAATATCCGTTTGGTTAGATGAATATTTTAGATGGGATAAAGTCATTCTATCTAGTCAGTCGCTTGGTTTTAGGGTGAAGGTGAATAGGATAATCACCGACTGCATTAAAATGTGGTATGTGGATAGCATATTCGACTTATTCAATGAAAGCCGTGTGTACGATTTGGAAAATATTTTTTTCTAATTCACTTCTTTCAAAAACATAGTATTTTTAGGGAGTTCTGGGGATTTGCTATAAAAAACGGTTCTGCTTAATTATTTATCACTATGTGAATAATATGTAGGACTATTTAAGTCCACAAATGAGTACGCTAAAGTGGCAAACAATCGAGAGCACTTTTCAAGGCAGCAAACATCACATATTTTTATAGCTTGAAATTTGGTTATGTATACAATTAACTTTTTTATCTAAGGCATAACCATATTTTCGTTGAATTTTATTGCTTATTACTTCATGCGACTATTCCTATTTTCACCTACTACCACGTGGAAAATATTATGGTCTTTTTGTTATATGTGTTCAAAACTAGATTTTATGACAGAACGAGTGTTTTTAAGATTAACTTATTTATATATAAAATTAATAAATTAAATCAAATAGATTTGTTATTATTTATTTATTTTGTTTTATCAAAATTGAACAGTTATTTGAACGAGATTAGTACAATTTAATGAATAAATAAAAAATAAAAAACTTATATTTTGAGAAAAAAGCCTAAACCTTAACCTAACTTGATGTTCATCCGCGCAGCGCGCGCGCGCGGAGGAATAACTGATATACCGACACGGCGATCTTCACAAACGGCCCGGCCGGTCAAAACCCCGTACGCGCCGCGCCGTGCAGTACTGCAGCGTAGGCCGGCCCCGGCCGGCGCCGGCGCGCGCCGTTGACGGTGACTCGTGAGACGGGAGAAGACGCACCGACGCCGGCCATCGCCGGAGACGGCAACAGCTGCAGCGCTATGCCCACGACATATTCTAGATTTCTGCCCCGTGTTTCTTCCCCGGTTCCAAAAGGGGATTTAATTATTTGTCAATCTGAGTCACACTGATATTTGGAGTCACCTGAGTTACTGACATATGATCTATTAATTGACACGTAAAGAAAATGATAAATAGTTAAATTATCCGTTCCAAAAGCATACGTGTTTCCCCCGGGGCCCTCCTCACCCGCACGCATGCATCAATATTATTGTAATATTCTTGCATGCTATTATAATTTTTAAAATTTGCCTAATATTATTGTCAGTGACTGAGTGACGTGATCCTCATCTAGGGGTATGCCATATTAACAAGTGTATTAACTATCATAAAACACAATTCAGTTCATAACCTGTTGGAGTGGTCCCTTGTGCCCCAACGAGGCGATCGATCCCCACGCGAGTGGTACAGAAGTACTCTCTCACTACAAGAAACTGATAAACTTCCGTCGGCCTAATTAACTTCCGTCGGCTTTTGGGCAAGCCGACGGAAGTTAATTAACTTCTGTCGGCCTCCACGAGCCGACGGAAGTTAAATTAACTTCCGTCGGCTTCTGACAGTGGCCGACGGAAGTTAGCGGGGAATTTTCCGCGGCCGCTCGGATCCCCCTAACTTCCGTCGGCCAGCATTGAAGCCGACGGAAGTTAGCTAACTTCCGTCGGCTTCAATGCTGGCCGACGGAAGTTAGGGGGATTTATTCCCCAACCGCGCGCGTACAGGGAGCCCTAGCTCCCTGTACGCGCGCACTGTAGCAATCCCCGCCGCCGCCTCCTCCCGCGCCCAGCCTGCGTCGCCGCCGCCGGCCGCCCGCCGCCGCCGGCCGCCCACCGCCGCCGCCCGCCTGCCCGCCCGCCGCCGCCCGCCCGCCCGCCGCACACCGCCCGCCCGTCGCCGCCCGCCCGCACGCCGCACACCGCCCGCCGGCTGCCGCCGCCGCCGCCCGCCAGCCCGCCCGCCGCCCAAGCGCCGCCGCCCGCCACCGCAGACCGCCGCCCGCCGCCGTAGGCCGCCGCCCGCCCCTACCGCCCGGCCGCCCCCGCCACCGCCGGCCCCCGCCTTCGTCGTCGGCCCACGTCCGCCGTAGGCCGCCGCCTGCCCCTACCGCCCGGCCGCCCCCGCCACCGCCGGCCCCCGCCTTCGTCGTCGGCCCACGTCCGCCGGTCCGCCGCTGTGATCCCGGACCGCCCACGTGCCGCCGCCCGGCCCCCGCCACCGCCCGCCCCCGCCGCCGTCGGAAGCCGCCCACCGCCGCGGGCCGCCCTCGCCGGTGCACGTCACAAGAATTTTTCAAGTAAGATTTCCCCTCAAATTTTATGAAGTCAGTTGTGATACTGAATCTGGTTTGATATCAATTAGTTTTGTTGTTCATGTTATGAATTGTTGCTCATGGAAGTGGTTCAAATTAGAACAGGTTTAGCACTGTTTTATCAGAAATCATGTTCTACAATCAGATTTGATTGTTTGATGAAATCTTGTTGTAGTCTAGATGTATGCAATATGAGTTGCCAGGTTTAAATGAAATCAGTTCCTCTGGAATCATATTTGTTGTTCGGCTGAATACTTGTGTAGATGGAAGTTGAATCAGTCTTGAGTGTTTATCATCATTATTCTTGTTACAAGAGTATTCAGACTTTTAGTGTATTCAAGTTCAAACTTATGCTAAATCAATGTGTTGTCTACAGATTATTGAACTTTTGCTTTTGAACTGAATGTTGTATTCTGAAATAGAATTCTGAATTGAGGCTTGCTATTGTAGCTGTTTCAAAGTATGTACTGAATGCATTTGTATTCAGAGTTCATTTTGGCAGCAAGGTTTCAAAATGTTGTCTACTGATTCATTGTGTTAATTTGTGGTTTGTTGATGATTTCATTACGGTGATTAGTATATTATATATATACATACTTTATTATATATATTTCTTTTCGTAAGCAATTTTTTATTTTACAACAACGTAGATAGTGTAACGAAACCTATGCGTCACCCGTTTCGGACCAACATGTCTCACACGTGTCATGCGTGTGAGATGTGTAGGTCCGGAATTGTCCCTTTTTGGACAGCCTCAGAGTGGGCGACAGAGCGTGGTTTTATGATGAGTCATGAGTCCGAATGAGATTTCAGTAACATAACCTTGTTGTTCTCCATTGCACCACTATCAGGCGTGCAATTGGAGAACAGCGGGGTTATGCTGCTGAAATTTCGTTCGGACTCATGGCTCGTCATAAATACCACGTTTTGTCGGTCACTCTTGGGTGGGTTTAGGACCTATCTTTTCCTATAGACCATTGTTGTCACGGCATCGCCTGCGCCGACTAGGCATCCAGGCGGTCACCGCTGGACGGCATGGTGAATTGCGTCGCCGGTGGGCTCTGCTTCCCCTTGCGTCGCCGGCCGCCCGGCCGCCTCTACTTCCCCTCCGTTGTCCGGAGGCGGAGGCGGGGGGTGGCCAGGGTGTGTGTATGTTGCGAGCCTCTTGACTGAATGAATGTTTTGCATATAGAATGGCTGAGGACGACCGACGGTGGATGTATAGTGGTTGGATGAAAAGTGGAGCTCACACGAGGGAGTGGGTAATCAACGCTGAGAAATTTGTTGATCGTGCATTCGCTTTGACAACAAACACTCCCGCGAGGTGCCCATGCATGAAGTGCAGAAATTCTCGTTGGCAAGACAAGAGGACGTTGTCGTTGCATATTTGCAAATATGGTTTCGTGCCAGGTTATGAAGTTTGGTCTTTTCACGGCGAGACAGGCCTTGAAAAAACGGTATTAGTAGTGGAAGAAGAAGATGATAGCGTTGCTGACGATAGGATGGATGAGATGGTTGATGCTATACGACCGGAGTTTGAATCAAACCCCGAGGATCCTCCAACACCGGAGGTTCAAAAGTTTTTCGACATCCTTCGAGCTTCAGAAGAGCCATTGCATGAGCACACCACCGTAAGCGTTCTCGCTTTCGTGACTCGTATTATGGCTATTAAGTCAAAGTTTGCATTTTCAAACAATTGTTATAAGGAGCTCTTGAATCTGATCAGCGATATCCTTCCTAAGAACCATAAGGTGCCGAAAGACATGTATCAGTCAAAGAAAATGCTTTCTGCTCTCGGTATGGAGTATGAGAAGATTGATGTGTGCCGAGATAATTGTATGTTGTTCTGGAAAGAACATAGTAATGAGGTGAAATGCTTAAAATGTGGTAAACCGAGATTCGTAGAGGTCGTAAATGAAGACGGAGAGAAGGTGACGACAGAGGTTGCTCATAAGCAACTTCGTTACATGCCTCTTACACCTCGGGTGAAACGATTGTTTCTATCAAAGAAAACCGCTAGACATATGCGATGGCATAAAGAAGGTGTACGTGAGAATAATGAAGTAATGGTGCACCCATCTGATGGTGCGGCATGGAAGGCTCTAGATGATTTTGATGCAGACTTTGCTAGTGATGCAAGGAATGTTCGCATCGGGTTGGCAACTGATGGATTCACCCCTTTCAATGTAACGGCATCGTCGTACTCTTGTTGGCCCGTGTTTGCTATTCCATACAACCTTCCACCTTCATTTTGTATGAAATATGAATTTATGTTCCTGTGTCTCATTATACCCGGTCCAGATCATCCTGGAACACGACTAAACGTGATGTTGAAGCCCTTAATTGAAGAGTTGAAACAATTGTGGAAAGGAGTTGAAGCATATGACTATGACCAGAAACAAAAATTCAATCTTCGAGTTGCGTATCTGTGGTCGGTTCACGATTTTCCGGCATACGGTATTTTTTCTGGTTGGAGCAGGTGTATTATATGCCCTACCCATGTGAAAAACTAAGTGCTTGGTGGGTAGTCTACAAAGTGAATCCTCGGGAACGTCTACACACCCCTAGTGATGACGCTTATCAATTGGAGGTTGAAGAGGTCGATGAGGTTTATCAAGATGATGAATTGCCGACTTCGTTTAATGTAGAGTCAGAATCGTCGACAGATTCTTTTCTCGGCGATTCTAATGATGTGGCAGTTCCCGAGAAAAGGAAACACCAACATAAGAAGAAAAAAGTCACATGGCGTGCTTTGGGGAGAAAAGGACAAATTGATCCTGATTTTGATGATAATTGACAAGTAATTGTTTTGATACATGGATATGCAATATACTTCATATTACATGTTTTTTCATATGTACAAACCTTCTTTACTAATAAATGCTTGTTTGTGCTTATTTTGAACAGGATGTCGAAAAAGATGAAGAGTGTCACGAGGAAGCTCTTCCGCTTGGGGAGTTCATCGGCGAGTACTCCGGCGAGTACACCGACGAGTCAGGAGGACACCCTATTCCAGGGTAGTTCCTCTTCTTCAAACAGACGTCGTCAAGAGCAGCTGCTGAGATGCATAGATCCGACATTAATTGGTCGGCCTATTGCATTTCAACTAGATGAGGAGGTAACTTTCAGATTGTTTTTTATGCCAGTTATAAACTATTACTAATTGTTTCAATACTGTTTTGTAGGAGGAACAACACTTGGAGAGTGCGGGTCATGAGGATGATCGGCCGGTGGGTGGCGGGCAAGAGGGGGATGTCCCAGAGTGTGCGGCACAGAGGGATGACCCAGAGGGTGTGGGGCAGGGGGATGACCCAGAGGCCGGTGCGGGGCAGGGGGATCTCCCGGAGGGTGCGGGTCAGGAGGAAGGTGCTGAGGCTGCCGGCGGGTCCTCGGTAACTTTCAGGACGAGTCACTTGGTCGCTCCACCAGTAGTCTCTTCCGGTGGAGCCAAGATCGAGATTACGCCTGTTGGTGACGGGTAAGTGTAATACTCTTCTGTTGTTTTGCTTTTGTTTTCAAAAAATTTCTTTCACTAAACTAATTAACTTTATTTATTATGTATTTCTAGATCTTGGATTGACTCTCGGTTCGACGGCACTTCGAGGGTCAGACAGGTTAACCAGATATTGGGTAACCTGTGCCGTCTGCACTACCCAGGGATGCTGACAATGCCGACCGGTGAGCGGGTTCTATGCCAAACATGGGACCAGTACCGGTTCGCTCCTGACGGGCGACACGGAACTGCTCAGGGGGCGGTGTCTCATGACTTCTGGGTATGCAAGTGTTTTTTCAATTTTCTTTTAGAATTTTCGAGTTACAACACTATACTAATCATTATTTTTGCAGTTACGCTTTTGCTTGCCAGAAGTCGGCAATCACCATAACCATGCGCTTGTAGTCTTCAACAACAATGCGCATAAGGTGGTGAAGGACGCCATTTCGTATGCCCGCATTCAAGCGAACAATGCTTACTACAAGGAGAAGCTAGGGCAACGAATGAGCAAGGCGACGGGCTCATCGTCAGTCTATTTGACTGAAGAAGAATACCGTTCGGTAAACAATTCTAACTTTTTACCTCTTCGATTGTTGAGATTTGTTGTCATATAATACAAATAGCATCTCTGTTCAGGTGAGGATTCCGTGGTTGGCAAACCGCGAGGACGCCTATTTTGAATTCTGCAAGATTTGGTCTTCAGATGCATTTAAGAAGACTTCCGAGCAGAAAAGACAATGCCGCGGGACGGATCCGAAGCACAGATATGGTGCCGACGGACATATTCGCCACGCTAAACGCTTGGTAAGACCGATCTGTCACTCTCTAGCTATAGATACATTGTAATGCGACTAACTCATTTCTAATGCACAGGAAGCTAAATCTGGCAACGTGCCAAGTGACATAGAGGTGTATACCTCTGGTCACAAAGGAAGCGATCCGGCACAGCCAGATGTCTTGTGTAGCCAGACAGCCACGGACCATTTGGTGAGATGTTATTAAGAGTTGACGTAATTTCATTTTTCTGCGTCTAGCTAATCGGACATGTTTTTTGCAGGCGCAGTATGGTGAACACATGGTTCGACTCCATGGAGAGAACTATGATTGGCGGAGAGAACCTGTGGACCAAATGGCCGTGTACTCCAGCGGAGGTGGCAAAAGCCATGGACGGTGAGACAATGTTTTTATTAATGTTTTGTGTATGGTATTGTGATGGTAACTAACCCCTGTTAATGTTGCAGGTACTCCATGTTCAATGGAGTTATTGACTCGAGAGCGGTGAGAGCTCAGAAGTCAGCTCAGTCGTCGCAGAGCTCCGTCGGAGTTGGCTCCAGCCGTCGTCGCTCAGAAGAAACCCCGGAGATGGTTCGGATGAGGGAGGACATGAGGCGGCGCGACGAGCACTACAAGAAACAACAAGAGTACTATACCGCCTGCTTAGCACAACAGCAGGCGATGATCCAAGTAAGCTTACTTTAGAGTGTTGCAGTTCAAAAGTATTCAGAAATAGGTTTAGAACTAACTGATTACATTACAACATGTGTAGCAACTAGCCCAGCAAAACAGTGGATTTGACATGTCCATTTTCCAACCACTACCTCCCCCGCCACCACCACTATCTCCTACATCACCTGAGGTACCTCCTAAACACTTAAGTTAGCGTTTAGAAGGGTAGTTGAGTTCGTTTCTAATTTTGTCTATTTCTTCAGTGTTTCCGTACGCCTGGTCAAGATGGAGCCTCCGGGGCAAATGTGGACGAAGCGGGAGGCAGCGGCGGCGCCCATGACCCAAATGTGGGCGATCAGTGAGTATATGGACAAAATGACTTTGTATGTGGCTCTCGCTGTGTTTTGTGAATTTGTATGTGAGTTTGGATGTTATATGTGAATTCAGATGTTTACTGTGACTTTGGATATGAATTCAGTTATATTATGTGATTTTGGATGTGATGTGTGAAGTGTGGATGTGATTTTGGATGTGAGATGTGGTTTTGGATGTTATATGTGAAGTTTGAATGTGATTTTGGATGTGTATTGTGAATGTATGTGAAATTGTGGTTGGATGTGAGTGTGAGTAGGGGAACCAGGAAAAAATAAAAAAAAAATACCAGGTAACTTCCGTCGGCTTTGACCATAGCCGACGGAAGTTAGCTGGTTTCGGCCACGTGGGCAGAAAGGCTAACTTCCGTCGGCTATGGTCAAAGCCGACGGAAGTTAGCTGCCCCTAACTTCCGTCGGCCAGCCTGGCCGACGGAAGTTAAAGCCCCCCTGGTGACGTGGCAGAGTTCGGGGCTACCTTCCGTCGGCCACGTCAAGCCGACGGAAGTTAGCTAACTTCCGTCGGCGGCCGACGGAAGTTAGCTAACTTCCGTCGCCGCGCTTCCGTCGGCCAAAGGCCGACGGAAGATAGCGTTTTGCCGACGGAAGTTGGCTTCTTCCGTCGGGAAAGGGCTAACTTCCGTCGGCTTTGGCCGACGGAAGTTGCCTGTTTTGTTGTAGTGTCTCTTTCCCATTATCTCCATCATCTAAGCGTTTTTCAGATTTCCCACAATCTACATCATCTAATAGTTGAGTCATTAAAGCAGCACATCGTATTATGTGTGAATTGATTTAGAGTCTACATGCATAGCTTTGACTTTCACTTTTGTTTCTTATTTTACTAGTACTCCACATTGTCACATGCACATGTAGGTTGAGAGTGCGGAAAAACAAAGCAAGAAACACAACATACGAAGAGAATTTAAGCTCAATATCTCTCGTCTTGATCATCGTGTCAAGTTGTTAGATGATTGAGATAATGGGAAGGAGGGAGTATAAATTTTTGCTTGGTTGTGTTCTGATAGGGGCAGCAGACTACTAAATAATTTATATGCATGTTGCGTTCAATACTAAATTAAATTAAACGCTTTATTATTTGTGACTATATATGTTATAATAGGGCCGAAGACTACTAAATAATTTATATGCATGTTGCATTTAGTACTAAATTAAATTAAACACTTTATTGTTTGTGGCTATGTATATTATAATGGAAATAATATGGTTTTATTAGTATGATGTTTCATGTTTGAATTATTTATATCTTAACTAATATAAAGCCTGAAGTGGTCGTTCGTCCGCCCGTCCGCACCGCGCGCAGCGCGCCTCACTTCCCGCCTCGACCGCGCGCAGCGCGCCAGCAG
Organism: Zizania palustris; assembly: GCA_019279435.1. Classification (NCBI taxonomy): domain Eukaryota; kingdom Viridiplantae; phylum Streptophyta; class Magnoliopsida; order Poales; family Poaceae; genus Zizania; species Zizania palustris. The sequence continues at coordinate 13,325,636 of JAAALK010000086.1, read as the reverse complement.
TCCGCGCGCAGGCCTCCCTCCCCGCGCACGCACCCACGCGCAACGCAACCGCCTGGACCAAGTCGTCGGCGTACGCGCTAGGGAGTCGATCGGGAATCCGTCTCCCACGCGTAGCGCTCAACCCAGCTCAGTCCACCCTAAGCCTACCAGCCCGAACCCTCAAACCGCCGTCTTGACCGAGCTCTATCACCCTCGACCAAGTCCCATGCGCCCCTCTTAATAAACCAGAACCCTCCCCTTCGTTCAGACAACACACTGCTCTCTGCTCTCTGCTCTCTCCCCACTGCTCTCTGCTCTCTGCTCTCTCCCCACTGCTCTCTCCCTCTGCTCCGACAACCCACTGCTCAGACACACCCTAGAGTTTGGTATGTTCCCTACGCCCCCATGTTCAAGCATTAGATCAAATGAAATCACAACAAATCAGATCAAATAAATAAAATCACAGATCAAAAAACCGAGGAGTAGGGTTAAACCCTAACCCTAACATCCGCTCACTGCCGCTCACCGCCGCTCGCCCGCTCGACCGAGCGCTCGCTCAGCCGTGGGCTAATTCGACGGACCCTCGCTCACCCTCGGGTGAGCGGAGGACTCCGGCGAGGAAGCCAGCGGGCCGGGCTCGCCGCCGCCGCTCTCACTCCCGCTCTCTCCGCCGCGCGCTCGCTCCGCCGCGGGCTACATCGACGGACCCTCGCTCACCCTCGGGTGAGCCGAGGACTCCGGCGAGGAAGCCAGCGGTCCGGGCTCGCCGCCGCCGCTCTCGCTTCCGCTCTCTCCGTCGCGCGCTCGCTCCGCCACAGGCTACATCGACGGACCCTCGCTCACCCTCGGGTGAGCGGAGGACTCCGGCGAGGAAGCCGGCGGGCAGGGCTCGCCGCCGCACTCCAACGCACGCTCGCTCGGCCGCTCCGCCGCTCTCGCTCGACCGCACCACCGCTCTCGCTCTCGGGCCGAAGGGGTGAAATGGCTTTAGGGTTAGGGTTTACGGTGGCGCGAGGGTTATATTCGCGCGAAAACAACGCCTGGCCGTCGGATCAGATCCGACGGCCAGGAATAATTGGACTTAAAACGGCCCATGCGGGAATGAGATTTGCGGCCCAGGCCCAGGTTGCGGGCGCGCGCGCGCCGATTTCCTGGCCTGGGCCCAGGTTGTCTCGGCCTGCTTTCATTCGCCGTTTGGGCCAGAGCGTCGCACTGTTTGGGCTGAATACCTTTTCCTATTTTCCAGATTTAAAATATTTGTTTTCTGTTTTATTTATTCCTGGACAATTAGAAAATTTACCAAAAATAAGATAAAACATATTTAGGTATTTAGAGAATTTTGTATGATTCATCATGTTCAGTAAAATTACTTCTAATTTTTCAGCATTTCTATTAGTATTTTCCATTTTACAGAATTTAATAATTCCCTTTTTTATTATTTAATTGTTCCCTGGAAAATTAGAAAATCACCAAAATTAAGATAAAACAACTTTAGGGATGTAGAGAATTTTAACATGATTCATCATGTCCAGTACAATTACTCTTAATTTTTTGAGCATTTCTATGAGTATTTCTAATTGTTAGAATTTGATAATAGCATTTTCTATTTTATTATTCCCTTGAACATATAAAAATCCCCAGAATTAAGATAAAGCAATTTTAGCTGTTGTATAATTTTTGTATAATTCATCATATTCATTACCACTACTCTGAAATTTTTGAGAATTTCCATGAGTATTCTCTAATTTCTAGAATTTTGTAATAGCATTTACTATTTTATTTATTATTGCCTTAAAATAAGAAAAATTCCCATAATTAAGATAAATCAAATTATATGTTGAAAACATTTGTATACTTCATCATGTTCAGTTCATTACCACTATTCTTAATTTTTTAAGCATTTTCATGATTTTTATATTTTCCTATATTTCATAATTGTGTTTTCTATATTATTGGAATTTTTTTCATTTTTCGATGAATTATCCTGTTTATTTCTTTAATATTTCCCCCTTTTTATGCCGTAGCATTTAGGCACAGTTGTTTCATAAAATGTAACGTTCCATTACAAATTATATTGGTTGTTTGTGATCTTGGGTCTGTGATCTTGGGCCCAAGTTACTTTGGCCTGTTCACTGTACTGTGTGAGCTACTTAATTTTTCTTAATTTTTATTATTCATCATGTTTAGTACCACTGTTCTTAATTTTTTTCAGCATTTTCATGACTTTTTTATAATTTTCTATATATTTCATAACTGTGTTTCTGTATTTTTTGAATATTTGGCATTTTTTCGATGAATTATCCTGTTTATTTCTTTAGTATTTCCCCCTTTTTATTATGTAAAGATTTTCCCCTATTTTTATTCTTACATGTGTTTCTATTCTATTTGTCAAATAATGTGTTTATATCTGATTTGTCAAATAATTCCGCTAGATAAAACATTATAATATAGTTGAATTTCTTAGATATATTAAATGGCTGGCATGCGAAAGAGAACTTACGCCGACCGTCCAACTCGTAATGCGGTGGTACCTAGGTGAGCCTATATTACTAAAACCAACTTTCCTGCAACGATGAAAGATGTTCTAAATTTCATTTTTTTGTTAAGGTTTATGAAATTTGACGAGATAGAGTTCGAGCACATAAACTATCCATGGAGTGCCGTCGCCAGAGTAGATGTTAAGTTTCTACCTGATGAATATGGAGAAAAACAACGATTTATTTTAATGGATATTACTGTAAGTTGCACACAAGTTGGAGTAAATTTTACATAGTAGTGAACATATGAACTATTCTAAACCTAATATTATACGTAGGGTGCTAAAATAGAAGTCATTGCATGGGAGCGGGAGGAAGTTCATAGGTTTAACATTCTCCTAAATATAGGACAATGTTATACTATTCATTGTCTATATTTTCAACCCAATCTTGAAGAGGCATTGTACTATCGGAGCATTGCTCATGCCTATGAAGGTTCTCTTCGAAGAAATACAACAGTTAAGCCATATATTCTTCCAATCCAATTCCCTCCCTATCCAAAATATCTATTGACGTTTCATGACACGTGGATTCGTCCGAATAAAACGTTTGTGGGTACGTACGTAAATTGAATCGGCGATGCATAGTTTCAAAAAAATAGTTGTCTTACTTATAGTATGATATGATTATTTGCATAGACATAGCTGGAGTGGTTGTCTATTGGGGGAAATTGGAGCGACTTGGAGGTCTATATAGGGAGATAACACTGATGGACACTAGGTAATTCATAAGTTAGATACAACCACTTATATCGTCATAAACAATCACATTGCTTTTGCAAATCGAAAGCTAATGAGCATTTGATCTTTTTTAGCTTGAACATGATGGTTGTTGGAATTTGGGTTGACTCCCTCACTAATCACATGTCTGAATGGACAGAAGCTCATCGTAACAACCACATTGTTTTAGGAACCATGCTTCGACTTCACAAGAAGCATAGTAATTCAGTCCTAACCCATTTTATCATTCATAAAGATACAGTGATGAATTAAACTAATATTTGTTCTACTCGGCGATAGGATGTTTAGAGACTTTAGAACACACTACAGTCAAGTTTAATCCAATTCATCCAGCCACACTACCTTTACAAGGTAAGTAGTTCCAACAATACAAACACAGTATAATTATAATGTCAATACATCACATAATATTATAGATATTGTTAATTATTTTTCTTCGAAATATAAATGCAGACTTACGGCAACGAGTGAGTTCAGGAACTATGGATCTAAGATTTGTGAATAGGTTCATGGAAGCTAGATGGAGATATTTTGCAACGATTTTTGGATCTGACTGTCCATAGTGTTACAGTCTTGTGTGTGTACTGTGATGTGCGTTGTTTATGTACTTCCCCATATTCAGATGTTTTGTGTTTATTTCTATTGTGTACTCCATTTGAAGTTTTTGAATGTAATAGTTGGTTTTTGTGTTCATTTCATTGAATCTATTGTGTACTCCCTTTGAAATTATTTGAATGTAGTATTTGGTTTTATGATCATTCGTTGAATCTATTGTGTATTCCCTTTGAAGTTATTTCAATGTAATATTTTTATTGGAATACATGTCTCAAATTCAAATACGCTTATGTACAAACTAAAAACATCATTCACTGTAATACTCTCATTCCTAACCTTGAAGAATATTTTCTCTCCTCTAACACAATCTCGAGATCCAATCTTGATTAATAATCATCCAATGCCCTGTTTAAAACAACAAATTTGTAATCCTAACCCTTAAAGTAACCCTTTTATCCAAAACAAGTATTCTAAATCACTCTTTGGTACCAAGAAAAATAAATTAAAAACTCAAACACTTATCTGAATTAAATTCATGTTCCATCTCTAATGTTTCCACTCAATAATCGTTTGTTTGGTGGTTAACCAATTATGCAATCAACAGGTCGCTCGACGCCGCGATAACAAAGCTATCAACCATGTCAGAAAATATAGCGAGGAGAGAGGGGAAAGAAGGTTATTTTATTTTATGCGCCTAATTTATCCTGTTTATTTGTCTATTCAGATATTTGTGCTACAACATTACACTAAAATTATTGTCTGAAAATGTGTACTCATTTTAAATTTTTAGTTATCGATGGTCGTCATAGACAAAAGAGAAATCGCTGTCACAATTTGCCTCACGGCCCTTCTGGAATTTGTATTCGACAATCATCACAAACTCCATCGGAAAGTTCATCGGACGGTGAAAATGTGTCATATCGACCACCGTCCTCATTTGTTGTTCCTACGCAAAGTACCCTTACATCCGCGGGATTATTTCAAGGACAAACCTCTAATGGTATGAACTACTGCAATGTGGGTTGTGCAATTACTAATAGCAAAAATTATGTCTCATGTGAATACATAAACTTTGCGCAGGTGCAAATTCTGCTATAGTCGCATCTCCAACTATCGAATCACAAGAGCAAGAAGCAATTCCATCTGTTCAACAAAACCAACTTGACCGATCGATAGATCGTGCTGAAATAAGGCGTGCACGTGAAAGAGCACGCTATGCAAGCTTGACATCAGAGCAATGAAATAACAGACGTGCACGTGATAAAACCCGATATGCAAGTATGACGGATGAACATAGGCAAGTGAGGCGAGAGAATCAACGATATTCAGTAAGTATGACAGATGAGCGAAGTCAGGTTATGCGATAAAAACGTAACCAACGATATCGAGCAAGAAGAAGAACTCTTGGTCCAAACTGTGTTGTTCGTAATACACCACATACCTCTGAGATTGGCTCTAACAACCTCGATACAACCAACGTTGTCTACCAGAACCTACCTGGTACCGCTCACTTTTTAAAGAATCAGCCAGACTGTCGTCATTGTGGTGCGAAGAGGTTTGAATATGAGCCACCAGGATTCTGTTGTATTAATGGCAAGGTCAAACTTGAAATGTCTGAGCCACCTGAGGAGCTTCGACGGTTGTACACAGGTGAAGACGTTCAATCACAACATTTTATAGAGAATATTAGATATTTTAACAGTCATTTCTCCTTCACCACAATGTACTGTGATTATGACAAGAACCTCGCAAGTGCAAGGGATGGAGTTTACACATTTAAAGCGCATGGGCAAATGTACCATAACATACATTCTTTTGGGAATGGAGACAATGAATCAAGCCACTTGCAGTTGTACTTCTATGATGATGATCCTAGCTTATCACATCATTTCCGTCGTGCTCGAGATGAGATATATAGAGAAAGGGACATATCTATTATTAGATGTTTTGTACATATTTTGAGAGATAATCCCTACTCTGAAACATTCAGAAGCCTAGGACAGGTTGAAGACGTTGATGAATATCGTATTGTGCTAAATATGGATTATTAGCTAGACCAGAGAACTTATAACAGACCGTTAACATCAGAGGTTGCTGCTGTGTGGGTTGAGGGGAATGATATTAATAAACATTTTGATCGTAGCATCACCTTGTTTGGCAATAACAACAACTACTATTCAATTAGACCGAGTGATGGGTGCTACGACCCTTTGTCATACCCCCTATTTTTTCCAAGAGCAGAGCTCGGTTGGCATTCTGATATACCAAGACAAGGTATTGACATTAATCAAATAAGTACAACCCGACAAAGAAATGCTGACAACTCAGGTTAGCTAAGTGACTCATATTCATGTTATTACGATACTATTAATCCATACGCTAAGTGACCTAACTGATTTCTCTTTTCTTTGTAGATACTACCAGCAAGTTTTTTGTTTCGATGCGTGAATATTATTGCTATAAATTCCAGATGCGTAGTGGAATCTTCAACACGGTCTTGTATGGGAGACGTCTATTCCAACAGTTTGTAGTTGATACCTACATAAAATTGAAACGTCTCGCCTGAATTACTTCTTATACAATCAGAAGAAGATTCGTGCGGATCTTTACCAGGGCTTGATGGATAGTGTATCTGTTGGAGAACATAGAGCCAGCAGATTGGGAAAAAGATGGGTCCTACCTGCATCGTTTATCGGTGGCGGGAGGGATATGAGACGAAGATATGTGGATGCTATGGCCTTAGTGCAGAAGTATGGAAAACCCGACATATTTATCACAATAACTTGTAATCCTAATTGGGAAGAGATAAGTAGGGAGCTTGGACCTGGCCAAACACCACAAGATCGTCCTGATCTTGTTGTGCGTGTATTTAAAGCCAAGCTAGAGGATCTCAAGTTCCAGCTATTTCGTAAACATATCCTAGGAATCATTGCAGCACAAGTACATGTAATCGAGTTCCAAAAAAGGGGTCTACCACATGCACATTTCCTCCTTATCATGGAGTCAGCATACAAATTGAGTTGTCCCGATGAGTATGATAATGTTATCTCAGCAGAACTTCCAGTTAAGGATATATACCCGGAGCTACATGAAATGGTAGTGAAACATATGATGCATGGCCCATGTGGCCCACTAAATAGGAAGAGTCCATGCATGAAAAATGGTAGTTGCAAGTGCTATTATCCACGCCAATTTAGTGACACAACTATCCAAGGTCAAGATTCTTACCCTATTTACAGGAGAAGGGATGACAGTCAGAGGGTAAGAGTGAGAGGTCATGAATTACACAATAGATGAGTTGTTCCATATAATCCTATGCTTCTAAGAATGTATGACTGTCACATCAATGCAGAGGTTTGTTCGAGCATTAAGGCTGTGAAGTACCTCTACAAGTATATTTATAAGAGGCATGATAGGGCGTCTATGTCCGTGAATGAAGCTGATGAAAACCACGAGATTAATGAGATAAATGAATATAGGGATGCTAGGTGGGTAACACCACAGGAGGCATTATGGAGAATATTTGGAGTTGATCTTAGCGGGATTTCGCCACCAGTGCTACAGTTACAGCTCCACCTCCCAGGAATGCATCTTGTGTCCTATAGAGAGAATGCTGATGTACGTGAAGTTCTCGACCAACAGGATGCCTCAAGAACCATATTGACTGAGTATTTCAAGGCAAATCAGCAATTTATGTGGGCACGCACGTTACTTTATAGGGAATTCCCACAAAATGCAGTGTGGTTGCCTGGACGTAAGCTTTGGAAAATAAGAGAACGAAACACGCAGATTGGGAGGATCATCTCAGCACATCCAGCAGAGGGAGAGAGATACTACTTGAGGGTGCTATTAAACCATGTGGTTGGTGCTACTTCATTTGAGGATTTGAGGACATATGATGGTATTGTATACCCTACATTTCGAGAAAGCGCTGAGAAAAGAGGTATTATTGAGTCAGATAACAACATTGATGAGTGCCTCTCTGAAGCTGAAGTTTTTCATATGCCTTCGTCCCTCCGAAGGTTGTTTGCTACAGTATTGGTTTATTGTGAACCTAGCGATGTGCGTGGACTCTGGAACACTTCGAAGCAATGTCTGATGACATCCGACGATCCCAGATGAATGCATATGCAGTTGAACAATTGGTGTTATTGGATATCAGAAAATTGCTTCAGTCAATGGGTAAAGAGATAACATCATTTCCTCTTCCAGAAATTGATGAATCATATGACACCATGGCGGGTGAGATGAGGGAGATTTGTGAAGAGTCCTCTATACAAGTGGATAATGAGCTACTAGCGAGCACATCCTCTCTTAATGCAGAACAAAGATATGCTTATGACATTATACTATCATCCGTTGACAACAATAGTGGAGGTGTGTTTTTTTTGATGGTCTAGGAGGAACAGGAAAAACCTTTCTGTACAAAGCTTTATTAGCAAAAGTCCGTAGCGAGGTGAAGATAGCTATTGCTATTGCAACATCTGGTGTTGCTGCATCGATCATGCCTGGAGGTAGGACGGCTCATTCAAGGTTCAAGATACCACTAAGCATACAAGATAATGCGGTGTGTAACTTCACCAAACAAAGTGGTACTGCTAAGCTTCTTCAAAAAGCTTCGCTTATATTATGGGATGAAGTCTCCATGACAAAAAGACAGGCAATAGAGGCATTGGACAAGAGCATGAGGGACATAATGGAAAAGCCCAATCTTCCATTTGGAGGCAAAACAATGGTTTTTGGAGGTGACTTCAGACAAGTTCTTCCAGTTATACGAAAGGGGAATAGGGCTCAAATTGTAAATGCAACCTTGCGTAGATCTTACCTATGGGATAACATGCATCAATTGAGACTTGTCTATAACATGAGAGCTCGATCAGATATATGGTTTTCAAACTACCTGCTACGGATTGGCAATGGCATTGAAGAGACCATCGATGATGACTATGTAAATTTACTCGACGAGATATGTGTACCCTACACTGGTGCAGAATCAGACATTGATAGTCTTATTGACATGGTATTTCCAATGTTAGGTGCAAACATGACTGATGCAGACTACATCACATCTCGAGCTATTTTGTCAACGAGGAATGAGAACGTTGATGCAATAAACATGAAGCTTATCGAACGTTTTCCTGGTAACGAGATGATTTATCACAGTCATGATCGAGCAGTCGATGATCCATGCAACCATTATCCGTCTGAGTTCCTGAATTCATTAACGCCAAATGGGTTACCTCCACATATATTAAAACTCAAGGTTAATTGTCCTGTGATTTTGCTCAGAAATCTTGACCCGGCCAATGGTCTGTGTAATGGGACTAGGTTGATAGTCCGAGCATTTCAAAGAAATACTATTGATGCTGAAATTGTATTGGGACAACATGCTGGTGAGAGAGTCTTCCTTCCACGCATACCGTTGTGCCCCTCCGATGATGAGATGTTCTCCTTCAAGTTTAAGAGAATTAATTTCCTGTTAGGGTGAGTTTTGCAATGACAATTAATAAAGCACAGGGTCAAACAATACCGCATGTTGGAATATACCTCCCGAACCCGGTGTTCTCTCATGGACAATTATATGTGGCTCTGTCAGGAGCAACTTCTCGTAGCAATATCAAAATACTCGCCGCTTCGGAAATAAATAGGGGTATCAATTCAACAAGCACGCTAACGAAGAATATCGTCTACAAATAGGGGTAGATAAAAGAAGATGTACTCATTGTATAGTATATTATACAATTTCATACCAGATCTGTAATTATAAATATGCAATGACACTTTATATAGAAAAATGATAGCTCTATGTATTGTTTTGAGAAATAATATATTACTTTGTTTCTTATCATCGCAATATTACTAAATACATGTGTTCGGCAAATATATCATGTTCTAAATATATTGCCGTTAAAATTAGGCATCCGTTGCAACGCACGTGCACCTTACTATTAAGTTTAATGTGGGAAAAATTTTAGTAAATTTCATCGTGTATTGTTTTGAACAATAATATATTATTTTGTTTTTTTATCATCGCAATATTACTAAATATAAATGTGTTCGACAAATATATCATGTTCTAAATATATTGCCGTTAAAATTATGCATCCGTTGCAACGCACGGGCCTCTCACTAGTATTTATATAAGTTTCTAACTTAATCTTTTGATTTGGTTGTGTTCTGATAGCAGCAGCAGACCACTAAATAATTTAGCTTTTTTCTTATTATTTGTATGTATGATACATGTTGCGTTTAGTACTAAATTAAATTAAACACTTTATTGTTTGTTTGTGACTATATATATTATAATAAAACAATACGATTTTATTGGTATGAGGTTTAAACTATTTATATTTATATCAGTTTCTAATTTAATCTTTTGATTTAAGACTTGTTGTGTATGTATACGGTGTAAATTTAATAATTATTTATTTAATTATATTTTTTACTGAATTATATATAAATATTTCAATGCGGCATACCCGTTGGTAAAATCCTGGATCCGCCACTGTCCTCATCTATCAGTAACACATCGATATCATATTGACAAACTGTAAAAATTATAGTGGCACACGAAAAATTAACCCAAAAAAGGAAAATTACATTATATATTGATAGAAATAGATTCTTTGACAAAGCAGTGATGAGAGTTAAAAGAATAAAGTGTCCCTTGTTAATAAGAAAAATAATATTATAAATTGATATGAAAGGGATATAAAAAATAAAACTTAATGATTTATGAATCGAGAATATATAAAAAGGTACAAACAATTTTTTTTGTGAACAAAGTGTTCTAAAATAACAGATTCTAGAGTACTGCCTCCGCACCAAAATATAATATAAGTATTTCTAAAGTTTTTCACATGGATTAAGAAGAGACATGAAATTAAATAAGGAACGATTATGACTGGTTGAGATGATAAAATAGGTGAAGAAATTAAATAAGAGAAAGATGTGATCGATTGAGATATGAAAGTAGGTGGAAAAGTATATATATTTTCGAATAAATTGTAAAAGCTATAAATGGTTATTTTAAGATATAGGAAGTATTATTTACCCCGATTATTCTTATCTAGTTTAATTTTATTCTTATGTTATCTTATTGGTGCATTTTTTGGTCACACTTTAGCACACGCATGGTCTGGAAGATCTGCATAACTCCAGTGTAGGTCCTACGTTTTTAGAAAAAAAATGTTCAAGACGTGTTAATCAGTTTGACCATACGTCTGATAAGAAAAATGGGAAAAAGGTTCAAGGCATGGCAATCACTTCATGCTAATGACCACAATGAGTTATTGTGGATTGGTTAATCATAGATTATTACGCCGATTGGCTATAGGGCTCATGACCACGGGCGAAGCAATCGGGCGAGCATGCCATCAGCCGATGAGGTGGACAGTTTGCATGTATGAGTCGATGGTCGCTTTTCTGATGACGAATAAGATATGACATTGAATTGAAGATAACCTATCGGCTTCTACTCCGATAGAAATAAATAAAACATGCCAGATAATATGTCTATATCATGAAAATCATCATAATAACTAAATCAGACCTAACCAAGACAGTAGCTAATCATGATGATCTTAAATAATATGTCAAAGTATCGGGCATGCTTTATTTAGATGGACTGTATACAACATGAAAAAGATACAATAACAAGAGATGTCGGATTTAACCGATAAAGCCTCAAACTATCACACCTAGATCACATCAATATAAGAGATCAATTTGATGTAGCCTTAGACCTAGCCAATACACTGAGATAAACTGGCTACCGTACTGTTTCAACGTTCTCCTCAAGAGATCAAATTGATGCAGTCGTAAGGATACTGACCTAGTCGATACGATCGTTGGGGGTGGCGGGACTCACCTCTCCGCCGGAGATCGAAACGATGCAACCTAACTCCGAGTGTCGAATCCCACCGGGATTAACCTTGAAAATCAAGGATGGCGATGCGTCGAGTAGTTGTTTGACAGAGATGTGCTTTTGACCTAACTAAGGAATATATATTTATAGTTCGGTGACTTGTCATGCAAGCAATCTATCTTAACCGATTTTGGATAAAACTTCATCTTCTGATCATCGGCTCCTTCATATCCGACAGTGATGTAACGAACGGGTTTTTCTTTGACCATCTTTGATCAGATCCTTCTTGACTTTCGTTGATCGCGCGACATCCTTGACGGGCCATGGACTTTACCAAATCTTAGTGTCAACATATCCGAACAACATTTAGGCAGTGTTTGGTTGCCTGCATAATTTCATTCATGTACCATTCTATCTGGGATGGTTTCATTCGAAGATTTTGCTCCAACCACACGATACAGGATGACTAAAAAACATTCCATAAATATATACCAATTCATACACAGATATTATATATATTTAAATATAAAAATTATTCTTTCCAAGTGTTCCCTCTAAAAAACAATATCTTTTAGAATCTAAAATTTGTTTAAAACATAACAACACAGTACTAGTAAAAGATCATTTTTTACTTTTAAGTAGTCGTACTTTCTTTATACTTTACAGTATTACTCATTATTTCACCTAACTATTTGTATACTAACGGTCATTCAATTTAATAAAAATATTATAGCCTTTTTACGTACCTTCTTAATATACAAAGGCTCCATATTTATTACTAAAAATTCACCGATTTTATATATACCACTGACCGTTTCACTAACATATGGGTTTAGAATCTACATGTTTCGGTGACAAATTAGGAATAATCTCTAATATATATATACTAAGTCTAACGTCGTTGCATTCTGATACAGCGAGTAAGAGCAACCTCAATGTATATGAACTAGTTGGTTCATATGGATAAATTAAAAATAACTAGTCTTTAGTTATTGAAATCTGCACAATAGTAATAGCTAGCTAAATCAAATAGGTGGGACCTACAGTTGAATAAAATAAGCAAGAGTACATGTGAGAGAAGAGAGAAAATAATTTTTTATTCCATATGGGTAGTCCATAGCACAGTAGGTAACTAAAACTATTTTTTTGTTATAGACTAATTTCACAATGTTTATGAGTAGCTGAATTTATTTTTTTATTTTCTATAGACTAGTACTTTGCTACAACGTTATGTTGCCCTAATAAATTGCTAATTTGAAAAAAAAACTTCAAATTTTGTTACTAAAACGATGATGGGACGGACGGACTAGATTGGCGGGACTCTGTCGTAGAGGAGGCGATCAGGTGGGCCCCACGGAGGATCTGCCCCAAGATCTTCCGGGATTTGGCTTAATAACGTCCCGCCATGACCACATCTCTTCCAGGGATTTGGGTTTTGTTCTCTTCTTCTTCTTCCTCCTCTGGCTGACGCTGCCGAGAACACAAATTAATTCCAGTTCCAGCCATTGGCAGCAGCATTTAATCTGTCCACTCCTGGATCCTGACCACTTAAAAAGCAGCTGATTTGATAGGTCATGCGTCCTGTCAAGTGTAAATCAACGCTGGTTTTCTGCTACGCTCGTTGTTTTTTGTCTGTTAATTTTTTCTGCTCTCAAGATTTAGAGCTTAGTTTTAGAATTTTTACAGTCATATCTTCCAGTAAAGATCACATCATAACAAAACTGTTTAAGTGCTTAATTGTGTGTCAAATGATATATGACAACTAATTTTATGGCTAAACTGTGTGTCAAAATAATAAACTGAAATTAATTTTCTGTGTTAAACTGCAGATGCATTGTGTGTACCCTGCTTAAATCACTAAAAATAAATATGAAAATTTTAACTTCAAATTGATTTTCATCGACATTGTCTCGTCTCGTCTTATGAGCTTCATCCTAAAAAAACTCCAGCCAATTAAGTGCTGAGTTTTCTAAAATTAATCCACTCTTATCAGCTTAAGCTGTTCGAGGTTACATATGGTTGGTAAATCAAATCATAATATGATATCAACGTCAAGATCAAACGTGCGAGTGCGAGAGTGGCCATGGGAATAAATTCACTGATTCACACGTCGACTAAAAAGCAATTCAATGTACCGAGAGAAACGCCCGCATCAAAGCTAGCCGTGTCGTTTTCAAGCGGATTTTCTCAAGTGCGCGGTGATCGTCCCCGGGAGAAAAGAAAATGAACAACACGAAGAACAAGTGTACCTCCGGTCAATTCAACTAGATCTTGCATTCCTGCTCCTGCCAGTACTTATTGCTGCTGCTATTCTTTGTACTGCTAGATGCATATATATGATATATTTATCCTTTGATTTATATCTTTCCTTGTGGCGTGCCGCTTTCGCACTGAAAGAATCTTTCTAGGCGTGGCTGCAATGCTGGATCCTCCCGTTCATTTTCTCGGGATTTCTGATGGAGACGAAATGGCCCTGTCTGCTGCTGGTGATCATCAGATATCCAAACCAATCAGTATCGCGTGGCTGCTAATATCTTTTAAAAAAATTGTCCTCGTATTAGTTTCATACATCCAGTGAGTAGTGTTAAGTAAATAATGTTAAAACATGTGTTTTATGTATGGGTATTAGTTCTTTAAATTAAACAATGCTTACTGGATAGAGCATATCACTTCTACTTCCTCCTTCCCGTTATCTTTATCATATAAACATTTTTTAGTTTTTCCACAATATACATCGTCTAATAGTTGATGCATTAAAGCAGTACATTGTATTATGTGCGAATTAATTTAGAGTCAACATACATGGTTTTGTCTTTCACTTTTGTTTTTCTTTTACTAGTACTCCGCATGGCCACATCACCACATGCACATGCACATGCACATGCACATTAAGGGTGGGGAAAACGAAGCAACAGACACCACGACATGCGAAGGGAATTTAAGATTCACATCTATTCTTTGGTCATCACGTCGAGTTGTTAGATGATGGAAATAATGGGAAAGAGAGAGTAGCACTAGTTCGAGAAAATCTCATATTATAGATGCTCTGATAGGGCTATATTTTGGAGAATCTGTACCACTGGAGCTGGCCCTCCTGTGGGGTGTCTGAAATCTCCACATAATCCATTGCTACTGTGTTAATCGTCCCATTTCATTGAGTTGGTAGGCCGTGGTTGATGCATCATATCCAGTTTTCAGCTCCATTGTAGCCTTCCCTTTCTAATAAAGCCACAAGATTAAGGGTGATATGCAAGCAACATGACAGAGAGGGATGTAGAAAGACAAGAGGGGGCATAATAATCACTGGGTGCATAATACCACACCATGACTGACAGATTCACAATCAATCGGGTCAAAAAGAGGGGTCAGCTGGAAAATCTTTAAAGCGTTTTGCTTAGGTCAAATGGTGCGTGTGTGAGAGAGAGGCCAGCCTTAAAGCATGGCTTGATGGTGCATGATCTTGCCATGGATCGGTCGTCTTTACTCCTCAGCCTTTTCCTTTTCTTTTAAAGTTCATCGTGTCACTCACTCCTGGCTAGCTGCTCATTATTCTGCTCTGATGCAGGCTTGACATGTGCCATCAGTGCCCTTTCGAGGAACAGAATCAATAGAAAGGTCTAAAGTGATCGAGAATAAAAAACAACTTAAATAATTTTATTGTTTAGTATATATTTCTATAAAAAGAGTTATCTATCTATAAGAGAGATAATATTTATCTATCAAGAGCAGATATGAAATAAAATATAAGAAATTGTCATATTAGTGATCAGAATGAGTAGCAAAGAAAAAAATAGCTAACGGCAGCGGCGGTTGTAAGTGGTGGTTCAAGTGGGCCCCAAACCACCATGTATTTTGGCCATAAGATCCCTACCCATTTTTGCAGTTTTTTATATTGTATCTTTAGTTTATTTTTGTGAAAACACTAGTACATATTATTTTGTGAAAACACTAGTACATATTAAAACAGATAAAAAATACTAATTGTGGTATTATTTTTAACACTTGATGTAACATAAATTACACTTCAATTGGTTACACTTATAGCTAGGGTTGTATGCTTTGATTATCCAAAAGAATGGCATGCAATTATATTTTGTTTTTTATCTATTTATTTACGCTATGGTAACTATTAAAGTACTATAAAAAATATCTTGATTTTAATGAGAGAATTTGGTTTAATGAATTTATAAAATTACGAGATATTATTACTATATTTATATCATATATTTTTTAAAAAAATCATATTGTGTTTTAAATTTACGATCTTATAAATTTCTAAAGTATGGAATATGAACACCTAAAAATATTCCTAGAGCCACCACTAGCTAGTGGTCTAGCATGTTGTTCTCCCGCCGATCAAGGCTAATGATTTAACCAGTGATTGGATTATCGTATATAGTTGATTTAATAATCCAGTCGTATAATTGTTGGTGTCGTTTTTGGTCACACGCGTGGCTTGAAAGGTCTGCTTAACTCCAGTGCATGTCCTACAATCTTAGAAAGGTTCTGAGCGTGCCAATCAGTTTGACCCTGCAACTGATAAGGAAAAATGAAAGCATTAGTCGCAACGTTGATCGACTATCGAGCTGATAACTGTGGTGATAAGAAATAATTGTGAAAACCATTGCTTATTGGCTACTGAGACGATAGTGAAAGCTAGACCATCAAGATCGATTATGCTATCGGCTGATGCATATGATATGCCATCGGGCCAATGGACATCCACACAGCGCCTCGCGCACAAAGGCCGATGAATAACTCCTGACGTCGATAAAACATAACATGGAACTAAAGATACCCTATCGGCTTGTACTCCGATAGAAACTAAATCTAGCATACCAGAGAATGCATCCATATTATCAAACTACTCTAACAACAATACTTTAGCATATCGGGCAAGCTTTATTCAGATGAATGATGCACATCACAAATCAGATACTCAACCGATGAAGCCTTGAACCACGGTACTCAACTCACATCAATCTAAGAGATCGTAATGATGTAGCTTTAGACCTAGCAAATACGCTAAGATAGACCGACGATCGTACCAATCGAATTAGTACCCAAGATGTCGATACGATGCAGCCTTAAAGGACACCGATATGGCCGATACGATCATCGGGGTGGTAGGACTCACCTCTTCGCTAGAGATCGAAGCGATGCAGCTCAGTTCCAAGTCTCAAGTCCCGCTAAGATTAACCTTGGGAATCAAGGGTGACAATCCATTGATAGTAGTTTATGGTTGTGTTTGTAAATTGATTCTCTCCTAACCAAGCTAATATGTACATATTTATAATCTGGAGACTTGTCGTTCGTTATGATAATATCATGATCGATTCTAGATTTATCTTTATCTTCTCTATCTCTATCGACTCCTTCATATTTGACCATATATAACCAACATGAACGAGCTTCTTTGATGTTAACCATTTTTGATTTCTGTTGACCGTGCAGCACTCACAATGGGTCTGGACCTTTACCAAAATCTTGATGTTAACAATAATAGTTATGTAATAATAGTTATATATATATATACACACACACTATACATTTAATGTGTAATGTACCACATCTTTTCACTTTTCTTCCATCTCTTCTCTAAATACTAGTATGATGTCATAATTCTTACAACTCGCTGACATCAGCTTGTTATATTTGATCTAAACATGCATCTACTTATTAAGACTCATCAACTTGTGAGATCAAAATTAAAGGAGACCGGAGGATGCTTGAAGGCGAGCATCAGGGGCAGATTTGTCTGGTGCGTGCGCCGTGCATCTCAGCTGCAGAGATTACTGGGCACAACTGTACATGTGGGTGCAGTGGGCGGAGAGGATTCCGCATCTCGCAAGGCGACACGCAGATGTCGCCAAGCCAGCCGATCTCGCGCAGTCGGTGCGGTGCCGGCGAGGCCGCGCGTGAGAGAGGGGCAGAGAGCTACTGTACCGTACCCAAGCCCGCGCATTGATCGAATTGAATCCCGTTGGTTTTTGTGAGGAAAATTTGACTGTATAACCGTTTTTTAGATGGAAATTAATGATTTATTTATCATATCTTAATAATATGTGAGATTTACATAGATCAATAATATGTAGGTTAAAAAAATAAATCCTCAATTTTTTATTGAAAGAATGCGTACTAGAGCCAATAGCGCAGCATCTAGTGATATATCAGATGACATGAATTTGAGGTCGCGACTCACTGACACGTAAGTCGACGGAATATATTAACTGATAATGAGTATAGTTTAACTTTTAGATTTCCTGAAAAATAGCTAATAATTAAAACAATATCAACTAAACACATCCTAATTAAATGGACCGATTTATTTCGATCCTGCAGGTTCGATCATGGCGCGAGATACGCTGTTGGTGTACCAGACCACAACCACACTGCTACCGAACAACAGTAGCAATAATATATACCGACCGACCATGCATCATGCATGCGTGAATGCGTTGTCAGCTGTATATGCCGTCGATCGCTGAGGGATTTGTCAGATGCATGCGATCCGGTTGTCTTCACGCGATCCTGCCTCACTGCGAGCTTGTCCGCCGATCGCTGAGGGATTTTGTCAGATGCACGCAGTGTCGGTTCTGAGATTAATGTAAGTTCCTTTATATTAATACAAGAATAACAACAACAATGCATTCAAATTTATCCATGTATATGAATGAAATATTGCTGATACACAATTAAAATACATCCAAAATTTAAAAATTTATGTTTTTTATTTCTAACAAAATCGGTTTTTAGAAAATAGAAATTGACAATGGTATAAAATATTTAAACCAAAATTTAACAAATTAATTTTTTAATTTCAAACACTAAAATTCAGTTAGTGTGTAACATACACCCACGTGGGGGCTGAGCGGTGGCACCGCTCGCCCTGCCCCAGGGCTAGCACCGAGCGTGTATTTGGTTTAGTTATAAATTTAAAAAAAGCTTCTATAAATCGTGAGTTGTAAACAAAATCGAGAAGTTATTTGGCTGAAATAATTGTGGATTTTTTTATAGCTTATAATATTTGGTTACATTATTAATATGCAATCTTGCATTTAAATTATTGTAATCATGAAATTTTGTAATGTTTATATTAAAATTATACATTTTTGAATTACACTGAAATGATACATTTTACTAAAATTTTACCTTTTCAAATTTTATATGAATTGATACGTTTGTAATGACTTGGCACATAATTTTTTTCGAAGTTAGACGGACGAAAATTAGGCTCTTAAGCTTTTAGTTTATCATACAAAAAAATTACAGTTTAGGAAAAAAACTAATTAGCATACTGGATAAGAAGCTAGTTAAAATAGTTGAACCGAACAAATCTTCGGATGCGCGCAGATCTGAATGGTAAGCCGGCCGGTTTATGGCGGATGCCCGTACGTGGATGCTTCCGGCCTGCACCGCCCGCGGTTAAAGATAATAACGGGTATATATCCATCTTAAATCCATACCCGTAAGAAAAAAACACTCCGATAATTCATATATACACGCGGGTACCATTTCTCCCCTAAAACAATACCTTTACGGGTAAAATATACTCATCGGGGATCCATATTTATTAATAGACACCGCACACAAAATAAGCTAACAAATAACAATTGTATATTTATCCCCTATAAAAACAGTGTTTCATCTAAATAGATCGATCACTCATTTAGTCATAAGATCAAAATTACATATATAAATAAATTCTCAAACATAATATATCAATGATTTAACCTATAACAATAGTAATAATTATTTAAACTCTAAAAAATATAACATATTGGGTGATGGATACCCACTAGGTAACGGGTATAGATAATAGGAAACCATACTTATACCTGCGTACCCGTTGGATACTATTTTTCCTATTAATAAACTCGTGGGTAAAAACCCATTAGATTTTGGGTAACCATTGCCATCATTAACCGCGGTAGGCGGAAATGGAGCAATTAATCCGCCTACGACGACCGGCCCGTGTTAATGAGAGTTGGAACTTGGATCATGAATCAATATAAAAATCGTCTTTTGCGTTGACACGAGTAGATCTAACTTATTAATATCCTTCAAAATAAAAAATAAATTAAAAACAATATATTAATTAGTCACGGCTCCATTCAAACACATGATTTTTACAGGATTCTCGCATAAATTATACTAAATCTTTCGAGATTCCTTTGACATATATAATACCAATAATTATGTTTTTATTAAATATAAAAAATACAATCTTTCGAATATTTCAAAACAAATCAAACAATTAATATATAATACGGAGTACTGATTAATTTTTTAATAAACATAAAAAAGTATAATAATTACTCTTGTTGGCTCCGACCGTTGAGATAAACAGTTGTTTCAGCTTAGCCTAAGATTCGGCACACTAATGATTTATCTAGTTTTTGATTTTATACCTACATCATGTTATATGTAGCTAATATAATAGTTTATTGATGTAATAGTTAGTCTCCGTCTTAATACTAATCTGTTTTCAAATGCCTTTTTTTTGGTATACTATATTAGTTTTTTTGGGAATTTATGTTTTGGTACTGGATGTAGATATAAAAGTTCTATCTTCAAATTATTTCCGTTGTAAAATGAAAAAATGAAACAACGACCGGACGTTCTAAGCATAAAAAAGTCGGATCGTGTTTAAGAAATTAGTAAAAAAATATTTTACCATTTTTAAATGTCTTAAATAGATATAACATTCAGTGAAATTGTTTACAACACTAATAAATAATATTATTGATGTTGTATACAATGGTTTTCTTGGTAGTGTTGATGTTGTATACATTAGTTTGTTAGTGTTGCAAACAATATTTTTGAATATTGTATCTGTTTGAAACATTTTTTTACTAAATGTTAAAATATTTATTTTACCATTTTTCACTTCATAAGAACTTAATAGAATGAATGGTATTTTGAGCCATTGTCTAGATAAAGTTAGTCAAAATTAGTTTCTATATTATGTTAAAAGAAGCTAAAAGTGGTGAATACACCATCACCAATAGTTTCTCATTAACATGTGGATTGTTATTGTTAGTATTAGTAAAATCTATATTAATTTTAAAATACATATACTATTTTTGAAACCGAATTACAATGAATGTTATTTTGATGGAAATATATATAAGAGAATTCTAGGGAAACGAAAGTTCTGGCCTAAGGCAAGAAGTTCCATATTTTAGAGCAACCTGAAGTTACGAACCAACCCTAGTTTTGGTTTCTAGAGGAATCAGAAGTTTCGGGTAGAACCGGAACATCTGAGTCAAAATAGATTCGATATAAAATGTTATTTCCTGAAGTTTCGATTGGATCAAAAGTTCCGAACAGAAATAAATTTGTACATAAAGTTATTTTCAGAAGTTCTATACCTAGACTAGAACTTTTGAGCCAGACGAACATATTAGATTTGTTGGGTTTTAATATTGATTAAAAACCCATCAAAGAGCTCTATATAAGAAAAGGAGGGGCAATGGTGCAGATTGCTTTTCAGCCACTGTTCCACCATAACCCTAGCCACCACCACCTCCTAGCTGCACCTGTTGCGACCATCTATCCCTTAACCCTATGAGTGGTACTACTATACTGGCGTGAGGTGATCCAATCCATATTCGTGTGGATATCGTGGAAGCATCGCTATTACTGCGATGTTGATCTTCCGATGACAATCGCAAGGCTACATTGTTTTCATCGCCGATGAATGGATGGATCCGAGCGGAGTTGATCGAGGACGCATTTGCCCAACTCTTCTTTCACTACATTAGCGTGTCTCGGGTTAAATCTAATGAACTATGATCTCATTACATGCATGGTTCCTGGGCGAACGGGGTAGAATTTTTTATTTTTCTACTAGTGTAGCCTATCTATTCCCCAACAGTGGTATCAGAGCCTACGTACATAGTGTTTGATCTAGATCGATCACATATAGGTGATATGTGGTGGAAATATATTATATCTATTGGTTTTGCGTCAGATTTTCAAAAGTTTCGGGTTACACCCGGAGATTCCAGGCCAAAATAATCTTTGTACGGAAGATTATTTTCGAAAGTTATGGGTGTGACCCAGAAGTCCTGGGAAAAAAATAAAATTCATACATAAGGTTATTTTTGGAAGTTTTGGGTTTGACCCAAAAGTTCTGGGCCAAAATAAATTCGATACAGAAAGTTGAATTTTATTTAGTCACTCATAGATTTTAGTCACACATGATTACAACTAATGTTGTTCAATTATTGTATGACCTGCGTGTCGATATGTGATACTTCTCCTCATGTAATTAGTATAGTGTTATTAGTTGCAATATACTGGTACAATATCATGGAGGTTTGAAGCATGATGATCCGAAGGACAGGAACCATAGAGATGGAGATCACCATGTAAAAGGGGCATACTATGTCATAGTTAATATAATTATGTGTGATGTTTACTTATGTTCCTATCATACTATTCTTCCATGTTTCCATGTGTGATAGACATCATTACCATGTTAGAATAGTTTCCCTCAGAAAATTAAGATTTTTCATGCCCTTTCCAATAACTGCACAAACAAAGATTTTTGATCATTGTATGGTAGGTCTGCCAAAGAAAAATGCCATATTTTATCTTAATTGGTTAGGGTGGTGTTGGGGGAAATTACTTTATTTCCAAGACTTAAAGACTAACCCTCCGTGGGCTCCGGGAAGGTCCCGAAGGTGGCGGACTAATGTTCGAAGCATACGTCAACACGGTCGGAGGGTGTCACGATGCGAAGTCATAGAGGACCCTCCGAAGGGAGGAAGGAGGCCTCGAAGCAGGAAGACATGATTGATTGGATGTCCTGCTTATCCATCTACCCCACGGCACTTTACCGTGTATAACCTTGTTTATAATATTGAATAAATTCTACCATGTCAGTTGTAATATAGGGGTAAATAGGTCTATTCCTTAAGCCTTTTTCCCTATAAATACCCCCCATTGTACCTTGTAAGAGGGGGGCAGAACTAGTTGTTCAAGCATATACATTCGGACCTCTTGAGTTGTTATCCTTTACGGAGGCTCAAGTTTGTCCTAAAGCACAAACCTCTTGTTTGTTTGTTCTTGATTACCGAGAACCTGTTGGTGTAACTTTTACGCCAACAGTTGGCGCCGTCCGTGGGGAATCATAGTTCTAAAAGCTTGTTCCCTACCGCTGACTGCACTCTGAAGAGCACTTACGGAGGGAGCCTCAGAGTCCAGAGACTCCGCGCACCCTTCAGTTGAGGGCTTCTTACTGCAGCCCGAAGGCCTTCTCTCGACCCCCTCGAGTCGTCCGAAGCCTTCCATTTCCAAGACACCTCATCGACTAGCCATGCCTCCGAAGCGTGGTCAAGCTTCAGGTCCCCTTCGAAGGTCCCCTCGGACCAACGGAGCCGGGCCCTCAGCTAATCCGACGGTTCCTGCCGGAACCGATGGGCGTCGAGCGCCCCGGGGCCCTCTACCCCCTCCTACAATGCTTCAGACCGACTACGCAGCAAGCCAGGATCCCGAAGTTCCCTCCGACGAAGACGAAGGCCCTCCCGAAACCGAGGCTACGCAGCTAGCCAGGCTTCAGGAGGAAGTATCCAGATGGAGGCAAGAGGCCGCCGACCGACTCCGCACTCAAGCTTCCACCGAAACTCCAAGGGGGCCTCAAGACGATGGAGCCCGCAATCCCCCAGAAGTTATACAAGTCCAAGAGGAAGCCGAGAATGCCTCCTTCGACAATGAGTCTCTGTTGCACCCTGATCTGCAGAGAGTGCCTTTCGACCCCAAGTTCAAGGCCTCGAAGCTGCACAAATACTCCAGGGGGTCGGACCCCGGAGAGTTCGCCCGCTCTTACGCCCTGGCTATAGAAGCAAGCGGAGGGGTGCGAAGCACCATGGCGAAATGCTTCCCCCTCGCTCTCGAAGGCGTGGCGCTCCGTTGGTTCTGGTCCTTAAAGCCAGGATCGATCAGTTCATGGGAGCAGCTCAAAAAGAAATTCGTGAGCAACTTCCAAGGTACCTTCGTGGCCCCAATGTCCACAGGAAGTTTGTTTCAAGTAAAGCAGCGGGTGGGAGAAACCCTCCGGGAGTACTTCACACGCTTCGCCCGCACCAAGTCACAAATCAAGGGCCTCTCTACCTCTTCAGTAGTTGATGCTGCCCGCGAAGGGGTGCTGAACCCCGACCTCCTCAGCAAACTCCATCGGAAGCCGGTAACGTCCGTGGCGCAGCTTATGGCATACTTCGAACAGTATGCCAAGGCAGAGGAAGGATGCCTGCGGCGAGTTGAGGCAACACTACCCACCCTCCGGGAAGTCAAAGGGGAGCAAGAAGCCGCCGCTACACCGCAACCTCCACAAGACAGCCGCCCCAACGAGTACAAGCGAGGAAAGAAGCATTTCCGCTCGGAAGTACTAAACATTGCACCTTCAGCCTCGAAGGTACCTGCCAATTTCCAGCAGGTAAAAAATTTCAAGGCTGGGCCGCCGATACCTCAAGAAAGGATGCCTGGAAGGCGCCAGAGTCATTTCTGCTGCGTGCATGGCGATAATAGAAGCCATGACACGAAGGACTGCAAGACGATATTAACCCTTCGGGGTGAATACCTTGACCGAAATACCAGGAGGGGTACTTCGGACCGAGCTCCACCTGCGACACGATCGGAGCCTGTTCAAGCTGTGGCCCGAGCTGGTGCCCTCGAAGCCCCCATACGGCTACTGGTGGCCAGTATTATGCCACCACCAAAGCACGAAGATCCGCAAGACCGCGGCAAGAGAGTGGTCCTGCCCATCTCCGGAGGGGGGACCCTCGGCAGCATGTCCAAGAGACAGCGCCACGAGTACGTCCGCGAAGTTGGGCACATAGGGACTTCGAGTTCCGCTGAAGGGATGCCAGAATGGTCCCGTGTGCCCATCTCATTCACAGCCAGCGATGCAGTAGGGGTGAAGTTTCCCCATGCTGACCCATTAGTCATCTCTGCCGATATAGCAGGGGCAGATGTTCGGAGGATCCTGGTGGACGGTGGAAGCTCCGCAGACATACTCTTCGTCCAAGCCTTCGACCAGATGTGTATACCCCGGAAGCATCTACTCCCAGCAGCCCGGCCGCTTCAAGGGTTCTCAGGACCGCCTCTCGATGCCCTCGGCCAAATAGGCCTCGAGGTTGCCTTCGGAGAGGGGCCGCTGGCCCGAGTAGAAGAGGTGATTTTCGATGTGGTGGATGCCCCTTACGCTTACAATGCTATCTTCGGTCGAGGGATGTTAAACCAATTCGGGGCTATAGCACATCACAACTACCTTTGCCTCAAAATGCCCACACAAGGTGGAGTGCTCACTATTTCAGGAGACCAGGCTGTAGCCAGAAGGACGGAATATGGCCACGGGCAGCCATTGGACCCTCAACAAGTGCATAATGTAGCGGAGAGCGCCAAAGAAGTACCGGAGGCTTTGAGCCCCCCGAAGGGATCCTCGCTTAAACCAAGCCCGGAGGGTGATGTCGAGACAAGAATAATCTCAGAAGACGGCAAAGAGTACCCAATAAAATTCGGCAAGGGGCTATCTCCGGAGATAACCGCCTCGTTAGAAAAGTCGTCAAGAAGAATCTAGACATGTTTGCTTGGACCGACGAAGATATCACTAGGATCGACCGAAGCATCATCGAGCACAGTCTGCTCGTCAACCCGAAGGCCAAGCCGGTGCGCCAGGGGCTCCGAAAGCTATCAACAGAAAGAGCAAATTTAGCCAAGGCCGAAGTGGAAAAATTGTTAAAAGCTGGCATTATCAGGGAGGTGGCCCATACTGAGTGGCTGGCCAACCCTGTTTTTGTAAGAAAGAAGGATTCCAGCAAATGGCGCATGTGTATTGACTTCACCTCATTAAATAAAGCATGCCCGCGAGACCCCTACCCAATGCCCCGAATAGATCAATTAATAGATTCCACAGCCGGCTCCGAATTATTAAGCTTCCTCGACGCCTATTCCGGGTACCATCAAGTATGGCTGAAGCGCGAAGACGAAGCCAAGACAAGTTTCATAACTCCTTCTGGAGTATTCTGCTATGTAAGAATGCCTTTTGGTTTGCGGAATGCCGGAGCCACATTTTCTCGCTTAATAGCTAAGGCTTTAGGTCATCAGATAGGCCGCAATGTCGAGGCCTACATGGACGATATTGTAATAAAAAGTAATCAAAAGCACCAGCATAGCATAGATTTAGATGAAACTTTCGAGAGCCTCCGAGCATGTGGAGTACGCCTCAATCCCGAAAAATGTATATTCAGAGCACAAGCAGGGAAGCTGCTAGGGTACTTAGTTTCGAGCAGGGGGATCGAAGCCAGCCCAACGCAAATAAGTGCGCTGCAAAGAATGGCTCCGCTCGAGAATTTGAAGCAAGTGCAGAAACTAGCAGGGAGGCTAGCAGCACTCAGCGGGTTCCTGTCCAGATCGGCAGAGCGAGGCCTCACAATTTTCAAGGCGCTCAAGGGCTCCGAAAGCTTCAGCTGGACGCCGGAGTGCCAAAATAGCTTCGAAGAAATAAAAGCATACCTCGGAACATTATCAACCTTAACCGTTCCTCTTCCAGGGGAAACACTGCTTTTATACCTTGCAGCCACAGATTCAGCAGTAAGCGCAGTGCTGGTCCGAGAAGTCGAGCTTAAAGAAAAGCTGGTGCAAAACCCAGTTTATTTTGTCTCGGAGGCATTATCAGGAGCCAAGATCAGATACTCCGAGCTCGAAAAGTTTGCTTATGCTTTAGTGATGGCCTCGCGAAAGCTAAGGCATTATTTCTTGGCGCATAACCTCATTGTCCCTACATCGTATCCTCTTGGAGATATGCTCCGAAACAAAGATTCCACAGGCAGGGTTGGAAAGTGGGCAGTCGAGCTGACACCCTTCGAAATCTCCTTCACAGCAAGGACGGCCGTTAAATCTCAAATTATAGCAGATTTCGTAGCAAAGTGGACTCCATCTGCAGTATGGACTCCGGAAGAACCCACCGACGGTTTCTGGACAATATTCTCCGACGGAGCCTATCAAGCATCAGGTGCCAGAGCAGGGGCAGTAATCTTGTCACCATCAGGGCAAAAGGCAATGTATTCAGCAAGGCTTAACTTCCGAACCACTAATAACATTGCTGAGTATGAAGGAATCTTGCTAGGCCTCCGAAAGGCTAAAGCACTCGGAGCTACAAGGATAGTGATCAAGACAGATTCCCAAGTCGTCGCGGGGCATATTGACAAAAGCTTCCAAGCAAAAAACCCACATCTCGCGCAATACCTTCAAGAAATCCGCAAGGCCGAAGCAGCATTCAAAGGATTTACAGTTCGAAGCATACCTCGGGCAGATAATCAACTTGCAGATATTCTTGCAAAGGCTGCAGCAGGAGCAGTAGACCTCCCGGAGGGCGCTTTCTATGAAGAATTAGAGCAGCCAGCAGCTGACCAAATACCCTCGTCAGAAGTAATGTGTATTCCAGCTACGGATTGGCGAACTCCGATAATAACTATGTTGCAAGGTAGCAATGACCCTCCGGAAGGCCCAGAAGCTCGAAGATTGCAATCAAGAGCTCGGAATTACAAACTTATTGGGGAAGTGCTGTACAAAGCCGGAGTGTGCTCACCACTGCTTCGATGCATCTCCCAGCCTGAAGGTCAAGACATACTTCGAGGCATCCACGAAGGGTTGTGCGGAGGTCATCTTGCCCCTCGAGCACTAGCGGGCAAGACGCTCCGGCAAGGGTTTTATTGGCCAACAATCGTCAGAGACGCCGAAGACCTGGTTCGAGCGTGCCAAGGCTGCCAATGGATGGGCAGAAGGAGCCATCGCCCGCCAGCCCAGCTTCAGGTTATTTCCCCGGTATGGCCGATGGCTAGATGGAGCATGGACCTCATAGGCCCTTTCCCACCGGCAAAAGGCGGGTTGAAGTTTGCGGTGGTAGCAATCGAATACTTCTCAAAATGGGTGGAAGTCGAGCCACTAACAGCCATCACCTCGAAGAACGTACAAAGATTCTTCTGGCAAAATATTATATGCAGGTTCGGAGTCCCCAGAGAATTAACAGTGGATAATGGAACCCAGTTCGAAGCTGATACCTTTCAAACATTCTGTGAAGAACTGGGCATTAAGCTATGCTTCGCAGCAGTGCGACACCCGCAATCCAACGGGGCCGTCGAACGGGCCAACGGGAATATCCTCTCCGGGTTAAATCGCCGAATTGTGGGATTGGCCAAGGGCCTATGGGTCGAAGAGCTACCTAAAATTTTATGGTCTATCCGAACCACGCAAACTAGATCAACCGGTTTCACGCCATTTAGATTGTTCTTCGGAGACGAAGCCATGACCCCTACGGAGCTCAAAGGGGAGTCACTTCGCGTAATTCAACACGAAGACGAAGATGATCGGAGTGTTTCAATAGACTTGTCAGAAGAGACAAAGCTTCGAGCTGTCGCCAACCTGACCAAGTACCAAGAGCACACAAAAACGTGGTATGACCTGAAAGTCAGGTTAAGTGAGTTAAAACCAGGTCATCTAGTATTGCGAAGTGTAATAGCTCCGGGGAAGCTAGGAAACAAATGGGAAGGACCATATGTTATCTTACGCTCAGGACGCCCCAGATCGTTTAAATTAGCCAATTTAGAAGGAGAAGAGTTAAAACATGCGTGGCATGCGGAGCACCTTAAGAGATATTACGCTTAAGGCTTCCTTGTAATCACTTGTAACACTTTTTTTATAAATAAAGATAAGGGTTGAAATTTGTTTCGTCCTTCGAACATCCCATCATCCTGATGGACGCATCAGGAGGTCGGTGATGCTAGTAGAGCCAAGCATTTTTCACAAAAACCCAAGGGGCTGACTACGAACCATTGGTTCAGTGGCTCCGCCAACCTACGGATTCCAGGCTCCGGCTTGTTAGGATCCGTAGAAGAGTCTAAGGACTTTAAATAAAACAGAATTTCAAGCCTCCGGGTGCGAAGTATCTGTAAAAGAGCCGAAGGTGGCCAACCTACGGATTCCAGGCTCCGGCTTGTTAGGATCCGTAGAAGAGTCTAAGGACTTTAAATAAAACAGAATTTCAAGCCTCCGGGTGCGAAGTATCTGTAAAAGAGCCGAAGGTGGCCAACCTACGGATTCCAGGCTCTGGCTTGTTAGGATCCGTAGAAGAGTCTAAGGACTTTAAATAAAACAGAATTTCAAGCCTCCGGGTGCGAAGTATCTGTAAAAGAGCCGAAGGTGGCCAACCTACGGATTCCAGGCTCCGGCTTGTTAGGATCCGTAGAAGAGTCTAAGGACTTTAAATAAAACAGAATTTCAACCCTCCAGATGCGAAGTATCTGTAAAAGAGCCGAAGGTGGCCACCCTACAGATTCCAGGCTTCGGCTTGTTCGGACACGTACAAAAGTCTAAAGGCTTTGGTGAGATGTGCAAAATTCGAAGCATACCCCTGCGGCTACTTTGCCCTTCGGAGCTCGAAGTTGTCTTTTTAGGCCGGGAACTTCTCTTTTTTCTCGAGGCTCGCAGTTTCTTCTGCTCCTCCTGAAGTTCGGCCCATGTCAAGAGCCTTTCGGAGCCGGCCTCGGCAAGGTTTTCGGCTTGATACTCCGAGTCAGACCAGTCGATAGGCTCGGAAGACGAAGACCCCTCCTCCTTTTCTTCCTCTTTAATGTAAGACAAAACGTCCCTTCGTACTTCAAGGGTAACCCCCCCCCCCCCGTCTCCACGAGGAACAGAAAAGCGGGAGCGGCGATAAGGTCTCAAACTCTCAAGAACTGCCCACTCCTTTCGAAGCTCGGCAGTAGTTTCCAAAAGTTCGAAGTCAGGGCTCGAAGGGCACGATAGAACCTAAAAAAGAGCAGAGCACCCAAGACAAGTACTGTTTATAACTTTCTCATTAATAAAACAAAGTTTACAAGACCACAGGTACACAACAGTCCTAAGCGGCTAGACCTGCGGGTCGGCTGGCGGGGCTGGAACCGGAGGGGCTGGCGAAGCCGGGAGTGGAGGCTTCGTTTGAGCTTGCTTCTGCTGGTGGGCCTCGTCGATCCAAGCCTTAGCAGCGACCTTATGGTCTGCCTTCCATACAGATCGGAAAGCTTCCCAGGCCGAAGCCACCTCCGAAGACGGCCGCAGCAGGTCATCATCCGCGAAGCCTCCAGGGGACGAACCACCAACCGAATCGAGGGGAATCCGAAGAGATTCGAGGTGACGAAGAACCCCGATGCCGGCGCACTGTCCGGAGATCTCTCCATACCGGACTCCGGAATTCTTCATCAGCGACGAAGCTACCTGGATCCTCGTCAGCTTCCGGTCGAGCGGCTCGTAGGCTACAGCAGAGGTCGAAGGACACATGGTGCCAAAGTACTCTAACGTGCCCTGAAGAGCTTCCAAGGTACGGTCAGCAGTACTGGAATTCTTTCTCTCTGCTGCTTCCAGGCTTGCGACGGTCGCGTCCAACGCGGCCACCCGGAGCATCAAGGAACTCTTCTGAGCCATTGCCTGGCTAAGAGCCCCTCGAAGTTCCACCAGATGTGTGTTCGAGGTAGCCGCGTCCTGGCGAAGCTTTTCAACCTCCGCACGGAGGACCACTCGTTCAGCCTCGGCTTCTTGGGCAAGAGAACGAAGGGCTTCAAGGGCTTCTTCAGACGCTGCCCTAGCCTTCCGTTCTTCCAAAATTTCTTCATTCAGCCTGAGAGACCTCCCGGTGGAGTCATCAAGAGCTGTTTGAAGGGTGGTAACCTTCCGGTTAAGTCGATTGATTTCGACCTCGTTGGAAGTCGCTGCCGCTCTAGCAAGGGCGAATTGCTGCAAGGAAAATTAGGTAAGTGCTAAAGAAGTTTTGACCATTAAAATGCAGCAACTATGGTGTCTTTTTCATACCTGAAGGGCAGCCCTTTCGAGGGCCGTGTTGAGGCTCGAAGCCCTAGCCTCGCTCAAGGCGGAGATCAACTCCGAATTGGCAATATCCTGGCTTCTCTCAGCCAGGGGCTCCAGGAGCCTTCGAAGGCCGCTCCGGTGTTCCAAGAAAGGAGCCAGAAGAGGGAGCCAAGACAAAGCTTGGGCGTCGTCCTCTGCAGCCTCGTCCTCTGAATTGCCAACGGAGGGCGCAGCTTGGTCAAGACGAAGGCCCAGGCTGAAAATACTCTTACCCCTCCCCGGCACGAAAGGGGGAGAAGCAAGAACATTTCGACCCTCAGCCGCCACGTCTCCGGCTGGAACCACGTTGTCGGAGGCGCCTTCAGTGGTCGAGGTCGCCACGGCCGGAGCCAGCTCCGTCCCAGGGAGCACATCGTCCGCCCCGAAGGATACGTTCTCCACCACCAGGCCCGGAGCCCCCAGGGGAGCCGGAGGGTCCGCTCGGGTAACCGTCTCCGAAGAAGCGGGGACGTCGGGCGCCACCAAGGCTTCGGTACCCGAAGAGGTACCTATTTCAATATCAAGATTAATTAACGTATTTTACAGATAGCGAGCGAATGTCGACGAAAAAAGGAAGAGCTCCAGGAAAATACCTCTGAGAGCCTCTTGAGGAAGGATCGCTGGATCCTCCAGGACTTCGTACATCTGGAGGATATTGTCGAAGTCATCCCCCGAAGTCCTACCCTCGGTTTCATCTGTCGGAGCCACGACCTCCGCGGGAACCCCTTCGTGTGCAGGCAAGTCGGAGGTAGAGCCTGACTCCACTTGCACGATGACGGGTGCGGGAGGAGTCGTCGGAGTTACACCGACCCCTTCCATAACGGAGGTGCTTGGGGGGACTTCCCCCATATCTTCGTCCACCAAGAGGTATGCTTCCAAGGCCGCTGCCGTCGCACCTCCGGAGTCTTCTACTTCTTCGGGAGTTGGGCTCCGCTCGTCCGGCGATGAAGAAGACGAAGCAGGCGTCAAGTGAGGAGGTTGCTTCGCTGCCTTCTTCTGAAGCGGCTGCTTACCGGCTTTTTTGGAGAGCTCGGCCGTCGTTTTCCTCTTGCGGCCAGCCGCTCCAGTGGCGAAGTCAGGGAGGGACGGAGGCTCCATACCGAGGGCCCTCCACACTCTGTTCGACCGTTCCCAACTCCCCACCAACTCCAGCCTTTTTTGTCTCTCGACCGCCGAAGGGGCTCCGAGAATTCGCTCGGTAGCCCGGACTATGTCATCTGGAGCTAAGGCAAGAGGCGTCGCTGAAGGAAAAAGGTATAAAAAGTATAAGTATAATTAATGTATTCATATAAAATGATGCCGCAGGAGAAAGATGTACCTATGTTTCGGAGGTCCCCCTCCGAAGCTTGCGGGATGGAGATTGGCCAGCTAGCTGCTAGGGGTGAGATCCGAAGGCCGACGAACTCCTCGGCCAGGTCGCGCATGCTCATGCGACGAGCCACTGAAGCAAGCAACCCTAGCCTCGTCGTGAGCAGACTAGGGTTCGGGGAGACGTCCGCCTCCTTCCGGAACCAGATTTCTTGAAGAGGGCCCGAGAGGGGGGAGTCTTCTCCTACTTCGGCGTAAAACCACCGAAGTATCCAATTTGTATACCATCGGTCGTTTATGGCCTTCGCAGGGAAATGGAGAGCGTGCTCCCGCCGTAGCTGGAAGTTAACGCTGCCGAAGGCCACCGTCACCTTCGAGTCCCCAGGCCCATCTTGAGGCTTCGGCTGGCAGATGGCTTCGTGGGTCGCCGCGAAGACTTCAGAGCGTCCCTCGCACCCCTCCGCCCGAAGAGCCCACTCGAAGACGGCCAGGCGAATGATCGCGTTGGGGGACAGTTGAGGCAGGGTTATGTGGAACAAGTCCAGTACCTCTGCCAGAAAATCCACGACTGGTAGCCCCAGACCCGCTTCGAAGAACGCCTCGAAGACCACCACTTCTCCGCTCCGGGGCCGTGGAGTCGACTCTGTCCCGGGAACTCGAGTCCTCATTCTGGCTCCCAGCTTCCCGTCTACTGCCTCCTCAATGGACTCCGCGGTGCTCACAGACTGGCCAATGACAAAGCTCTGGGCCATCTTCTTCTTGGAGGGCGGGCGGAGCGCTCGAGGATTTTTGGGCCAAGCACCGCCCGGAGCCCCCGCCATTGCCGCTGCTGCCGATGCGGCCCACGCCTGCCGCTGCGCCAGGGTGTTGGCCGCCAATGGAGTGGTGTGGCTGGTTCTCGCCATCGCGCTCAAGTGCTCGAGGGTGCGGGAGATTGAAGGAAAAGGTGAATCGCAAGAGCAGTGAATGCGGTAAAAAACTTCTAGTAATCCCTATTTCCCTCTTTTATAACCGCACGACCTATACTGCTCTTCGAGAGGTTTCACATTGCAGGTTCGGCTTCCGTCACCGACATGTGGGTCTGGTAAT
Organism: Zizania palustris; assembly: GCA_019279435.1. Classification (NCBI taxonomy): domain Eukaryota; kingdom Viridiplantae; phylum Streptophyta; class Magnoliopsida; order Poales; family Poaceae; genus Zizania; species Zizania palustris. The sequence goes on along the minus strand of JAAALK010000086.1, from coordinate 13,292,676 downwards.
TGGAACGGCGCGCAACCGCTGAAGAAATCGACCGTTACTTTTTTACAGAGGGTAACGGCTATCTGCGCCGTAACGGTCATATTGACGGTACCCCACGACGTTCGCACTCTGTAACCGTCTCCACGACAAAGGGCACTCCGTAACCGCTTTCGCGACGCTCATGCTCCGAAACCGTTCTATTCCCAGGGAGTTCTCTCACTGTGCCAAAACTCGGGGACGAAAGTTTTAAAATATTGGGCCCAAAATCCTGAGCTAAGTCATAACACCTTCGAATTCCCTTTAAGCCTCAGAAACTAGAAATGTTCCTTTCGTATACTGCCTTCTTTCTAAAAACAGGTTATCTACAGAAAGGCGTATTCGAGGGGCTACTGTTGGGGGAAATTACTTTATTTCCAAGACTTAAAGACTAACCCTCCGTGGGCTCCGGGAAGGTCCCGAAGGTGGCGGACTAATGTTCGAAGCATACGTCAACACGGTCGGAGGGTGTCACGATGCGAAGTCACAGAGGACCCTCCGAAGGGAGGAAGGAGGCCTCGAAGCAGGAAGACATGATTGATTGGATGTCCTGCTTATCCATCTACCCCACGGCACTTTACCGTGTATAACCTTGTTTATAATATTGAATAAATTCTACCATGTCAGTTGTAATATAGGGGTAAATAGGTCTATTCCTTAAGCCTTTTTCCCTATAAATACCCCCCATTGTACCTTGTAAGAGGGGGGCAGAACTAGTTGTTCAAGCATATACATTCGGACCTCTTGAGTTGTTATCCTTTACGGAGGCTCAAGTTTGTCCTAAAGCACAAACCTCTTGTTTGTTTGTTCTTGATTACCGAGAACCTGTTGGTGTAACTTTTACGCCAACAGGTGGATATCGGACAAACACATGCATAATATTGGTTTCCTTAACAAATCCATCAGAATGGTTTTGGGCTTTGGAGCATGAAGTTGTACGTCAAGATATTGGATGTCACTCCAACGAACAAGAGTCACTTAGGATGTGAATATGATAGTGTTGATTACCTATGTCACTAGTCTTCTAGCAGTAATGCCAAAACTTACTAGAAGTTATTTGAATATGGATATTGCCCGCTATGTGTTGTCAGAGGGAAATCATTTTTTTACATATAATGGAACATCATTTATTTCATAGAAGATTCACATAGCATAATGCTAAACCTTGTCTTTTTCATCGTAGATCATGGAACCTACTACTAAAAATACTTCCACTTTCAATTTGCGATTAATTCTTGAAAAGGAGGAAAAAGGAATATGTTTTAGAGGAACACTCTATCCTAATGAACCAGATGATGACACATCTTTTATGGATCGTAGGGTTTATGAGAAGCATGCCAAAAATTAGCTTGATGTCAGTTGTCTCATGCTTGCTTGTATGTCCTTTGAGCTTTAAAAGCAATACGAAAGAAGGGATGCCTACAAAATTGTAACAGCCCAATTTTTTTAAAGGTAAAAATAAAGTTAGAAATATTTTTTTTCATACAAGGATTATTTTTATTATTGAATAAGCTGAAAATTCCCAAATAAATAAAAAACTTTAGAAATAATTCGAAACCTAAGTTGAGAAAATTATGTTAACTTTCTAAGGCTAAGATATATTTTTGAGAATTTTTACAAATTTTTAGGACCTTTGCAGATAGCTCATAAATTATAAATGATTTTCTACAATTATTTTTATTGAGAAATGAATTTAAATATAACTTGGGTCGCATCTCTCCTTTCTACCTCCACAGGCCGGCCAAGCCCGCCAACTCCTCATGCCCCATTGATAGGTAGAGCCCACCTGTCAGCCTCCTTCCCTCCTCCTACGCGCGCCCGCGTCCTCCCCCTCTCGCTGCCCTCGCGGTCCCACTGGTCAGCACCCGCACCCGCGCTCATGCTCAATGACAGGTCATCCCCACCTGTCAGCATCATCTTCCCTGTCGCGCCGTCGCCGGCCTCCTTCCGCTAAATTGCCCCTGCGATTCAATCCCCCTCGATCCCATGATCACTTTCCCTCTGTCAACCGACGCGTTTATGCCCTAGATCATCGGACTTGTAAACATGGAAGCTCGTTGGAGTATGGAAAGTTTTCCCCTCGGTTTTCCTTGTATACGTCCTTCCAACTTTACCGTCGGCGATCCCTTTATAACCCCTACACTCCACTGCGTCCAAGCCTACAGAAAACGCCTAAGATCCTGCATTCTAGAGCACCCGCACGCCTATTCTTGCGCCGCCGCTCTGTTTCACCTCCAGCCACCGCAAGCCATCACCGGAGCCTGTGCCTGAGGCCGTCGCTCACACCACCAGCACCACTGACGCACGCTCGCCACCAGCCACCCCTTCGTTGCCGTCGAAGACCGTTGGAACGCCGCTGTCATCGTCAAACCGAACGTCTTCGCCGCCTCCACTCGTCGCCGGCCACGCACCAACGATCCTGAGTCACCACTCCGGTACCAGAATGACCCTCAGGCTATCCTCCTTCCATTTCAGCATTTACTCTAGGTTCCCAGCCATCGCTGTCACCGCTAGAGTCGCCGCACGCCCCTGCCGTCACCGGGGAAGGCGACCAGCGTAGGTAAATACCCGCGCCGTGCCGGATTCCATCACGGTCATTCGATCGAGCCTGAGCGAGCAGGATTAAAACCCGCGCGGGTTTGATCTGGGCCGTTTATTCGATCGAAGCAGTACCAGTGAACCACAACCATCCATTTTCACTTATAAATCTCGTCTCGCCCGCGCACGTCCGATCGCCATTCGACGGTCGATCTGGATCCGACGCACAACACAGTGGTTCACCGTGGACCGGAGTTTGTTTAAAATTTAAAATAAATTTCAGAAATTGATTTAAACTTTAAAAATTAATAACTTCTTCAATTTAACTCCAAATTTTACCATTCAAATTTCAAAAAAATTATCCTTTTATTCTCTATGAGTTTAGCCAATAAAAGTTATATGTTTCTACTATTTATTTTCCTTCTTTTAATTGCTTATCCTTCTTGGTTTGTGTGCCAATAAGACTATGACGCCGTCGAGGAGCCCGAATATTTTCCCGAGGTCCCTCCTTCACCATTTGCAGATGCCATGGATCGGATCTAACCAAGGTAGCATGCCATTGCTAATCGACATATGATCTAATCTAGTTCGATAAGTTAAAGTGTCGTTATTAGCAAAGATAAAGACCTAATCTAGAAAATATATCAAGAGAATGTGTATCAATGTATTTAACCGATAACTAGCAAATCTACTCTATCTAATTATAGTATCGAACTTAACTGAGAAAGCCATGAACATATGTGTTGGTGTATTTTTTGGTCACACGCGTAACCTGGGAGATCTACTTAGCTCGAGTGCAGGTCCTATAATCTTAGAAAGAAAAGGGTTCAGAGCGTGCCAATCAGTTTGACCCTCTAATTGATAGGGAGTCCAAGAAAAAGTAGCATTAGTAGCAGAGTCGATCGGCTGCCAAGCCGATGACTATGGTGAGGATAAAATAATCGTGAACAAATACGCCGATCAGCCATAGGGCCGATGACCACTGCAGGACGATCGGGTTGAACACGCCATCGACTGATACGAGATGGGTATCTTCCAAGCACGCATAAGATAGAACATGGAATTAAAGATAACCTATCGGCTTGTACTATGATAGAAATAAATAAAACACACCAGATAATATATCAGTGTCATCAAAATCATCATAATAACAAGATTAGACCTAACCAGTACAATAGCTAGTCACCATTAACTTAATAATACTTCAAAGTATCGGGCATGCTTTATTTAGATGAACGGTATACAACATGAAGCAGATACAATAGAAAGAGATGTTAGACCTAATCGATGAAGCCTCAGACTATGATACCTAAATCACATCAATCTAAGAGATCAATATGATGCAACCTTAGTCCTAGCCAATACACCAGGATAAACCGACAATCGTATTGACTCAGCTGATGCCTTCAAGAGATCGATATGATGCAACCTTAAAGAACACCGACCTAGAAGATATGATCGTCAGGGTAGCGGGACTCACCTCTTCGCCAGAGATTGAAACGATGCAGCCTAGCTCCGAGTGCCGAATCCCGTCGGGATTAACCTTGGGAAGCCAAGGGTGGCAATGCACCGAGGAGTTGTTGTTTGTAGGGTTGTTTTTTTCCTAACTAATTAGATACATATTTATAGTTTGGAGACTTGCCGTCCAAGTAATCTACATCGTAACCGATTCTAGATTATCTTTATCTTCTCTCACTTTTATCTCCATCGACTCTTTCATACCCGGTCACGTTACACGTCATGGACGGGTTTTTGACCATCTTTGACCGGACCTGTTTGACTTCTATTGATCGTGCGACATCTTTAGTGGGCCTGGGCTTTGCCAAATCTTGGCATCAATAATATAAATCAGTTTACCAACAGGCTATCTTCGTCGAAGTTAGAGATCGGACTTACCATAACGTTACGTACCTAAAGTTGACGATACACCGAAGGGTTTGATTAATAGCATTGTGTGTATAAACTATGACACCGGGTTTACATATTTATAGTCGAGTAGACATGCTATCTACGAAGAATGCATAATCCTAACTGACTTATTTATCTGCTAACTATGAGAAACCAACCATGACGCACTAGCTCACACCGTGCATAGCCCATATCCACTTGTCAAACTTTTATCAGCGGCCTATCTGCTCTTGCCGTCTTTCTTGTCTAATCCATGATGCGTCGGTCTAAATTCCGATGTCAATAGAACTGTTTTACCATTAAAAAAACTAATGTTGAGTGTTGAAATTGACAACAGTGATATATACGAACACAAATAATTAAAGGAGTGACATGTATCGAAACAATGGTTTTTCAATAACAAATGTGAAAATCGGTAAATTTTCTAGCAAGCTACGCAGAATTTTCTCGTTTTTATTCGTCAAACTCGAATTACCAAACGAAAATATGCGCGGCTCAAACGACTTGACTTGACGGGTTCAAAACTTCTGTACTGAATAGTAAACTTTAGGTACAGACAAGACACGTCGCCTTTTAAGTGCGTATTTACTGCTAATCTAAAATCTTCGTTTAACGTACGTACGCTAAGGCTACCAATGCAAGCAGCTGCCGACTGGAGGACAAGCGAGAAAAACAACCGCAGCGAGCGATGGCAACTCTCGGGCCTCCTCACAAATTTGAGAGAGATCATCTGCGTCTAGGAGGGTATACTAATGGGAATCGATATTAAAATGCGTGGATACTTGATTTGGTTGCTTCGAAAATCATGGATTTCGATAAATTTTAGCTACTTTTTATCAACTAATAAATCGAGCCATATGGCTTGTGGTAGGACACTATATCCATATTGATGGTTACGGTAGGACATAAGTATCTTGTTTGAGAGTTCTATGAATGCTTCTGACAGCTGCGGAGCGGCTATTTTTAGAATCTAAATATGTAGTTACTTTTATAATCTAAAGCTAAAACAAATGGTTCAGATTTTAGCTCAGATGGTGAGAATCAGTAGCCACGAAATATAGAAATGAACTAGAATTTAGAAGCTACAAAAACCGATTTTCATATATTTTCATCAACTAGATACTCAGTCTATCCAGCTACTGAGAATATCTAACTACCAGAAGCTCCCCGAACAGGCTCTCAAAGTATTTCGTAGTATCGTCGCTTCAGCCTACAAGCTAGATAAATGTATGTGAAACCATCACACGGTTATTTGACACGTAACAAACAGGGGTTGAGCCAAATAGAAGGGAGGAGGTTCAATCCGGATCCAAATTATTAATAATTTTTTTTATTTTTTGTGCACCCCTAAATTTAATATAGCATATCGTTTTTAAAGTGATGCGCTTACTATTTCCGTCACCGTGCATGGCCGCTTATACTTCGGCCCTCTCCTCCGTTTTTGGTGTCCTTGCCGCTTGCCGGTGACGACGAGAAACGGACTAACTCCCCTAAATTCTAGGGATTTGTCGAAAAAATATTTAGAGTTTAGGTCTATTACGTTATAATATGGCTTGTCTTCTCCAATAATACAATGTCCCTAGAGTTAGTTTTGTTTAGATTTTCTATTTCGTTATGTTTTGTGTTCACGGGATTATCAAAAATACATAGAATATTTGTTTGTTTGGTCGTTGATGACCTAGATTGCTGGTGGTGCCGGCTTTATGGCTCAAGTCGCCGATTTATTCGGTGAAGCTAGTTTGCTGATCCACTAAATAAATCTCAACTATTATAAAACTTAAATTCATCCGCCGCTACATGCAACTGCATGCGTGAATGAGAAGAAAAAAAGAAAAAAGTCATGCACGCAACACCGAAGAAGGAAAAGGAAAAATAAAAATAAAAAATAAAAGAAAAAAAAATTACTTTTGCATTTTAGTCCTTTAATTTTTGTATTTTGTGTATATGTACAAATTTTACTTAAAAATTCTTAGATTTCTAAAAAATCACACAAAAACAGGAATACACATCATTCAAAACACACATCCAAGAAAAAAAACAACGTCCACCAATAATTTATTGCATGAATACACATCAAATTAAACCCATAAAACAGTCAGTAGAACGTATCGGGATCGGATCACCATGCTTTATATTTTACTACTTCTCGATGTACCCACTTCTAACAAAACTAAGGGGGTGTTTGGTTCCACCTTGCTAAACTTTAGGGACTAAAGTTTAGTCCCTTTTAGTCCCTAAATTGCCAAACAAGGGGACTAAAGTGGGACTAAACTTTAGTGACTAAAGTTTAGCCTTTAGTCCCAAAGAACTTGCTAAAGGGGACTAAAAGTACTACTTACCTCTCATCCCTCACCCTCTTTTAGTACTTTAGTCCTTAGAACCAAACAGCAATGGACTAAAGTTTAGTCCTATAAAAAAAAGAAGACTAAAGTTTAGTTTAGTCCCTAAAGGAACCAAACAGGCCCTAAAACAAAACTATGACACGACCTAGAAACCAAACGAGATCGAGCCGCGAGTGGTCAAACGATTTTTATTAATTGCCCCAGATTCGTCAACGCTTCCAACTGACCGCGACGAGTACCGATTGATCTGACCGCACGACACCATCGACGGACGGAGGCGGTCGCCAAATATTTTCTCGGCCCAGAAAAATGTTGTAAAAAAAGTGGAACAAAGAAAGAAATATCACTACCAGTAGTATGTACCGGCTCTATTTGAAATATTTTAGATATTAATATAGTTTTCGGTGCACAAATCTTTACGCTGTTTTTCTATTTATGTATTTATAAAAAAATATGATTATACGAAAATCTAAATCTCTCAAATCTATTAATAAATTAAAATATTAATGTTTAATTCCTTCACTATGCCACGTCACTCCGGAGAGATTCCCCGACAGCAAGATCCAGAGGAAAAGCATTCCGCCGGTGGGTCCCAAGGAGGGCCGGGCCCACCAGCACCCCTCTCCCTCTCTCTTGTTCCTCGGACCGGGCCTCCGGTCTCTCTGCTCTCAGACTCTCACTGACGAGCCCCTGAAGAGGAGGGGGAGCAGAGCGGCAGCGGCAGCGGCTCAGCTCCTTCTCCTCCTCCTCCGTCTGCTTAAAAAGCCATTCTTGGTTCGTAGTAGGCGTAGTATCTTACCGGTAGTATAGCAGTTATCTTCTTCGTTGTCGTCGTAGCCGTCGCTGGTGGTGGTGGTGTTGAGGAGGAGGGGGAGAGATGGAAGGGGGAGGAAGGGTGGTGGAGGAGGGGGTGACGAGGGTGCTGCTGGTGGACGACTCGCCGGTGGACAGGAGGGTGGCACAGCTGCTGCTCAGCAGCAACACCTGCGCCGGCTCCTTCCACGGTTAGTTCAGCTTCTTCTTCTCCGGCTCTCCGCTCACCCACCCTTCATCTCAGCTGTAGCTTCGCTTCGTCTGCATGTTTCCGTTCGCTTTCTGATTCTCTCTGCTTCTTATAATTAGCGGCCATTTCATCCATGACTGCTGTTTTTTTTTCCGTTTGTTCCAACTTCCAACGCAATCCGGTCGTTCCGTCAGTGCAAGTGGGCAGACTCTCTTCCTTTTCTTTCTTTTTTGCTTGCTTATCCATTGTTTTATTTTTCATAAAAAAAGCTGATGCCTTTTGCCTCTGATGGCTGATGAGTGATGAGTATGCATGTGGCCAAGACTGCAAATTGTGTCAACTGTAAATCTGTCCTCGAGTCCGTTTATTCTTTTTTGGTTCCTTTGCTTTCCCGCGCCACCGTGGTGCTCAGTTCATGTGTAACAGCAGCTGCACCCTGCTGCCATGACTCTCGTTTTGACCACTTTTGCCTCGAACCATGCCACTACTCGAGTACTCGACACGAGGATCTGAACAGAAGCTCAATTTCGTGCAGTTATCGCCGTCGACAGCGCGAAGAAGGCGATGGAGTTCCTCGGCCTCAAGGAAGATGGCAAGGTAAGAACAGTTTCTGCTAACCACAACCATCAGCTGCCACAAGGCGCCATCTTTTTTACTTGTATTTCTCTCCGTTTCTCGCCGCGGCGCTGCAGCGCCGTACGCCGCCTGCGAGCGCACGCTCGCAGCGCATGCGCGCCTGAGGGTTTCTGCTCCTCTCCTCCTTTTGGGAGGAAAAGGTGGCCGCTTTTCATGGGGGAGGAGGCAGAGGGAGAGGAAAAAAAAGAAAAGAGAATAAAATACTTACAGTCTTGTAGCAGCCTGACAGAGCTGTCTGGTGACCTGATGACATGAAGCTTTGGGTTCATGGATTGGTTAAGGCATGCTATGATTCTTGGTGCCCTGTGAGCTCAACATAGGATTAAAGCATACATTACTGCCTGAAATTAGGCTGATTGGATAGCTCTTGTTAACATGTGCAGGAGCAGGCAATCGACATGGTGCTCACTGACTACTGCATGCCTGAGATGACCGGGTATGAGCTTCTCAAAGCCATCAAGGTAAACAAATATTACTGCAGCAATTAATGAATTCAGGATTGTGCTAAGTTTTGATGCCCCTAATTACTAACTATAGATTTATAGTTAGTAATTACTTACAGTAATATGTCTGTTTGCAGGCGCTGAGCCCTCTGAAGCCGATCCCTGTGATCGTCATGTCGTCGGAAAACGAGCCCCAGAGGATCAGCAGGTGAGAGGCTTTCATCCTTTCTTTTTCTTCAGCATCTGTTTTTGTGCAAAGTTGATGCAGCTATACATGAAAAAAAGGAGCTGCCTTGGGTCCCAACTCCCAATGCCTGCTTCAGTGCTTCAGTGCTTCAGTGTAGTATGACAGTAGGAGTACAAGTGTCAAGTGAACAGGGCTGTACATGGAGTAGTAGCCATTTAAAACAGCTTCATAGAGTAGTAGCCAACCACAATGCTTCAGTAAATAGCCTCCCTGCCTGCACCTGTAGCCCTGTACTTGCCTTCACATTACGGTGAACGATTTGCTTGTCCAAATGGGCGTCCAGCTCTGAAGATGCTGCATCAGATACAAAGATCCACGACATTTGTGCTGTTCATTGATTGCTGCCTTTGATCTCTGATGTACTACAGTGGTACTACCATTGGAAATCCTGCAGCTGGTGGTAGTAACAGGCTTTTAATAAACCCTTTCCTCCTGAACGCAGATGCTTGAATGCTGGAGCTGAAGATTTCATCGTGAAGCCTCTTCAAAGCAAGGATGTACAGCGGCTCAGGAACTGCTCGTCGTCGGGCACGCAGTGCAAGGGCGAGAGCGATGGCAAGCTGCCACCGCCGGACCACGTCGTCGTCGACACTGCCGTCGCCGCGTCGCCTCCGCCGTCCTGGCGGCGGGCGCGCTTCGCCGGTGTTGCCATGGTACGCCCCCCTGCGTGCAAAACCACCGCATTTCATCTGAGTTAGGAAAGAAACCATCGCTCATTGTGTGCTCCTCTTTGGAAATGCTTGCTTTTCTTGCAGGTCCTGCACACGTCGAGCGTTGAGCTCTCGCAATATTTCCCTTTCCTCTTCAAGTTCATCCTTCTGGTGTACGCCATCCTGTGCCTGGGTGAGCTCCTGCACAGATGGTCAAGCGGCTGCTTCCTCTCGCCGTGGTGTGCTTGAACAGTCTGTGCAGTCCAAGGCAAAGTCAAGACTGCAGCTGCAAGTTCTTCTTTTGCTACAGCTTCTGCACTGAAGAGCATGGAGAAGAAGTTAATTAGTGTTTCAACAGACCATGGAGGTTTTAGGTAGATTGTTTGCTTTGAGATTCTAACCGGCCGTTTGGTTCTTGGCAATCTGGCTGATGAAGACGAGGGAGGAAGAAGAACCCTTGTATCCTTGTACAAAATGCATAATGAGGCAGTATCTGACGTCCTTTTTGGCTGGGATCTCGGCTGATCTGACGATGTGACATTCAGATAACTTTTTCCTTGCCCTTTCCTTTCGCTGATGGCAACTGCTCACCTATAATGTAGTTCAGATCCCATGAGAAAAGAACTACACAAGTTGACTAATGCCGCATCAGATCCTTCTGATGGGAAAAGAAACAGAATGCAGATATATCGTAATCACACTTCACCTCAACGGCTGTAAACTAGTAGTAATTGCATTCAGATAGGCGAAACTGCGCCATAAAATGTCTTTCAGTAGTGATATTTCAAGCCAATGACTTGAGATTCGAATGACAGCTATTTACACGCCTAGCAATGTACTACAACTGTATGGTTCTAAATCTTTACAGTATCATCTCCTTGTGGAGGCATGGGATCACCCATATTTTTGTGCTACTTCTGATTCTTGTGTCGTGGCCATATCCATAGCTGCAAGTTCCTTACGTTCTACACTTCATCGCCTGGTCCAAGTAAAAATTCATTCAATATGTCTTCCTTGTATGGGCCCGAATCATGCAGGACCTTAATAACATGCTTAACCTGACATTTACACCAAAGGAGAACATTAGATGGAATCGAAGAAACACAGCCTAACTCTCGGAGCTTTCATTTTCTTTTGAAAAATCATGGCATGCACTGACAAGTATTTATTTGGTTAATGCGGGGGCATCAATATTATTTCTATGGTAAATGAATATATAATAAAATGATCCCTGTTTTAAAAACATAAGCATCCACTCTTCTACACGGACAATGGCAGATATTGTTTATCCATCCATTTGACTCGAACGATTGAGGCTAATGAATGACAGTGACAACAAATTCACTAGTTGTCTCTAGGATTCAAGTATAATGTGAACATGGAGTGAATACAAAAATGATGTTTAAAGAATTACAACATTTTAAGGGTGACACACTGTACATTGCAAAACTCAAAGAGAGTTCAAATCTGCACAGCATATGCTTATCAGCCATCATAATATGAGGCCATAACATTGGGACCGTTTAACAGAAAACAGGACAAGGTATCACATTTAAGGGCACTAGATATAGTACTAATCTGCAATGAGTTTGGCTTTTGAATGGCAATAGTACAATACTGTCACCTACAGGGATTTCCACGGAATTAAAAGGAATTAATTTTCGTAAATTATATGGAAAAGAGATAGCTGGTCAAGGGCCCGGACCTCTCCGTCGCGGCAGCGCCGTTGCGGCGACACGGCGAAGAGGGAGGGTTACAAGAAGGCAATAGCCAAACTGAACTACTCGACGACTTATTCTATTGCATCAGTCATGTTGATAGACACATGATCGATCTAATCTAACTAACAAAATCTTAACTAATCTAATCTGCTAAATAGAATATAACCTAACTGCTACAGTACCGGTGGTACTGTTTACAAGCGGCCCTCCGGCCCATGTTCTGAGGCCATGACATCTCTTCCCTCCTTGAAAACCACGTCGATCCCCCAACCGTCGGCTAGGCCGCCGTCCTTGCACGCGAGGGTGTGCTCTGTGCGGTCAGGGCAGTAGTGTTCGCCTCCGCAGAACTGTTGACATTGTCGACCGAGCCGTCGCTACCTGACTTGGCCCTGCTGAGGCCGCCCACGCCGCCACCGGGGCGGCCCTGGCCACCTCGCTCCCTAGTGGCGTGGAGGTGAATCCACGTGCGGTGCGGAGGTGAATCCATGGTGGCGCTGACGAGAGTTAGGGCCTCGGTCAATTCTTCAGTTATCAATTCAGTCACAATGTTTTGCTATCCTCCCATCCATGAATCTCGATCCGTGACAATTTAGTATCAAACGGCTCAGGTTTGACTTCCGCCATGAACGTGCAACCGGGTGTCGGGACAAGGGTGGAGCAGCAGAACGCAATCGGTGGCGGTGGCGCCGTTGTCACGCGTATGGGTGGCAGTCCCTGGGTTGTCGACCGTCGGACCACACGTATCTGGATTTGGCCGTGACACCGCCTTAAATTCCGAGGTGGATTCAGTACGGGCGTGATCGACACTAGCACCTCGGCCAATTGATCGGGCCAAGGTGAAGGCCGACGAGAAGATGCAGACCCATCCTGGAGGCCTTGGGCGGCACCGTAGGCAGTGGCAGTGGCGTCATTTTGGGCGTCGGTGGTGGCATCAACATCGTCGGCACGGGCGGTGACGAAGAGCGAAACAACGTAGGTGCCGGTGTCGACGGCGTTGGCAGCGCCGTGCAGGCCACAGACGTGGATGTCATCCTAGCATCGAACGACATGAGTGGCACACTTACAAGCACAGGCGCCATCGCAACCTGCCAAGACACGCATGCCAACATCCTCACGACAGCATCCCAAGTAATGGAGGCGAGGTCATTCTGCTTAGGGACGGAGGATTCGAATGGCTGGTTGCTGGCACGCTAGGCATGGGCAGCCTAGGCGCAGGCGTGAGTGGCAGTTTCGGTCTGGCAGCGGGCTCAATCCTCATCACCAGGACCCCGGGCGATGGCAGTAGAAGCAACCTCCTAGCCACGGACAACAACTTCGACGGGGGCGGCCTCGGCTATGATGCGTCCGCCCTCAGTGGAGGCGGCCTAGGTCGGGAGGGCCCTAGGAGCAATAGACGCGGCCAACCTGAGCAGCAACGACAGTCGGGCCTTGTTGGGTGACGAGTACTTGGGCCCGATCTGCTGCGGCGGCACCTTGTCCACGAGTGGCAGCTACGGTGCGCTGCACATTGGTAGGGGCAGCGGCACGCGAGTTAACGATGGTGGTGCTCTCCAGGAGGTGACGGGGGCATCTTCATACAGGGTGATGGGACCAACAACCTCGAAGGTGACGGCCGTGACGTGAGCAGCCTGAACAACAGATCGCTGTCGATTACCTGCCCCTCACCACCCCTTGGGCAGCAACCAAGACAATGTGGGGGCGCGTGCACGCAGCCTGGGCAGCGATCGGGGCGCCCTCCACAGGGTCGTGTTGGGCAGTAACTCAGGCGGCTGCAACGGCGACATGCCAGATGACAACACGGGTGGCTACGACGGCAATGTTGGTCGGGACAACATGTGTGATGCCCGTGGTATATATGGACCTGAAACGGACGTCTTCTGCGGTGGCATGAGGGGTCCACGGGAGGAGCAGCAACGTGACCGAAACCTTCACATGGGGCAACACCAACAACGGCGTGGCCAGCCTTGGGAAGGGCAGCCCTGTGAGCAGAAGGGTTGACCTCGTCACACACGACTATGACGATGCTCTCAGCCTAGGCGACCATGCAACGAGCATAAGCTTCAACACAATCGGCTGCACATTCCAGGCTAGGGACGACGGCAACAGCAACCAGGGCAGCAACGTCGTGACAACCACTCATGACATTGTCGACACGATTGGCAGCGCCAGCGTAGGTGCCAACAGCATGGATCTAGTAGGCGGCCAGGGCCGCCCCAGCGGCGGTGCGGCTGGCCTTGGAAGGGCCAAGTTGTGGGGTGTGCGCCCCAACTGTGTCCGGGTGGCATCCTCACGAGCATGGATGGCATCCTGGCCAACGGTTGGTGGATCGACATGGAAGGCTTTGGCGGCACCAACGGCCCAGCTCGAGGACGAGTTGGTTTTCAAGGGAGGAAGAGATGTCATGTGCCACGCAAGAGGAGGGCTGCAGCAGGCCAACCCATAGCCCAATCAGGCCCGTGAACAGTACCACGCGTTACTGTTCACGTGAACTGTATCGTCGGTACTGTAGCAGATAAGAGTCTAGCCACAAGGGTTAATTAGAGATCAGATTAGGTTAAGAGTCCAATTAGATTAGGATTCCAATTCAGTTAGGTTTGAGTTGTTAGATTAAATGAGTCCTAGTAGATTAAGGTTGTTAGGATCAGATTAAGGTTGTTAGATCAGATTAGTTTTGTGCCTATATAAACAGGACCGATGTACTAGAGGAAATCATCGAGTGTTTAGAAAAGGCTTAGCCTCTCTATTGTATCCCTACCTCGGCGGTGCGACGTGGAGCGTGGCTCCGTCGCGCCGACGAGGGTTAGGGCCTCGATCAATTCTTCAGTTATCAATTCAGTCATAATGTTTTGCTATCCTCCCCGTCCATGGATCCCGACCCATGACAACTATATAATTGTAGATACTATAGACTCAGATGGCTTAGGTAAGAACTTGATGTGGTGTATTTAGGGCAGCAAATTGCAAAGATCCTTATCAGATATATATAGGACTGAGCATAAAGGGATAGTTTAATCGCATATAGGAATTAGAGCACATCAGCGCATGTTGTATTACAGCTTATAAAAAACTTATTGAAAACATTCAGATGAAATACCTGAGCTGTCTCATGTGCAAGATAGTTTCCTATAGCAGTCCCAAAACCAGGATCTACGAAGTAGTGGCAACTATATGTTGTCACTGGTAGGTAACCACGCTGGATCTTGTGCTCTCCCTGAGCACCTGCCTCCACCTTACTCAAGTTCAATTCTATAGCCGCTTCAATTGCCTGAATAGTATGTATATTATGTAAGCAAACCATATGGCTGCACATTGTTTATACCATCACCCATATATAATAGCATTCATACAGATACAACACATTTTGGAGAAATGTACTTAAACTTAAAACTGGTACAAAATGTTAATGATCCTATGTACAATTGAGAAACAAAAAATATATTATTAGTTCCATCAAGTTACTATTCCATGAGATCACAAATATGTGAAAATTACCTGATAATAACAAGCTTCAAAATGCAAATTGGGGAAATAAGCATCTGGCAGACATCCCCATAAGCGACCAAATAATGTGTCTCCTCCAATAAGGTTAAGAGCTCCAGCGACAAGTTTGTTGTCATGCTCAGCAACAATAAGCATTACCTTGTCACCCATTTTTTCTCCCAAGTGGTGAAAGAATTCCCTTGTCAAATATGGTCTGCCCCAGCTGCAAACATAAACAACATAATCCTATTAAGGGAAAAACTACATAAGATCAAAATTTCTATACAAGTACTAAAAATATACCAAGCCTATGAAAATGCAAAAGTGAGGTATCGCATGACGATGATTGTAAAAAAAGCTGTGCTTCCAAGAACAAGCATACAGATTAGCACTTATATGCAATTTAGCAATTAGTATTAAGCCATAAATGGTTTCCATATTTTATTTTCTCTCACTTTGTTTAGTTTGTGTTCTTATTACTGAGTAGCATGTGTGTTGGATTTAGTAAAACGACATTATTTCTTTAGCAAAGTCATTTGAGCTTAACATAATGTTCACATTATATGGCAACCATTTCAATTAGCACATAAGGAATAAATACATTTATAAAAAAAGAAATTCAATATAGGACCAAACTGATTATCTGTTGTGTTACGGTAGAACTTATAGAAGCTGTCCCAATGGCTGCTCTGCAATGAGAAGAAAAGCCATGATAAATTAATGGAACATGTAATTATCTTGTCAAATAAATGCAAAGCACAAGTGCAAATCAAGGAGGCTAAACTGGTGTCAGTGAAAGTATTTGACGATGTAAAGAAAATGAATGGAGCGCGGCTAAAGAACCATCTATAACTAGCACCTTTATCTCATCTCCCCGAAGTCG
This sequence comes from Zizania palustris, assembly GCA_019279435.1. Classification (NCBI taxonomy): domain Eukaryota; kingdom Viridiplantae; phylum Streptophyta; class Magnoliopsida; order Poales; family Poaceae; genus Zizania; species Zizania palustris. The sequence continues at coordinate 13,276,810 of JAAALK010000086.1, read as the reverse complement.
CTTCATTTTCAAATTTTGGGAAGGAATCTGGGAAGCCATATAAAAGACAATAGTCAATTTACAGACATATTTCATTATGAGTGACCTTTAAGGACATATTTTGAATCAAGTAATCCAAAACAAGGCAAACCTTTTTGCGTTCCTGTCTGATATTCTTCCGTTTGGGCTGCTTCATATCCATTAAAAACTCATCAAAACTGGAAAGTAGAATGAAAAGAGATAGGTAAATACTAATACTTTATAGGCACTTAAGTTTGTAGATTTATAAAGTTTTGCATAAGCAACACCAGAGGGCAATGGCTTATAAATTCCACACTCAAACATTTATACTCGAAGGAAGTCTTATGAATATAGCATACCTTATGTAATTTCGATTTCTCCAGTGGTATTGCAACCCAATTCTCTGCATGAACCCACTATCCTTCAACTTACTGAATTCACCTTCAGATGGAAAAGTTACATGTAACGATGACACCTTCAGCTGAAATACAGAAGAAACCAAAATATTTTCACTTTTTTTTTTGAAAATCAGTAGGGGATGGACCTACTGAGATATATATTAATAAAAACAGCAGGGCAAACGTGAGCAGGTACAAGGGTGAGAAAAGGTGAAGAGAGGAGGGGGGATTACAAAAGGCAAGTTACAAGTTATTGAGCCAGAGAAGGATGACAGAGTGAAGAGAATGCGGGAATCTACAGGATTGGTTGGAGAGCTGAACAAGAAAAGACGACATCCAGGCTGATATGGAGGGGTCGACGTTGTCGAAGACACATCTGTTGTGAAGTAACCAGATGGCCCAGCAGCCAAGTTGAACAATTTCCATGAAGAAAGGCTTCCCAAAAGAAGACGAAGCCTTCGAAATTCTGTCATGAACTGAAATGTTATGATCCCATTGGAGGCCGAGGGAGGCCCAGCAAGAGCGGGAGAAGGAGCAGTTGAAGAAAAGATGAACTGAGGTCTCATCTTTCTGGAGTGAGCAGAGAGAGCAGAAGGTTTCTACCCCAACAGGTAGAATATGCCGTCTTCGGAGGATATTTCGAGTATTCAACCGGTCCATGCAGAGTAACCAGAAGAAAACTTTGATTTTGTTTGAACACTTAGAACGCCAAAGCGTACTGATAACCTCATTCACTGTTAAATTTCTGTAATGGTATTTGTAGAACCGTTGAGAAAAGTAAAGTCGAGAACCCCAAATGAAGTTCCACGAGTCATTACTATTGTTGTTGAAATTTGTTTGATCCAGAAGCATGATGAGGTTATCCAACTCTTGCATGGCTTCCTGTGAGAGTGGGAGGTGGAATAATCTGTCCAGGCTTTGATGAAAAGTGAAGTGTAGAACTGAGATCAGGGGCTGTCTAGTGAAGGAGAAAAGCCTTGGGTACATCAGTTGTCGAGGTTGATCGAGCCAGCAGTCTGACCAGAATGCAGTCGTGAGACCATTGCCCACCTTAGGAATGGCAACAACGCAGAATATCGGGGCAAGTTTGAATATATCTTTCCACTGGAAAGAACCCTTAGGAGTAGTGACTAGTGAGATGAGGTGCTTTGCTGTTGTTGTGGAACAAAGCCCAAACAAGATCAACCCAGGGGGTGTCATGACGTGTGTACAACTTATGAAGGTGCTTGAGTAGAAGAGCGATGTTGTGGCTTCGTAGGTTGAGAATCCCTAGATCACCATTAAGTTTAGGTTTGCAGACTCTGTCCTAGGCAACAAGCGGTAATCCTTTTGCGGTGCCTGAAGATTTTCCCCAAAGACAATTACGCCAGGCTCTGTCAATGATGATGGATAACCTTGACTGGTAGCTTGAAAGTGCACATGGAATAAGTTGGTTGCGAGGAGAGGACTGAGTTAACAATTTGAAGTCTTCAGTAAATCCAAAGATTGTCCTCTTATTTAGGATTCATGTAGAAAATAGATAACTTTAATAAACTATTGCTACATCACATATCTGAAAATCTACATTAGAGAACACCATAAAGAAACATCAGGTGTAAAGAGGGGCACGACTTGAAATCTTCTGTTTGTATCATATCTACGCTGACTTATTGCTGACAGGTCAGATTCCAGCTCAAAGCAGACTACAGAGTTTGTGCAATTCAATGAAAGGAACTTTGCTTTCTTGAATATTCGTTATAAATGCAGACAGAATAAGAAGAGAGGCTATACACTAAGTATCAACGGCCAATCAAGCAAAGAGTAAAAAACAACAACATTTTGTTATAATTCCTCACTAGTCAATAAAATTAGTAAAATACAACTTCAAAGCAATAACTGCAAGACTTCTAATTTCAAATACCTTGGTGGTCAAACTCTTCAAAGCTTTCACTATAGCTTCAAAAACTTGATCCTGGTATGGTGTATCTCGAAGTAATATTCTTTGACCCGTTACTGGAGTAAAAGGCACACAAGACTGGAGCTTTGGGTAGTATTCGAGTCCATAGCTATAGTATGCTTCAGCCCACGAATTATCAAATACAAACTCTCCTCTAGAATGGCTGCAAGTTCACATGGCTATTGTTCAGCTAATGAAGAAGTAGGGCATGCACAGCAGGTTGGAAAACATGATATGATATTCTGTTAATGATGTTAAACCTTTTCAGGTAAAGCGGAACAACACCTATGACATCTTCATTCTCATCCCGTGCAACAACATGCATGGGTAACCACCCTGTTTCCTGAAATAAGTCAAGGAGTCAAGGACACAAAGGTTTTAACTTTTAACAACCATGACATAATAAAGTGCAGCACCATGTTCATTTTGGGACAATATAAATGTTAGAGCTTATAGATGTTCAAATTTTTGATCTGAAGCGCATTATTACGAATACATAACTTATGGATTTAAGCATCAACTCTAATCATGCTGAGAAATAAACAAGTGAAAAACTGTAAATACAACAGCTCCAGCCATAGGGAACACAAAACATGATGGACGCCAAACCCAGTAATGTTGAAGACTCAATCTCGTGTTGTTCATTGGTAAATTAAAAGTCAACACTCTTGCAAAATATGTTGGTACTTGAAATTGAGCTTGAGTGTGTGGTAAGAAAAACTGAAATGCCAATATGATTCAATGAGCAAAGTTAACCACTCAAAACAAACAGACAGATATACATTGGTATACCCCAAAAAAGTAATGGTAAAACATCCACTGGAACTTGGTTCTTACTAAGGAATCAACAAGTGATGTTTCATGCATTCACCTTCACTGCAGAACCTGATTCCTCTAAGCTTGAGAGGAATGCATGGGTTAGAAAAGGATTAAACTTGTCGGGATCAACTGAGTCAACTGCACAGGCATCCCAATCTTCTGGAGGAATGTCCATAATAGAAGAAACAACAGCAATTGAAACCTTACGTGGCTTGGTGTCTACCTGAAACCAACGGACAGTTAGGGAAATCATGAACGAAGTGCATATGTACTAGAAAAGGAGTTCACACCCAATTTAACACCTCTGAGGCTGACCCTGTGAGTGTATATGATTCAGCAGATGGGGTCAATTCGGGCGTTCTAGTGTCTCCCCTAATCCACCCAAAAAGTGCAGTAACCTTCAACCGCAAAGCTGATCTTTGGAAACCTAGCTCAGAAGATGATTGCCCCTGCAAAACGTGGATGGAATTAAAAAGCATGAGTTTCAGAAAATAATTCAGCACAAAATCGAAGAAAAACAAGACTGAAAATTATCGCCAGGATAGGTTTAAATCCTGTTTTCATCTTATCTTACACAACATAATTACAGTGTAGAACTAATTCATGAATATCATGGGTGTGTGTGACCCAGATAAGAGAGTTAAACTTAAAGATGACTGCATCCGGTAGTAGGTAATACTGTAGTCTACTAATATACAACCATTTCTCTCCTGTTTATATCAAACGATATATAATAGATGACTGCATTCGTTGCAGCGGGAAGCTTCCAGCCTTCCACCATCGAAAAATCAAAATACAGAGAACGCCACCATCGAAGTACAGTGTTCTATATCGCAACTACCGAAACACGCCTCAAAAGCGCTGGAATCGCACGAGACGCCCGATCGAATCGGATCAGGCCACAAAGCACGGCGGCAGGCGTAAAGGGGGCTCTACAGCAGCTACCGGTGGTTCCACCAGAAAGGGGAGGGGAGAACGGGCGCTCACGCGGCGGCGGAGGGGCCGATGGCGAGGGCCGTGGGAGAGGACGGCGGGCGAAGGGTGCCGCGTCGCCACCGCCTGCGAGGCCATCGCTGCCGCTGCGCGGAGTGGGAGGGGTCAGGGGTGAGGGAGAGGATCGGAGCAGCCGACGGACATCTGTGCGACCGCCGCGGCCACGTGGCAAGCTCTTCAATGACGAACGGCGGCTGCTTTTCCCCCTTCATTTATCTTCTCTGAACGGCTGATGCTTTTTCACTTATTTTTACCTTCTCTTCGTCTCCATTACGAGCAGTCTCTTTCGATTTTTCAGGATGATTTTCTGTAGTTTTTTTGACATATTTAGAGAGTTTCTAGTATCTGTAAATACTTTAAACCTGTTTGAAGAGTTTTCGACAGACTTCTCAACCAGCTCAAATTCTGATTAGATTGTGAATGCTAGAAATAAACTAAAATTTATAATTTATAAGCTGAAAAACTCTCAGCTTACCTAGATTATTAACATTTCTTTAAAGTCCGAAGCTTTTCAAAACAAGTTGGAATCTTCAGCTCTACTACAAACAAACCCAGTATCTAGGAAATCTAAAAATAAAATAAAGACTAGAAATAAACTAATGTTCTGAAGATTCACTATATTCTCACATTTAAGGGCACTAGATATAGTACTAATCTGCAATGAGTTTGGCTTTTGAATGGCAATAGTACAATACTGTCACCTACAGGGATTTCCACGGAATTAAAAGGAATTAATTTTCGTAAATTATATGGAAAAGAGATAGCTGGTCAAGGGCCCGGACCTCTCCGTCGCGGCAGCGCCGTTGCGGCGACACGGCGAAGAGGGAGGGTTACAAGAAGGCAATAGCCAAACTGAACTACTCGACGACTTATTCTATTGCATCAGTCATGTTGATAGACACATGATCGATCTAATCTAACTAACAAAATCTTAACTAATCTAATCTGCTAAATAGAATATAACCTAACTGCTACAGTACCGGTGGTACTGTTTACAAGCGGCCCTCCGGCCCATGTTCTGAGGCCATGACATCTCTTCCCTCCTTGAAAACCACGTCGATCCCCCAACCGTCGGCTAGGCCGCCGTCCTTGCACGCGAGGGTGTGCTCTGTGCGGTCAGGGCAGTAGTGTTCGCCTCCGCAGAACTGTTGACATTGTCGACCGAGCCGTCGCTACCTGACTTGGCCCTGCTGAGGCCGCCCACGCCGCCACCGGGGCGGCCCTGGCCACCTCGCTCCCTAGTGGCGTGGAGGTGAATCCACGTGCGGTGCGGAGGTGAATCCATGGTGGCGCTGACGAGAGTTAGGGCCTCGGTCAATTCTTCAGTTATCAATTCAGTCACAATGTTTTGCTATCCTCCCATCCATGAATCTCGATCCGTGACAATTTAGTATCAAACGGCTCAGGTTTGACTTCCGCCATGAACGTGCAACCGGGTGTCGGGACAAGGGTGGAGCAGCAGAACGCAATCGGTGGCGGTGGCGCCGTTGTCACGCGTATGGGTGGCAGTCCCTGGGTTGTCGACCGTCGGACCACACGTATCTGGATTTGGCCGTGACACCGCCTTAAATTCCGAGGTGGATTCAGTACGGGCGTGATCGACACTAGCACCTCGGCCAATTGATCGGGCCAAGGTGAAGGCCGACGAGAAGATGCAGACCCATCCTGGAGGCCTTGGGCGGCACCGTAGGCAGTGGCAGTGGCGTCATTTTGGGCGTCGGTGGTGGCATCAACATCGTCGGCACGGGCGGTGACGAAGAGCGAAACAACGTAGGTGCCGGTGTCGACGGCGTTGGCAGCGCCGTGCAGGCCACAGACGTGGATGTCATCCTAGCATCGAACGACATGAGTGGCACACTTACAAGCACAGGCGCCATCGCAACCTGCCAAGACACGCATGCCAACATCCTCACGACAGCATCCCAAGTAATGGAGGCGAGGTCATTCTGCTTAGGGACGGAGGATTCGAATGGCTGGTTGCTGGCACGCTAGGCATGGGCAGCCTAGGCGCAGGCGGTGAGTGGCAGTTTCGGTCTGGCAGCGGGCTCAATCCTCATCACCAGGACCCCGGGCGATGGCAGTAGAAGCAACCTCCTAGCCACGGACAACAACTTCGACGGGGGCGGCCTCGGCTATGATGCGTCCGCCCTCAGTGGAGGCGGCCTAGGTCGGGAGGGCCCTAGGAGCAATAGACGCGGCCAACCTGAGCAGCAACGACAGTCGGGCCTTGTTGGGTGACGAGTACTTGGGCCCGATCTGCTGCGGCGGCACCTTGTCCACGAGTGGCAGCTACGGTGCGATGCACATTGGTAGGGGCAGCGGCACGCGAGTTAACGATGGTGGTGCTCTCCAGGAGGTGACGGGGGCATCTTCATACAGGGTGATGGGACCAACAACCTCGAAGGTGACGGCCGTGACGTGAGCAGCCTGAACAACAGATCGCTGTCGATTACCTGCCCCTCACCACCCCTTGGGCAGCAACCAAGACAATGTGGGGGCGCGTGCACGCAGCCTGGGCAGCGATCGGGGCGCCCTCCACAGGGTCGTGTTGGGCAGTAACTCAGGCGGCTGCAACGGCGACATGCCAGATGACAACACGGGTGGCTACGACGGCAATGTTGGTCGGGACAACATGTGTGATGCCCGTGGTATATATGGACCTGAAACGGACGTCTTCTGCGGTGGCATGAGGGGTCCACGGGAGGAGCAGCAACGTGACCGAAACCTTCACATGGGGCAACACCAACAACGGCGTGGCCAGCCTTGGGAAGGGCAGCCCTGTGAGCAGAAGGGTTGACCTCGTCACACACGACTATGACGATGCTCTCAGCCTAGGCGACCATGCAACGAGCATAAGCTTCAACACAATCAGCTGCACATTCCAGGCTAGGGACGACGGCAACAGCAACCAGGGCAGCAACGTCGTGACAACCACTCATGACATTGTCGACACGATTGGCAGCGCCAGCGTAGGTGCCAACAGCATGGATCTAGTAGGCGGCCAGGGCCGCCCCAGCGGCGGTGCGGCTGGCCTTGGAAGGGCCAAGTTGTGGGGTGTGCGCCCCAACTGTGTCCGGGTGGCATCCTCACGAGCATGGATGGCATCCTGGCCAACGGTTGGTGGATCGACATGGAAGGCTTTGGCGGCACCAACGGCCCAGCTCGAGGACGAGTTGGTTTTCAAGGGAGGAAGAGATGTCATGTGCCACGCAAGAGGAGGGCTGCAGCAGGCCAACCCATAGCCCAATCAGGCCCGTGAACAGTACCACGCGTTACTGTTCACGTGAACTGTATCGTCGGTACTGTAGCAGATAAGAGTCTAGCCACAAGGGTTAATTAGAGATCAGATTAGGTTAAGAGTCCAATTAGATTAGGATTCCAATTCAGTTAGGTTTGAGTTGTTAGATTAAATGAGTCCTAGTAGATTAAGGTTGTTAGGATCAGATTAAGGTTGTTAGATCAGATTAGTTTTGTGCCTATATAAACAGGACCGATGTACTAGAGGAAATCATCGAGTGTTTAGAAAAGGCTTAGCCTCTCTATTGTATCCCTACCTCGGCGGTGCGACGTGGAGCGTGGCTCCGTCGCGCCGACGAGGGTTAGGGCCTCGATCAATTCTTCAGTTATCAATTCAGTCATAATGTTTTGCTATCCTCCCCGTCCATGGATCCCGACCCATGACAACTATATAATTGTAGATACTATAGACTCAGATGGCTTAGGTAAGAACTTGATGTGGTGTATTTAGGGCAGCAAATTGCAAAGATCCTTATCAGATATATATAGGACTGAGCATAAAGGGATAGTTTAATCGCATATAGGAATTAGAGCACATCAGCGCATGTTGTATTACAGCTTATAAAAAACTTATTGAAAACATTCAGATGAAATACCTGAGCTGTCTCATGTGCAAGATAGTTTCCTATAGCAGTCCCAAAACCAGGATCTACGAAGTAGTGGCAACTATATGTTGTCACTGGTAGGTAACCACGCTGGATCTTGTGCTCTCCCTGAGCACCTGCCTCCACCTTACTCAAGTTCAATTCTATAGCCGCTTCAATTGCCTGAATAGTATGTATATTATGTAAGCAAACCATATGGCTGCACATTGTTTATACCATCACCCATATATAATAGCATTCATACAGATACAACACATTTTGGAGAAATGTACTTAAACTTAAAACTGGTACAAAATGTTAATGATCCTATGTACAATTGAGAAACAAAAAAATATATTATTAGTTCCATCAAGTTACTATTCCATGAGATCACAAATATGTGAAAATTACCTGATAATAACAAGCTTCAAAATGCAAATTGGGGAAATAAGCATCTGGCAGACATCCCCATAAGCGACCAAATAATGTGTCTCCTCCAATAAGGTTAAGAGCTCCAGCGACAAGTTTGTTGTCATGCTCAGCAACAATAAGCATTACCTTGTCACCCATTTTTTCTCCCAAGTGGTGAAAGAATTCCCTTGTCAAATATGGTCTGCCCCAGCTGCAAACATAAACAACATAATCCTATTAAGGGAAAAACTACATAAGATCAAAATTTCTATACAAGTACTAAAAATATACCAAGCCTATGAAAATGCAAAAGTGAGGTATCGCATGACGATGATTGTAAAAAAAGCTGTGCTTCCAAGAACAAGCATACAGATTAGCACTTATATGCAATTTAGCAATTAGTATTAAGCCATAAATGGTTTCCATATTTTATTTTCTCTCACTTTGTTTAGTTTGTGTTCTTATTACTGAGTAGCATGTGTGTTGGATTTAGTAAAACGACATTATTTCTTTAGCAAAGTCATTTGAGCTTAACATAATGTTCACATTATATGGCAACCATTTCAATTAGCACATAAGGAATAAATACATTTATAAAAAAGAAATTCAATATAGGACCAAACTGATTATCTGTTGTGTTACGGTAGAACTTATAGAAGCTGTCCCAATGGCTGCTCTGCAATGAGAAGAAAAGCCATGATAAATTAATGGAACATGTAATTATCTTGTCAAATAAATGCAAAGCACAAGTGCAAATCAAGGAGGCTAAACTGGTGTCAGTGAAAGTATTTGACGATGTAAAGAAAATGAATGGAGCGCGGCTAAAGAACCATCTATAACTAGCACCTTTATCTCATCTCCCCGAAGTCGCTTCATTTTCAAATTTTGGGAAGGAATCTGGGAAGCCATATAAAAGACAATAGTCAATTTACAGACATATTTCATTATGAGTGACCTTTAAGGACATATTTTGAATCAAGTAATCCAAAACAAGGCAAACCTTTTTGCGTTCCTGTCTGATATTCTTCCGTTTGGGCTGCTTCATATCCATTAAAAACTCATCAAAACTGGAAAGTAGAATGAAAAGAGATAGGTAAATACTAATACTTTATAGGCACTTAAGTTTGTAGATTTATAAAGTTTTGCATAAGCAACACCAGAGGGCAATGGCTTATAAATTCCACACTCAAACATTTATACTCGAAGGAAGTCTTATGAATATAGCATACCTTATGTAATTTCGATTTCTCCAGTGGTATTGCAACCCAATTCTCTGCATGAACCCACTATCCTTCAACTTACTGAATTCACCTTCAGATGGAAAAGTTACATGTAACGATGACACCTTCAGCTGAAATACAGAAGAAACCAAAATATTTTCACTTTTTTTTTTGAAAATCAGTAGGGGATGGACCTACTGAGATATATATTAATAAAAACAGCAGGGCAAACGTGAGCAGGTACAAGGGTGAGAAAAGGTGAAGAGAGGAGGGGGGATTACAAAAGGCAAGTTACAAGTTATTGAGCCAGAGAAGGATGACAGAGTGAAGAGAATGCGGGAATCTACAGGATTGGTTGGAGAGCTGAACAAGAAAAGACGACATCCAGGCTGATATGGAGGGGTCGACGTTGTCGAAGACACATCTGTTGTGAAGTAACCAGATGGCCCAGCAGCCAAGTTGAACAATTTCCATGAAGAAAGGCTTCCCAAAAGAAGACGAAGCCTTCGAAATTCTGTCATGAACTGAAATGTTATGATCCCATTGGAGGCCGAGGGAGGCCCAGCAAGAGCGGGAGAAGGAGCAGTTGAAGAAAAGATGAACTGAGGTCTCATCTTTCTGGAGTGAGCAGAGAGAGCAGAAGGTTTCTACCCCAACAGGTAGAATATGCCGTCTTCGGAGGATATTTCGAGTATTCAACCGGTCCATGCAGAGTAACCAGAAGAAAACTTTGATTTTGTTTGAACACTTAGAACGCCAAAGCATACTGATAACCTCATTCACTGTTAAATTTCTGTAATGGTATTTGTAGAACCGTTGAGAAAAGTAAAGTCGAGAACCCCAAATGAAGTTCCACGAGTCATTACTATTGTTGTTGAAATTTGTTTGATCCAGAAGCATGATGAGGTTATCCAACTCTTGCATGGCTTCCTGTGAGAGTGGGAGGTGGAATAATCTGTCCAGGCTTTGATGAAAAGTGAAGTGTAGAACTGAGATCAGGGGCTGTCTAGTGAAGGAGAAAAGCCTTGGGTACATCAGTTGTCGAGGTTGATCGAGCCAGCAGTCTGACCAGAATGCAGTCGTGAGACCATTGCCCACCTTAGGAATGGCAACAACGCAGAATATCGGGGCAAGTTTGAATATATCTTTCCACTGGAAAGAACCCTTAGGAGTAGTGACTAGTGAGATGAGGTGCTTTGCTGTTGTTGTGGAACAAAGCCCAAACAAGATCAACCCAGGGGGTGTCATGACGTGTGTACAACTTATGAAGGTGCTTGAGTAGAAGAGCGATGTTGTGGCTTCGTAGGTTGAGAATCCCTAGATCACCATTAAGTTTAGGTTTGCAGACTCTGTCCTAGGCAACAAGCGGTAATCCTTTTGCGGTGCCTGAAGATTTTCCCCAAAGACAATTACGCCAGGCTCTGTCAATGATGATGGATAACCTTGACTGGTAGCTTGAAAGTGCACATGGAATAAGTTGGTTGCGAGGAGAGGACTGAGTTAACAATTTGAAGTCTTCAGTAAATCCAAAGATTGTCCTCTTATTTAGGATTCATGTAGAAAATAGATAACTTTAATAAACTATTGCTACATCACATATCTGAAAATCTACATTAGAGAACACCATAAAGAAACATCAGGTGTAAAGAGGGGCACGACTTGAAATCTTCTGTTTGTATCATATCTACGCTGACTTATTGCTGACAGGTCAGATTCCAGCTCAAAGCAGACTACAGAGTTTGTGCAATTCAATGAAAGGAACTTTGCTTTCTTGAATATTCGTTATAAATGCAGACAGAATAAGAAGAGAGGCTATACACTAAGTATCAACGGCCAATCAAGCAAAGAGTAAAAAACAACAACATTTTGTTATAATTCCTCACTAGTCAATAAAATTAGTAAAATACAACTTCAAAGCAATAACTGCAAGACTTCTAATTTCAAATACCTTGGTGGTCAAACTCTTCAAAGCTTTCACTATAGCTTCAAAAACTTGATCCTGGTATGGTGTATCTCGAAGTAATATTCTTTGACCCGTTACTGGAGTAAAAGGCACACAAGACTGGAGCTTTGGGTAGTATTCGAGTCCATAGCTATAGTATGCTTCAGCCCACGAATTATCAAATACAAACTCTCCTCTAGAATGGCTGCAAGTTCACATGGCTATTGTTCAGCTAATGAAGAAGTAGGGCATGCACAGCAGGTTGGAAAACATGATATGATATTCTGTTAATGATGTTAAACCTTTTCAGGTAAAGCGGAACAACACCTATGACATCTTCATTCTCATCCCGTGCAACAACATGCATGGGTAACCACCCTGTTTCCTGAAATAAGTCAAGGAGTCAAGGACACAAAGGTTTTAACTTTTAACAACCATGACATAATAAAGTGCAGCACCATGTTCATTTTGGGACAATATAAATGTTAGAGCTTATAGATGTTCAAATTTTTGATCTGAAGCGCATTATTACGAATACATAACTTATGGATTTAAGCATCAACTCTAATCATGCTGAGAAATAAACAAGTGAAAAACTGTAAATACAACAGCTCCAGCCATAGGGAACACAAAACATGATGGACGCCAAACCCAGTAATGTTGAAGACTCAATCTCGTGTTGTTCATTGGTAAATTAAAAGTCAACACTCTTGCAAAATATGTTGGTACTTGAAATTGAGCTTGAGTGTGTGGTAAGAAAAACTGAAATGCCAATATGATTCAATGAGCAAAGTTAACCACTCAAAACAAACAGACAGATATACATTGGTATACCCCAAAAAAAGTAATGGTAAAACATCCACTGGAACTTGGTTCTTACTAAGGAATCAACAAGTGATGTTTCATGCATTCACCTTCACTGCAGAACCTGATTCCTCTAAGCTTGAGAGGAATGCATGGGTTAGAAAAGGATTAAACTTGTCGGGATCAACTGAGTCAACTGCACAGGCATCCCAATCTTCTGGAGGAATGTCCATAATAGAAGAAACAACAGCAATTGAAACCTTACGTGGCTTGGTGTCTACCTGAAACCAACGGACAGTTAGGGAAATCATGAACGAAGTGCATATGTACTAGAAAAGGAGTTCACACCCAATTTAACACCTCTGAGGCTGACCCTGTGAGTGTATATGATTCAGCAGATGGGGTCAATTCGGGCGTTCTAGTGTCTCCCCTAATCCACCCAAAAAGTGCAGTAACCTTCAACCGCAAAGCTGATCTTTGGAAACCTAGCTCAGAAGATGATTGCCCCTGCAAAACGTGGATGGAATTAAAAAGCATGAGTTTCAGAAAATAATTCAGCACAAAATCGAAGAAAAACAAGACTGAAAATTATCGCCAGGATAGGTTTAAATCCTGTTTTCATCTTATCTTACACAACATAATTACAGTGTAGAACTAATTCATGAATATCATGGGTGTGTGTGACCCAGATAAGAGAGTTAAACTTAAAGATGACTGCATCCGGTAGTAGGTAATACTGTAGTCTACTAATATACAACCATTTCTCTCCTGTTTATATCAAACGATATATAATAGATGACTGCATTCGTTGCAGCGGGAAGCTTCCAGCCTTCCACCATCGAAAAATCAAAATACAGAGAACGCCACCATCGAAGTACAGTGTTCTATATCGCAACTACCGAAACACGCCTCAAAAGCGCTGGAATCGCACGAGACGCCCGATCGAATCGGATCAGGCCACAAAGCACGGCGGCAGGCGTAAAGGGGGCTCTACAGCAGCTACCGGTGGTTCCACCAGAAAGGGGAGGGGAGAACGGGCGCTCACGCGGCGGCGGAGGGGCCGATGGCGAGGGCCGTGGGAGAGGACGGCGGGCGAAGGGTGCCGCGTCGCCACCGCCTGCGAGGCCATCGCTGCCGCTGCGCGGAGTGGGAGGGGTCAGGGGTGAGGGAGAGGATCGGAGCAGCCGACGGACATCTGTGCGACCGCCGCGGCCACGTGGCAAGCTCTTCAATGACGAACGGCGGCTGCTTTTCCCCCTTCATTTATCTTCTCTGAACGGCTGATGCTTTTTCACTTATTTTTACCTTCTCTTCGTCTCCATTACGAGCAGTCTCTTTCGATTTTCAGGATGATTTTCTGTAGTTTTTTTGACATATTTAGAGAGTTTCTAGTATCTGTAAATACTTTAAACCTGTTTGAAGAGTTTTCGACAGACTTCTCAACCAGCTCAAATTCTGATTAGATTGTGAATGCTAGAAATAAACTAAAATTTATAATTTATAAGCTGAAAAACTCTCAGCTTACCTAGATTATTAACATTTCTTTAAAGTCCGAAGCTTTTCAAAACAAGTTGGAATCTTCAGCTCTACTACAAACAAACCCAGTATCTAGGAAATCTAAAAATAAAATAAAGACTAGAAATAAACTAATGTTCTGAAGATTCACTATATTCTCACTTGTGTTTATTGTGTTTGTCATAATCTTAACCGCTACTCACATGCTCTTAGGCTCTGTTTGGGGAGCTTCTGGCTTGCTAGATACTTCTAGTATCTAGAAGCTCCCCCAAACAGCATCTCAGATAGTCCAAATTTTCAAAATTTGCAGAAGCAGTTAGTCTCTCTAAGTCTAGTAGCTAATAAGCTAGCTAACCCCAGCTTCTCCAGATTCTGCAGATTTTTATTTACCCATTATGTCACTGAATAAAACCCACTCACCCAACAGCTAGCTACTCCAAGCAGACAGCTAGATACTCGGACTAGCTGATTCTGAAAAAATCTGCAGCTCCCCAAAACAAGGCCTTAATCTCGTGATTGCTTTTCTCTCCCTGTAAAGAAGATTGAACTGTTCTGACTTCTGATAATAGGGTGCATTTAGCAGCACACACCTAGAGAAATCACTGGTGATAAATTGTGGTACACCGTTAGGTCAACGCTCAATCGCTCATTGTCGTTTGCAGTTACAGAATTGAACTGGGCTTCTCTGTTTCCGACAAATTTAAGAGGGTAAACAGCATGAGTACAGCTAATGGATGATGGATTATCACAGGATTATTCGTGAAACACAGGTAAAAAGTACGATTTTTCCTCCAACGGCAACAAGTAGTGAAGCTTTCCCAGGTTCACCGGCTACGAAATTTAGGACGAACAGAGAAAACACCAGGCCTCAGCTCGTCAAATCGATACCCATTTTCAATGAGACTGCAATAGGTAGTGAAGCTTGTCTCTTGCTGTGTTTGCCAATCCCTGTAAAGTGCAAGCATAAATAAATATTACATTGCATTCATCAAGGGTGTCCACATCCACTAAATTGCAAATTCACAGTTCATTAAACGATATATTACCTGTGATCACCTCTAATATAGCCTGCCTAGGACGAACAAAGACCACCTTCCCTGGGCCAAGCTCAATGCTGGAACCAGCTATTGTGGGTTGAGACTTACCTAATTCATTAGTTAAGCTACACGATTCCCTGGTGGCCGGAACTTATCCTGTGCAGATGTCTGTTCAATACTGCTACAGCCTCTGATACATGTAGACCATGCATGTCTACTTCCAAATGCCATTGTTTCTGTTCCTGAGGGGAAATATTTCTTCTGCTGCCTTATTGTTCAGCTTTTCAGCAGCAGATCGCTCTTCTTGAGCTCTGAGAGAAAGTTCTCTGGCCGCGGCATTGTCACCTCTCAAGAATGCATTACTGGCAGCCTGAGAATGCTTTGTGGGCTTGTGGCAGCCCTATGACAAAAAATCTCATTATTTCACCGAAAAAGACTTGACTTCAATTGTCCACACAAAAATATGAGTCGTATGGACAACAGATACAAAAATGCAGCACATGATTTTGGCATATTCCTATTCTTTCGACATCGATATAGCTTTCTGATCAACTGATGTCCCATTGTTTAGTTATAACATGTTTTGTACAATTGTCTCAGTAGTAACTGATCATTGATGAAGAGTTAAATCCAAAATTCATTGTTCCCCGATTCTACAACAGTGCTGTCGGCATAAATGGCAAATATAATCATGCAACTAAGAGATGAATAGAAGTAACGAGATATGATCCTACCATAAACAATTAACATGGCATTAGGTTGTGATCCACTTTCTATGTCGCCCAGAGGCCAGAGGACACAACTTAGATTTCAAGGCATACTTTCTAGAATAAACTAGTTTTAACTTGTCATCATGTTCATATAGTAATACATATACGTAAAAAATAGATATTATCACCATACGTACAATACAGAAACACTTGCAAATATTATGCTAATGCCAGAGAATTCAAGAAGCTAACATAAACAAGGATTTCAAATATACCTCATCATCTTCAATGCATCTTTCCGGTGGTTTAGAACTTTAGATATTCACCATCAAGTTCTTCCAAATCTGGTCCTACGGGAGTATGGGTATATAGACTACATATTCATTGGTAGAGGCCAGTACGTCCTCAATTAAATTATTGTCGGCCCAACAATGGGGGAGAGGAACCTTTTAGCCCCTGAACTAACCCAAGTTTCCAAATTTGGAAATCCTGGAATTAATCAAGAGTTTAAGACGAATAACTACTACATCTCTCAGCGGCTTAATTTTATTTTCAGATGCATATTTTACACCACAAGTTGCATTCTCTGTGTGAGCAGTCAAATGCTTATTCCCGTTTTCACTATCAACAGCCGCAAAATCAACAGAAGGACAAACAACTGATGCAAAAGGCTTTGCTGGTGGCCAACAATTTTCTGCAACTGAGCTGATAGCAGAACTGGGAGCTCTAGAGTCTGGGAGATGGAAATGAATTCACATCCCGCCATTTGCGATCAAAAGCAGCCCACCCAGAATTGGGTATCTTCTGCCTATACATATTTATAGTTGAGATAGCCTTCTTAGAATGTCTTATTATCAGCTTAAAATAAATAAGCCCCAAGTCTCGCGGAAAGAATGCCCTTGTCAAGGACCTCAGAGCCCAAGACAGCGGTCGACTACGTAACTCGTAGTCTCGGCGGGTAGGAGCGTTAGGGTTTTTGCCTAACTGCTCAATGGTGAAGGGGGTGAGATTTGGAGTAGAGAAAGAGGTAGGGAAATAGGTGTTTATTGCTTAATCCCAAAAGTGCCGATTACATGGCTTATTTATAGGCCGGAGGCCAGCTAACCAAAAGGAAACAAACTCCCTACTTGCGTGCTGATCTGCATGGCGCGCCTAACTCCCTTTGGCGTTGGATGCTGGTTGTTCCTGGACGCACGGCCGCGCCAAGCCTCCCAGCGTTGGTTGCTGCTGCTCCTGGTCATCCGGCGCCCCTGGCTGCTCAGTTGTTCCTGCATGCGCGGAACCAACCGACGCCCCTTGCGGCTGCTCGGCTGTTCCTGCATGTGCGGAACCAACCGGCGCCCCTTGCGGCTGCTCCCGGATGCGCGGGTCGGCGCTGGTATCGGATGCCCCACATGACATCTCTCCCTCCCTCGATGAGCAGCTCGTCCTCGAGCTGAAATGTGGGGTAGCGCTCGACGAAGCCGTCTAGGTCCTCCCATGTGGCTGATGATGAGGGCTCGCCTTTCCACTGGACAAGGAGCTGGCGAACACCGCGTGCGAGACGTGAGCGAGTCACGCGTTCTGGTTCAGGAGTTGCCGCGCCATAGTGGATTGGGGGAAATGCCGGCGGCGCGGTCGGTGGCGTGCCGACGAACTTCTTTAGGAGGCCCACATGGAACACATCGTGTAGCCGCGAGCACACCGGCAGCTCAAGGCGGGACGTGACCTCGTTGATGACTTTGGAGATGCGATAAGGCCCGTAGTAACGAGGCTTGAGCTTGCTCTTAGTCAGCAGATTGATGGATGACGCATCCCGTTGTCGAAGGCGAAGCCACACCCAATCGCCGACTGTATACTGGACTTCACGATGGCGTTTGTCGTAGTAGGACTTGTAGACTGCTTGTGCTTGCTGCAATCGGTAGCGGACGTCGGCCAGCAGCTCGTCCCGCTCTGCCATGCTTTTCGCCACAACTGCCACCCTCGTGTCGCCCGACTTGTAGGATCGAATCAAAGGAGGGTCGCGGCCGTACACGATCTTGAATGGAGTCTCCTGGATTGCCGTCTGGAAGGCGGTGTTATAGATGTACTCCGCCCATGGAAGCCACCGGAGCCATTGTCGTGGTCTATCTCCTGTGAAACAACGAAGATACATAATAATGACTTTGTTAGCAGCCTCCGTCTGGCCATACGACTGGGGATGGAATGCTGATGTCATGTGCAGTCTTGTCCCGGTGAGGCGCAGCCGCAGACATACTCCTGCACCATCTTGCGTAGGTTAGGTGCGTGGAAGTCGCGGCGTAGTCGGTGTAGTGTGCATTGAACTCCTTCATGGCCGTCGTCGTGTACGGCGACGAGGATCTCCTGAAGTAACGACGATGTCGGCGGAATGTAGAGGCGGTCGTTGAAGGTGACCAAGCCGTCGGTGAGCGACCAGGGTGACTCCTTGGCGCCTGTCGTTATCTCCTCGCGTAGCGCGACGAGCGCCGGATCAGATGAGGTTACTTGACGCAGCCGATCGATGAAGTCGAAGCGAGGACCCGAGATGGCCATAGCTGCCGGTTCCTCCGTGTCCCGGCGGGAGAGGGCATCCGCCACCGTGTTCATATTGCCGGCCTTGTACTCCACGGTGAAGTCGAATCCCTGTAATTTGCCGACCCAGTGATGCTGCAGAATCGTTGCCAGGCGCTGGTCGAGCAGAAATTTGAGGCTGAAATGATCGGTTTTTACCACAAATTGGCGCCCCTAGAGATATGGTCTCCAATGGCGAATAGCAAGCACCAGGTCGATGAGTTCCCGTTCGTACGCTGCTAGGGAGCGGTGATGGGGTGCGGCCGGCCTGCCGAAGAATGCGACCGGATGCTTGTCTTGGAGGAGGACGGCCCCAAAGCCATACGTGGAGGCATCGCATTCGACAACGAACGGCTGCGTAAAATCCGGCAAGGCGAGGACTAGCGCCGTGGTGACCGCCGTATTGAGAGCCGTAAAAGCCGCAGCCGCCTCCTGTGACCAGGAAAACTCGTCTTTGCGAAGGAGGGCCGTAAGAGGGGCGGCAACCACGCCAAACTCCTTGACGAACTTGTGGTAGTACCCCGCAAGACCGAGGAACCCCCGAACCGCTCGTGCCGATCGTGGTTGCGGCCACTCTGCCACTGCCTACACCTTGGCGAGATCCATGGCGACTCCTGCCGTCGAGATGATGTGGCCGAGGTAGGCGATTGACTCAACGCCGAACGCACATTTGGATCGCTTGACGAAGAGGCGGTGTTGGTGCAGGACGGTGAAGACGGTTCGCACTTGTCGGAGATGATCTACCCACGTCTCACTGTAGATGAGGATGTCGTCGAAGAAAACGAGGACGGAGTGTCTCAAATATGGCCGGAGGACGTCGTTCATGAGCGCCTGGAACGTCGCCGGCGCATTGCAGAGGCCGAATGGCATCACCAGGAACTCATAGAGGCCGTCATGGGTGCGGAAGGTGGTCTTGGTGACGTCCTCCGCACGCATCCGCACCTGGTGGTAGCCTGAACGCAAGTCGAGCTTGGTGAAGAAACGGGCGCGACGCAGCTCGTCTAGGAGTTCGTCCACCACTAGAATTGGGAACGCATCCTTGACGGTGATGGCGTTCAGTGCGCGGTAGTCGACGCAAAAACGCCAGGATCCGTCTGGTTTGCGGACCAACAGGACCGGCGAGGAGAACGCGGAAGAGCTTCGACGAATGATGCCCTGGGCGAGCATGGCGATGCACTGTCGTTCCAGCTCGTCCTTGTGCGCGGCCGGATAGCGGTACGGTTGGACTGCCACCGGGGCAGAGCCGGGTAGCAGGGTGATGTCGTGGTCGCGGGCACGGGGCGGAGCCATGTCGGACGGCTCGGCGAAGATGCTGGCGTCGAGTAAGTCGCGACCCCCGCAGGACTTCAGTGCCGCCCCTGGTGGCCCCGCTATGCCGCGCCAGCACACCTGGCGGTCGCCACGCCAGAACGTCATGGAGAGGGTGCCGAAATCCCACAGGAGTGGCCCCGGCATTGCAAGCCACTGTGTGTCTAAGATGACGTCGTAGCCCGCGAGTGGTAAAGCGAAGAAGTCCGCTGAGAATGCCTCTTGGTCGACGTGGAAGGGCACGGTGTGGTACACGCCGTGGCACGGGACACGCTCGCCATTGGCCATCGTGACGCGCATCTTGTCGATGGTGGGGGACGGCAGCTTGACCCGGGCGGTCGACTCCTCGGCGATGAAGTTGTGGGTGGAGCTGGAGTCGATCAGGGCGAGGAGGGAGACGCCGCCAAGTATGATCTGCATCTGCATTGTCTCGCTCGTGCGTACACCAACGATCGCATGGAGCGATATCTGGGGTTCGGCCGGCGTGACGTCCCCAGTGTCGGAGGCTGTGTCATCGTTGTCATCGTCGTCCAGCGCCAGGTCGAGGAGGAAGATGCGCTGGCACACCCGGTTGTGGCCTCGGCTGAACTTTTCGTTGCAGTTGAAGCAGAGGCTGAGGCGGCGACGTTCCTCCATTTCTGTTTGCGACAGTCGCTTGACTTGGCGGCCTTCCACCAGGACCGGCGCATGCTGGGGTGCGGCCGCCGTTGCGGGCACGGGGAGCGTCGGGCGTGGCGCGGGCAACGGCAGTATGCCCTTGTGCTGATGGCGAGCCGGTGGTGCGACGGCGACGGCGTATTGGTCGCGCATCTCCAACTTGCAGGCAAGGCTCATGGCGACGGCCAGCGACTGTGGATTATGGATTTCCACGTCGAAGCTAAGGGGTGGTTGGAGTCCCGCGGTGAAGATCTGCACCTTCTGTGCCTCCGATAGGTAGCCTGCCCGGGGAAGAAGCGCATCCAATCGCTCCTGGAAGTCGACGACGGATGTCGTGCGCTTGCATGTGGTCAATTCTCCTAGCGGATTAGATCGCAGGGGCGGCCCGAAGCGGAGGTTGAGCAGCTCGGTGAAACGGCGCCATGGCGGCGTGCCCTCCTCGCGCTGGACCTGCATGTACCACCTGCGTAGCACGGATACGTCCCAAAATCGGCGTACCCATGTCAGATACGGTATCTGATACGGATACGTATCAGATACGCGCCAATACGTATCCGATTCGTATCCATCTATTTTCATATTTTCAAATAAATAAATAAAAACGGATACGTATTGGATTCTTTCTGATACGGTCGCACAGATCCATTCCCACCGTTGCACTCCTGTATCGCCGCTTGGGCTATTCCCGCTGCCCTCTCGTCGCGCCGCTTGGGACTGGCCTCGTCGCCTCCCGTCGTGCCGCTTGGGGCTAGGGCTGCCGCCTCCCGTCGTGACGCTTGGGGCTGGGCTGCCGCCTCCTGTCGCGCCGCCTCCCGTGGTGTGGCCTAGGGCTAGGGCTGCCATCTCCCGTCGCGACGTCTAGAGCTAGGCTACCGTCTCCCGTCGCGACGCCTGGGGTTGGGCTGCCGCCTCCTGTCGCGCCGCCTGGGAGCTAGAGGCAAGAGGCCGCCACTGCCCGTCACATCCTCAACAGATCCACACCACCACACGAGTAGAGGTCCTCTCTTTCTCTTCTTCTTTTGTTTCTCTCAGAGCTTTCTGTTGTATGTGACTTCGGTCCTATCTGGACTTCACTTCGTGAGTTGGCTATTGGCTGCCTATTTGTTCACTTCATGCGCAGATGCGCTGCTAGCTTTTGTTCACTTTTCTGAAAAGTTGTCTTGATTTAATTTAAGTTGTTTGCTATGTTGTTTTATTCACCCTATTGGTTTGTTTATTTACTATGTAAAATTTATAGATTGATAAATAGTTTTATTACATTTTTTGTGCGTGTATATATACGAGAGCGATATTCTACACTACGTGTGTAGAATAACTATTCTACACCGACTACTTTCAGTAGTAGATTTTCTCAGTAGAATAGCAATTGAGTACTACTTTTTTCTCAGTAGTAGATTTCTCGGTAGAATAGTTATTCTACACCAATGGTGTAGGATAGCATTTATATATATATATACACGCGTATCGCCGTATCCGTATTTTTTGAAAAATGACGTATCGAAGTATCGCGGTATCGTGTATCCGTATCCGTATCCGCGTATCTGGGCAACGTAGTGTACCACAGCTGTGCACCGCCTTCTAAATTGTACGACGCCATCCATACCTGCTCTTCTGCGGCGATCCGTTGCTGATGGAAGAAGGACTCACATCTGTTGATGAATGCGAGGGGGTCGGACTTGCCGTCGAACTTGGGAAAGTCCATCTTCTGGAACCGGGGTGGCCGATCGTTGTGGTGCTCGCCGATGACCAACGCGCGTGGTCCTGCCGATGACGCCTCGGTGCGCTCCTGTTGGAGCCCCTCAATCTTGGACTGAAGCGACTCCATGTTTGTGGTGAGCTGCCTGATCATGGCCGCCAGCTCCATCAGGGTAGGTTCGGCCATGGAGTTGGTGGGAGGAAACATTGGTGGTACGGTAGGGTTTGGTGGTGGTGTGGTAGACGAGGAACGCCTGGAAGCTGATACCAAGTTGTCAAGGACCTCAACGCCCAAGACAGCGGGAACTCGACTACGTAACTCGTAGCCTCGGCGGGTAGGAGCGTTAGGGTTTTTACCTAACTGCTCAATGGTGAAGGGGGTGAGATTTGGAGTAGATAAAGAGGTAGGGAAATAGGTGTTTATTGCTTAATCCCAAAAGTGTCGATTACATGGTTTATTTATAGGCCGGAGGCCAACTAACCAAAAGGAAACAAACTCCCTACTTGCGTGCTGATCTGCATGGCGCGCCTAACTCCCTTTGGCGCTGGACGCTGGTTGTTCCTGGACGCACGGCGCGCCAAGCCTCCCGGCGTTGGTTGCTGCTGCTCCTGGTCATCCGGCGCCCCTGGCTGCTCGGCTGTTCCTGCATGCGCGGAACCAACCGGCGCACCTTGGGGCTGCTCGGCTGTTCCTGCATGTGCGGAACCAACCGGCGCCCCTTGCGGTTGCTCCCGGATGCGCGGCCGGCGCTGGTATCGGATGCCCCACATGACAACCCTCCCTTCACTTAAATTGGCTCAAATCAGCAAATCGAGAAATCCACCAATGCAGTCCTATAATGTGGGCAAAACATCAACCAATCAAATGCAAGCTTATCATAAGAAGTTAAGACTTCTAAATGCGTTCAAATAGGTAAACACTACAAATTATTCCTGGACAAGTCTAGTGTTGAAAATATGGCCTTGGAGTCATCTTTGGTGCTACAGTTGTTGTTTTTTTTACTAATAATGTTTGTTTCCAGCATTGTAATGAATAAAAATGATATTTTTGTGCAGCAATTTTAATGGACAACTAAGTAGAGCCAGGGTGAAGAAAACAAACAAAGCTGTGGAATGCAGTCAATGCACAGAAGACATACATAATTAACTGTTGAGCAATGAAGAATTCTTAGGCTCCTCCCATCCGTCATCCCCAATATCTGCCCCATCTACAAAATCTAATAGCAACCGTGGAGCGTCAGATGAAGACGGCAAGTCGACCTCAGAAACACCATCCACACACAAATCAGTGTTCAATCTTCTCTCGTGATTTTATGTACCTCGGCGGTGGCGGTTATTTGGCGACAGCAAAACACAGCTCCCTGAACCATGGCATGGAGGGGGGCAGACGAACGTGTAGTAGGCGGTCTTGCTCACTTGGGAAGTCTGTGCTGTGCCGGCATTTCCCCAGAAATCCATGAACTGATCATGGCGGATTCCGGCGAGCAAAATCTTCTCTGCGTGACTCGTTGAGAGGATTGCGTCGCTGGGCGGAATAGCAGTTCCAGGTCACGTCTCATTTTCATTGATCCTACATATCATTATCATTGTTACAGGTAACGACATAATCAAGATGTTATAGCAAATCATCATTTTTTCAGACATTTTTTACTGTCTCTCGTGTGGCGTGCGGTTCACTTTCTGTGGCATGGACCGATTGGGTGTCTGTTTTGTCCACATGCATCTGAGTTCTTGTACACCCTGTAACTGAGCAACAATGTCACAACTCGTGACTAAATCATGTTCTGTACTTGTGTATCTCCAATTTGCTGGTACAAACTTCCCAACATATCATAGATAGAAGACCTATCTTGGTGCTTAACATCGCTGGCTATGAACAGATGTCGGGTCTTCTCAACCTCAATCCAGCTGCAGCCTGCTGGTTTTCTCATATTATTGGATTTCATCAGTTTCCTGACATGCTCAACACCGTCCCATTTCTCATCAGCGGCGTAGATGTTTGACACGATCACATAGTTGCCGACGTCCTCAACCTCCATGGAGAACAAGCGATCAGCTGCGAGTTTGCTGATTCTGACCTCTCCATGAACCCTGCACGCTCCTAGCAAGGAGCTCCATGCGTTGGCGTTGACCACTTGAGGGGGCATATCCATGGCAAAACTGTATGCATCTTGGAGACGTCCACCACGGGCAAAAAGGTCAACCATGCATGCACAGTGCTCTTCTGTTAGTTCAACTCTGCAAATCTTTCTGATGGACTTGAAAATTTTTAGTCCTGCATCAACAAGCCCTGCATGACTGCAGGCTGATAGGACAGCAGTCAGAACTATATGGTCTGGCTTAATGTCAAGTGCAAGCATTTGGGAGAACAGCTCTACAGCCTTTTCTGCCATTCCATGCATTGCATAAGCTCCTATCATGGCAGTGAATGTTACAAGGTCCTTATGTGGGCTAACCTGAAAAAGGTTGTATGCATTGGTTATGTTCCCACACTTAGAGTATGCATCAAGAAGAGCTCCTTCCAGATGAATATCTTCTAGGGATGCTCTGAGCATGTAACCATGGCATTGTCTCACAAGTTGAACTGAACTCAAATGGATGCAAGCCATAAGAATATTTGTAATGCTTATAGTATCAGGATTTAGTCCTTCAGATTGCAACTCATGGAACAGACTAAAAGCTTGATCACACATATCATTTTGTGCATACAACCGGATCATCAGGTTCCAAGTAGTCATGTCTTTTTCAGCCATCTGGTTGAAGGTCATCTCAGCATCCTCCACGCGGTTATTTTTTAGGTAGCAAGAAATCATTGTATTTTCTGTTACAGTGTTCCGTCCTTCAAGGTTTCTGAAGAGTTTGTCTGCATCATGTGGGTAGCCACACTTCGCATAAGCATCCAAAATAGCATTTGCAACTGAAACTTCACCAACATAACCGACTCGCAAATAATATCCATGAGCTTCTTGAACCATCTTAATCCCGCAAAATGTACACACACGGATGACATTCAAGATTGTGACCAAGTCCCACTGAGTTCCATCAAGCCACATTTCATTGATGAGTCTAAAGAAAAGTTCAATATATTGTTCACTGTTTGCACAAGCAGAGAGAATTGCATTCCAGGATATTGTGTTTTTGTTCTGAATAGCAATAAAGGCTCGAAGAGCGGCATCAAACATATCACACTGGCTGTAAAAGCTGACAAGAGCGTTCATTAAGGATGTTTCTTGAAGTTCAGGATGTCGAAAAATATAACCATGAATCCTCAAGCCCACTCTGACATCGCCTACTTGAGAACAAGCGGCAAGTAGGCTGATAAGAGAAACAGAATCAGGAGCCATTCCAGTAGACAAAAGCCCATGAAACAGTTCCAACGCCCTTGTGGGATACCCATTCATCGCATACCCTGCAATCACAGTGTTCCATGTAACAATATCTCTCATCTTCATACTTTCAAATATTGACTCTACAGCCCTTATTTCACACACCTTGGAATAATGTGCCATCAGCGCATTACTAACAGCTATATCCATTTGAAAACCATGTCTGACCATAAAACCATGAACCTCTTTCCCATAGTACCTCCCATGCTCCACGAGTGAGAAGATGGGAAGAACATTAGCCAATGTTGAAGAGTTTGGAAGACATTCCTCCGAGATCATTTGACCAAACAGTGCAAGTGCTTCTTCAAACAACCCCTTCTCAGAGTATCCAGCAATGATTGAATTCCACGAAACAACATCCTTACAGCAAACTGTAGAAAACGCCATGTGTGCATCATCCATAGCTCTGCTCCCACCACATTTTGCATACATCGATATCAATGCATTTCCACACAGAGTGTCAAATTCCAACCCAGTCTTGACAACATAGCCGTGGATACTCCTTCCAGTTCTCAGCACCATCAACTTTGCACAAACTGGAAGGACGACAGCCATGGTGATGGAAGTTGGCATGCTCTCCTCTACATCACTCGCAAGCATTGTCCGGAACAAGCATAACACATCCTCAAAAAGCCCAGCACGAGAGGAGGCAGTGATCAGGATGTTCCAACAAACCACATCAGAGCAGTGCATTTCATCGAACACCAGTCGGGCGTCCCCGAGAGCCCCGAATCTCCCATACATGTCCATGATCGCCTTCGCCACCGCTGCGCCATACGCATACCCGGCCCTAACAGCGAGCCCGTGGAGGCACCTCCCGAGAACCGCACCTCCGTGGTCGTGGAGCGTGGACGCTGACTTGACCGCCGCGGCGAGCGCGAACCTGTCTGGGCGGAGACCCCGGCCGAGCATCTCCCGTAGCAGAGAGGCGCACCCGTAGTGGTCCCCGGCCGCGGCGCGAGCCCTGAGTAGCTCGCTACACTGCCTGTGGTCCAGGAAAGGCACGGCGTCGAACACGCCGCGCGCACCACCACCCGTAGCGCGGAGGTGGAAGAACCGCTCCCCGCAGAGAGGAGCGCGGGCGAGACGGCGAGAGCTCCCGGGAGAGCAGCGTCTCGACCTCGCGAGGAGGAGCATAGCTCGAACTGTTGCGGGGTGGAACGGGGCGGTGGCATGCGAGAGGAGCCTCTCGGGTGGAGATTTTGGCGGGAAATGCTTCGGATTTCAGGGCAGCGTTTGGGGTTTACACCGCGTTACGATGGAGCAAGAGCAAATGTGAATCGAATCCTGAATTCGACTGCCCTTCGCATTATTCGTGATCGGATATAGAGAAATAAAGACCACGATGAAAACATAATCGGTTACAATCGTAGTGAATGGTAAGTTTTCGGAGTTTAGACTATAAATATGTATCTAATAGATAGAAAGAAAAGATTACACAACTACAACCATAAAATACTCTCGGCGTATCGCCACCTTTGTTAATTCAAGGTTAATTCCGGCGGCACTTGACGCTCAGAGTTGAGTTACATCGTCTCGATCTTCTATGAAGAGGTGAGTCCCACCACCCGATAATCATATTGGCTAAGCTAGCGTCGTTCAAGGCTGCATCGCCTCGATTTCTTGTGACGTCGGTTCGATCAGTTTAATCACTTGTGTTATCTTCGTGTATCAACTAGGTTTAAGGCTACATCGTTTTTATCTCTTAAATCGAAGTAGATCCAATATATTAGTTCGAGACTTCACCGGTTAAGTTCGATATCTTTGTCTATTGTATCTGGTTTATGTTGTACATCATTCATCTAATTAAAGTACGCTCGATATGTTGAAGGATTGTTAAGTTATTCGTGATTAAGCATTTGTCTTGGTTAGGTCCGATCTTGCTGTCAAGATGACTTAATAGTATGGATACATTATTTGATGTGCTAGGTTTAGATTATATTGGAGTACAAACTTATGGTTACCTTTTTATTTTCGTGTTACATCTTTTTGGCATCGGGGGTTACCGATCGGTCTGAACGTATAGCGCACTGATTTCTCTGTCATCGATCCAATGGTGTGGGTGTTGTGTATCGATCGATCGTCTGATCGCTCCCGATGGCCCTTCGTCGATACTCGCATATTGGCGCATATCGCGTCTGTCAGCTTAGCAGCCTATCAACGCTACTGACTATTTTGCAGTACCTTATTAGTAGTTGCATGGTCAAATTGATTGGCACGTTCAGAACCCTAAAAATTTAGAACCTACACTAGAGTTAAGCAGATTTCTCAAACCATATGTGTAACCAAAAATGATAACAACAATGTTATATCGGATAAACCACCGACAAGACATATTTCCTGGTTGATTATCCTAGATCGATTTAGAAACTACACTAGAGTTAAGCAGATTTCTCAAACCACATGTGTAACCAAAAACGATAACAATAATGTTATATCGGATAAACCACCGATAAGACATATTTGCTGGTTGATTGTCCTAGATCGATTTAGCACCAATCGGTTTAGATATTTGGATAAAAGAAGATTAGTTTCGTGATTTTTTTCGAAGTAGGTAAAATATTTTTAAAAAATTAAAAATATATTATTAAAAAAATTCAGAAAAAATTGGCAGACGACCTGGTAGCATCGAGTAGCTTCTCGGCCTAACGTCCACGTGATGATCAGAGCCCAAGATTTGACGGGCGGCCAAGACGACCTGACGAGCCCAGTTGTTTTTTACTCCTAGTCTTCGAAGAAAACATTATCATATCCACAAAACAATTTGTAAGAACTAATTTGACAAACGTTAAACCAATTGATTTCGGTCGTAACCGCCATAAATAGCCGGTTCAGATATATAGTTGTTTTTGGAACGGAGGTTTGATAATTTATTACCGTCTCGTGACTTCATATTTTTTATCATAAATAAATTAATTTAGATGGTATCATATATGATATATTATTATCTTAAAGTGATATCATAATAAAATATATGTTAAGAATTATAAATTATCGATTTTTCCTCTAACGATTTTACAAACAACTCTCAAAACGTTGAGATTTGATTCCATTTTTATTGGTTCGTTGGCTAAGGTAGTGTTTGGTTAGCTGAATGAAATTGGATAGTATTAGATGATCATGGATTGATTGATTTGGAATGAGATAGCCCCGAATAAGATGGTACAATCAGATTGTTTGGTTGGATATATGAGATGATACATGATAATAATTAGTTATAATTAATAACATCTAATTATAATTATTTTTCACTAAAAATACTTAATAACCACTAATCTTAACTAATTATAAATAATTAGTATAGTTAACAAAAACTGGACGGCGTCGTTCGCTTGTTTTTACCGTACAAATTGATTCAGTATTTAGAGAGAATATTCTGAGAATCTGAACCAATCCAATACATCCAACTAAACAGACTTATTTTTCGAAACTGTACCAAACCCTCGAGATTTCGGGATGAGTTTGGTTCAAGCAACCAAACAATGCGAAATGTGATGTGATGATGGTCAAATTATTTTCATTGGGATATGCATTATGATTTGTTTAAATCCTTGATTAGTTGAATCGGACCTTAAACAACATTTTCCCACGTCATCGGTTGGTTGGATCACTTTGGTAGTTTGGTGGCCCACCTGACCTTCAACAAAATATCTCTCTCGCTCTCTCCCTGGTTTGCATCCAGTGGTCCCGTTTTTTTATCTTTTTGTGATTACGAAACTGTTACGTCTACCCGGCGATACTGTGGGCATATCTAAAGCCTTATTTGAAGATTTTTTAGTAGTTAGTTGTTTTGAGTATAATCCGACTATTTAGCTGCTTATTAGAATATAAAAAAATTATGTTTTTTTATTTCGAGATTTTAGCTCACTTATAAGTTAAGTAGCTATTTATTCTCGTAATTTGAAATGTTTATTTTAACTTTATATTCTAAAAGTAATTGTAGCTATTAGAAGCTAAAACAAATTGTCTCTTGACATAACTAGAGTTTATATTATAAAATAAAATAAATTTTATTTTTACTTTTACTTTAAAATAAAAACATATGACTCAAATTAATATGTTTGATACATACACAACTTCACCGGATCCATATCTCCTACTCCTAAAAAGAGGACTTCATGGTGATCGTGAGTCCTACACTCATCTCACCTACCAGCCTCCGTCCTCCCCTCCACTTTGCACAGCACCACGCCGCCTCCCTCATCTTCCACATTTTTCTTGGCCCAGCCCCGACCCACCCCCTCCCTTCAGCAGTTGAGTATGGCGATTCCTTGCCCCGCCTCCTTCTTCTCCAGTCGTCCCCCTCCGTCCGCTGCTCCGATCGGTGCCGCCTCACTCCTCCCTACTCTGCTGCTCGCTTGCTTCCTCGGCACAGCCGACCACCCTGTGCTCCCACCCGACGGTCGATGCCCCCACCCAGCGGCCAGTGTCGTCCCTCTCCCTGCCCCAGCATGGTCCTGCAACGGCTGGAGGCACTCGAAGCATGGGAGGTGGAGGTGGCGCGTGTCCAGGATGAGCTGTCCGCGTCCTAGCCCCAAGGCGTGTCCCGCGGGAGCGGAGCTCATCAAAGGTGTGGCAGCTGCTCGGTAGCACCGCTAGGACGGTGTTCCACGTCAGCGAGGGGAGCCTGCTCCCGCGCCTCGCCGCATGGGAAAAGTCCGAGACCGTCGCGGCCGCCCAAGATCATGTAAGACATCGAGAGCCAGCTGCGTGTTCACCCTTGGCCTCAGCGAGCCCAACCTCTCCGGCAAGCCGGTACTCGAGTACGACCGCATCGTGAAGACTCACGAGTTGCACACCCTCAAGGCGAAGGTGGCGCTAGAACCCAAGACCGGCTACCACAATAGGGAGAACGAATCACTATTCACCATCCTCGAGGGACTCGAGTTTTGGTCTCCTGGTTGTGCGAAGCCTCACAACTTTTCATCCGCCTAAACAACCGAATCGAAGCAAGAAACTGGGAGGCCGAGGCGAGCGGCTACTAGATCTTGCCTCTTGGAGCGCATACAGAAGCTACTCGCCGACGTTGAGGACCTGCACCTATGGACCCAGACGACTTCCTACGGCTCAAGAGCTAGCGTGCGATACGGGAGGCACCGGGCTCCAATGAGTCCTTCTACTTCCGGTCCAGGATGCTGGTGCACATCGCTAACGTGATGAGGGACCTCAAGAAGCGTATACCGTGGGTGCTGGGCGTCGAGGTCGATCCCAACGGCGGGCCGAGGGTGCAGGAGGCGGCCATGAAGCTGTAGCACAGCTGGGGGCACGGCGAGGGCGAGGAGTCCGGCAAGGTGGAGCTGCTTTAGGCATTCCAGGTCGTACAGTCGGTGGTGAGGTAGTTCTTCACGTACCGGCAGCTCGTGGTCACTATGATGGGCACCGCGAAGGCTTCGGCCAACCGGGCGTTGTTCATGCCGATGGAGGAGATGAACGTAGATGTTCCTCGAGACGCCCTACTTCCCCAGCCTCGTCGCAGCCAAGACGTTCCTGGCCGACTACTAGGTCCTCCAACTGATCAGTGACCCTATTTTGTCCAAGCAGGCAGCGAAATTGGGCCGATCGAAGCTGCCTAACCTGGTTTCTTCCGGTCTTCAAGTTGGATAATAGTATACATTTACTTCCGTAGGGATCGTTCATTACTTGTGTCGTTGTGTGTGTACGAGTAAATGTTTTACTGGGGACATTTTGATTTTGATTTGATTATATATTAATAAAACTAGGATCTTGTATTCGAAGATTGTTTTCTTCATAACAGAAGGCTATATATTATTGGACACCATATGATAGAGTTGTGTTGGATTATCGGCCAACCAATGCTTACACAAGGTGTTACTTTTATATATTTGTGTAACATGGTTCAATATAACTAAGTTATGTGTAACTATATGATAATTTTATTTCAGAATCTTAGTATATCTATCTTGTGTTCTTAAGGTTGCATTTAGTGCTTCCGAAGGTCTCAACAAACATATTTTTCTGTTTAACACAACTTAACGTAAATTTATTTTTTATTAAGTTTTATTATAAATTCAATTAATTATAGAAATAAAAAAATTTATTTGTGATTTTCCTGAATATAGTTTTTGTCGTCTTGAAGAAGAAACCACATTAGAGTTCACTTATTATTGCGTTGATATTACGGTAGTTTATAAAAAAACTAATGTGAATTTATAAGTATCCAAAATGCACTTTTTATCTAATAATTTTAAAGTATTTTCTTACTTTATATCATTTTACAATTACATGTGATTATATGTGTATATTTTAAAATTTTTTATAATTACATTATAACTCGTAGCAACGCACGGACATCTAACTAGTTTTTTTAAAAAAAATGACTTATTAAAAAAACCCTAAATAAACGTACTTGTCACACCGCCATGGCGTGCTTTCTATCTTTCCATATCTCTGTGAAACTTCCAGGGCCTTCAACGCAAAAGGCTATGGCCTATATTTGTCACTTTTCTTTATGAGCTGTTTTTTAAATGTTATTCTTTTTGTTTTTATATATTTGCCACGTCAAAGAGAAACAATTTAAAATTTGCCGATTTATCCTATTTGGATACTAAGGGTACATTTGCTTTCTTTACGAGTTGTTTTTTAAATGTTATTTTCTTTGTTTTTATATATTTGTCACATCAAAGAGAAACAATTTAAAATTTGCCATTTTATCTTATTTGGATACTAATTAGCACGGTGACATGACAAAGCTAAGGAAAATGGTCCAATCACATGCTACTTTTTCTCTATTTATGTTACTTTACGCAAACGATTTATATTGTAACAAATGAGAATAGTAACATACAACGTAAAATAACATTACGGTACAAAAGTAACCTACGTAACAGTGAGGTGGTGTTTGATTTGCTCAAGGTAACGTAAATGATAATGAAATTAATTACAGTGTCAAGTGATAACAATGTATCGGATTACTAAATTTGTTTGGTTAACAAATGTAATGTTAACATTGAGGTGGTGTTCTTTCACTTCGTATTCTAAAAGTATTTATAGCCATCAAAACCTAAAATAAATCGTCTCTTAACATAACTAAAGTTTATATTATAAAATAAAATAAATTTTATTTTTACTTTTACTTTAAAATAAAAACATATGACTCGAATTAATATGTTTGATGCATACACAACTTCACCGGATCCATATTTTTTTTAAAAAAAATGACTTATTAAAAAAACCCTAAATAAACGTACTTGTCACACCGCCATGGCGTGCTTTCTATCTTTCCATATCTCTGTGAAACTTCCAGGGCCTTCAACGCAAAAGGCTATGGCCTATATTTGTCACTTTTCTTTATGAGTTGTTTTTAAAATGTTAGGGGGTGTTTCGATTCGAGTGATAAATTTTAGTCTGTGTCACATCGAATGTTTGAATATCAATTTGAAAGACTAAACGTGAACTAATTATAAAAATAATTACAGAATCAGAAGATAATTCACGAAATGAATTTTTTAAGCCTAATTAATCCATAATTAGCAAATGTTTACTATAGCATCACATTATCAAATCACGGCGTAATTAGGTTCATTAAATTCGTCTCGTGAATAATACACCGATTATTAATGAGTTTTGTAAATAATTTATATTTAATACTCTAAAATAGTATCTAAACATTAGATGTGACAGGGGCTAAAATTTAGCCCCTATATCCAAACACCCCCTTATTCTCTTTGTTTTTATATATTTGCCACGTCAAAGAGAAACAATTTAAAATTTATATTGTAACAAATGAGAGTAGTAACATACAACGTAAAATAACATTACGGTACAAAAGTAACCTAAGTAACACTGAGGTGGTGTTTGATTTGCTCAATGTATCGTAAATGGTAATTTAATTAATTATAATGTCAAGTGATAACAATGTATCAGATTATTATTCTGGTAACGTAATCTGATACCAGACTAGTTAGAGTGTAATGTGTTGATTACTAGGTTGTAATCTGATTACGTGGTATCTAATACCAGCATATTCAAATCAAACAAAACCTAACGTAATTAGTTTACACTGTAAACGCTTAAAATAAGTCCAACCAAACCCCTTACGAGAGAGGACGGTGTAAAATAACACTTTGGAAGAAAAATAATAGACAATCGGAGCGTTTTCGTGAACTCACCACATCACCGCACTAATTTGACATCTAAACATAATGAAAGTGTCAGATTATAAACTATTGTTCTGTTTCGTAAGACAAATCTGTAAAAACAACGGCATTTGAAGAGTAGTTCATAAAAAAAGTAATAAATAGTTAAATTTCTCGACCTTAATTCGTTCAACCGTTAATTTTAGAAAAGAAAGTTAACAAAAAAGATTACCTGCTCTGTGATCATAACACGTTCATTTTAATCAGTGCCGTACTCGTCATGTTTTGCGGTCGTTGGCCATAGGCATAACCAGCGATCCTAATTTGCTGCTCGCATATTTTTTTTTATGATCCTAATTATTAAAAGTGATTATTCTATATTAAAAAATACTTGAATATCTCTGAGTAAATAATATAGTACCAACTATATACCGTTTTAAAAGAAGAAACTCTATTATTAGTAAAATCTATATTATTTTTAAAAGTGATATATTACTTTTAAAATCGAATTACGATAAATTATTATTTTATCATGTTTTAAATTATTTGTATCTGTGAATGATGTTCTTTTAATATTATAATTTTTCGGTTGTAACACACGTGCACTCAACTAGTACTACTTTGAGTTTGTCACTGTCACTACTTCTTCTCACAAACCGAAACTATCCAACTTGGTTTTTCTCTATTTGCATGTTTTTCAATATAATGTTATAATTTTTTACATTACAACGCACATACACTTAACTAGTTTTCTTCGTGTGTGTGTATATATATACACACACAAAATACTCATTTCGTCTCATCTCACGGTAACCTGATATTAGACGAGACATTTCATCTCGTTTCACAGTACAATGAATTTATGGCCGAGTGAATACTAACATGATATGATCTAGATAATCAATTCTTTATACTAGCATGATTATTATTTTATTCCCGGATTATGAATAGTTTCTAAGCTACAATTGATTTTTTGGTTTGATAAATAATCCACTACTAATTTAATTTTAATTTGGAAATCCACTACTAATTTAATTTTAATTTGGAAATCCACTACTAATTTAATTTTAATCTGAATTCAATACATCCGAAATATGGTTAGGGACCGCAAGTTGGGCAAAATATCCGCAACAGCAAGCATCCTGTTCGAGCATCCTCAGCTATCGCACTAGTTCACCCCCAAAGTTTCCTAAAATTACAATTCGCTCCAAGCTACGTAGCAAATCATTCCAGGAGTTGGACTCGTACAGAATTAAACAACATATTGTGTCCTTAACTGCAAAAGAGCCATATAAATTATCGTAAAATTACCCCTCTTTAAATCTCCAAAGCTTCGACCGCAGAAAACTCCCCACTCCCGTTCGCATCTCATATTCTCACCGCCTCTCTCCCCACCTCCGATCCAATTCGCCGGTGCGGCGATGTCGCAGCCCGTGGCCGCCGCGGCGGCGGCGGCGGCGCAGCTGCAGGGCCAGGGCCCGGCGGCGCGGCAGGGAGGCGGAGGAGTCTTGGGTCCAAGCATCACCAACATCGTGCGGATGGTCATGTTCTGGTACTTCGCGTCAAAGTTCTTCGGCCCGAAGCGACCGCCCGCGGAACCGGGCATGGTCATGTCGAACCTCTTCCAGAAGGGAGAGCCGCTGGTGAGAACGCCCCCCTCCCCATGAACTCTGTCTCTCTGGGTGCTACCTACTTACGCGAGATTTTAGTGGGGAGAGGCGTGTTAGTTTCTCGTGCGATCTATTTGTTGGGTTGGTAGTGAAGGTCGGTGTCGCTTTGGGTTGATGCAGTTTGGAGAATTTGGCGTTGTTTGGCCTGATGCAAATATCATGTAGGGTTTATCGGAGTTTTTTGTTACTGTGATCCGGATGGATCTTTTGTAAGTAGCTCGTAGATACTGTAACACAACAGTGTGTCTGGGCTGGTTAGTGTGGTTCGTTAAGGAACTGATTTTTAGTTGGTTTGATGCGATAATTTTGGGTTTTCTAGGTGCGTGCTGGGTGCTTTTGAACAACTAGATCACGTATCTGGTTTTCAGCATCGCTGGATTCGATTTCACCGGGAAAGGAGTATTGCCTTCGATGTGTTGGATGTTATGGTCGGGATTAATTGGATCTAGGATCGGAGAAGCCAGTTTGAGTCTTTGAGGCTAGTTCATTTTTTCACAATCAGTATAGATCAGTACTAGATGCTGTCCAGTTCAGTAGGTGTAGATCATGTGAATATGTTTGGTGTCTAAATTCTCTTGCTTTCTATGTTAGGATGTTGACTTTTGAAGCGTCTCTCCACGATATAGCTGGGGATGTAACAGTATGCATTGATAATAAACAATTGTTAAGATGTGAGGTAAAAATTGTTGGTCTGGACTCTGGACGGAGTGTTCTGAACAGAGCTAGCCATGTGATATATTTAGCACGTGGTCAGCCACTTGATTTGGGTCAGAATTGATTTTCTGACTTTTACACCAGGCTTGTGGGAATGGCTCATCTAAGCAACTGTCATGCAGATTAATGTAAGGAAATAATCACATGAAAAGGACATGGTTGGGTCTTTAAGTTTAATGTGGCAGAACTTCTTTTAAATTCTTTCATAGTGCCATCCATTTTTTCTTCTGCTAGTTAGTACTGATTTAATAGACAGGAGGAGGTGGCACAACATGCTACACTACCTTAAGCAATTTGCACTTAACTAAACAGAAAATTTATGGTGGTTGTGTTGCTGTAGGATATGTGGATGTATTTATCTGAGAATGAGAAATTCAATGACTTCAGTAATGAAGATGCACTCATCTGGCGTGAGACAAACATACCATATGCAGTCTGGAGTCCTGGCAGTACGAGAACACACACATTGACATACTATCCTTCAGAGGTATGATACTAGCTGTTGCGGTCTTACACATTTTGTTATTATTATTATTTATTGGCTTCCAATTTTGAGATTGTTGTATGTTTTTGCATAGGCTCTCAAGCACAATGGTTCTCTATATGCTCATGTTTATTTTTCCCGCTGGGGTTACCCTGTGGACCCTACTGATCCTGAATATGAGCAAAGCAATGCATTTGGGAGGACACATCGTAAGTTTTGTTTTTCATCTCACCAACCTTCTTTTTTTATCAATGTCATATTTAATGAATCCTCACTGCCCTCACTGCATTATACTTTTTTAGCTGTTGTGGCATTCTTGCGAAAACCAAAAGATGGTAAAAGAAGAGCTTGCTGGGAGATTCAAGTCAGTCTGATGAACAACCACCATCTAAGGTCTTCATCGCTGTTCTTTTTTATTCAGATATTATGAGCTAGAAATTTTAGAATTGATTTTCTGCAGAAATTGCAAAAAAATCACATCTTGATTTGTTGCAGGAGAATAAAGAATCTGTAGACAAAGATGTGGGCCCAGTTGAATATATTTCTTATTGGAAACCAAATGTGACAATAAACCTCGTTGACGACTTCACACGGTATGCACTAGATCAAAATGGCATGAAGTTTTACTGTACTAGACCTATTGCATTCCTATTTTATAGTTAATTAAATGGACTGTTTCAGTGATGTGCGGTATAATGTTAATGTCGGTACAAGGAAATTGTGAGCTGAATTAAAATTTAAAAGTTAAGATATTCTATGACGGTATGACCCACTTTGATTGTGTCTTGTGGAAAGAGAGCTAAGGGGCATGCAATAGAATTAGTAAACTTTGAAATGATCAAATCCCATCTGCATGTTTTTAACCTCTGTTTCAGGGATGCTAACCACACACTGGCACCACAAAACTATGTGATGAGCTATATTTAAGATTCTGCTCAGTTCAATTTGATATGTGTGGATTACACATGCATGTTTTTTCCTCATCACAGCTTCATATTTTACAGCATAGGCATGTTTTGCACATGTATATCTATCCTGTCAATTTTCAGTATTCAGTTCTTTGTTGATGTTCATCATTTCTTTGAATGACTGAAATGATAATTTTCCACTTTATATTTCACAGGTATCCCCACAATAATGTTCCTCCCAATATTGCACCATGTATCCTTTAACTGTTACCATTAGTAAGATGATATATATTCTACTTTATTCAGAATACTTTTTTAAGAGTATAATGCATTCTTAGTTAGGCAAAATTGTGTTTCCTTTACAATAGAAATATAGATTTGAATATCGATCCATCTTCAAACAACTACTACCCCACTGTATTCTTCCATGAATTTTGGCTACTGAGAGATAAATTGATCGCACTCAATGAAACCGTGGAGGAACTGCCCTTAAACCTTGAAATTGGTCCTATTAGCATGACCAAATGGCAAATATTTCTTCAGATGGAGCAGTCCTTCCAAGTTCAACGTAGTTACGGAAGTATGCTTGAAGGGGAGGCTGATGAACTCAAGGTACATGTGGAATGGATAATCTAATTGTAAATTTTTACCTGTCTATGCTATTGCATTACTTATTTTTATCTAATTTAGAGAGTTAATTTTGCCATATGCTTACTATGTTTATTACATGATCTTGTTATGGGGTTTCACTGACCCTTGATGATCTCGGTTACAGGTTTACACTGACCCTCAATTCCTTTTTGTTATTTTCAGAGAGTTTTCCTTGAAGGAAATCCATATTTTTTGGGATTGACCATGATTGTTTCTATGTTCCACTCTCTGTTTGATTTTTTGGCTTTCAAAAATGGTACGTACACTGTGTAGTTTGTTTCTAACATATTACCATGTATACCATAGCCAGAAGTATTATCCAACAATAACTCCTTACATTTTATGATATTCTTATGCTATTGCTTAGATATTCAGTTCTGGAATAAGAATAAGTCCATGGAAG
Source organism: Zizania palustris (assembly GCA_019279435.1). Classification (NCBI taxonomy): domain Eukaryota; kingdom Viridiplantae; phylum Streptophyta; class Magnoliopsida; order Poales; family Poaceae; genus Zizania; species Zizania palustris. Next base: position 13,238,622 of record JAAALK010000086.1, on the reverse strand, counting down.
GTCTATCAGCAAAATCTGTGGTTCTGAACTTCGTATGCCAGCTGATTATTTTCCTCTATCTGCTTGACAATGAGACTTCATGGATGATCCTTGCTAGCTCTGGGGTTGGTGTTTGCATTGAATTTTGGAAGATTGGAAAAGCAATGCATGTTGAGGTAAGCCATTTAGGATATGGTTCTCTATCCTATGGTCATTTCATCACTTATCTCTGTTACATTGTTAGTATCTTTCAGTCAGACGTAATCTTATGAATGGAACTCATCTGCTTGAAATAATAAAATGTCACGAACATTAAATGGAGCTACCAGATCTAGTGGTCCTCACCTGAAAAAGTTGTGCTTGTAGCACAGGGCCAGAGGCACTGAATAAAGCACTGGAATATTTTTTATGGATAAAGAACTAGAATATAAATAGTTAGGCGACCAAATCTCAACATTAGATTATTTTGATTTGGCATACTTTCAGTTTGAATATTGGATGTACTGCTGTTTTGTGCATTTGCCGTGTATGTTCATGAAACCAACATCTTGGTGATCCATGATGCTAGAATCATGATCTGGTTTCATACAACTCAAAACTGTCCCTTTTATGGCCTATCTAATCTGTATCAAACCAGGAAAATTTTCTATTAGATATAGTTTATGACAAGATATTTTTTCCTGATATGGATATTTATTGAGTTTATCTTGTGAGCTTGATGATATAGAAATCTTGCAACAGTTCTGACAGTGATTTCTAACTTTGAACTCAGATCGACAGAAGTGGAAAGATTCCCATGTTGAGGTTCCGGGACCGTGAATCATATGCGCAGAATAAGACTAAGGAGTATGATGCACTTGCAATGAAATATCTGACAAATCTTCTTTTGTTCCTTGTGATCTGTTTCTCGATCTATTCTCTCAAGTACGAGAAACACAAGAGCTGGTACTCGTGGATACTCTCTTCTCTTACAAGCTGTGTGTACATGTTTGGTAAGTACTTACTTTCTAGTTCTCTCTGTAACTACTAGGCATATTAGGAATGGAACTTATGTATATGCCTTGCACTCTTCAGGTTTCATCATGATGTGCCCACAACTATTCATCAACTACAAGCTGAAGTCTGTTGCTCATATGCCTTGGAGACAAATGACCTACAAGTTCCTCAACACCATAATCGATGACCTTTTTGCATTTGTGATCAAAATGCCAATGCTGCATCGTCTCTCAGTTTTTAGAGATGGTAAGATGAATTATACATTCTACTATTTGGCCATATCATTCTCGAACCTTGGATTATAGGCCCCTGCTGAGTGCTGACCATATCATTTTTCTGATTGCCATCTGCAGATGTTATCTTCTTGATATACCTCTACCAAAGATGGGTGTACCCAGTTGACAAGAAGCGTGTCAACGAGTACGGCTTCGGTGGGGAAGATGAGCCACAAGCCCCCCAGGCATTAGAAGGAAGTGACTCAGCAGCAGCTGCAGCCCAACAAAGCGGGGCTGTGGCCGAGACGAGCACGGAGGACAAGAAGACAAAGTGAGCCTCCCGCACTGCACTTTCAGATCATCCGCAACCACGGTCCACGGAACACATCTCGGCTGCCAGCGGGCGCAAGTTTTCTGTTCCGAGTTTGGACGCTGGACCTCCATCTTCACCCGTTGACGAACGCCGCTGACCATAAAAGATTGTAGTAAACAGGTTTTTGAGTGGGCGTATCGACGTACACAACAACATAGCGTATCGACGGGCAGCACCGCCAAACATTATCGCCAGTATTTCCCAGTTTGTCTTCTCTCCTGTTTTTTTAGGTCACGATCATTACCGGATGATGCACTAGATGATGCTTGTTTTGTTGGTCGATGACTATGTATAAGTTCAACATTGACTTGAAAAAAAATTACAGCACACACCAGCTGAGGCATTGTGAGATGTGACTCGCGGTTTTGTCGCGAAATGCTTTTGGAATGCCGGGCGCACCATGGGATGGGATGTTCACTACATATCCATATCACAAACGTTGAGCGTACAAGTATAGATAAAAATATACCACGACTAAAATCAAGCTAACTAAACTGATCATTAAATTTTTTTTATAATAATTTGGCGAAAAAACAATGGAAATAAAAAGAGATGGTCCGCCGTGTCAGCTGATAAATTTGATAATTTGTCATTCTAAAGAAATAGTTTTACATTACCATTCAAACATATTTTTATTGACACAGATAATTCTATAATTCACTCGAACTTATAGAGTACCAGTACTCTAGAAGTCTTGGCCGATAAATTTGATAATTTATCATTCTAAAGATATGGTTTTGCATTACCATTCAAACATATTTTTATTCACACAGATATTTCTATAATTCACCCGGAACTTCTAGTTACTCTAGAAACCGAGATTGAGGCTGGCACGGAACTTCTGGACACTCCCATAATGTAGAACTTCCAGTTCTCCTAGAATTCCCTTGGGCATATTTTCATCACTATTATCTCAGTTAAATATGTAGAATAATCAGTACCAGTAAGAATAGATAATAACTTAAGCACATTATAGAAATGTTTTAATTTAGCTCTAGGATCTAGGATAAATGCAATAGAATAAAGCAATGGTATATCCCTCCAGTACTTAAGATATTTGTCTTGCATAAGGATAACTATATTTCTAGGTAATCTATCATTCTCATAAGTATGTGGGTGTTTAGCAAACCGGATAAGATGATGCAACATAATAGGAGAGGTAGAGTAGTAAATACTAGACCGAACAACTGTTGAATCATATAATAGCTCAAGAAATAATAGAATTTTCTCTGTCACATACCAATGAGATTCTGTCAGAAGTAGATGCCCACCATCTTTTCTAGGGTAGTTAGTCTCAATGAAACACTAAAGGTGTTCATGTAAGGGACTAGATGTTTAAGCAACAAATTGGTATAATTTCACCTCACCTCCATGTCCAAGCCAAAACTTTGTAGTACGTTCACTACTAGCAATGCAATAACTCTTATATGCAACAATGCATTGGTTAAATGAGTTTAGAATTGAAATTCCGGTCCTAAATGCATCAGGGCAAGGTTTAATCCTCTTCAAGCCATATTTAACAATAAGATTAGTAATATGACAAATACATCACTGATGCGACAAAATATCACCAATATAACCAGACAAGCTAGGTGTGAGCTTTAACATAGCAGTAGAATTATAAGAAGCTATTGGTGCGTTTTTTGGTCACACTTTGATACATGCGTGGCCTGGAAGATCTGCTTCACTGCAGTGTAGGTCTTACGTTGTTAGAAAAAGGGTTCAAGGCATGCCAATCAGTTTGACCATGCAACTGATAAGGGAATAGAAAATATGACATTAGTAGCATGGTCTATCGGCAATCGAGCCGATGACCGTGATGAGGATGAGATATTCGTGGAATATCATGTTGATCGACCATAAGACCGATGACCTGGGATGAAGCGATCGGGCGAGCGTGCCATCGACCGATGACATGAACAGTAAACCGCACAGGCCGAGGGATGTTTTTTCAATGACTTATAAGATGTATCGTGGAATCGAAGATAACCCGTCGGCTTGTACTCCGATGGAAATAAATAAAACCTACCAGATAAGAAGTCTATATTATGGAAATCATCACAATAACTAGATCGAACCTAATCAAGACAATAGCTAATCACGATGATCTTAATAATATATCAAAGAATCGGGCATGCTTTATTTAGATGAACGGCATACAACATTAAAAAGATACAATAGCAAGAGATGTCAGACTTAATCGATGAAGCCTCAAACTATCACACCTAGATCACATCAATCTAAGAGATCAATCTGAACTGATGCAACCTTAGACCTAGCTAATACACCGAGAACAACTGGTGACCGTATTATTTCAAGGTTCACCTGAAGAGATCAAACTGAATTGATGCAGCCTTAGACCTAGCTAATACGTCAGGGGTGGCGGGACTCATCTCTTCGCCAGGGATCGAAACGATGCAGCCCATCTCCCAGTGCTAAACCCCGTCGAAATAAACCTTGAAAGCCAAGGGTGGCGATGCGCCAACTAGTTGGTTGACAGAGATGTGTTTTTCTAAGCTAACTAGGGATACATATTTATAGTCCGGAGACTTGCCTTCTAAGTACTCTATCTTAATTGATTCTGGATAATCTTCATCTTTTCTTTTCCGCACCTTATCTACATCGGCTCTTTCTGCGTCCGATCATCTTGTAACAGCATGGACGTGTTTCCTTGACTTTCTTTGATAGGATCTAATTGACTTTTGTTGACCACGTGACATTTTAGTGGGTCTAGGTTTTACCAAATCTCAGCGTCAACAGAAGCATTGTCCAAAGTAACAAAAAACACTTTGATACTTAAACCATAATCTTGTACCACTATAAGCACACAATCAACAATGTTCTTATTAGTGTGAGATATATCAATAAGCCTAAAGCTAATTATCTTTTTCTCTAATTACCAACTAGAGCTAACATAGTGAGCAACCACACGAAGCTAATCCTCCTTAGCATTACTAGACCATATATCATATGTCAAGGCAACAAATGTAACCCTAGATTGAAAAGTGTCAATAAGCTTACCACGTGAATCATTAAAGCACTTAACAAGATCTCTAGTAGTGATTTGCCTCTATATAGGAACAAATATAGAGTTATGAGCAATCTTAATGTATTCCTCAAATACATCATATTCACCAAAACTTAGTGGAAGATCAAGTCTAGCAATCAAGTGACAAATCTGAGTACGAGCTACCTCGACATTGTATTCCTAATGTCTAACACTACCATCAAAATTAAAATAATTTAACGATTGAGACGACCGAGACTTAGCAATTCTAGCCTGACATTTATCCCTATGCCTTAAGAGATGGCCAATGCCACTAGTAGAAAGAGTATAATAAATATGATTGCAATGGTTGCACTTAGCTTCATACCTAACATTTTTGCCGTCAATTACTTTCAATATCTTCTTGAAGTCATTCTAAACATCAAAGGTCGTGGAACGAGACCTCTTATTGTTGCCCTGGGAGGAGTCCATGGGGTCCTGACCCCCAGCCTCTCACTACCACAGAAACATACATTAGTGACGGGTCATAATGTACAATAGTGACAAACATGTCCTCAGTCGCCCTTATCTCATTAGTAAAGTCCTATCATTAATGACGGGTAAATACCCGTCACTAAAGAGTCTCTCTAGTTCCCCTCCGCGTCTGACATACCCCCTTCAGTGATGGGTAACCAATGTTACCCGTCACTAAATGTCATCTTTAGTGACGAGGAGTACTTTATACCCGTCACTAATGTTATGGTCATATTTTTTAAAAAAATATTATTATTAGGTTGTATCCTGAATAGGTCATATTAAGTGACAGGAGTACTTTACACTCGTCACTAATGTGCTTGTTACTAACGGGTGATTATTATCACTTGTCACTAATAATATGGTCATTTTAAAAAAATAGGTTGCATCCTGAATCACAGCAAGGATTTGGAAGCCAACATATGCAATATCAAAAGCACATCACAGACAATTCATAACAGATGATTAATTACCAAATTAGTATCACATATATTAACTACATACTCGTTACCTCGAAGAAAATGACTACAACAAAGAACGACACAAGATTGTTTCATGGCTTCTAAATAGATAATAGCTAACCTATAACGATATCAAGAGTTTGTATAGTATCCTATCACTATCCAAGCTTCCACCACCACCACCACCATGGATAGCTTGAACAGAAGCCTAGTGGGTAGCACACGATCACCATGGCAGCGTCCGGTAAGGAGCACCACCGTGAATAGTCATGCCAACTTCGAGTGCGTTATCTCGAAGAAATTGGCTAAGACCATCAGTTATCTCGAAAAAATTATCTAAAAACAGTAGGTCAAGATACCCTGTAACAATAAAATTAAAACAAAGTTAGCTAGTTAGACAATAACAATAATATTTGGACGAGGAAGAGGATGAGGACAAGAAGAATGCAACCAAGGTGACGGCGAGTAGTGTGGCCACACGCGCCGATGGTGTGGGTGCCATGGTCGATGGTACATGTGGCCAGGAGCACGACGAAAGCGAAGACGACGGTGAGAGTTAGGGTTATGGTTGCGCGAAATGAAAGCATGACGATTCACTTCGGTTACCCACCTATTTATAAGAGGGAGGTGTCATCAGTGACGGGTGGTAGTTACCATCCATCACTGATGATAGAGGGACCTTTAGTGACGGGTATAACTAAAACCTGTCACTGATGATGTAGGGGAGTCTCACGGGTATAGATCAAGCATTAGTGACGGGTAACATTGTTACCCGTCACTAAATGATCCTTTAGTGACACTTGATTATTATTACCTGTCACTAATGCTATGGTCATTTTGAAAAAAAATAGTTTTTAGGCTGCAACCTAAATCAAAGTCATGATTTGACAGCCAACATATCCAACATTCCAAAATACATCACAGACAATTTTTAGGCTGCAGCCTGAATTAAAGCTAGGATTGATTTGGCACCCAATTCATATCACATACAATTTATCACGGAATACAGATAATTCATCACAAAAGATTTATAACCTAATATTGCATCATACCCCAGGTTTATAGTACATACATCACAACCTCGATGCCATTAGTAACAATGTTGAAATGGAAGGCGCACACAGTGCCAACTTCTAACGAGTTGTCACTAAGAAATTATCCAAAACCCTTAGTTAGATATCACCGTCCATTCGTCGCTTTATAGTACATGCATCAGACCCTACTACTGCTACCTGAATCTCGATGGTCTGGTGGTGCAAGTGATGTGTGATATATACTTTTCACAGTACTGCCTTGAAAAGTACTATAAAAAATAAACAAAGCTATTAGAGAAGGCTATTTGAATAGACCAACTACATGTGTAAATGACTTACCACCAACTTCTTGTTGATGATCGTGTTATTTATTGTGCAGACATATAACTAACTCTCAGAGGATAAACCTACTGAGATGTCTTGCAGGAGAGTCTTCCTTACTGGAGTTACATCTGTTGAATTGCCAAAGTAACAGATGTGCTTCAATTGGTACATTTGGTCGGTGTCGACCTCCCTAGCTATCCCCTTCCCCTTCCTGTCTGCAACATTGCTAGAACCCTCCCTTGACATTATAATAAACCATGATAAGAACATAAACAAAAGATATGCATGTGTAGTAATGTCGTTTCTCTATGTAGACCACTATCGTCGTTGTCTTCCACTTTGATGGTCGTTGGGGTCTTCTCATCACCAAAGTTAGTGTAGAATTTTGCCATAACAGTTAATGGGACCTATCCCATTGTTATTAACAAATAGTCCCCTTGTGTTAGGCCACCTCTTCGACTAAATTCAGTCCACCCTTTGTGGAGGCATATTGTACCACCGCCCCCACAGCTCACAACCTCAACCTCAGTGGTGCACCCATCTCTTGTCATTATTTTGAGGGTGTCGCTAGCACGAATGTTATTGACCTTACAAAATCTTTTTGATAAATACTACAACAGTGACATATGTGCTTTAGTTTGTTAACACAATAAACATGACACACAATGCCTTTTTATTAGTAGGAGTCATTAGTGATGAGTGATAAACTTCTTTAATGACGGGTGGAAATATAACCCGTCACTATAAGAGAGGTTTTTAGTGACGAGTCATACCACGACCCATCACTAATGAGGGTGCCCTTCTTTAGTGATGGGTCATACCACGACCCATCACTAATATGGTAGCACTACTGACACGTGTGAAACAACCTGTGACTAAAAGTGTATTACTGACGCACATATTTTGCCCGTCACTAAAGCTGCGTCACTAAAGACCATTTTTGTAGTAGTGTCTCGGCCTATCGTAGCACCATCGCCATCGACATTGCCTTCGATGATGACAGGATTGGCACTATTGCGGCCACCTAAGAGCTCCTCCCTCTCCATGCCCAAGTCTTATTTATCATTCCCTGGCTGACCCATCAACCAAAGTTCATCATTGATGGAGGGCCCATTCACTTCGTTGCCCATCGCTCTTCCTCTGGTTCCTCAATGGATTTCTATAGATATGTCAGCATAACACACAAATATAGTTGCACAATCAAAGTAACTAAGTAAGTACATAGAATAACTGGTGTTTACCTCGAATGATTCGAGTCGAATCTGGAGCACCAGAGCTGTCAGTGAGGACAACAAAGCAAGGATATAGACTATAGGAGATGATGGGCAAACTTGGATAGAAAGGCCAGAAAATAGCAAGTATGTAAAACTAGAAACCCTAGATACATAACAGTAAGGATTCAAGTATATAAGCATACAACAACTGATGTAATTGTGCCTAAGAGAATTCTAGTTGAACAGGAAGTTCTGAGGTTCTAGAGTTACTGGAAGTTCCGGTTGGACCGGAAGTTTCGGTCTATACTCAAGAATTCGATTTCTAGACGAATATAAAGTTTCGGGCCGAATTTAATCGGGAAAAGTACGTCCAAATCGGAAGTTCCAGTCATAAACCGGAAGTTCTGGTTAGAAATTAATTTGATATAGAAACAAAACCAGAAGTTCTGATGTCAAATCAGAAGTTCCAATCCAAGTGAAACAGATTATATCTATTGGGCTTTAATTCAGATTAAGGCCCACGACTTGGGTGCTATATAAAGAAGAGAGGGGGCACACACGGTGGTTGTTGCTTATTGTTAGGTATGGCAATTGGATCTGGCGGGTACGGGTAGTACATACCCATACCCGTACCTGTTTACCCAACGTGTAAAAACCCATGCTCATACCCGTTACCTGTGGGCGCCGTATACCCGTGGGTATACCCGTTTGCCCGTGAGTCTATTATGGGAACCAAAACAGGGAGAGGAGCCAAAGGGCATGGCGTGCACTGGTCGGAGGCTCGGGGCAACGAGGAGAGCACGGGCCAGCGGCGAGGGAGCTGGCATGGGGCATTGGGAGGTCACCGATGCAAGCTGGTGCATGGGGCTCCTACGGCCAACGTGAGGCCACGCGCAACCGGAGCAAGACGATAGAGGGGCTCGTAGATCTAGATCTGTGTGGGAGGGAGACACTGAGGCTTGGAGAGAGGAGAGGCGGGTGATGGTTGCGGCGGTGGGGAGGGCGTTGGCCAGCCCGGGTGGGGAAGGCGCTGGTGTGGGTCGATTGGAGGGCACTAGCGTGAGGCGGTCCACCCCAGGTGGAGGAGGGCACAGGCCGGCTCGAGCGCGAACTGCGCTGGTGTGGGGCGATGAGAGGGCACCGACCGCCAGCCGCCAGTGTGGGGCGAAGAAGAAGGCGCAGCCAACGGCGGAAGGCGCCGGTGTGAGGCTCCAACGCTCCGTGCGGGGCGCACAAATCTGCAAGGCTGTGAGAGCGGGATGAAAGAGAAGGAAGGTTGTGGCGGTTGGGAGGGGAGGAAAGAGAATGGCTAGGGTTAGGGTTTGGAATTATTTATACATTCAATATAATTGGGTAAACGAGTATGGATAATCAATACCCATACCCATACTCATTTACCTGTCGGGTATAAAACTACGAACAAACCCAATTCTAATAGGATTTTTACCCATGGGTAAACAGGTAATCGGGCACGATTGTCATCCCTACTTATTGTTGATTAGATTATAGATCTAACCCTAGCCGCCACCTTTTCTCTCCTGACAATCTCAAGTGTTGAGATCGTGTGGAATCAAGTGGGGTCGCACTGTTGTTTTTATCTTGGTGATGAGTGATTGACAAGTTTGCTCGATCATGGTGATGAGTGATTGGTGGTTTGCTTGCACCAATGGGATCGATGTGTGTGTGGAGATTGTGTGTCGAGGGGATCGGTGTGCCGATGGGATCGGTGTGCCGATGGGATCGGTGTGCGTCGCGATTCTTATTTTGGCTTGTCTCATGTGTGCAGGGTGGAGATGCTAGCCAACTGTCAACGGCAGGTGATCAAGGGTCAAACGGGGAGCTTGATGCCAGAGGATCAAGGAGGCTGTGTGAAGTTAGGGATGATCTCAGGAGTACAAGCGAAGATAGAGCAAAACATGGACGGACGGATGATCGAGGCAGTGTTAACCAAGTCAGCTAAATGAAGGCCAGTGCAAGTGATCAGGTGGCTCGAGGGGATCAAGAGCGGGAGAGACTTGTTGGTGGTCGAGTTCGTGGATTGGTGACATATGTCAGTGATCGGGAAGGCTTTGTCGGTTTCGGCTAAAAAACCGTCAAATCAGAAAAATGTTTTTAAATTCCAATAAATATGAGTTTATTTTTCTGTTTAGTCGTCTAGATTAAATGTAATCTTTTAGTATTTTTTCTGAATTTTTTATTCTGAAAAAATACTAAAAGAATAGGTTAAATGATGTAATAAAATAGGCGTAAACTTTTGGGTATTTTCTGAATTTTTAATTCTGAAAAATACTCAAGGGTAATTAGGTAATTCTAGTGTAATTAAATCTTAATGGTATTTTGGGAAATACCTTTATAGCTTTGCCTATATAAAGGAACCAAGGTCTAGGGGTTTAGGTGGACATTTTTTGAGCAGAAATTTTAACCAGAACTTTATTCATGAATTTTGGGGGAGAGTTATCCAATTCAGAAACTAGACAGGGAGGCACCCTTCGGGTGCCCCATCAAACAAGAGTTACAGAGTTAATAAAATATATTGTTTGCACAAATTATACCATGTGTGATATAATTTACAACAATATAATGTTAATTGATTTTAGGCACAAAGATAAACTTCTAACAATCATTCGGGGTTTATGTCTGTGTGTGCAGTTCATACCATCAGGGAATGTGTTCAGATCAAGTGTAGATGCAAAAGATTTAGTATAATCGACATGTGTAGTTTTAACTACTTCCATATAAAAACCTGCAAGCTACATTAGATGACAAAAATAGTAGCTAGAAATAAACAATATACAAATTTATGCTGGTAAGTATGCATACTTAGAACTGGATAATAAATGAAAATTTACCAAGCTGTGACTCTTGTGGGCAACAAAAAAATGAGCTGGGCTAGTTTTTACTATTTGCTGTCATCTGAAGTCAAGAATCCTAACAAAATGAGCATGGCAAACGCTAATAAAGTACAAAAGGGAATGTTTTCATAATTCCTCACCTGAAGTTGAAGTACATGAATTGTAGTACATGAACTGCATGTGGTATTAAGATCAAACTACTAATGAGGTACATAAAAGTACTGAAGGAATAGAATGATTTGCAGCCAAACAACATGTGATGGCCTAAGTGTTCTTTAATATTAGCGTAGGAATTGAGGATGTTGAGGATATGAAATGGAGTAAACATATAATCTATATTTGAAAAAAATGCAATGTAAAAAAAATCAAAATGTAAATACAGGATGGAGCTTGGAATTGTTTCTTGAAATACAAATAACAGTAGTGCTTTCAGTTCTGTGATTAATCCTGACAATTCAAACAGTACTGATTTAAAATATTCCAGACTCTTGCAACTTGAATAATTTTAAAGATTAAGTACATATGAAATGATGATATAATATTAATGTTAGAACCTATGGCACCTAGATATCCAAAGTAAGATACATACATGCCCGCTTCCCTCAGGTTTACTGGGTCAGTTATGCAAAATATTATTCCAAGCTTTAAACTATTAAATTAAATTATATATGTATATCACAGGGAAAAGACAAAGACATCACCCCCACAACCTCACTAAATCATCATACATGGTCATTCATATCTAGTCCTTACAGAGGCATATGAATTCAACCAGGTAAGGTAGAATTTGCATTTGTATTCAACTTTTAAATATGGATACAATTATTGTGACCAAAAGATGGTTGCTTTTTGGCCCTATACCGAGTTAAACACCTACTACACTTGCAATGGTATTGTTCTATGGTATTGTTCTAACCTAAAATATGCAAAAGACCCCTTATACAATAAGGAAATACAAAATTGAGAGTGCTATATATTCTAACAGTTTCCATCAACATCAATTAGATTTATTTCTTTTGATCAAAATTATTTTAGTTGCCATGTTATGCAAATTTAGTTATGGTGTACTGTAATTAACAGTTTGGGCAGATCACCATAGCTGAAAAGGGAACATCAGTGGGATTAAGCAAACACAACTGAAATTTTTCTGGAGGTTGTGACAAGTACCAATTGAATTTCACAACATGGTGTGCAAATGTTGGAAATGATATAATTAATCGAACAAGATAAGCTGGCAGAAAAAACAGTACAATTTAAAAATTATACTCCAAATGTAAGAAATCTTACTAAATTGTGAATGTGTGTTATTCTGATTTTTGAGTAAAACCTTACCTTCACGAATAGTGTGCTAGGAGCTAATATAGAATAAGCATCAACTCCATTAGGATATGCTCTAACTTCAGGGATGACAGATCCAGCAGCAGCAAGTGGTATGTAAGCATAGATTGCAGTAGCAGTGGCTGCCAAGAGGAGATTACAACCTCCATATGCCAAAAATGTTGTGAAGTACCTCCACTGGAAGCAGCACACAGTCGATAAATTTACATTACTCTATTGAATTAAATTAATTTACCAGAGTGAAAACTTTACCTATGCTTGAGCATGAGATCACTTGTGAGTAATAATTTGAATCCAGCAATATTTTCAACTGCAAGATTGTTAAAGAAGCCAACAATTCCAGTCAACATGCCAATAAGCAGAACGAAGGCCCATTTAAGAACAATATACTGAAATATTTGCTTCTTCTTTCTCGATCGCCAATCTTGCTTCAAAAGGTCATTCTCCACAATTCTGAAACACACAATACAAAAGTTAAAGTGGCTAATTAAATGTGCTTAGTAAACAGGTAAACGTGCAATGTGAATTATTGAATACACTGTTAATTTCTCTCTTCAGAATTCAATAATCGACTTCCTTAAAAATTCAGTGCAGGAAATTTTGCAAATGACTTTTTTCATTTTCTTGTTTTTTTACTTATATATGTTGTCCTCCTTTAAAGAAACATGTTAATTCATCTAACATTAGTCTATCTTCTTTGCAACAAAATGCAAGCACGGTCTTGCGTGTTACCGTTTATGTGGTTCCATGTGCACTAAAAGAAGTCATTGTCACATTGCCAGAGCAGAGCCATTTTTTTCAGTTGTCTTTTTCAATGCCAGCATCATGCAATCGATTCCATAGTTAATAATTTACAGAAAGTACGCCAGGAGCCAGGCGAGGCTGTTGACCAACATCATGGAAGGCTTCTTGAGGTCGATTACTCGCCGTGCTCCGACAAGTAGGAGCCATGGAGACATTCAGTAGCCTCCTTTTCCTCCCTCTCTCGCCGTGTCGGAGGAGCTTGTCTTCTTCAGAGCGTTCGAGCACCAGTACGACAGTCACCACCAGTTCTTTTACGGCTGCCGTTTCACCGAGGTCCTTCGCTGCAAGTGGAGGCAGCAGGGGGAGGCCATCGGCGTTGGCGGCGTATTTGGGGGTCGGTAGCGCTCGTTGCTCGGGGACTGGGAGGCTGTGGAATGAAACGCCGACGGATCTAGGGGAGAGGCCGCCGGTGGATCTGGGGGAGAGCTCCTGCGTTGCAAGTGGAGGCGGCAGGGGGAGGCCGCTGACGCCGACGGCGGCTTGGGGCAGGGGTCACTGGCGCTCGCTGCTCAGGGAAGGCTGCACTGGTGATGGCTTGGGAGGGGGGTCACTGGCGCTTGCCATTAGGGGAGGGTTGCGAGATTTAGTCGGAGGGGAAAGGGAATGGGATCACAAGCAAGCTAGGCTCTCGACCCCTAGCAGCCTAGCACCTTTGCGAAAACACCCCTGGGTTCTCCGTTTTTAGAGCGCGCTCCTAATTTCAGAATTTCCTCTCCTTCGCGTATAAAATCTTAGGAAACGATGACGCAAGCGTAAAAATCGCAAAACCGTAGAGAGTACGGCGCTGAACTTCCATGCAATTAGCAATAAAATGAGGATCTTTTCGCAAAATAGAAAAGCCCTGGCGGGGCGACGTGCTAGGCAAAACGCCAGGACCACAACAAATTACCTAAAAAGCGGAGAGCCTTTTCGCGAAATGATGACGTGGCTCAATGTGGAAGCAGCAAAGTCCAGCTGCTTTTAATGATTCTAATTTGTTTTTCTCTCTTGTTTTCTCCGTTTTTTGTTTTAATGTTGCCGAGCCAGAGCACCGCTATGCATCTTTCTTCGCCACCATCACTGTAGCGCCAGAGACGCCAGCACCAGAAGCTAGTGCCACTGCCAGGAACATTGCGCCGCCAAGACACGCGCCAAAGAAGCCAAAGCCAGGTTTGTGTTGTTTTTAGGGAGTTAGAGTGTGGCGCCCCGATTTATCGAAATCGGAACATTATTGAATTTCCAAAGAAAAACAATAATACAAGAGGTTCATCATGCGAAAATCGTACATACGATAAGTGTTCATGGTACGCACACCATATTATTACATCAGAGTTAAATAAAAATAATAATAAAAATAAACTGCATGACGAACGCCTTCTTCAAGATCTTTCCGCTTGACTGGGTCGCTACTCCAGACCATCCTCGTAGTAGGCATCCTCTGAATGGTGTGTCCAACGGGTATAAGTATAAAGAGTACTCAACAAGCCACCGCAAATGCAAATGGTAATGCAAGATAATAACAAAGTAAGGATAATGGCTAAAAGTGAGGAAAAGTACATTTTTTAGTTGTTGCATTTAGTGTAGTCAAATTTTAATCATGCGGAATAATAAACATGAACATCATAAAAACCATCTAACTCGAGGAGTACGTTTTCCCTCCTCGCACAACAGTCCTTACATGTCAAACCATCATGCACATTCATTTCAAGAGTAAACTAACTGTGGGATGTCACGCAACCCGCCCTTGACCGTGGGCTCGGCTTTTCGAAAAGATTTATGACTCTGATCAGAGATGTACTACTGTACCCACAAGGCACGCACACATCCCAAACACCAAAGTGTAACGAGATGACCCATACCACGGGAACTCGTGCCAAAACCTCAGCATAAAATGCTCCAAGCGATAACCACCCGCTCTAGGTTTCACCGGCGCGCCGGGCCGCATCCCGGCTAACGCCGCACCTCCTTTTGCGCCACGTCGGTACAAGCCACCCGCAGGTGCTGCTTGACCCATCTCCAAGTGGTGGCCTCGGTTTGGAACACTCCATATCTTAGTTAGGACTTACCCATTAGACTTATGGTTAGTACGGAAGTGTATTGCAACGGATCCCACAGACCGGTCCTTATAGTGCCCCGGGTGCTACCGACCAATGCTCTAGCTTGCACCCGGAACCCACCATGCATACACTCACAACCAAAACTCTATCACCAATAGCATTCCAGAGATGAGAATAACGGGGATCATATAGTAGAACCAAGTTACTATGACTCATTTTTAATCCTATAGCAATCGTGTTGATACATTGGACACTAGCTAATAGTACTAATCATATGGTGACAAGGAGTTTAGGCTAGATAGCATGGCTTGGGTTGCACATCAAGGTCGGGGGATCCTAATAGATATATTATAAGGGTTCCATTTGACTAATGCATGTATATCCTATGTGTTTTAGCGATAGTTTAATAAAACATGGGCTCAATATGCTCAAAAGAATGATTTGGTGACTTGCCTTGTTCAGCGAAAGGGGAGGGAGGAACTTTCGGGTAATATTCCGGCTCCTCGGCGGCGTCGTAGTCTTCCCAATATAAACAAAATAAAATAAATACAACATTCAATTAAACAATCTAAAACCACACAACAAGCACATAGTTTTTGTTTGGTTCAATTTAAAGAAAACCAAGTTGTTAAGTTTCTGGAATTTATTTTATAAATAATTTAAAATGAACTACAATGAGATATTGTCCTTTATAAAAGGGGTTTTAATTGTGAATAAACTTATTTTAAGTTTTCTAATTAATTTAAAATAATAGCTCCAGAGAAAGTGTTGGGGTTTTATTAAATTAACAGGAAATGAATAAATACAAATTTTGCTGAAACTTAAATAATTTAATTTTGTAATTTACTCTAACGACATTTGAATACTTTATTAAATAAGGATGAAATATTATAAGTAAGTATACTGTTTTTATTGTATGAACATGTAGAGAATAATATTACAATTTATTGTATGAACATGTAGAGAATAATATTACAAATTTTCTGGAATCGAAATGGTAATTTTTGAAGTTAAAATGCGCAAGATATGAATTTTGGAAGTTTAAAAGCATTTCTAGAATTTAAATTAAATCCCAAAACAGTCTCGGGTCCACGGTGAGCCAGGCTCACGGTGAACCCACGCACTGTGCACGTGATCCGGCCCAATCTGGACCGTTGGATCCAGATCCAACGCGCGGGGGTGAGGCGGGGCGTTAAGTTGCGATCAATGGCCCACAGCGCTCGGTACCGCTTTGACCAGATGGACGCGCGAGCGATTCCGGTGACGGTGAGGGCTATCCGGCCTAACTAGGGCTAAAAACGTAAAGAGGGGACTAAGGGGAACACGAGGGTACCCTTGCGGTGGTCCGAGGTTGACGGGGCGTGGCCGGCGACGAGAGGGGCGGCGAAGTCGTTCGGGTCCTTGTCGGCGACAGCGATCCGGCGAGGTTCATCGACGGCGGAGGGGTGGCCGAGGTCGGTGAGGTCTTGGCGGTCACAGAGGTGCGGTTGGCGAGCGGTGGCTGGAGTGCGGTTGACGGTGGTGCGCTAAAAACCGAAGTGTGAGTGCTCTGTTCGTTCTCGCAGCGAGTGAGCGTGGGGGATCAAACGCGGACGGCCAGGGGGTTTAAATAGGAGCACTGACGAGGGTCAGAGGGGGTCACATGCATGGAAAGACGAGGGGGGTGCATTCATTCGCTGGTGAGGTTTCACCATGCACGGTATCGCGATCATGGGGCTTAAATGCGTGCCTTAATGCGTTTGAATGGCTGGCGGGCCTCGGGGGATTGAATGCCGGCGTTGGTTTAACAGGAGGGGGGCCGGCGAGCGGATCCGAGGCGAGGTCTTCGGCCGGCGGAGTTAGGGGGGCGTGGCACGAGGTGGATGACGGTCCTGACAGGCGGGGGCCACAGGACAGCGAGCGCGAGCGCACGAGCGAGGAGACTGACGGGTGGGGTCAGGCTCGGCCGAGGGAGTGAGTCGGTTGGCACCGACAGGTGGGGTCGGGCTGTCGGGTGCGCGCGCGAAGGGAGAGGGAGTCACTGACTGGTGGGGTCCATAGGTCAGTACGAGGCGCGCGGGGATAACGGGCTGGGCCGGTCGGGAGAGAGAGAAAGGGAGGGGGATGCCCGTTACTATTTAAATGGTTTTCTGAATAAAAATAATCACAGAAAATGGATTAAAATATTTGGGCTACTTCCAAGGTTGATAAAAATTTGTAAAAATTCTCAAAAATATATCTTGGCCTTGGGATAATATACAAAATTTTCTAGCCCCTGGTTTGGTTATTTCATCTAGGTTCTAGTTTAAAAAGGTTAAAGAGGGCATTAAAGGTATTTCCAAAATAAATAATTCCAGGAAAATATATTAAATGATATTTTTATTTCTTTGAAATTTTGGGGTGTTACAAACCTATCCCCCTTACAAAGAATCTCGTCCTCGAGATTGGAACGCTACTCGAATAGCTCAGGGTATTGGGCTTTCAGCTCGTCTTCCTTTTCCCATGTGGCTTCTTCGGCGGGGTGGTTGTTCCACTGAACCTTGCAGAAGCGAACCACACGGCTCCTGGTTACCCTTTCCTTGGTTTCCAAGATCTTGATGGGTTTTTCGATGTAGGTCAGGTCCTCTTGAATGTTGAGTTGTTGGAGGTCGGCCTGCTCGGCGGGCACACGAAGACATTTCTTCAGTTGAGAGACGTGGAACACATCATGAACTCCTGCCAAGGATGGAGGTAGTTCTAGTTGATATGCCACATCTCCTTGCCGTCGGAGGATCTGAGAAGGTCTGACATAGCGGGGTGCTAGTTTACCTTTCATGTTGAACCTTTGAGTGCCACGGAGGGGAGTGACTCGGAGATAGACATAATCACCCTCCTCAAAGGTTAGGTCTCTTTGTCGGTTATCGGCGTAGCTCTTTTGTCGGGACTGGGCTATTTTCAATCTGTCCCTGATGATCTTGACCTTTTCTTCAGCTTCTCTTAGTAAATCTGTCCCGAACAGCTGCGACTCTCCGGCCTGATCCCAGAGTAACGACGTTCTGCATTTACGTCCGTAGAGCGCCTCGAACGGGGACATTTGCAGGCTCGCCTGATAGCTGTTGTTGTTGGAGAACTCCGCATAGGGAAAGTTCTTGTCCCACATTCCGCCAAAGTCTAGAGCGCAAGCTCTAAGCATATCCTCCAATATCTGGTTAACCCTTTCGGTTTGACCGTCGGTCTGTGGATGATAGGCGGTGCTAAAGTTCAGCCGGGTGTCGAGTTCCTTTTGAAGGTTCTTCCAAAACTTAGAGGTAAACTGACTCCCACGGTCCGATACGATCTTCTTGGGAACTCCGTGTAGGCACACGATCCGGGTCATATACAACTCGGCTAACTTGACGACGGTCTAAGTTGTCTTGATGGGGGTGAAGTGAGCTACCTTGGTGAGTCGGTCGACGATCACCCAGATAGAATCATGACTAGCTTGGGTCCGGGGCAGTCCCGTGATGAAGTCCATTCCTATCCCTTCCCACTTCCATTCGGGGACCTTGAGGGGTTGCAACAGTCCAGCAGGTCGTTGGTGCTCTGCCTTGACTCGCTGGCATGTGTCGCACTTGGCCACATACTCAGCTATTTCTCTCTTCATGCTGACCCACCAATATTTTTCTTTCAGGTCTTGATACATCTTGGTACTCCCGGGGTGTATGGAGTATAGAGTATCATGGGCTTCTTGAAGGATGAGAGCCTTCAACTCAGGCTTGTCGGGTACACATATCCGATTCCCGAACCAGATGGTACTGTGTTCGTCCTCGGAGAATCCGGGGGCTTTACCCTTTCGCATGTTCTGCTGGATCTCCAAGATGTCCGGGTCTTCCTTCTGCTTTTCTTGGATCTGGTCTATCAAGACATATCTTGACTCCAAGGCAGCGAGGTACGCTCGGGTGGTGATCCCTAAATTCAGCCTTTCCATTCCTTGTATAGCAAAGGGGCCTGGTCATGTATCATGATGGCATTGCAGTACCCTTTTCGACTAAGGGCGTCTGCCACCACATTTGCCTTGCCTGGATGATAATGGATGCCCAAGTCATAATCCTTGATCAGTTCCAACCATCTCCTTTGCCTGAGGTTCAGGTTCGGTTGGGTGAATATATACTTGAGGCTCTTGTGGTCGGTGAAGATCTCACACCGATTTCCCACAAGGTAATGTCTCCCATATCTTCAAGGCATGAACCGTGGCTGCTAACTCCAGGTCGTGGGTCAGGTAGTTTAGCTCATGCGGTCTCAGCTGTCGGGAGGAGTAGGATATCACTTTCCCATCTTGCATCAAGACATATCCCAATCCTTGACGAGAGGCATCATAGTAGACATGGAAGTCTTTCCAAATATCTGGCAGGGTCAGAATAGGGGCTGACACGAGCTTCTTCTTGAGGGTTTGGAAGCTGTCTTCGCAATCTGGGGTCCATTCAAATTTTACCTCCTTCTGCAATAGTCTAGTCAAAGGTTTGGCAATCTTCGAGAAGTTCTCGATGAACCGACGATAGTATCCGGCCAATCCGAGAAAACTCCGGATCTCGGTCATGGTCGTGGGCTGCAACCAGTTGGTTACTACTTCCACGGTGGTCGGATCCACAGCTATTCCTTCAGCAGATATGACATGTACGAGGAATTTCACCTCTGTCGACCAAAACTCGCACTTGTTGTATTTGGTGTACAGTTGCTGTTCCCTTAGCTTTCAGAGGGTCAGGCGAAGGTGGGTTTTATGTTCTTCCTTGGTCTTGGAGTAAACGAGGATATCGTCGATGAATACCACGATGAACTTATCCAAGAACTCCATGAATACATTGTTCATCATGTTCATGAAAAAGGTCGGGGCATTCGTGAGTCCAAACGACATCACCGTGCACTCGTAGAGTCCATAGCGGGAGGTGAAGGCGGTCTTGGGTATGTCCTCTTCTCTAATCCTCAATTGATGATAACCTGACCTGAGGTCAATCTTGGAGAACACCGAGGATCCTTTTAGTTGATCGAATAGGTCATCGATCCGAGGCAATGGGTACTTGTTCTTGAGGGTTACGTCATTCAGGGCTCTATAGTCCACGCACATCCTTTTAGTCTTGTCCTTCTTCATGGCGAAGATGACCGGTGCACCCCAGGGTGAGGTACTTGGTCGGATGTACCCTTTTTGCTCCAGGTCTTCGATATTGCTCTTGACTTCGGCTAGTTCGTTGGCGGCCATCCAGTATGGGCGTTTGGAGATTGGAGTGGTCCTGGGGACAAGTTCGATTTCTGAATTCGATGTCCGGCTTGGGAGGCATTCCTGGTAGGTCCTTTGGGAAGACGTCCATGAACTCCTTGACGATGGACTCTTCTTCAAGGGCTAGAGAGTTAAGAGATGCTTCAGGTGGTTTGCGGCTGGTCATCCGAAAAGTGACGGCTTCGCCTTCGGGGTTGGTCACTGTTACGGACTTGCTGGCGCAGTCGATCACTCCCTTGTGCTTCATCAACCAATCCATTCCTAGGATGAGGTCGAGTCCGGTGCACTTAATGAGGACTGGCTCGGCCTGGAACAATACTCCTTGGATCTCTATCTTAACCTTAGGACTGTATAAGTGGGCTAAGGTTTTATTGCCTGGAGTGGCAATCATCATGTGGATTGACAGAGGGAGTACTCCCAAGTTGTGGGTTTTCACAAAGTCTTCCGAAATGAAGGAGTGTGTTGCTCCAGAGTCAAATAATATTATAGCCGGTATGGAATTTGCGGTAAACGTACCGAGCACGACTTCGGGAGCCTCCTGAGCTTCCTCCGCGGTGATGTGGTTGACGCGGGCATGAACCGCCTCGTTGGGTGCCGCACCTTGGGGCTGTTTGGGGTGAGGACACTGGTGCGAGTAGTGCCCTTCCTTCCGGCAGTTGAAGCAGATGACCGGCCTCCCTTGGTGATCCTTCAAGACCGGGGCCTTTGCGGCGGGCGTCGGCTGAGCGGCCGGAGCTGGAGGAGCGGGGCGGGGATGCCCGGCGTTGGATCCACTGGCAGTGTGGGGTGGCCTGTAGGCAGGCCGAGGATGGTAGGCGGGCGCTGGTGGCGGAGGGATGAAGCGGGGCCTCTGGGAATTCGCCTGCTGATGCTTGAAGGCGATCATCTTCCTCTTCTTGAGGTCCAACTTGTTCTGCTCAGTCTCTTGGATGAGCACAATCCATCCCTAGGATGAGATCCAAACCTTGGCATTCTATTAGAATGGGGTCGGCCCAAAATATTGTGCCTTGGATTTCTACCCATACCCTTGGACTAAAGGAACAGGCGAGGGTTTGCTTGCCCGAGGTAGCTATCAATACTGGCCTGGGTAGTTCACTTATGTTCAGGGCATTATTTTCCACAAAAGCAGTTGATATAAAGGAGTGGGTACCTCCGGTGTCAAATAATACCACTGCAAGTGATGAATGAACCATAAACTTACCCATGACAATTTCCGGGGCGGCCTGGGCTTCCTCGGCGGTGACGTGGTTTACCTTGGCGCGGACGGCGGGGTTGAAGGCGACGCCTTGAGCACGCTTGGGATGAGGGCACTGATGGGAGTAGTGTCCCTCCTGGCGGCAGTTGAAACATACCACAGGCTTGCCATGCCTGTCTCTCAAAACCTCCGGCTTCTTGGCCGGGGTAGCTGGGACGGTTGGTGCGGCGGGAGCGGGACGAGG